>JACTTY020000094.1:0-1200000 GCA_014595695.2 Epargyreus clarus clarus
AATCGCTCTAGAAATTAAGACAAACGGAACTTGTTATCCCGATCGCTATCGTCGACGAAATACATTATGTCATCGTGCAGTATGTAATGGAATTTATATATTATTTATGCTTGAACAGTAATACACGTTTGCTTTTAATTCGCAAATTAGTCCTTCAGTTATCTCATTTAATGTTAATCTACTTATACACCATTAACATTACATATCTCTATTAACTAATGACTATCCTAGCTTTTGCTTTGTACTTCACGTAATCGACATGATTTTTTACCCATGTATAATTTATGTATGTAATACTTACTAAACAACTTTCGAATGTGAAAAATTTCGTATGCATCAATATATTTTCGAGAGGTTTGGTCTACTATTTTTTGTCGAATCCTATAGCGAATATATAATGAGTTGATAAATTTAATCATGCTGCCATGTATAGGTAGGAATACTCGTAGATTAGATTAAAATTAAATGCTACCTAAAACCTAATGTTAAAAATATCTTGCGAAAACGGTTTATAAATTGTTTTATTACTGCGGAAGCAATATAGAGTTTAATTAAAGTATAAAGTTTTATTTCGTGATTTAACACGCTTGACCTTCGCCTGCGTTTATAACATCAAGTCTTTTTAATAGGAAAAGCCGAAAACAATTTTAATCAATATTACAGATGATATGCTTCTTTAGGAATTTTATTATAACTATATTATCATCGTAGTTCTTCTTTATTGTTCCTATTTGAGTCTGTCATATCTATTTCAAAGACTTATGTATTAAGATCTAAAAATATTACAAGAACGTTACTAATAGACCTGATGCTAAGTAGTAACTGCTGTCTATGGAATCTATGGGCTAACCAACCAATCTATGGTTCGATTTCGGCGGCACCACCGCCACACCAGTTGGTGCACAATAATAGCAGCGTTAAGAGCATTTTTAAGCAGAATAGTTTACTCGTAATCTCGACTAACAAAACCATCGAACAAGATTTAATGATCGATACAAACATCATAGTAAAGCAATATGCTCCCCGAAGCAAGTAAAATTAAAAACCACTCATGTTCGCTCTTGTTTCCCTTCCATTGATTGCACATTTATTGTCTTGCTTCAAAAATTAGTGCTGTAGGTATTTCTAGATAGTCTATCTATTAGAAATCTATTTGAATCTTCAAGAAATGGATTGAAATGCTTTTTTTTATTTTGTTTGAATATATAGACCGTTGCTATTTCCGTTCCGTTCCTTCCTTGCCAAACGCTCAAACATAAATATCTGTTTTTACCTATACTTACTCGATGGTTAAAAGTATACGTGTTTAGTTTGTCCCAGCGGTTTATAACAATTATTAGAAATTCTCGAACACGTTGCTGTACGTAACAAACGATTGTATAGACGCTCCGATCTAGGTCTGTCCTTGGCTAACACGTGTGACAGGCTCGTAGGATACCCCTCGAACTTTCAATTTACCAACCAACCATTATTGTTTTATATCCTATATAAGAACAGATGTTAGGCGTTTATCGTGAATGTCCTTGACAGTTAGAGAAGTTATGATAGCAAGATATTCAAATTCATTCTAACAATGGAAAGCCGCGGTCGAAGTATAATATCACCTACATGTGTTCTAGTGCTATATCCTTTAAAATACTAAAAAAAACTTTGAAGTCATTTTTGACATTCCTAAGTACTTGCGTAGCTATTAGATTTAGGTACTGTTACATACATAGATATATTCGAAGTATATATAAAATCAGAAATTCCGAATAAGCTCTAAAATTTCAATCAAAGATCAATCGGCGGTCAACCACACATTTTTCTTAGTCGGTTGGTAAGCCAGTTTATGAAAATTTTACATTCATCCTCATTTCCTTTTATTTTGACAAAACTAAATAGATAACATATATTTTAGTCATAGTATAGTATAGACATATGCTTAGTAAATAGTTAGCAAATACATGGTTAAGATTTAAATTTATTGATAAGCGTAAAAGTTCCGTGTGCCTAACTTTTTATATTTTATTCTCTAAACATCGTTGGTAGTAGCAATTGGCATATACGTACTAATTCTTTAACGGTGCTTTGAATTTACCAATTTGCCTTGTGCTGAACAAAAAATATTAAGCTAGAAATAAATGCTTACCGAAATGACACTAATCTTTACAAAATGTTACTACGTTTACGTCCTACTTGATAAGTTCCAAATATGAATTAGGCTTAAAGTTCACTGTGACGACTATTTATTATATTATTATTCTATGTACGTACTCATCCTTATCATGAAAATGTGGTTTTGTATAGTTTTGTTTCACCTAGAATTCGCGAGAGCTTTGACCTGTTGTTGCACTGCCATAAACCTAGATTGCAGATTATCTATACTCAAACGGTCTGTGACCAACTACATATATTTATTACTGGAGATCTGATCAGCCGTAAAACAAATAGCAGCGGAAGATTCTAAAAATCAATTGGACGATTATAAATTAAAAAAGAAAGCTCGTGAGCTTTCAGAATACAGGTGCGTACTTAGGTACATTTTTGTAGAACACTAGATGAAAAATATGACAACTAACATCTTGATCAATATTGTAACCAGTTACAAGAAGCAGTGTATGTTTATTAATGTTGATAAAAACTCACCTTATTACACAATAACAAAAAAATTGGATTTGTTAAAATCACTAAAATCCCAAAATTTTCCAAAAGTCCAAAGCCACAATAATCACAATAGTTCACAACCCAAAAAGTCCGCTTTATAATAAGTGTCGAAATTTTAGTTTGACGAGAAGAGCAAACGGTTCACTGTTATTTCGAATCCACAAACCGGCGTGTCTCGCTCACGACGAAGCACCGCGTGCATTTCAATGGATGAAAGTGTAAACTGAGGTTTTTGTATAGCGCTCTCTCGTTTCCATGAACACGTGTGAAAGAGACGCACGAACCCGCCACTAGCAAGTTAAGGCTTCAACCGAGTGGAGACTTCGCCCACTATTTTATTGTTATTCTAATAAAATACTCAAACATCATGATGTTTCACGGTTCGTCTGGTAAACTTCCCAGCGAGTGTACAGGTTATACGTTGAAATGAAACTAAAATATGGTTTATTATTTTTTATTTATCTTCCCACAGGTGGCAAGAACCAGAGTAGTGAGCACAACCTAAAGTAACGAAATTGGTAACTATTCTCAGGGATAACCACTTCTACAAAATTTGATGGGTACAATCTAGAATTTCAGTTTTAATTTTTTCATCCAACATCTACACTATCGACTACATTAATTAAAGAAATACATCGGTGCCAAGGAAATGCATCACATTATAAATTTTAGGTGCAAATTACAACATGAATGCTGCGTTATTACAAAAAAGTCGTGAAATCTATATGTAGATTTGCTTAACGGTGATCTTACATAATATTTTATTTAGATAGCTGTTGCACAATCTCATGATACATTTTGGCACCAAAAAAAAAGACGTGAAATCCCTTGTATACTGCTACTACCCCGGCTTTATAAGATACTTTTTATCTCTAATGAATTTACTGATTCCAAAAAGAATAAAGAAATGATATAATTTGATATGAACTCTAACAAATATGCATGTAACCAAGGCCAGTTGGCAATCGGTTACAAGTAGACTTGTTTCGTGAGGAGAGAGCATTGCAAGATTTAGATTTAAAAATGTATTCTACATGCAAACATTTTTTTGTAACATTTTCTTTATATTTTTAATTTTAAAACCTGTGCTGAATAGCGACGTGTCCAAAAAAGTACGTACAGAAAAAGTAGCTGCTCTCAACTCAACATAAAATGTATAATTTCTATGTAAAACAACTCAATATTGCTGACAAGTGAAATGTTCCGAATATAGTTGATACACGCGCAATGACGAAAAGCTCTGCCACTTACAAGGTGTGGCTTACAACGTGATCGTTAATATAGGGACAATCGTAATTAATAAGTACCCGCTTGCATCGATTTTTGTTCACGTGCTACAAACAATTTGGATGTCAGAAGTCGATGCAAGAGGATTTCAAGTTGCGTCGTCAACAAAACCAGAGGCGTTGCAAGCCTTTCGTACGTTCATTTCATACACGCGAATAATTTTGTTGACGGCGCAATATAACCGAGTTTACAATGGAGGCATGTTGCAAGTCCCCGTGGTTACTGCCATCGCAAACCCGTTCGTTGCTCTGTACAACGGCGCACATTGACAGACAACGCGTATCAATGGTGTACTAGATACGCCAATCAAGTGCATAGGCACATTACATTAGATTAATCGCTAATCAAACATAATATTATATGCGAACTTGACCTTAACAATACATTAAAACTTTTTTTTTTGGATTTTCTAAAACATTTTTTATCGAGGTATCCTTTAGGGAATATCGTTAATGGAATAAGTACAATATAATATGAACTTACGACAGAACAAATGATAAGTGTGATAGGAATCATAATACATTACGTGATACGAAAGAAATGATGTGAATTAGTTGAATGAATTACAAAATACCCAACCTCAGTGATGAACATAGCATTAGACATATTGAAGATGAACCGCTTCCCCATCAGGTACAATTATATTTGTCAGCAAAGTTCAAAATTGTCTCATCCTGTACTGATGTAGAAACGGCTAGTAAAAACAATAAACAATACATGAACTGAAAATGCCTATACATTAATTTCACAATATATTAAATATATACAATGATCGCCTTTCCGATGCAATTTCTGTAATGAATTTTTTTTTACGCTTTTTATATTTTCAGTTATTACAAACAGAAACACACTACAGAAAAGAATGAATAAATAAATACATATAAACACGACGAAAAGTAGCGATTGTTTAATATGAAATTGTAACTAAGGAAGGCTTCAAATGAAATAAATAAAATTATTTCAGGGCACACAGAGTCGACAACATTACGTTCGCCAAAACAAAGCGAAGGTAAAATTGTACTCTGTAATAAATCGTCAACATAAGGACGATGGCGACGCCCCGCGAAAAATGAATATAAAATATAACATATACACTTCTTATACTTTACATAAACTATAATAACAGTTACGCCTATATGAACTGTTACCGTTCATATTTGCAGATGTAAATTATGTTACAATCTGATGTTGCCACTCTTTAAAATATCTCGTGCCTCAAATAGGGAGGCACATCTTATAATTTCGCACGAATTTACTTCGACAACAAGGAACTACGGGGCCGTTACGGAAGAACCGAAGGCTAGTCAACAAGCGAGATTCTAAACAGTGGCAACAAGAGTTATCGCAATCCGCAGTACAAATCTTCCTTCCTAATTACACACTAGGGGGCGACACCGAGCGCCCCCGACTAACACTGTCCAACTTCTTATAAAACTTTACACTTTAATTACCACGGGCGGGCGGGTCCCCCCAGCCAGCCGATGTCCTACTTTTATATTATGCGGCCACTCAATAAAATCGCCGCGTATAAAACTTAAGACAAACCGGACCTTTCAACAAACCGTCCACTGCCAACCGATAACGATTTACCTACCTAACCATACATCGAACGGCATGGTCCGCCGCCAGGCTAGTCCCGGAATCGAACGCGGTCATCGATTGCAATGTTACAATGCTCGGAAAACCTGCAATGTTCTGTGACGTCACGCGCCGACAACGACGGACCGACCGATGCAATTTTTGTAACAGAAAACATTTTTTTCTCCTACCGTATAAAATTTAGAATGGAATTTAGATTGCCAGAAAACGTAAACGAAAAAAAAATACTAACAAAAATAAAATACCTGTTCGACTAAGCTTTACATTAACGAATTATTAAAACGACTCGGGACGATATTATTGTAAGAATTATATTAGAATCGTCCTATGTGCCCCGCGGAATGTCCTCGCCGCACCCGGTTGAATAATCAAAATCATAATCCCACGTAATCTCACGATAAATAAAATTTTTCGACTGCAAACGTCAGCCGGAGAGCCAACGTTACGCAAGTTTTGCGTCATCTAATGGATATTCACCCTTTAAAACTATCACGCGATGAAGGAGAACATTCCATGGGGCACCTCTATATATATCAATATAAAATCGCTACAAAGAAAACATTGAACTAAAATTAATGTTACATTAATTCACCCCTCGACATCTACAAATCGTAAGATATGTTAGCACTTAGACTGTTCCTTCAGGACAACATATATCGGGCTTCGCTAATTTTATCCTATTCTTATTATTGCTAACTCCTCCATTGTAACAAATGAAGCGGTCGCGAGGACCTCGAACCAGAGTGCTCTCGGCGGTGCATCTCGTTAAGAGTACATGTAGCATGAATAAATAAATACCCTGGCCGTGTCACTACGCACTTAACCCGTGTAGTATCACCACTAGCGTCTTACGTTTGTAAATCTTGATCTCGACTATATTTCGAATTACAATAAAGGCTCGATGAAGGGGTTATATATACAGAGATTGCAGCACGATCGTTTAGCAAAGGAAATTATCGATAGAGGCCACCTTGACACAATATTCACGTAATAGTGGTTTCCCGATAAATCTCGAAGGTCGCTCGGTTTCCTCTACGTGTTGCGTTACGTGCGGCGCACGAATCGTCAGTAATACTTCCTTTCGGTCCTGCGAATACTGTGTGAAAATGGCCTCCCGTCGGAAACTCGACGATCTCGACGCCGCGCGACGCGCGTCGCCCGAGACGGGAGCGACCCGACGGTCGAAACGGGGATCCGATTCGGACCGCTGACAAGATCGGATCGATCGGACAAGGCGAAAAAAGCGAGACGAGCCCTTCGAAATGAAAATTGTCGGGCCCCGACGAGCGAGTTCGCCGGCGCCGTCAACATAAATATAAAACTAGGAATTGAAAGCAAACTGGCGTTCTTGTCAGCGGGAGCGGCGCGGGGGCGGTCAGCGCGTGAGCGGGCGGTCGAGCGCGGCGCCGGCGCAGTGCAGGAAGCGCGCGTGCGGGTGCGAGCAGGCGGGCGCGCGCCGCGCCGCGCTGTGCCGCCGCTTGCGGTCCGCCGGCGGCGCCTCCTCCGCGTAGCGCCGGTGCGCCGCGCTGATGTCCTCCAGCAGCTCCTCCCACTCGCGCGACAGCTCGGCGGCGGGCGGCGCGGCGGCGGGCGCGGCGGCCGGCGCGGGCTCGCAGCCGCACGCGCGCGCCGCGCTCCAGATGCCGCGCACGGCGCCCGGCCGCATGCGCTTGGCGGCGCGCCCGCACTCCTCGCACGCCCACGCCGCCGCCGGCCGCTCCGTCTGCACGCCGGCGTCGCGCTGCCGCACGGGGAACCGCAGCCGGAACCCGGGGTCGTCGAGGTCCGGGCAGCGCTGCGCGGCGGTCAGGTTCAGCCGCCCGTAGTCGATGGTCTTCGAGGCGCGGTACTCGAGGTAGCGCTCGCGCGTCTCGCCGAGGTACACGCCGCCGGACTCGCTGCGCTCGAACTCGACGCGGTCGAGGTCGCCGCGGATGTCGAAGGTGTCGCCGTCGGCGTAGCGCGCCGCGTCGGGCTCGCTCTCGCGGCGGATGGGGCGGAAGTGCGTGCGCGCGGAGGTGAGCAGGTCCTCGCGCTCGGGCTCGCGCGGCGGCGGCGGCGGCGCGGGCGGCGGCGCGGCGGGCGGCGAGCGGCGGCGGCGCGGCGGCGGCACCTCCACGAAGCCGCTGCGGTCGCGGCTGTGGTTGATGGCGGTGAAGGAGCGCATCGTCTTCGCGACGGTCGAGAGCGCGTCGTAGAGCTCCTCGCCCTCGTACAGCGAGAACGAGTCGAGCTCGCGCGGCCGCTCGGGCTCGGCCGCGTCGCCGATGTTGAGCGGCTTGAACCGATCGTGGAGCGCCTCGGCCATCCGCGAGGGGGAGTCGGCCCGGTCGCCGGCCGGGATGTCGGCGGCGTCGGTCGACCAGATGCTCTCCGTGAGGGAGATCAGGCTGCACTTCTCGGCGGCCGGGTCGGCGAACAGGTGGTCGGAGGGCGACGACAGGAGATCGTGAAAGTCGATCGGGAGATCTTGATATTCGTCATCCGGGGTGTTCTGATCCTTCGACCACAGGGCTTCGATGCTGCGATCGAATTTCGCCTCGAACTTTGCGTACAGCTCCTCCTCCATCGGCGTTCGGACCCGCGGATTTAAATCCTCGGTGATGACCCACTCGGCGGCGAAGTCGAGGCTGTCATCCCAATCTGGAACCATATTTGCGTTCAATCGAAATTTGGCTTGAGTTATTTCTTTAATTTCGTCGGTGACAGTGTTCTCGCAAGTGCCGTAACCTTCATCTAATGCGATAGCTCGGATGAACTCCTTCACAGGATCTTGTGTTTCCATGTCCCAAACCCCCTCATGCGTGACCCATTCGGGCAGATTCTCTTTGCTCTCAAAGGAACGACTGTAACTGTTGCAACGTTTCCTATTCTTTCGCTGACCGTGGTAGGAATTTCGACGCTCTTTTCCAGATGAGTACTTCTTGTTTTTGGAATTCCAATCTTTGGACATTGACAGTTCACTTTGCATCTTGATCTTAGTATCGGGAGCTGACTTGCGACACCAAGCAGGCGGTGGCAGATAGTACTGCAATGGCGACTCTTGACCTTTCTTTAGAGCCGGGAATGCAGCGTAATATCGTCGTACAGCCTCTGTATGTTCTATTGAACACGTTGGCATACCTATACGCGACTCGCCTTCACGTTCCTTAATATCTTGAAGCCTCGTGCACAACTGATCAACAATGTTGTCCAGATTAGACTCCTGAAATAAAATTAAAATCACATTTTAAGACAACATTAAGTAATAAATTTTTATATCAAAAATAACATTTGTGAATACATTTATTATTTACAATGACGAAAGTTTAAAAAGGCGTTTTTTAAACAATTAGATGTTAATAGGAATTGGACAATGCAAGAAAACAAGGAAAACTAGCTCTGAAATTCGGCTGATAAATATAAATCAGCAGGACAATACATTTTACATCATACACAACTATCTAGGATAAAAATAATTACTCACAGCAAAAAAATTTAAATACATTATACTAAATATAATTATGTAAATTAATGATAACAACTAGCGTCACAAACAATGGAACAAAAAAGGAAGGAATGTGAATGCAATAAAATTAAGGTACGAGCAAATAATACTTCAAGTGCAGCCACTTCACAGGCAACATTTATAATTATTTCTAACAAGCTGCATTCAGCAATTTTAGAATGTATCGTCACAAACTCGAGATAAGCCTAATCATGTTATCAATGTGAATTACTGATGTTGCCTATGAGTATCTTCATAAGGTGCATATCTATGCATAAAGTGCAATGGAACCGACCTTTTTATAAGGATTCTCTATATTGTTAAGTGTCTTCATATTAACGTTCCCGCGGTTACGGTCAGTTTCCAGAACTACTGAGCACTGCATATCCTCTTGACAGCAGAGAAAACAGTAAATTAGTTGTGCTATTCACTTTTACGACACAAAATAGGTTATCATTAAACAAATTGACCTTAATAGCTTCTTTTTAGAAATTCTAATGACACCAACTTAATTAGTCTGTATCCACAATTCATAAATCAATAAATTAATGAATGCTGACCAGTTATGTAATTCAAGTTCAAAGTCTTGTTGACTCATGAACATTTTTGTTTACATATAACAATAATGATTCTATTTACCAAAATCACCCACTGAACAAAACGGCCATTTTTATGTTAATTTGTTTTAAAATTACACTTAAGTTTTTCTATGTATTTGTTTATATTTATGATAAACAAAGACCACACAAGAAATAGTATGTATTTTCATAAGACATTTTTAATCTATGTTTTAGTATCCCTATTGACAATGTGTAAAATTGAGAAGTGGTAATTCCCCCATTCTTATATTTGTACCACACAATATAAATGAGGGTTATGATTGGGCGGGAACACTGTATATTGTCAGACAACATTTATCATTTATCAACTTGAGTATTGTAGGTAAGGGAAAATCCTCACCTATCTCCTTATTGTAATAATACTACCAAGAAATTTAAGAAACCTCACTCTTTGATAAAATGTAATTATCGGCCTAATAGATAATGGTGGATAACATTCCAAATTTATTTAATAGCAATAATTAAGAATAAATATTTCATCTTTTTAGACATTAGATCAGTCAAGAATTATTGAGTAATTATCTTCTATGAAATCATTTTATCATGAACATCTATAGAAATAACAATAGATATCATGACAATAAAATGTATTATGTCATCAGTGATGATAAATATTGTTTTATACATTGTAATAAAATAAGACAACCACATACATTTATAGCCGCGGCTGGCTAAAGTAGTATAATAATGGTAACACCATTTTTTATTAAATTGTTGGGAAATATTCTCCTATGTATTTGAACATTATTTAACCCATTGCCCCCTATACTAAAATAGGTGAACACAGAAAGCACACTACTAAAAATTGACACTTATATTCTATCAAGAATTTTCAACAAACTAATTGAGCACATTCACCACATACACAACAAAGATAACATTGTAAACATTTTGTTTACTATGTAATAACATTGAATCTAGTCATTGGAGTGTCTGGGTTGCTTACCTGTCTGAAGTGAGCGGATATCAGATGCAGGGATGCGGGGTGAGATGCAGTTCTCTCGATGTGGCAGGCCAGCAGGCGTACGCCTGGCTCCCTCTCTTATGCTTACGCATCCTGCCCGGTAGAATCCTTGCCGTCAAACACAACCATAGTGCTCAGAAATCGAGTGTCCATTTTTCAATCGCCGTGGGCCGTGTGTAGATTATCGATCCTTCGGAACTCTTCCGTACTAATACATGCTTTTCTTTGGCCTGTTCTTTACTAGCGTTCCGACGTTTCGTTTTAGGCAGCGGTCCTCTTCAGCAAACTGTGTGCAATCGCATTGTCACTAGCTTTGTCGAATGACGCACTCGGTGCACCCCTTACTTCTGCAACAAATAAGATATATTCACGATCGTGTCACGTGTTGTTTTGTTACGATGATCGCTATGATTTGCAAGGACACAAAGAATTTCATGGAAACCTAAACCCGCCCCGCCGCGCTAAATGGGTCGATGGCGCCAAACCAACGTCACTCGATCGAGGGTGAGAATATACCTTCTATCGTGCGTCGCGGACTCATCGCGCCTCATTCTCCTATCTATCGACAAAGAATTTCTTTCCGCGCGTAAATACTTCATAATCTTTCAGCTTACTGCCAGTCATTAGGTACTTGCGAGTACGAAACGAACGATGCAATTTCACAAGAAGGCGACAGTATTACATGATACACTTTCACTGAGGAGTTGAGGACGCGCGACGTACTTCCGCGTTGGCATACTAAAAAATATACAAAGTCAATGAAAACTTACCCGTAATAGTTTATATGGGGAAAATATCATGATCAATTCTATGCACACACACCCCACATGAAAAAAAACATGGCAGCGCAGGAAAGTCAAAAATTATAATTTGCGCAACGCCGTCAAAAGAATGGAATGACGTCTCGTTATCGACCAATGACAATGCTTCGATTTTCAAATTTATCAAAGATGGCCGACCAGGGGCCTGTGATTTCATGATTACATTTTTTGTTCTTCGTGATTCGTGGAAATGTGTGCCTGGCTTCCTATTGGACACTGAATTACTCCCTAGCACCAATCACAATGATTCTGGTAAAATCGTCATTACAAGTTCGCGCCATTTAAAACCGCGAGTTTCAAATCGGCTTCATAAATTATTTTCCAACATCTTTTAATTAATAGTGCAAAAAGGGTCACCTTGCGAAGGTATTTCATTTTTATGCCGCGAGATATGATAATAATAGCATAATTCTTGCTCACTAACCTTTATTTATTTCTTTTACAAACAAAATTATTACACAAATAAGGTTACGTTCACCTTTCTTGGTGTAAACATACTGCCCGACGTCCGTTCATTCACACGGTCATTGAGCTGCATCCAATATACGTAGATAAGAATGTAATATAGAAAAACAACTTTTTGTCAACGCATTCATAATATGGCAAGTAGTATGACTAATATTATTGTTTAGACAAGTTTTACGCTGCCTTTGTTTCGATTACAATTAACTACATTTTGCTTGCCCCTTGCCCACTTGCTATTTATATTTTTGTAAACCCTATCTGCATTTTTCTTATTCTCTAATGAAAAACTGCACTGCTAAAATTTTGTTTTTAATTCATGAGCACATGCAAGGAAGAATGAAAATAATAATTTAAAAAATATCTGTATTGGGTACTCTTTATTGGAATACAGTTGAAAATGAAACAAATGCATAAGTTACGACATTTTTATTCTCTTATAACTTTAGTTTTTCAGCATTCCTATTGGCAACACAATAAACTCATTCCATTATATTCATATACCAATACTAATACGACCAATAATGTATAATAATATAATTGGGATCTACCAAAGTTATAAAATCTCTTGGAACATCAACTTAATTGCATTTTATGCAATGCTGAAATATATCTAAATTTTATATAATACATACATCATTATGTATTACAATCGGAAAGTTCGAAAAGAACAAAGCGTGTTCGAACAGTAATATTAGTAAATATATTAAATACGTGAAGTATATGTATACACAGAATTTGAACCGGAATTAGAAAGGCAGATTCAACCAGAGGTTGACGTAAACTGATTATGCGGGAAACAACAATTTGTGCTAACACTTTCAACTAAAACAAATAAAAATAAACTTACGACTGAACAGCGATCACAGAAATGCATAAACCATAATAATAAATCTCTGAAGAAACGAAAAAAAAAACATTATTTTATAATAAATAAAGACACGACAATACAGACAACTTTGTACGGTGTGGAAAGTTTACGTTATTTACATATCTATGTGATTGATTAAGATTAAAATGTATACAAAAATGCTTATTGTCATTAGGGTAACAAATTACAATAACAACATTCGTCTACATATGTATGCGTATTCGTTAACGTTCGTAACTCCTTGTTCCCTGTAGGAGTATTGGTGATATTGGTGTCGAACGACATTGTTGCGACGATATGTTGACGCAAACGGACAGAAAAGCATAACAGTGAAAGCAGTCACATCACTTCATGTCATATTTACACCTTGAGCCAGTGGAGGAGTGGTTCATTGGCTCTCTGGCCGCTTGCCACTCGTGGGCTTGGCAACCATCTCTTCACTCTTGGGCATTGTTCTCTGTTCACCGAACTTCTCCACAGCTTTTTTCATCTCTCTTCGTTTCTGCGCCTCTCGAATTAAGTCGAATAAACTCTGAAAATTAAAATTTAAAACAAATATTTATTTCTATAATTAATTAAAGGAAAAATTGCGAAAATTATTTTCCCCGTTATATATATATGATAGAAGTTACAGTTTTTGCAAATTGGTAGACTTCACATAACTTTCAGAACTTTTTTTTAATATACTTTCAGACATTTAGATTTCCTCGCGATGCTTTTACCGTTAAGGCAAGAGTAAATTTATTGTTATTTAAAAAACATATAACTTTGTTAAATAAGACGTTTAGAACCTCGGACCACCTCATCGAGAGGCCGTGTTTAACCACTACTATCGCTGACGCACTCGAATCCTATATCTAATATTTCAAAACTATAAATGAGATCAACCAAACCTTGAGCTGATTTATATTTGTAACCCAAAACCCACCTTCCCCTCAGATTCACTGGATTTATCCTGTTCTTTGGCAGCAACGGCGGCTTTGTCCAACGCCTTCTGAATCTTGCTCTCCACTTCTAGGATTTCCTCCTTGTCCAATAACTCGATCAGTTCCGCCATTTGCTTTTCAGACAAGTTCACGTTCTCGTTGCCAATTATCTCCAACATCTGCAAACAATGGAAGTTAATGACCCCAATGTAGGACATATTATGATACGCATCTTGATGATGCAAAGAGATATGATAAAAAAGGATTGTGAAATTGGCTTTATCAGAACAAAACACTGTTGATCTTTATATTTTTTATTGTTATTGTATATTATGATATTGTATCTTTAATTTACTTTAGGTAGGAGGAAAGTATTGTGATATACTTTAGTTAGCATAAGAGCCCAAAATTAAGCAAAGTATTTGATTCCTCAAAGGATTACTTTGGATAGCTTTATATAAAAATGTGGCTTGCCACACTCTAACACCTAAAGCACTTAATATTATCCCGGATACTGTAGGTACACTAGAATACCAGCTCTTCTGTTATACGGTAGAAATATCAGTAAATACAAGATTTATATTGCAGTGGTTTCTTTGTATATTTCTGCCTGAGAACAAGCCACAGGCACAGTATTAAAACCAACATCATCAGTTAACTGTGGCCAGGTTTTTATAATAAACATTAAGAGTGAATACCCGTAATAACTCATAATCTTTCATACGAATAATTCAGTACTTTTACTATGAGATATGTGGGCTGACGGTTGAATACTATTTGGATGCTATAAGCGGACAACATTACTATAATTCGGGTAATAGTCAGTTGGAACGAGTCGTGCCCTTTATGTAATTGGCAATTACACAAATATGATACATAAGTTATATCATTATGAAATGTCCACGCTTTTACATAACGAAACGTTATCAAAATAATATAGGTATGATTATCTAACTTATAATGATAATGTTAACGTAATAACGCGACTCTTCAGCCTGTTTGACGCATTCAAACAAAAAAGTGTTATCATCACTTCAGAATATGTATTTTAATGATACAAAACTGACAAGGCTACTTGTAGATGCAATGAAATGATTTTATCATTATTGATAAAAGGTGCGAATCCGTTTTATAATAAAAAATATATGTGTATATTTTACAAAATGGAAATGATGAGTATTAGTTGAGGAATCTTAATAATAGGGACCTACTTTAGCAATTTGGGTCCTATACCTTAAAATAGTCTTACCTTCAAAACATCATCAATCTTCAACTGTCCATCAAAGTCGTCATCTAGCCTACCGAGAACATCTTGAATGAGCTTCAGTTTGGCCTCATCCGGGACTTTCTGGAGACTCTTAATGGAATGCATGAGTTCGTCGATCTGGATGAGTTGCTCCTTAGCCTTTTGGGGTTCAGACTTGGTTTGCTCCAGAGTGTTCAGGAGCGCTTTCTCCTTGCTCTCGAGTTCTACCAACGCCGCGTCCAGTTTGCTTATCATGTTGTTCACGGCGCGATATAGCCTGGGAATTAAAGGTTGACATGTGAGAGAAGTAACTGGCATACGTGCAGCGCGACTGATAATAAGTATCTAGTCATCATTTTGGAAAACTACAAATATTTCAGGGTTTAATAGTATAGAGGTATGTGAGAGAAGTACCAAGGCGGCATACATGCAGGGCGACTGATAGTAAGTACCTAGTCATCATTTTGGAAAACTACAAATATTTCAGGGTTTAATAGTATAGAGGTATGTGAGAGAAGTACCAAGGTGGCATACATGCAGGGCGACTGATAGTAAGTATCTAGTCATCATTTTGGAAAACTACAAATATTTCAGGGTTTAATAGTATAGAGGTATGTGAGAGAAGTACCAAGGCGGCATACATGCAGGGCGACTGATAGTAAGTACCTAGTCATCATTTTGGACAACTACAAATATTTCAGGGTTTAATAGTATAGAAGTATGTGGGAGAAATAACAAATTGGCATACATGCAGCCCGAGTGATAGTAAGTAGGTACCTAGTCATCATTTTGGACAACTACAAATATTTAAGAATAGTATAGGAGTCATCCTATCAAAGACGGCGTTAAATCTATTGCTTAATAGATCCCAGAACTATTATAGTTCCTTAAATCTGCCAATAAGCAGCACTAATTATTGTTATGATGCTGAAATAGGCGTGGCAGATTTAAGGAATTCTTTCTTTGTTCTGGCAGTATCTTAGTTCTATATTTTAAATCGACACTATGTTTTTTTTTAAGTATCTTGACCTTCAGACGCGTCAATAGTTTTGGTAAACTATAAATTTTATTTCTTTTTAAAACATTTCCGAGATGATGTCAACATGATTAATACGCCTATCTACTGCATCTCAGATACATATTATAAATGCTTATCAAATATGAACCGAATCTGCAAGATACAAGGCGTCTTTTTACGAAACATTTGCAATATGACGAAACTCACATGTTCACCTACAAAGTAATACGTGTTTGGGTTTAGTAATTGGACATTTTATTGTGTTAAAATATATCGAAACATGTAAAGTATTCGAGTTTTTCGACCTATGGCAATTTTTTTAAAGTTAACAATTGTGTTAACTTTAATTTTTAGTTTAAGTATTTTTTACGTTTTTAATTACAATCTAAATAGTACATTACGATACGCGTGGCCAAAGTAGCCTATTTTTGCACGGCGTGAACTTAGCGCCCGAGCGCAGCGAGGGTGCTAAACGCCGTGCAGATAATAGGCTACTTTTGTCACAAGTATCGTATACTATTTTATAGCTCGTGTGACATAAACCCGCTTATACTTGTGAAGAAATATGAAAAAATATGATAATTATTTTGAAATTTATAAATGATTGAAACTAAAAATTATGAACTAAAAAAGCAATAAAAATGTGACACAACCAGAACCATTGAAATTTATCAAGCCATTTAGGCTACATACAGGCGTATTATATACATAACTAATACTAGTGATACAGTAGAAAATCGATTATCCGGACCTTAGTTATAAATATTCGTGATTGTTCGGATTGTAATACGTGAACAAGTAACTTTGTAATAACCCTTACAGATCAGCCACATTTTGTGTGACTTGTGCATTTAAATTCCGGAAAGTCGCCAAATCGCAACAAAATAGTTACTATAAAAAACAAAAACCAGATTGCTTAAAATATAACCTATGTTATCGCCACAATTTAGACGAATTCAGCGACACATCATGTATCAAAATTAATGAAGTCGTTTGAGTTTGCCAAAGAATGAAAAATACATACGTAACAAACATATAGTCGAAAAACATCACCTTCC
This sequence comes from Epargyreus clarus clarus, assembly GCA_014595695.2. Lineage (NCBI taxonomy): Eukaryota > Metazoa > Arthropoda > Insecta > Lepidoptera > Hesperiidae > Epargyreus > Epargyreus clarus. The sequence continues at coordinate 17,006 of JACTTY020000094.1, forward strand.
TAAATCGGTTTAAATAGCTTTTCTTCATAAACTCAAATATCCAAATTTTCGATAATCCGAATGCCACAAATACGACAACAATAGGTCGCTTAGTCGAGATTCTACTGGAGTAGTATTATGGCTAATTTTGATAACGATTCCTAATTTAAATATCTCCTACTATGGTGTGTAGCGAAAATAAAACAAACACAGTCAAAACAAACAATAAAATTCGATAAAGCCCAATAGTTAGTCTTATAGTGATGCTATTGCTTAGTATGTACACAATGGCAAAAACATTTATAAACACGTCCAAAATAAAATATTAAAATAATTATAGCTTTAAACAAAATACTCATTACTCATTTTTAATTTTTAAATGGCATTTAAAAGTATGAAACGTTCATAGCTATGTTTATTTTTTTCAACTGTGAGGGTAGTGTATTAATATTCGTACGGTGTAAAAATCGGCTACTTTGGACACAGAAATGCGTGGCTAAAATGCGGGTTTAGGTCACAGAGTGCTATAAAAAATGTTTATATCACGGCATACGGTAATATAAAATTTTATACAACACGCGGACGAAAAATGTTTTTCTGACTCGTGTGATTGCAGTCCTCGCCTGCGGCTCGGCCTGCAAACTCACACTTGTCAGAAAAAAATTTTTCGTCCTCGTATTGTAATGTACTATTTTACGATCTACGGTACAGAGATATTGCAGTGGATATGTAATAAATGTAGCAATATAAATACATATATCATACAAAATTACACACTTAAAAAAGTGGTCTTGGACCCAAAATATTTATTACTTTACTAGCTGACCCGGCAAACTTCGTACCGTCTCAGAATCTATTTATGAAATATATTTCATATTTACTCAACTTTTAACTTTTAACCTCTCCTAAACTTCCACAAATAATTTAAAACCAAAATTAGCCTAATCGGTCCAGCGATTCTCGAGTTTTAGCGAGAATTTTTATATAGATTAGAATACAGTAAACACCCTGCATATTGGCATATTACATAATTTCATAGATTGTTTATCTGATTAAATTACTAAATCGAAAACATTTCCAAATAAGGAAGAATAAACGACCTTCAACAACCTCCGATAATAATTCTGATGAGTAATGCATCAATTAATATTAAAACAAATACCTAAATAATTTAACACTATAGATATAACAAATCCGATAATACATAGTTATTATGTTGTGATTTATCTACTGAGCGATAAAACAACCGACCTTGAGGTTTAACTTGACAGCATGAGTTTATTAATAACAATAAAGGAAATGTGTATTGTTGTTACACTGTGTGCATTGTATACTGCGGAATGTTTCTTTTAACTAAATCAGTTATGTAGTTGATATTATTCGTTAAGAGTAACGCAGATTAGCTGGGCATATGAAAATCTCACCTAATAAAAGGATTTTGCACTATGCCAAACAAATATATGTAAATAGGTTACAGATTACCATGGGCGGCAGTAGCCACTTACCATCACGTGGACTGCACGCTCGTCTGCTACTTCTATATAAAAAAAATATATAGTAAATAGGACATTTTTTAGAAACCCTTGACAGTTCCTCTATATACTTTTCTTATTGCCTATTTATTTTTAAATATTCAAAATTATGCTTAGGTATGCCATGCTCGTGAAACTAATGTAAGTAGTAAGGACTCTTCGTACCTTATTTTTTTCTATACATAGCGCAATTAACTAAAATATAATGCAATACTATATGGTATAGTATGGATATCAAACCTACTTACACTAAATGAAATAAAGTAGGTTAGAATAAGCAATGGGACGATATAAAATTTAAACAATTTTTAAATCCCTTACAAGTACTTCATAGTAAATTAAGTAATAGTACTCTAACATAAAGTGCATAGTACTAAAAATTGTTGACTTACCTTCTGGCTCCCTTAGTCAGCTTGATGTCAGCCTGTTTGGTCTTCACAATCTCCTGCATTTCCTTCACATCCTCGCTGTAATCAAGCAACTCTGTCTTCAACTTCTGAATACTCTCCTTCTCGAGCAAGAGGGATTTCTTTTGTTGAGCTGAAATTTACCAAAATATTATGCAATCATCTAAATTTTGAATAAAATTAAATTAAAGTTATTTACTATTTTGATAGTGAAATGGAAATAGGACATATTTAAGATATTATTGGATATCTTAGAAGTGTATCTTAAAAACGTAAATTTTCTTAGTGTGAGAATAAGTAGGCAACATAAGATGTTATTATGTAGTTATACTTATGTATGTTGTTTAGCAAAAGTATGCAATTGAATAAAATAAGAAACACGAAATAAATGTATATTAAACCACACTAAAAACCTATTATCTATATTTTTCTTAAATATGAATTCATTTACATTGGGCTATCCATAACACATTGTATTCAACAAGTATGTATTATTATGTATTATTTCTGTAAATATTTTTTTTTCTAATCCTGTCATATCTTTAAAATTTTATATTAAAACCTCTACAGAAAAATGATATTATTATACCAGGGTATCTGTAATATAAATAGCAACTTGAAATGATGTAATACACAAGACACAATAGCATTGTCTGTTCAAATGTAAATGTCTCATATATAAGAAAAAGTGTACAAATTCTATTTAAAGGAATCACTGAACTCAAACATTACAAATGCGGTAAAAATAACTATAATGAACTTTGCTGAAAACATTGTTAGAATGTATTACCATGACATTGGGTTCAGAAAAAACATGGCTGTTTGCCAATGTGACATGTTCTTACCTAATTTCTCTAAAGCATCCTCAATTACTTCAATGTCTTTGCCAGAGATACCTTCCTCAGTCTTCAGCTTTGTGTCAACTGCTATAATGGGTGCGGTATCAACCATTGTGGGGACACTCGTTTCATCAATAACAGGAGCCTTGTCTTTGAGTTCTTCCTTCTCACGTTTCTTTGCTTCAAGTATTTGCTTCTCTCTTTCCGCTTCCTGTAACTCTTGTATTTCTTCTTTGATCTTTGCCTCTTCCAGCTTGATAATCTCTGCTTTGGTCTGAAAATTAAGACATCATAAATTTATACTAAGATTAGTAAATTAAGATGATTTGTTTAAGGTAAAGTTCAAATAAGCTGCATATCTACCTTGAAGTCAACTTTGCCTTCCTTCTCTCCAATAGCAGCTTTAGTTTGTGTGGCCACTTGTTCAGGCAGAGCAGAGATAGTTGCCTTCAGCTTGTATGTTGTAGGCACATGATCAGGCACCATCAACGCTCTAGACAACAGCAACAATGATGGTGGTACTTTCTCATTTAATGACAAGTCTAACCAGTTCCTAAGCTCTTTCCGCAACCGCTCCTCAGACACACCATATGCCCTCATGCCTCGCGCCCTGCAAGCTTGCTGCAACTCACTGAAGTTTAAGCTGTCAACACCCTCCTTAGCAATCATTTTATCATCTGCTGCTAGTGATCTCAACTTCATTTTGAGATTGAACCGCAACATTGCACTTGTGCCTATTGTAGATACGTTGAGCACCTTACACAATGCAACCAGATGTGGTCTTTGTAGAGAATCCAGGGTGATTTCATCTTCAAACAGCTTAGAAAACTTCATTATCTCTTCACTCGTGGCAACATCGCCGGATGTACGAACTCTAGTGAAGAAACTTGAAAATTCTTTAGCGAGTTCAGAATGCCTGTTCTTCGCTTGCGGGGCCATCTGGTCCAATGTTTCTTGGAAGAACTTTGCCATCTCCAACTTAACTTTCAGATGTTGTTTTAATTTTGCTTCCTTTTGACTTGTACTTTCAAATGTGGAGGGCAGCATATTGGGGAACAACTTAATAAACAGGGGCAATGCAAATTCCAAAAATGGTACAACGATAAATACTATGAATGGCACCATTCTAAAAAGATCTCCTATGGTTGTGACGAAGAGCCTGTGTTCTCTCCGTGTCAATGAGTGGCCTCGGAGAATCTTGAAGAGCAGGGAAATCGATATTCTTACTTCAATGAAAAGTAAGCGAAAGCCATGGTAATAGTGTCGTAACTCATCCATAATACGTTCCTTTAAGCTTTTCTTAACTTCTACTTTCTTAGGGAGCTTTTCTTGTTCTTCTATTCCCTTCTTGATAGTTTCAACTGTGGCTTCCACTTTTGATGAGGGTTTCAGGGGTTCCTTTTCATACCTGTGGCCGCTGGTGGTAATGGACCTCATATGAGGAGGGTAGCGGAACACCCGCGTGTTAAGGGGTTTCTGGGTAATGTCATGCTGTAATCCTATAGGCTGGGTTGTGTAATACGACAGTGACCTTGAAAGGGTAATGTATGGAAAATTTTGATACTGCCGCGCCTCCCATAGCAATGCTGAAATACACAATAAGAACACCGTTATCAACAGATATTAGAAGTGTTCCGGTAGTGCCGAACAAGTGCAATGCACAGCAAAACTTTCACAACATTTTGATCATACTTTTAATTTATTGAGTCTCGTCAAAAAATCTGTAAACTCAAGGCTGTAGTACATAAAGGAACAATTTAAGTTATTAAAATAATATTTTTAAATGTTATAACCATGCGATACTTCAAAAATAAACAATGATTTAATTATTATTGTTATATTATACTATTTCGGTCGGATATAGAAAAAAATAATTCGTTACCGCATTCTCCCTGGGATATTTTCCAAAATCGTAAACATATAATTACACATAACACCATGAAAGTAATGAAGTCATAGTACAATCAATCAATTTTTAAACTGATACGAAAGGTTATGTTAAATGTTTGTTTTGTTAAACAGACATGTTTGTACTTACTCGATTTCTTTACGCACCGACAGTGATTCAGGATTAATCTGTTCATTTTTACTTTCTATCACCTTAAAATATGGAAAATATGAAAATTAAAAACAAAATCAACCTTTATGCACCATGACAATCGAGAAGTTACAGATAAAAAATATTAATTTTGATCAATTTTATTTATTTTTAACAACAGGCAACGATTATTTTACATACAATCTTCCTAAATTAATTTAAATTCAAAATGTGACTCTAGACTAGTCTGGACCAAAAAACACAGCTAGACCAGCAGTCCGCATGTGGCTCACGACTCTTCATGGCCCGCATTTCTCCTTAAAAGCTGTCTTTGCGGTTCATGGATCAAGATATCTCAGTTTTATGAAATTTAAGAGGCTTTGTGTATTTTGATTTGACGAACTTGTTATTTCGTCAACATTTCTACATGTTGGTGAACTTAGCACAGCATTTGCCAGCAGAGCACTAAAAAATGAGAGTTCTATTCGCATGCACATGAGTTCTATAGTTCCTGATAGTTTTCAGGAATAGTTCTGGCGATTTCACGGAGATAAAGCAGAATGAAATAATGCTCTGCTAACTTCACACAGCAGAGCATTTTCTACAAAATTGAAAAAAAAGCTATTGATTAGTGTAACTAGCTAATACCTGGAGTTCCTAATAGTTTTCAGTGATAGTTCTCGCGAAATAAACTTAAACAATAATTTATTTTATCAATAAATAATAGTACAAATCGGAAAGATTTTCGACAAAACTTTTTTTAATATTATTTTCACGTACCCAGGGGGAAGGAACTCAGCGGTTTTACCTAGGCTAGTAATATGGCTACAATTTAAAAATATAACCAATCCCAGAACTCACACTAAAGTGCCAGCAGAGCATACTAGAATAGCAGAAATCGGATGGATTTTCGACAAATATTATTTTTACAATCATGTCTACGTAACCAGATGGCGGGAACTCATCGGTTTTATGTAGACTAGTAACATAGCTACAATATAAAAATATAACTAATCCCAGAACTCACACTAAAGTGCCAGCAGAGCATGCTAGAATAACAAAAATCAGATGGATTTTCGACAAATATTTTTTTCAATCATGTCCACGTAACCAGATGGCGGGAACTCATCGGTTTTATGTAGACTAGTAACAAAGCTACAATTTAAAAATATAACCAATCCCAGAACTCACACTAAAGTGCCAGCAGAGCACACTAGAATAGCAAAAATCGGATGGATTTTCGACAATTTTTTTTTTTTCAATCATGTCCACGTAACCAGATGGCGGGAACTCATCGGTTTTATGTAGACTAGTAACATAGCTACAATATAAAAATATAACTAATCCCAGAACTCACACTAAAGTGCCAGCAGAGCATGCTAGAATAACAAAAATCGGATGAATTTTCGACAAATATTTTATTTAAATTATTTACACGTAACCAGATGACGGGAACTCATCGGTTTTATGTAGACTTGTAACAAAGCTACAAATTAAAAATATATTCAATCCCAGAACTCACACAAAAGTGCCAGCAGAGCATACCAGAATAACAAAAATCGGATGGAATTTCGACAAATATTTTTTTTTTCAATCATGTCCTCGTAACCAGATGGCGAGAACTCATCGGTTTTATGTAGACTAGAAACAAAGCTACAATTTAAAAATACAACCAATCACAGAACTCACACTAAAGTGCCAGCAGAGCATACTAGAATAGCAGAAATCGGATGGATCTTCGACAAATATTTTTTTTTCAATCATGTCTACGTAACCAGATGGCGGGAACTCATCGGTTTTATGTAGACTAGTAACAAAGCTACAATTTAAAAATATAACCAATCCCAGAACTCACACTAAAGTGCCAGCAGAGCATACTAGAATAACAAAAATCGGATGGATTTTCGACAAATATTTTTTTTTTCAATCATGTCTACGTAACCAGATGGCGGGAACTCATCGGTTTTATGTATACTAGTAACAAAGCTACAATTTAAAAATATAACCAATCCCAGAACTCACACTAAAGTGCCAGCAGAGCACACTAGAATAGCAAAAATCGGATGGATTTTCGACAATTTTTTTTTTTCAATCATGTCCACGTAACCAGATGGCGGGAACTCATCGGTTTTATGTAGACTAGTAACATAGCTACAATATAAAAATATAACTAATCCCAGAACTCACACTAAAGTGCCAGCAGAGCATGCTAGAATAACAAAAATCGGATGAATTTTCGACAAATATTTTATTTAAATTATTTACACGTAACCAGATGACGGGAACTCATCGGTTTTATGTAGACTAGTAACAAAGCTACAAATTAAAAATATATTCAATTCCAGAACTCACACAAAAGTGCCAGCAGAGCACACTAGAATAGCAAAAATCGGATGGATTTTCGACAAAATTTTTTTTTTCAATCATGTCCACGTAACCAGATGGCGGGAACTCATCGGTTTTATGTAGACTAGTAACATAGCTACAATATAAAAATATAACTAATCCCAGAACTCACACTAAAGTGCCAGCAGAGCATACTAGAATAACAAAAATCAGATGGATTTTCGACAAATATTTTTTTTTTCAATCATGTCCACGTACCCAGATACAATTATTGTTGGCTACTGGCTACAATTATTTGTTGAAAATCCATCCGATTTTTACTATTCTAGTATGCTCTGCCGGCATTTTAGTGTGAGTTCTGTGATATGTTATATTTTTAAAATGTAGCTATGTTACTAGTGTATACAAAACCGATGAGTTCCCGTCATCTGGTTACGTGGAAATAATTTAAATAAAATATTTGTCAAAACTCCATCCGATTTTTGCCATTCTAGTATGCTCTGCTGGCACTTTAGTGTGAGTTCTGGGAATGGTTATGTTTATTAATTGTAGTTATATTACTACTCTATATAAAACCGATGAGTTCCTTCATCTGGTTACGTGAACATGATTGAAAAAAAATATTTGTCGAAATTCCATCCGATTTCTGCTAATCTAGTATGCTCTGCTGGCACTTTAGTGTGAGTTCTGGGATTGGATGTATTTTTAAATTGTAGCTATGTTTCTAGTCTACATAAAACCGATGAGTTCATGCCACCTGGTTACGTAGACATGATTGAAAAAAAAATATTTGTTGAAAATCCATCCGATTTCTGCTATTCTAGTATGCTCTGCTGGCACTTTAGTGTGAGTTCTGGGATTGGTTGTATTTTAAAATTGTAGCTATGTTTCTAGTCTACATAAAACCGATGAGTTCTTGCCATCTTGTTACGAGGACATGATTGAAAAAAAAATATTTGTCGAAATTCCATCCGATTTTTGCTATTCTGGTATGCTCTGCTGGCACTTTAGTGAGAGTTCTGGGATTGGTTATATTTTTAAATTGTAGCTATGTTACTATTCTATAGAAAACCGATGAGTTCCTGCTATCTGGTTATGTGGAAATAATTAAAAAAAATATTTTGTCGAAACTCCATCCGATTTTTGTTATTCTAGTATGCTCTGCTGGCACTTTAGTGTGAGTGCTGGGATTGGTTATATTTTTAAATTGTAGCCATATTACTAGCCTATGTAAAACCGATGAGTTCCCGCTATCTGGTTTTGTGGAAATAATTAAAAAAAAATATTTGTCGAAACTCCATCCGATTTTTGTTATTCTAGTATGCTCTGCTGGCACTTTTGTGTGAGTTCTGGGATTGGTTATATTTTTAAATTGTAGCTTTGTTACTAGTCTACATAAAACCGATGAGTTCCCGCCATCTGGTTACGTAGACATGATTGAAAAAAAAATATTTGTCGAAAATCCATCCGATTTTTGTTATTCTAGTATGCTCTGCTGGCACTTTAGTGTGAGTTCTGGGATTGGTTATATTTTTAAATTGTAGCTTTGTTACTAGTCTACATAAAACCGATGAGTTCTCGCCATCTGGTTACGTAGTCATGATTGAAAAAAAAATATTTGTCGAAGATCCATCCGATTTCTGCTATTCTAGTATGCTCTGCTGGCACTTTAGTGTGAGTTCTGTGATTGGTTGTATTTTTAAATTGTAGCTTTGTTTCTAGTCTACATAAAACCGATGAGTTCTCGCCATCTGGTTACGAGGACATGATTGAAAAAAAAATATTTGTCGAAATTCCATCCGATTTTTGCTATTCTGGTATGCTCTGCTGGCACTTTTGTGTGAGTTCTGGGATTGAATATATTTTTAGTTTGTAGCTTTGTTACAAGTCTACATAAAACCGATGAGTTCCCGTCATCTGGTTACGTGTAAATAATTTAAATAAAATATTTGTCGAAAATTCATCCGATTTTTGTTATTCTAGCATGCTCTGCTGGCACTTTAGTGAGAGTTCTGGGATTGGTTATATTTTTAAATTGTAGCTATGTTACTAGTCTATAGAAAACCGATGAGTTCCTGCTATCTGGTTATGTGGAAATAATTAAAAAAAATATTTTGTCGAAACTCCATCCGATTTTTGTTATTCTAGTATGCTCTGCTGGCACTTTAGTGTGAGTTCTGGGATTGGTTATATTTTTAAATTGTAGCCATAGTACTAGCCTATGTAAAACCGATGAGTTCCCGCTATCTGGTTTTGTGGAAATAATTAAAAAAAAATATTTGTCGAAACTCCATCCGATTTTTGTTATTCTAGTATGCTCTGCTGGCACTTTTGTGTGAGTTCTGGGATTGGTTATATTTTTAAATTGTAGCTTTGTTACTAGTCTACATAAAACCGATGAGTTCCCGCCATCTGGTTACGTAGACATGATTGAAAAAAAAATATTTGTCGAAAATCCATCCGATTTTTGTTATTCTAGTATGCTCTGCTGGCACTTTAGTGTGAGTTCTGGGATTGGTTATATTTTTAAATTGTAGCTTTGTTACTAGTCTACATAAAACCGATGAGTTCTCGCCATCTGGTTACGTAGTCATGATTGAAAAAAAAATATTTGTCGAAGATCCATCCGATTTCTGCTATTCTAGTATGCTCTGCTGGCACTTTAGTGTGAGTTCTGTGATTGGTTGTATTTTTAAATTGTAGCTTTGTTTCTAGTCTACATAAAACCGATGAGTTCTCGCCATCTGGTTACGAGGACATGATTGAAAAAAAAATATTTGTCGAAATTCCATCCGATTTTTGCTATTCTGGTATGCTCTGCTGGCACTTTTGTGTGAGTTCTGGGATTGAATATATTTTTAGTTTGTAGCTTTGTTACAAGTCTACATAAAACCGATGAGTTCCCGTCATCTGGTTACGTGTAAATAATTTAAATAAAATATTTGTCGAAAATTCATCCGATTTTTGTTATTCTAGCATGCTCTGCTGGCACTTTAGTGTGAGTTCTGGGATTAGTTATATTTTTATATTGTAGCTATGTTACTAGTCTACATAAAACCGATGAGTTCCCGTCATCTGGTTACGTGGACATGATTGAAAAAAAAAAATTGTCGAAAATCCATCCGATTTTTGCTATTCTAGTGTGCTCTGCTGGCACTTTAGTGTGAGTTCTGGGATTGGTTATATTTTTAAATTGTAGCTTTGTTACTAGTCTACATAAAACCGATGAGTTCCCGCCATCTGGTTACGTGGACATGATTGAAAAAAATATTTGTCGAAAATCCATCTGATTTTTGTTATTCTAGCATGCTCTGCTGGCACTTTAGTGTGAGTTCTGGGATTGGTTGTATTTTTAAATTGTAGCTTTGTTACTAGTCTACATAAAACCGATGAGTTCCCGCCATCTGGTTACGTGGACATGATTGAAAAAAATATTTGTCGAAAATCCATCTGATTTTTGTTATTCTAGCATGCTCTGCTGGCACTTTAGTGTGAGTTCTGGGATTGGTTGTATTTTAAATTGTAGCTTTGTTACTAGTCTACATAAAACCGATGAGTTCCCGCCATCTGGTTACGTAGACATGATTGAAAAAAAAAATATTTGTCGAAAATCCATCCGATTTTTGTTATTCTAGTATGCTCTGCTGGCACTTTAGTGTGAGTTCTGGGATTGGTTATATTTTTAAATTGTAGCTTTGGTACTAGTCTACATAAAACCGATGAGTTCCCGCCATCTGGTTACGTAGACATGATTGAAAAAAAAATATTTGTCGAAAATCCATCCGATTTTTGCTATTCTAGTGTGCTCTGCTGGCACTTTAGTGTGAGTTCTGGGATTGGTTATATTTTTAAATTGTAGCTTTGTTACTAGTCTACATAAAACCGATGAGTTCCCGCCATCTGGTTACGTGGACATGATTGAAAAAAATATTTGTCGAAAATCCATCCGATTTTTGTTATTCTAGCATGCTCTGCTGGCACTTTAGTGTGAGTTCTGGGATAAGTTATATTTTTATATTGTAGCTATGTTACTAGTCTACATAAAACCGATGAGTTCCCGCCATCTGGTTACGTGGACATGATTGAAAAAAAAATATTTGTCGAAAATCCATCCGATTTTTGCTATTCTAGTGTGCTCTGCTGGCACTTTAGTGTGAGTTCTGGGATTGGTTATATTTTTAAATTGTAGCTTTGTTACTAGTCTACATAAAACCGATGAGTTCCCGCCATCTAGTTACGTGGACATGATTGAAAAAAATATTTGTCGAAAATCCATCTGATTTTTGTTATTCTAGCATGCTCTGCTGGCACTTTAGTGTGAGTTCTGGGATTGGTTATATTTTTAAATTGTAGCTTTGTTACTAGTATACATAAAACCGATGAGTTCCCGCCATCTGGTTACGTGGACATGATTGAAAAAAAATATTTGTCGAAAATCCATCCGATTTTTGTTGTTCTAGTATGCTCTGCTGGCACTTTAGTGAGAGTTCTGGGATTGGTTATATTTTTAAATTGTAGCTATGTTACTAGTCTATAGAAAACCGATGAGTTCCCGCTATCAGGTTATGTGGAAATAATTAAAAAAAATATTTGTCGAAACTCCATCCGATTTTTGTTATTCTAGTATGCTCTGCTGGCACTTTAGTGTGAGTTCTGGGATTGGTTATATTTTTAAATTGTAGCCATATTACTAGCCTATGTAAAACCGCTGAGTTCCTTCCCCCTGGGTACGTGAAAATAATATTAAAAAAAGTTTTGTCGAAAATCTTTCCGATTTGTATTATTCTAGTATGCTGTGCTGGCACTTTAGTGTGAGTTCCTGGGTCAGTTATTGTACAAATGTATCATTTTATTACTAGGCTTTGCAAAATCGACTAGTTTCCACTTTTAAATAAGCTTTTTGCAGATTTTTTTTGGTTAAATTTTTGTCAATTTATTTTATCAATAAATTATTTTTTAAGTTTATTTCGCGAGAACTATCACTGAAAACTATTAGGAACTCCAGGTATTAGCTAGTTACACTAATCAATAGCTTTTTTTTCAATTTTGTAGAAAATGCTCTGCTGTGTGAAGTTAGCAGAGCATTATTTCATTCTGCTTTATTTCCGTGAAATCGCCAGAACTATTCCTGAAAACTATCAGGAACTATAGAACTCATGTGCATGCGAATAGAACTCTCATTTTTTAGTGCTCTGCTGGCAAATGCTGTGCTAGTTTCACGGACACCATTTCTACTTTGTTTGAATGCCCGTGATTAAGTTCCTCATGTATCTACTATGTAGTCCGTAAGGTAACAAACTTAAATAAAAAATATTTAATTTTAGCGTAGTAATATTACTTCATATAAATATTGTAAAATATAACTTGAAATGATTTGCGTGACAATATTCCGCCCAGCATGCTCTATTCTGTGGAAAATATTCCATTTGTGGTATCCTTAAAAAATCTGTGGTAGAAATTTAGAAAAGATCTATTATAATGAAAGTACAATAAAGTTAGGCTGAAAGGCAAAAGTCGATGTGTATTTATTAATATCAATTTATTCATCGTAAGAAAAGTATTTTTTTTTTATTTGAAATATTTATTATTACTCTAATAACTGAAAAATATTTACAATTATAATTAAACTTATAGAAAATTAAATATAAAGAAAAGTAAGAAGAAAAGTATTGATATTTCGACATATCCGTTATATGTGATAGCAATACTACCACATAAGAGAGAAACTAGAAAATAAACATAAGGAAAGGTAAGATCACATAGGTTACTATACTCTTTGGGTAAGATTTGGTAAGAATGGGTTTTATATTACAAATGAGACTTTTATTACCTTTTTGGATCTGTAATCTTGCAATTATAAATTATTTAAATTCACGTCAACGTATCACTTATTTCATGAATTGTTGAGACAATGCGATGATACTCGAAAAATAGTATACACTATCGGTATATGAAGTATGGAGATAAAAATATCGATGTTGTGGGTATATCGATTCCTTTTCCTTACAACCCTAATCTATTATTCTATAAAATTTCTATTCTATTCTATAGGTTTGGCGCCGCTGAATGACGCTGATTATATTTAAGGTTATTAAATTAAATTCGTCGGAAATATTGAATCCGTTTACTTGACTGGAATATATGAAGATTTGATTAATATTACTGGTAAGATACCTAAATGAGCATACTGCGTCAATTCTTCACGAGTAGCATTAAAAATATTCTTAATGCTGTGGTAAGGCCAAGTGGTGAGTTGCATTTCTAAAATATTTAAGAGCTTTTAAACACAATTGCGGCATTTGAGAGACCTGCAGGGTTACAAGTTCTGTGTACAGATTACTAAAATAACAATTTACATATCTGTTCAGGGTCTAGGTTTTTGTACATTTCTTTGTGTGTCCATGGCATCTATAACACTAAAACCTTTTATTCGTTGCGAACAATCAGAGCAGACACAAGGATTCACTTTCTGCAAAGTATTAGTAGGCTAAGTGCGAAATAAAACTGCAGAATATGCAATCACAGGCACATAGACCAAGTTTGAAACAGATTTCAATAACCTAAAAAATATTAATGGAGAACTCAGGCATTTAGTTTACTTTACAATATCTTTCTTCATATGATCGTATTAATTTTCATATGCATATAATATCCAAATAATTACCCACCGTGCCTGGGATTGTGTAAATTACTTGTATTTATTCTAACATAGAAATACATTCCTTATTTCAGTAACTCTAGTAACAATGAAACCGTTTAGTTCGAAGAGTGCAGCACAACACATAGTATGGGTAGACCTAGAGATGACTGGGCTTGATATACACAAGGACCACATCTTAGAAATTGCCTGTCTAATAACTGATGCAGAGCTGAATATTGTCGCTACTGGACCTAATATAATTATAAATCAGCCAGATAACATTTTGGACAACATGAATCAATGGTGCATTACACAACATGGTGAGGTATTGATTTTATGTTATTAATAATATTTAATAATGTATTTAATAATACACAAATAGTAGCTGACCTGCAAACGTTGTGTATGTGTATATAAATAAAAAAATGTTAAGGGTGAACAACCCTTATCACTTAGGGGTATGAAAAATAGATAGTAGCCAATTCTCAGACCTACCTAATATGCATATAAAATTTGGTGAAAACCGGTTAAGCCGTTTGGAGGAGTACAGTAACTAACATTGTGACACAAGAAGTTTATATATAAATTACTATCAAAATTAGTGATATTAGTAAAATCACTATAATTGAGACTTTCTTTTTTTTTATAACAGAGTAGAAGAGGTGCATGCAGTCCATCTGATGGTAAGTGCCTTCTGCCACCCATGGGCATCTGTAATCAAACCCAGATAAGAGAGTTCTACTACCTTTAATTGAGACTAAAGTTCAAAAATTGGTACAAACATTTTTGTGAAAGAATCTGTGTATGTAGGTGAAAATTTCACTCTCATATTCTTTTATGTATCTAAAGAAGTGTAGTTTAAATAAGAATGATTTTCTTGCACATTTTTATTTTTTTCTGTATTATCTGCACTATATAGGTGGGCTACAAATTTGTGAATGTTACTCAAAGAAAAAGATGCTATAAAGCACTATTAATGAACCACTATTATAATTTCATTTTTTTGTAAATAAATAAGTTGCTTTACATGCCTTTTACATTACAGAGTGGACTAACGGAGGCTAGTCGTAAATCAAAAATATCAGTTCGTGAAGCTGAGCAGGAAATATTGAACTTTGTAAGAGCTCATGTACCGGAAAAGAGGTGCCCATTAGGTGGTAACAGTGTTTACATGGACAGACTATTTCTACGCGAATATATGCCTACTCTTGATGAGTATCTGCACTATAGGATCATAGATGTTAGCACTATAAAAGAGTTAGCCAAGAGGTGGTACCCGAGAGACTTTTCAAGAATACCACAAAAGAAATTCCAACACCGATGTATGAGTGATATCATGGAGAGTATTGAGGAAATGAAGTATTATAGAGAACATATTTTTAAAGAAAGTAATTAGTTGATATTTCTTACATTAATTAAATTGTAAAAGCTATGTTTGCCGAATACTGCCATACCATGAAAAAAAATTGTTGATGAATATATTCTAATGAATTAAGCTCTATTGAAATGTTATAGCGATAAGTTGCGAAATAGGAACAACAGTCAAGTACAGTTGAAATAAGGAGAAAGATTATTATAATCCTTAAAACAAATAACATATTAAGTACAAAACTTTAATATACCATTATTAGTACTTCCAGAAATGTGCTTAAATTAAGTTGGGCCCTAAATGTTAACCTTGACAGCTTTAGTGGCTTTAGCGTTTAATGGAATTGCAACACCTTTGCTTAAAATAAGTTTTTTTTTATAATACCCATCTTATTTCATGAAGTCTTTTCAAAAATAAGTTTTTAGAATTACCATGATATTTTACGGTCTTCATGAAATCTCTTGGATGATTGGCTTATAAATATTTTAGTATATAAAACAGTCAGATTAAAAACAACAGTTATGATTTGTTGCAAGTTTGTTGCGATATATGTGACCATTTAAAAATATTGAGAATCGCTATGTTGTTTTATTTACATTTAGAAATAACATGAATTCTTGTGTACAATCACGGAACAGTAAGTTACGTGTAAGAGTTAGCCCTACACGTTAAGGCTGCATCGCGCCAGCCCTACACCGTGCTCACGCTGCATCGTGTCTTCGCGGAACGGCCACCGCTGACGAGGCGCGTCCCACGTGCAGGTGGCCGTCCGCCATGGGAACAGTTCACCTCCATCGCGGAAAGTGACTATCTCATATATTTCTTATTATTCCTTATTGTTACAAGTTGTTTTAAATTTAAATAAAAACTATTAATTCGTTCGCGAAATAGACTATTTCAATTCTTTCCTCGACGCCCAGCGCCCAAAGCTAGTATACAAATAATAATAATAAGAAATAAACAATAATAGGAATTGTCTTTGGAGACGAAGATGGTAGTGCCATCTATTATCAAGTAGAATTACGAAATAGTTAACGCTACTTGCCGATAGATGGCAGGAAGATGAAAATTGCAACAACAAAATAAATAAGTCTATCTAATTCGATCCTTGTAAAAAGATGGTTTGCTCAGTTTGGAAAGTAGATTTCCTACTAGAAATCCCTATCATAGTTGATAATCATTGTTTGAATAGTTCAGAATCTTTCGATACTTAATTGGTAATACGAGTACGTGACCTGTATATTTCATCGAAATTACTAAAACGCTAAAGAAACATGTCATTATTATGGCGTAATATAATTGTTCTTTCGTAGAAGCAGTAGACAGGTACTTACCTAGTAGCGTAGTGGAAGCTCACGTTGGGAGTCCAGGGTTCTAGGCACGTGCTCATCTCTATTTTTTCAAGTTCATATACGTATTATAAGTTAATTATTTTATACTTATGGTCTTAAGGAGAGCAATGGGACAGTAAATTGTTGATGATAATATATTTCATGATAAACATAATTTAACTTTACATATCAATAGAAAATATTCAAAGATAATGTAGAACGAAAAATGCCGATGTCGCTGTTATTATGTGTCTGACCTTTTTTCCGATATGTGGCCATATTCGATTCACGCCGCCGTTACATAAAATTCACTGACCAGGAAAAGTTCACTGATCTCTAATAATAGCCCTTTGATCGTCTTTATGCTCATATGGCAGAAATACAGCGATTTTTTATTCTTTTTGTTTATATATCTTTTGTGATAAAATATAGGGACGATAAATATTGTATCTTAGATTTTTGCTATTAAGTATCTTGTGATAGACTTGGTGTCTCTTATGTGAGGCCTAAAGACCCACGTCTTTACGCCTCAAATTACATCACTAGATGCGCTAATTCAGACTAAGTTAAATGCCTTGCCAATTATATTTATTGCTAATATTTTTGACTCGTTGCGCTCTCACATTTTTTCACATTTAAGTAGGTGCCTCATTTTTGACGTCTGACTAATGTTTTAATTCATTCGAAGAGTTAATAAATCTAATGAAATAAAGTCTTTTTTCACAGTAGAACTTAGCATACTTAGCTGGAATACGTATTATTAGGAATAATAATAAATCAGACGAAATTACTTACAGAAAGTAGCGCATCTTTAATAAATCTCAGGTGCGCTTTCTATAATACGTATGTGGATTCGTACACATATTTCTATGTTCAAGCTTAGTTCAAGCGAGATCTTAATGGATGTATTATTCTTAACAGTTTTCGTTACTTACATAAAAATAGCCAGTACTTACCACCAAACGACGAGGCAACACGCACAAATAAATAATTTACATCGTAACATATTAAAATTTTCTGGGAGTTGTAGGTAATAAAACGTAATAAACATGTTTCAAGTATGATAAGAAAGTGTACTAAATTTTACAAAGAACATTTAGGGATTACCTACATTAGATTCGCGTGGTCGATTGTAATTTCTTATTAACACTCGCGTGACACGGTACTGACCTGCCTAAGGTGTACTAACTAATTTAAACCTTGAATATTTTACAACGTAGCGTTTAGTTGCCTAGACGCCGAGGACGATTTTCACATTACGTTCAAGTAGGCAAGTTCTAAGACTTGTTATGGTACTTACGTACTTTTAACTTAAGTTGAGAGTATCTAATCTCCACTTAAGTTAAAAGTACAATTATCAATGTAAGTAGGTAATTTGTGCTCATCAAAACATTTTATTATTAGGTTTCCGCCAAAACTAATAATTAAAAGGGTAGAACCCTCTGTATTTCTACTCTGGCGGCACCACCGTCACACCTATTTCTGGCATAAGGAAGCCATAATTTTTCGAGGCATTCCAGCTTAGTCCTCAGGGATAGCGGCGTATCTGTGGTCGACTTCGGGTAGGAATCTAATCTTATCTAGGGTTCATTACAGATATCCATGGGCGACAGTAGTCACTTACCACCAGATGGACTGCATGCCTGTCTGCTACTCTTATATTATAAAAAAATATTTGGGTTACGATTGAACTTCTACGTCGTACTTTACTTAAACTCTTGTCTTTCTTTATTTTATATTTTATAGTAGGTACATATGTTGTGTATGAAATCTAAAAACACTACAATACAGTTTTGTACTTTTAAGATAGTGCACACTTACCAGTTTAAGGTTTCAAGAACCTGTGGTAATTCTACTGTGATACAGACATAACATCAACTTCAACATAACAGCTGTAACGTGTTCTGGTTGAAAACATATAGTAAGATGCGACTCTGCTAAAAGTAGGTTTCGTATTTCTTCAGGTTAACTTTAATTTTTATTAATGCCATATAAATAGCAACAGTGTCAAGTCTTGCCATTATGTTACGTAAGAAAATTTCAGCGATGTCAATAGGTCAATAGGACAGCGATGTGAACTCCACAGCAACAATAATGCATCTATATTCGAATTCAAGTGGAAAACGTATGTTATTTGCAACGACCATTTTTCACGAGGTGAGCTGCATGCTCGTTTCATGCTACCATTACTCCTTATTTAGCAAATAAAGATCATATTATGATAACACAAAGACTAATTTTCAATTCATACTTATAATCTCGTTAAATCCGTTAGTTTCTTCCAATATAAAACCACTTATATTTACTTAGAAATATTGTTGTTCTTATTATAAGAATTGCAAACAACAAATATAGTGACGTCATAAACACATATCGGTACCTATCCGCGTAAAGAACTGTTATTTTTCTGTTGGAGTCCATTAGCTGTGTTTTTCATCTGAAGGTATTATTCCTAAAGGGTCTTAAAAAGGTAAAGAAAACTTCAAAACAATGTTTTTTAACTAAATTTATTTCCCAAAACTATCTTTTTAGAAATCCTACAATAGTATCAAGTTCAGTTTCAACACTGTTTTGATCCAGGTATATAATATCTATTTTACGAGAAATTCAGATATTTGATCCATAGTAACATGATAAATCTTTGCATACAACAAACGAACACATTATAGATACTATTACTATATGCATCTAACTAAACACGAACATTCTATCATCCAAGCATGATGTTCTTAGCACTACGTTTAATTTATTTAGGGTTGAAGATTGATGAGTAGGTTTTGTTAGTATTAACTACTTACTTAGTATACCTACTCAAATGAAATAATTATTACTTACTTGTCGTAGATTGCATATATTATATATCACCGTTTTTTTTTGCTAATTTATTGACAAGTTGAATTGTGGTATTGTAGAACTAAAATTGCTTGCTTGCTTGCAGCTAACAGCAGAATAAATTATAGTTTTGTAATCTTAGTCTAGTATCGAATTCTCGTATAGATTCTGTCTGTGATTCTGTGTATAGGTTCATCTGTTCAATGATTCAGAGCTACTTTCCCGGATAAAACTTTATAGACATCGCCTGAAATAGGTAAAAATCGTGGTCTCTACATTTGTCACTGTCGTCCTAATTCTGTGCTCGTATAACACACATATATAAACAAATGTTCATGAGTGCTTCTAAACTAAATAGAAGCAAGAAACATTAAATGAAGAATCTCGCCTATTTACCGTCCACAATCAATTAATGTCAAGTAATTAAAAAGAGAGTAAATTGTTAACAAAAGTTTCTTTATTGCTTTATTTACACGAAAGTTAAAGTTTTGTGTTTAAAATAAAATTTTATTCCATTTACTTGGACATTCAAGCTTTTAAAGTTAATACCGCAACAAGAAACCGCATACAAAGCTGTTTGAAGTTTTCAGTGTAGCACTAAGTACAGCTGTGCTACAGAATTCTTTAGCGGCATTTCGCGGATTATGCTTTGAAATAATATTGTCAAAAGGCATTTATTTTTAACGTTCTTTTTCCAAACGCCTGCTTTTAAATTCCACATTATTAAAAAAACGAGGCACGTATTTTCAAATTCGAAACTCTGGCAAAAATCTTTCTGTATTAAATTTAAAATTTAAATTTCTCAACACAATTTAAACTTTAAATTTCAGTAACATCCTTGACAGTTTTATTCCAAATTTAAACTTTGAAATATGTAGCTGTAGATTTCTCTACAACTACAATAATTGCTTTAAATATAAATAACTTTTACTTCAAAGCGATCTTTTCCCGATCACTTTAACATTTATTGGAATAATAAATTGAAGTCAAGATTGTTTTTCCAGGTGATTGGCAATACGCCTATTAACTTTTAAGAGCATACCTCTTACAATATCATTTGGCATTCCGCCATTGAAATAAAAGTAATAAAAATGTTATTCTGAAACTTATTTAAATAAAATATTAATTTGATGGCTTTTCAAATTTATGGTAAAGTATTTTGCAACTACTGTGTCTCGCGGTTTTGCCTGTTTTTAACTTAGAGGAAGAGTCGATATAATTATAATGTTTTCTATAGTTGCACATAATATATTAATAGAAGTAAGTATTGAAAACGATCCCAGAGGTTTCGAATTATTCATTATAAACCCAATATATATTTATATACCTATAGTAAAAATAGTTTATTGAAGCGGTACCTAGGTAGAAACTTTGTCTGTAATAGAAATTTTAAACCAATATATACATATATTACTTAGTACCTATAATATATAACAGTAATATATAGACTCTATTTATTCACAAATTATATAGACTCAATGTTGTCCCTAAAAGTAAATCAAAAAGCCCGTGGAACCGGAAAGTCCCTTAAAACTCAAGTCCTCACAAATATTTAAATATCCCTAATATTTAACGACGTCAATTCTATGCCGGTTCCTAATATTTAAAGAGGTTTTTACTGTTAATTAAAATCTGACGTCCTTCTTATGCAAATTGAGTAACTTTTCGTACTGCCTCCATTTCAGAATACCTCCATCTTAATTTTCAAATCATTACTCGGATATTTTCTGTCGACAAATACGCCGATATAAGATACTATCATAATCGTTATCAACATTTTTGTCCCACTGCTGGGCACAAGTGATAGGTAATTTCTTAACGCATACACCTAACTTACAAAAATCAGAACAATTTTAAATCGAACCCGGGACCGCCACCGTAAGAGTTCGAACCATTACGCTATCACTGCCTAAGTATCAGATAACAGTAAAACAAATTATTACTTGAAGGTCTAAACGATATAACTTTTGCAAGCGTCAGTAGGTATCTGCCAACTTTCTGGTAACTTTTATACATTCAAAGTTATAATTGTGTCTTTATCGTGCTGCCAAAGTTGTTCGATTTATATAAACTTTATATTGGAATCAGAACCGATACTTTATATATTAGGTATCGATACAGTAAGTTACTTTGCTTTTTACAAAATTGCTACTAAATTCGAGCATATTGTTGTGTTACAAAATATCTCAAATAGGTACATTCGCCAGCTATCGGCATATGGCTATCGGGTCAAAAAGTATATTATCTGACCAGCTGTAATGAATCCTTCACGCTTACAAAATTTCATTCAAATCTGTTACGCTATTTCGGATATTAGTATATAAATACAGTAACGAGATTTATATATATTATATATTGGGATAATATATATCTATAAAATAGCTCTCTTTCATTATATAACCGACAATAGATAATGAACTACTTTCATTAAAATATTAAAAGTTATTTTCGTAATGAAAATAGATCGTGATTTCAAAATAAAGATATCGCAAAACAGAAAACTTTGTAATTAAAGTTGTTGATTTAATTAATGACAACGAGTTACGATCTATTTTATTCCATTTTCATGTTACGAGAATAGAATAAGCTACGATAGTCTGAGTTGATTAATGTAAGAGATTTTCAGAATAATTAGTGAAGTATTTCGAGAAGACTCGCTTATGCCCCCGACTTTGCGTAGTAGTCACTCGTAAAACAGATCAATCAACATTCATGACTTATTTTTACCGGTTATCAAAATCAATTTGTGATTTCTTCGTAGCCGTAATACCGACTGTAAATATCATTCTTATTTGTCCTTTAATTTTGTTCACATCTATGTATTTTCAAAATTGACCTCCCCTTTAATATTAAATTTTACATGCAAACTTTATTTTTTGTCATATATCCGGCCCCTGTTACGGTGGAAAATAAAATATATACCAATTTACAGGTTTTATCATAAGTTAATTTAATTAAAATCGGTGCAGCAGCTTTTGCGAGACTCTCGAACTAACAGACAACAGCTTTATAATAGATGGAAGATGGATTAGATTTCGTGGACTCTATTATTAAGGTTTCACAACACGCACTATACCTACCTATTGTGTTAGTTTTCATGAAATCGACTAACCATACAGCTTATTTTCCAACTATGTTACATATTTAGGTACATTTTATCGCGCTCATTTTACATTTGCATACAAACTCTCAGAAATTGAAATCGAAATTTTATCCTTATAACTATAAAATATTACGAGTATAAATAACTAGAGAGTAGAAAATGCATTGATCACAACACATCGGTCTGTTAGTGATAATACAAGTTAATTAAATTCACAAAATTTTCATAGCGACAATAAAAAATACGAAAATAAATTAAGTACACAAAATACATTCGAAGATATTTTTGATTATAATAATTTGGCAAAATTTATATAAAAACGTAGATATATTATAATTAATGTTATTTTCAAAATACACCGTAGAATAGTAGAAATAAAACCTTTAAACAGATTTACATAGAAAAAATATAGTCACACCGTCATAGTACACATTATTCAAGTAGTCCTAAGAGGAGGTAACTTTTAACTACATTTTTTTATATTTTTACATTTATCACTATTACACTTTAACTATTGTAACTATTTGATACACGATACAGTTAGGGTTTAGTATCTACAACTCTATATCTAATATGATAGTTATAAATTATATATTTAGTAAATATCAGAGTTAAAAGTTAAATAAATACAATTTATCGACTCTACAATTAACATTCTGGTTACAGTAAAGATTTATAAAATAAACGTTAGTTTCACAAATTAAAGGAACGTTCAAGTTATCAAAATAATTAGTTATTAGTCATAAGAGTAGAGAAACGTCGAAATAACTTTCATTTATGTTCCTAATTTTGAATTACCTGCGATTGAATTACTCGCATGAATTGCCCCGCACCACGCGAGCGTGGCTTGTTTGTCGGCTCAGCTGACTCGATGTCACACTCGGAGTAGCGGCGAATTTATTCACGGACGAACACAAATTCGTTGTAGTGGTTCCAGCGGTTCTCCTCCGAGTCCACTCCCGGCTTCAGCTCGGCAGCACCGCCGGCAGTGCCGCTGCCGCAACTCGCAGCCAACTTGAATCCGTTCTCTTGCAACATGTCGAACGCCTGCTCGATGAACGTGTGTTTTAGGAAAAATCTAGCCGTATACCTGTCCGCCAGCCCGTGATCCGGATCACGGGACTCGTTCAAAGTCTCCCCGAATACATCGCGGCACAGGGTCACCTTCCCGCACACCAGAATCCGCGACAGCTTGCGGAACTTCACGTCGGCGAGACCCTCGCGGCCGAACGCGAAGCTGCCTCGGTAGCCCACGGTGATGCATCCCTTCTCGCGGTTCGGCGGCTTCGGGTCGGATTCCCTGACGGCGCTCTCGAGCCCCGCCAGGCGGTAGTGGCGGGCCTCCCGCGCGAGTCGCTTGTGCTCCCTGAAGCAGTCGGGCAGCACGAGCCCGCCGTCGCGGAGGTAGTCGAGCACGTAGCGGAAGAGGACGCCGTCGCGGTCGAAGAAGATGCGGCCGCGGGCGTCGCGCGGGTGGTCGGGGTCCTGCAGCGCGGCGGCCGGCAGCGAGTCGGGCTCGCGGAGCAGCGTGTCGCGCGTGGTGGCGTAGTGCACGCCGCCCACGTTGAGCTCGAGGACCTCCGGCGGCGCGTCCGCCATGGCTGGAGGCTGAGGGCGCAGTGCCGCGGCTGCGCGCCCCCGCTGACCCACTTACCGCCCGCGCGCCGCCGCGCCCGCGCCCGCGCCCGCTCCCATCGATAACGCACGCCCGGGTTACTGACATGGACGTAATCGTTTCCTACCCCTTCGAGCCGAACTCCTCGACGGCCTTCAAGGTCGTCGTCTATTGTTAGCTAACAGATGGTTCATTATTCGCCGATGCTTCGGAAAACTTCGCACGCTTCGACGGTTTCGTTTGTGTATCGGGCGGATAATGACTTCGCGGTGAATCAACAGTTACCGCTGCCCGTTTATCTGTGTATTGTTGCTTCGCTTCGCATGAGGTGGTTACGTAAATTTCCAGTGGGTACGTGAACTCTTGACAAGTAAAACAGTAGCGTCAAGTTTGCGAGCTTTAATTCGGATGAAACTTTAATTACGAGGGAGCCCAAGTTTAATTTAATCGCATGGTGGGAATTCATTACGAATTTGATTACTTTTGGCCAATGTTTACTTTGTTGGGAAATAGAACATCTGGAAGTAATTTATGTCCGCATCTGTAAGGAGTCTTTATGCATATACAAGTACCGAGCGTATAAAAATCATACCTTGATTTATTTCAATGAATAGGGAGTGGTATACGAACGAAAAAACTTTTGCGTGGGAAAAGTTCGTACGTTTCCACGTGCGGTCTTAAATATTTTCATTTCACCCACGCACGTATTTGCCAAACAGTGAGTAGACGCTGAAATAACTTCGACAAAGTTTGCTTAACTTTTAGATAACTGAGCCCTCGGGAAAGCAAATATGAGTGGAGGCGGATTTAGTGGGGACATGGGAAAAACCCTTCTGGGGTCCCGCTGATGAAATTTGTGACCCCATAAAAGAATATTATTTTTGCTCGTATACAAATTTATCGTGAAAAAGATTTTTGCGATCTGGGTGGATTGCGTTGGTGGTTGCGATTGGATTGTGTAGTATATAAGTATTTTAACATGCCTAATACTAGTTGAATTATATTGTATTTATATTGTGAGCATTTATATTATATTTCAGAAATCAATAATTTCTCGGTCGATGAAAATTTGCTCAAAATTAAACATTGAACAAAAATTTAATTAATATTCAGTTTGTGCTTGTAGTTGAATTCGGAAAAACAAGGGAAATTTTCTTATATTATGCTCAATTCTTTCATCATCATAATCCGTTGCAGCCTTAAAGCAGAGTGCACTGAAGATTATGGCTATGGATCGTAGCACGGGATCGTAGCCTTTCTATTGCCCGTTAAGTCTGAAAGCAATTCGGTGTTTCTGAGTAATGTCTAGGAGAATAAGCTGAAAC
Source organism: Epargyreus clarus clarus (assembly GCA_014595695.2). NCBI lineage: Eukaryota > Metazoa > Arthropoda > Insecta > Lepidoptera > Hesperiidae > Epargyreus > Epargyreus clarus. Next base: position 42,362 of record JACTTY020000094.1, read on the forward strand.
CTTTTAAAGGTTTAACGGTTTCTATTTTAATGATTTTGACGAAGAGAAAGAAAAAAAACTTACGTGAAATAACATTAGCCTAACTAGGTACTAGAAACATATAGTGATGTATTATTAATTTGGTTAAAAAGGACTTGATTGTATTTTTGAGAGAATATAGGTACCTAAAAGCAAACGTTATATCCAAATTAAATAAAATTTACTGCTTCTTTGTATGTTATACCTACATTATTAAGATTATGACATATTTAAGTATGAAGCCAAACACATATTTCTGTGTTTGTGATTTATTGTAGATACAGCCTTTTTATATATTTTGTATTAGGCCCGGTTTCTTTCTGTTACTGAGTCTTTTGCAGCCTTCACAATTCGAGATAACTCCTCATCTGATTATCATAATCCCCTTGGAATACGGCTGAGCACTGGAGCAGATTATGGCAGATGGATCGCAGGCACGTGCCCATTGCTCATTGAGTGCTAAAGCAATTCGGTGTTCCTACGATATTCCTAGCCTAATAACAAATTCCTTTATTTAAGGTCATAATGTTAAGATTTATATTATAACCATGGCAGACGTTTTAATAATTACCGTTTATTTAATCTATGTAAATTTTAAGATTGAGTTTTTCTAGTACCTACTTATGATGAAATGTCGATTTTTGCAGATATTTGAGGCAAAACATATATTATAAGTTAAATTATTTTTTATTTATATTTTATTTATTACGGCAAAATGCAGAAAAGGAAATTCCAGTCCTCCCCTAGCTGTGTAGGAATTTCTATCACTTAGTTCAATAAAGCAAAATATTGCTTATTTTGTATTGTTTATCCGTCATATACAATATTCAGTCTTCTTTATCTTCAAATCATCAGAATTTATATTCTATCTCTCTCTTTCGTACATAATCACTCGTTCCATTTCGTTCGGTTCCAAAGCCATCATTCCCTTACATAACCGTAATCTCGCTATGGTCCTCATTAGGGAATGGCGTTGAACGCACTCGGCCAGATTACAATTGGATAGGAAAATCACTTGAGTGCCTTTAAAAATCAATGATACTTGATTTTTTATGTTGTCGACGAAAATACTGTTCTTTCAGGTGATATTTTAGGGGTTCACTTTCAAAGTTCGCTTTCAATATGGAATTTTGTTTGACGGGTCTCAGGTGTATTTTCGGGGGAGTCGCTCAATTTGTTAACTAGTCGTTAAACATTTTTTCGTTATTATGGTTTAAACCTAAAATTTAACGCCATACCGCGATTTAATTATCTATCTATCCAACATATTTAAATTTTTACAATTTCTACCTACTAGAATTCAAAATTCGAGAAAAAATTCGATAATATACATATAATGTATCATAATATTAAGATAATGTTTCTATATTTTTTAAATATCGAGGTAGCAGCAAGCTTACAGTTTATCTAATGGTAAGTGGCCATTGCTGCCTATACATTTCATGCCTAATTCTTTAGATTATCTTTTCTACTAACGAATTCTACCTTTATAATGTACTTGCGTACCTACTGAAAACGAATATCTAAAACGAATAGTTCGATTATTCCATGAAATAAACTGTCATAATCGCGAGCTTAATTGCATTAAAAGCTTCCATTGTTAAGTTTTATATTGTCGCATCTCCATTAAATTGAGCGCCACTCGAGTATATTAAAGCAGATGGACTGCAAAATCGCTATTGTCGGAATTATCAAAAGCAATTCGCTAAAGTTAGATAGTTGCTGCTGCAGAAAACTTCATAATACCATAATTATGTTTCTTGTTTATAATAGAAAAAGAGTATGAGCATGTAGCCTGTCTTATGTTCAATAAAGTGAGCACTGCTGTCTTTGATCATAAACTACCATTATCACAATATTCAAAGTCACAATAGACACATTGTTACCCGTCATAAACCAAAATACAATTACATAGATAATTTTAGAAATCACACAACTCATAACTCATAGCAACCCTTTTAATACTCATAGTCCCATTAGGATGACCAATCGTGGATGCAATGGACACAAAAACGACTGAACAAATACCCAGACCTAGAACGGATTTCTAAAATCATTTAGAAATCATCCTAGAATTCGAATCCTGAATATTGTGTTTTAGCGATATATTGACTCTCTCGTGCAGGTTGAACCAGAGAACTCTGTATTATTTAAAATAAATTTCAATCCTATAATACCACACAGCCTCCCCAGGACACTAAGAGCCACTCATGAAAATTGCTGTAGTTGGTCTGCCCGCGTCATCTAAAAGCAATTCAGTGAATACGTAGTTTGCCGCGACCATAAGTAATCTTTATTACAAATCCATGGACTAGTAAACAAGGATTTTCATTACAGCGATTTTCTGGAAGGTCATTAGTCAAGAAACCATAAAGATTTTATTCATGTCTACTAACATTCGTTATTAATTTTTAATCCATTAAACTTTGGCTACCATAGATTGAATTAAGTCATTTTTAATAGGCAGGATTTGTTAAATTTCAATCTTTTGTAGGCAAACATTGGATAGGTTGATTTTTACACAGGATAAAACAGAAAAATATTAGTTTCATGGCCAAATTACTTTACGTTCTGGGAATATCTTTGTTTACAACAACACTGTGTAGTCAGTCACCCAATATCGTCATGTTGGTTTTTGTTTAGTCTGGAATCGAATCGAGACATTTTTCTAAAATAGACAAAGGAGTTTCCTAAACAACTGGTGTTTTGTAAATTAAAATCAATCTACCAACAAAGGGAAGATGGATACACATTACAAAATTTTAATCAGACAATTTTTTTGTTAGAAAAAATGTATTCTATACAAAAATGTAGACAACCTATTTGATGGATAGTAGTTACTTTTGTCTAAATATTAGCAACACTAGAGTCGCCAATGGATCACTAGTTTTATGCTTTTCAAAAAGTCTAAAGTTACTCGGAAAATAGACAATACTTCCTTCCTCTCATTTACATTCAATAAAATACATAATAACATACTCATAGTATATTCAAAAACAATACGTAACAACATGTTTCACAAACAATTTTATTCCGAATATCACAAAAAATATACGCTAAAATAAATTAATAACGACAATAATGATGATGGATTACGATGACATAGTGGGGGATGATATTTAGTTCTTTGGAATACTATTCAAGTATTATCTAATTCTCTATTTTGAATAATAATGAGATAAAATAATATGATAATACTAGAGTAAATAATTTACTTTTAAACAAGATAACACGGAAATCTTGAACTGTTACATTAATGTTGTAAGTTGTTTTATATATGAATGAAATCATTCAATGCATCATTAAAAATTACATCAAAATATAGCAACAGAGTATCAATAGTTCATTTTAGCTCAATTACAAATAATTAACAGACTTATAGGACTTTAGAAAAAGACTTCAACAGACTTATAAGGAAGAAAAATAATGGGCATAAATATATGTTACTATTGAAAATTACTAGACAGGAAAGTAAATAAGAATTAATAAATAACAGAATACTTCAATGACTTCAATAATTTCTTGCTATAATAGATCTATCCATCTCGTCTAATCTCAAAATCATTGAATGAGTAATCGGAAACTTCTTTGTCATTCTTGAACTCTGCTTTATCTATCTTGCTGCTCGGACTGCCAGTTGTCTTGAGCCAATTCTTCCTATAAGGAAGGTATCATTTAATTGTCTGTTTGCAATCCAAAACTTGGATATACTTTGTAACAAAGATTAACTACATATTGACTGAAGTTAGTAATCAATAATGAAAGTTTTGCTGTGTTGCAATGTTGCCGTGAGAAAGATGACTGCAGATTTTTTCTGAGTAATCATTTCACAACAGTTTTTGTCACTTTTATCTTTTGTTTATTAGCATTGCTTTAAATGCATGTTTAGCAACTTTTTATTGTATTTATTATATTGGATGAATAAATTGTTTTCTTTTGACACTGTCATATGAACGTCACATGAAAATCTAGACAGACATCTATTGCAGTCCTATTTGTAAAAGTGAACTTTGTATTTGATTTATTATATTTCAGTATTTATATGTGTATAACAAAATATATTACTGTAGATAATTAAATCAATTATTGCGTATCCTTCTCTTCCCTATGATACACTTAATTATGAAGTCATTTTTCTTCAAACAATCCTAGCAAAACTATAATGACGAACTGCAAACTAATTAATATATCATTTCAGGTACTTACGTTACGGTATGTACATTACATGTGAATTTAATTAAGAATAATTTGCTTACATGGCCTCCACTTTTTCAGGTGGTCCTTCCATTTGCCCTTGCACTGTGCCAGCAGATGTGTTCCTGCACCAGCCTCGGAGACCTAACTTGTCAGCTTCGCCTTTGGTATACTGTAGAAGAGTCAAGACAATTTTGAAAATTAAATTACTCAAATGTTTGATTCATTTATACTTTATATCTTGTTTTTTTTTGTGGAGGTTTTTCTACATAAAGTTATTAAAATCAATGTCTCACAATAAAATTCTTCCTGAGTAGGGAGCGGCCAGATCAAACAATATTAAATTGTTTGCAATCTTGCATACCATGGGATGACAAGGGCAAAATAAAAATTTTGATATTCCTGCATTATCAACATATGTTAACAGTGTTATTAGTCTTCAGTGGAGGTAACGCAGCAGTGGCCGATCTCATTCATAGATAAGATTCCAATCATATTTAAGTTTGCTTACATATATCCATGGTACACTTATAATCGTACAATTAGGTGAAGTAAATGAACATGCGTATTCGTATTCTTAAAAAAAATGCAAAAGCCGCAAGTTGCGACTTATTGTCTGCAATTATATAAATAAGACCTACTTTTAGGTATTGCGTAAAACTACTATTAATAATTAAACGAATATTAGGTACCGTAGTTTAATAAGGAAGAATCAATCCTGTACGATAAATCAAAAGGGAACTAAGCGATTAGTCTATTATTAACTTGGAATTGCAATGATCTTACCTTTCGGAAGAAAACTCCTTGAACCCGGCCGAAAACTTCGAAGTCTACGCTCTTCAGAGCCATTGTCACAGCTGATACGGTGGTCAAATTGTTCACTTTCAAACAATTTGTTACTGTTGTCAGTAATAATAAACGAAACATTTAAATTACTGAAGAAATAAAATCTTTAAATTCTTGCCGCAATGACGTTGACATTCAACAGTATCTGGTGTATTTACGAAGATCGTTTTAACGTTTGTCTGTGGAAGAGTATAAAATACTTCCAAAAATATTTAAGTAACATTTACGTAAATTAAATTCTTAGATGAATGTGATTGAGGATATATAACGAATTCCACCAGATATTACATAGTACTCGCGAAAACGTATTAAAAGTCTGTTACTCAGTTTGTAAAATATTTGTAGCATGTTCCGCGAATGTACTGACCTTTTTATGTTTTTCACTGACAATTTCAAATTTCAGAACTTCAAACTTGGCAGAATTCGACAGCTGTGTCTGTCAATTCGGTAATTTGTAAAATAAAAATATTATTCATTTAAGGATAATTTATAGCAAATTAACACCTAAATTACCATATTTAGTGCTGTGAGATATCCAGTAGTATTATTACAATGGCTTTCTACAGTTGCAGCAGGTAAGAAAGTTTCTACAATATTATGTAACGGAAAGGTTAGCTTGTTTTCTTTTTGAAATCTATAAAACGTGTATTGCAATATATATTTATGTATATTTATATTAAAAATAGTCTGGCACGTGAAATAAACGTTCTTAGCCAACTAACTTTTAAGTAAAGGTACAAATTCTATGTGTATTTTTTATGATTGTATATTCAACGTTTGTGTTGTTTTAGATTGGCCAGCCAGTCCTTATTATCAAATTTGCGTAAATTTCCATCAACATTATGCAACGTACAGTATGCTAGTACCGCTGTACCCAAAGTGACATTCAAGAAGTATGAGCCTCCCAAACAAGAACATCACGATATCAGGAACGCTCGTCTGAACCGACCCTTATCACCACATCTGACCATCTACTCATTTCAGCTGACGTCTATGTTATCAATCACACATAGAGCTACAGGTAAGTGTGGAAAAATTATAAGGAAAATTATATGGGCCTAGAATTGTTGATGCAAATTGTCGTGATAAGAAAAGTAGTTACATGTTTTGTTTGCATACTTGGCATACTTGTTTAAGTTAGATGTTTAACAAATATATTCTTTCACAAATAAACAATCTATTAGCATAAAAGATGTATTAGTATCTTAATGAGTACTACATCATTAGAATAGTTAAACTGATGTTTAAGGAATAGTTACTGCGAAATACTAGTAGTGATTGCTTAGGACCTTAGGTTAATGGGTTTTCCCATTACTAATACAATTAACATTTTGTCATTTTATTTTTGTTGTAACATATTTTATGTTCCTATAATATCAATATATTTATATGTACTAATACAAGTCATTGTTGTTAATTTCTTAATAGATATTATTTTTTGCTTTTCACAAAAATATGTACCGTTGACATATTAATTTACAATTTTATTTTTTCCTTACAGGTATTGTGTTGTCAGCTTATGCTAGTGCACTGGGAATTGGTGCTTTGATGTTACCCCATGATATTTCCCATTACATCTCCATTGTGGAGAGTATGAACTTATCTCCAGCGACTATCTTCTTAGCCAAGTTTATCCTAGCTTCTCCATTGGGTTACCACTTTGCTAACGGAATTAGGCACTTGTACTGGGATACTGCTAAAGGATTAACTATCAAGGAAGTTTACTCGACAGGCTATGCTATGTTAGCCGCCGCTACAGCTATAACACTCTTCCTCGCAGCATTATAAATGGAAATAAAGTTAGGGTAGGACAAGCAATAAGCATACAACCTTTATATTTTTGTTGATTTATTTATTAATATTTGATGTAAGTGTCATAATAAAATTGAATCAGACTTTTGTGTTTCATTTACAAAATTAGGGTAGTACAAAACAATTACAATTAATTTGGTTATCTTTTTGACTTATCCTTACACTTAGACATATTATTTTGTTATTAAAACTTATTGTCCTATGCCGCAATTATTAATAACGTCATGGATTGATTTGAATTTTTCGAAGTCCAATTTTTCTGTAGTTGCCAATCCCCTGGCAGCATTCTGAAATAATAAGATGCATATGTAATACCATTAATGACTTATTATATTATAGTAGGTCCATTATATTGTATTATAGGTACTTAAAATTACAATATAAACAAAATTGAAATCGCGTCACTATGTTAATAGTGCATCTACTAGGTATTTATATATTTTCTTGTCAAAAAATATTTTTATAAAACAATTAATCAATTTTAAAACTAAGAACCCAATAATTGAAATTAAATATCGTCCATAAATATTTAATTTTATGTCGAGAAAAATCGAAGTCAAACAATACCAAAAACTAATGACCAGTATAGGTGCCAATACCAAAAACTAATGAACCTAAAGTATGCCTATAGTATAGAATTGTGAATATTAAACAAGTTTATTAGTCGCGTAAGCTCGCGTGATGCTTCAACTTGACGACCTTGAGTATAAAATTGAAGTGGATTCAGCGCTAACACTAATTTTAGGCTTATAACACGCTATATACTTTTAATTCACACTACAATCTGTGTAATCCTAATGGAAAATCCATATAAGTACTGAGCGGCTTAAATCCGAATTCACAAAGTCCTAGATGCCCCTAATTATCTTAATGGCATTGCCTTTATCTAAAAAGAGGTACTTATAACAAAATACATCAGCCGGATATAAGTATTCATCTATAGTCCGCGCCAAACTTCTAGTCTGCTCTGAAGTTGTTGCGAGCAGGTGTAGTCATACAATTTACTATGGCGACGCGATTCATTTCTATATTCAGAGTGGACTAGCAGTTTTACGCGGACTATACCTGTGTCTAAATAAAGACAAGTCATCTATAAGCTTACTTATCAACTTAAACATAACGAAATATCAAGAACCTGTACACCTTACTGAAATTCAAATTTACGACTTTGCAAGTGATAAAATGGATTAAGTTTTGATGGTGGTCTACCATCTTCTAGAGTCCTGACTCTCCGTGATTCGATTCCGCTGCAGTTGTTGATTTAACAACAGTGTTAAGCGCTGCTGTGTTCTGTTTCAAGTGACATTTGAAAGGGTAGCAAGGCACCGTGACTGACCTCAGGAAGGATTTTAACCTTATCTGGGTTTAGTATTCCAACCCTTTTGGGTTGAGTTTAGATGTCTATAGGTAGCAGTGATGTAACCATCAGGTAGACTGCATAGCTCTTTTATGAAAGACCTATCTAAAAAGCTATCCAGGATTGAATATAGACATTTAAAAAGGTGGTGGTTGACTGCATGCTCGTCTGCTACTCCTATATTATAAAAAAAGCTATAGGTACTTACATTGAAAATAACATTATTATTCTTGAGGAATTCGCCATAAATGTTGAACAGGTCACTCCGTTTGTCCAGCAACTGTGCCAAGCTTAGCGGCGTGTGGGCTATCGACACATCTGAGAGGAAGTCTTTAGCTGACAGCCAAGTTCTAGAAGGTGCCATCGCGATGTTACAAGTTACGAAGTTGGCTAAGCTGTCTCTACCACCGGATTCTCGGTTCAGGCAGAGTAACTCGTATTGGTTCGAGTCGAAGTTTGATAAGTCCGCACCTAGAATAAAGTTTGTTATTATTTCGTTGCGTTTGGAAGTAGGTAAGGCTATAAAAGCCTACGCTGTCTGCCTGTTATTCGTTTTTAAGAATTGTTTCTTTTGAAGTGAAAACTGGTAGGTATTTGGTTAAAGTGTTCATAAACATTAAAAAATAAATGACCACTTTCCCCATAACTTAAACTTATGTTCATCCATAGAAGTAGCTATAAATTTGTTATTCTTCAATAGGTTACAAATTTATACAGATCAATTAATTATTCCCGAATTTGTGACACTGTATTATGATGTTATGGCATAGATTAGTAAAGATACTTCGCCGCCTTGAAATTGAATGAAGCCACAAACGGCTTATTATCGTAAGTTCTTTTTTTGAATTCTTGACAAATAAAAACATTTTTAGAGAAAATTTACGAATAAATAACTAATACTGCGTAATTTACATGAATTTACATAATAATAAATAATTATTTCATAAATTTAGGGATATTTTTGCACGGAGACGTGGCAAAACTTTTTTACGCAAGTATTTCAATTCTCAAAACTGGGTACATTTTCTAGTTAGGCGTGAGTAATCTTTACCAATCTATGTGTTATGGATTTATTTATTTATTGAATTTACTGATTATTTGTGACTTTATATTTTTGCTGTTAAGGGAGTTGTACTTGGTAAGAGCAAGGGAAGGGGTGGTTTGAAAATTGATACTTACTAGACACAAAGGCTACGTCGCCGTTATTCTGGAGACATTGTAGCGCGGAGCTGTCTCCTGAACATTGCTTCTTGAAGTTGGATACGTCCTCACCTGAAAAGTTTCATATTTTAAATTCCATTTTGGCTGAATATAAAGCGTAGTGTAATGTTATTTAAGGATGATTTAAGGATGTTTTAAATAAAATCGAAGAATTAAATCATTATGCAGAGTATGTTATGGTTATGGTCCTGTACTTATTACATATCAGTATCACACTTTCAAATTTGTCACGAAAATGAATAAATAAAAATGGCAATTAAAGTTGTATTTTCTTATAATAATAGGAACAAATCTCACATAAAATAGGTGTATAAACAGAAAAATAACTAAAATGACAATAAAAATCAAAGAAATACCTTTAGGATTATTCTCGGGCTTGTCGACACCAGGCAAACATGATCCTCCAGAGAAGAAATTACCTAAATTCTTCACGCACTGTCATAGGAAAAAGTATATTTAAATAATCATCAATATTATGAAAATAAGTTAAGATAAATCAGTCATCTAAGACCTTATGCTTCTTTAAATACTTAACATAGGATTTACAATAATGTACATAACATAAATATAGGCAAAAAAATGTATCCGTTGATATCTTTTCAAATTCTCTACTGTTTAAAAAGTTAAAAAACTGTTTAAAAAGTTAATTTCAGATTTAATTTAATTTATTTTTTCTAAATAATACCGCTGATTTTTTTGTGAGCTTAATGCAAGTATTATCAATTTACAATCAAAAGAACATTTTAACTAACATGATAAAAATAAAATAAGTTAGCGTATTTCAGGACTAGAAAGTATCGTACATGTTACATGTCTTTTATCTTTACGACCTAGGAGTATAGACTTATAGCCAAAGACGGATTAAGTTAACAGACTCCTAATGTAATATACCTAAAATAATTAATTTTAAAAAACATGACGTAAAGCATTAACTTTTACATTAATTTAGAATTAATGAACAATCAGTGACAATCAAACTTTTACTAGCAAACTGCTCCGAATTCAATAAGTCCTATTATAGTCAATAGGACTAATATAGTCGCCTCATAATATGTAAGCCGGTCAAAAGGCCCACTTTTCTAAAGATTGAAATCAACCAAATATTATCTCGATATCTTTACTGCCCACAATTTATTATCTTACTTTTGAAAAGGCAAATCTATTGAATTAAATCGTAATCCAAAAGAAGAAAGGATGATGTGCAAGATTCATATTGTTAAATGTCGTTAGTGTAGTACTATTCTTATCCACACTGCAATTTACGTATCTCTTTTAAATTGAGAGATGGGTATATTTACCATCTCTTCGAATTTGGAAGACATATCAAAACCAAATTCGAAGAGATAGGTATATTTGTACCTTTCTCTTTGAATTTTACCCACGGGTAAATTGCAGTACCGATTATATGTTAGAAGTCTATTCTGTTACTTATTCCTAGTTTAGTCAAAGGTCACAGACCTGGTCTGATGCCACTATCTTCTTGTTGATGAGGTAATAAAGCGGCGCCGTCAGACCGCTGAAGCTACCGAATGGATTGTGACACGACCTGAAATATTACACGTCTTGAACATCTACCCTAGTGACTTAATTAACTTGTAACTATTTCTAATTCTAATTCTAAACTAATTCTATTTTATGGCGATAGTGTAAGCACATATAGGGGTATTCAGTATATACTTATGAAATTAGCTCCACATATGTTAGTTGCAATGTCTCGTGCTGTGTTTTGATATCATAGTAAAGGTTCTGAATGGTAGTGTGTCCAAATTTAGTTCTCGGGGGAGGCAATAAACATGTGATTGATTGCAAGGACACTTTTTTATCTATTTAAAGCTGGTTCATTTTCCGGTTCCTCATTATATGGGTTAGGGAAAACAGTATATGTATAAAACGGGGACGAATGATTACATTTTTTTTAGGAGACTTTTGTCTACAGGGAAGTTAATGGGATGATAAAATATTGATGTGATAGTCCATTTTAATCTACTTCATCCCTTTTCTCTTCTGATATAAGACCCAAAATCATTGTAATCAGGGGATAATCCCGATAATATTTTTTTATTACTATCTTCTCTTCTGAGAAATACTAAAAGGACATAGATTATATGGATGATCCATAGATAAGTATGGATATCTCACCGCCTTGTAATTGAAGGAATCCGTTAAATGGCTTAAAGGGTTGACAATTCTGTCAGCCGTTTAATAGCTGTCATGATGTAATTTACGCGGAACAATGTCGACATGCGCATTTAAGTGGTGCAAAAACACGACATCGAAGAAAAAGTGCGGAGAAATGTCGTTTCATTTGTAAATGATCTATAATATTTTTTAGACACGAAAATAGATGACAGTGAAAATTTCAATTGTCAAAACTGGTTACATTTTCTTGTAAGCAGAGAGTGCTAATCTATGGGATGATCATGATAATTAATATACAGTTCACTTATTTCCAGAGAAATAACAAATATGTTGATCATAACAATGATTATTAGTTCTAGTACTCACTTCTTTCCCCTCAAATCCTCGATCTTGTTAGCCGAAGTTCCCTTCTTAACAACTGCTACAGCGTAGTTGGGTGTTTTGGCATCCCCATACACTTCGTGGAAGACTGGATGCAAGTTGTATTGTTTTGATGCTGAGGCTACTCGCATGTCATCTACTCCTACTAGATCTGAACCATTGTCGAGTACCTGTTGGTTCGTTACAATAGTTTTAGGACAATCATTCGTCAAATGATTTATTCTCAGGAAGATTTTTTTAAATTCTTAAAACGAAATAGACCTTGACGGTCTCTCTCGTTTCAAGAATTGCCTGATGCCTGACTCAGTGGAGTTTCGTGAAGAAATATGATTTTTGTTTCATTTAAAAGCGGGATATTATCAAAGGGTGGAGGAAGTTTTCAATTTTTATGGTCTCCATGCAAGTGTCTTTTGGTCAATAGATTTGGATTTTAACCATAATTTTAATTGCACGTTTTAGTTTTTGTTTTACCTACCTACTATTGAGATCTGTATATTATAAAAGTATATCTTTCTTGTTTCTCGACGTCTCATGGAATAAGTTGTTTAATACAACAGTCTTGTGTTACCAGTAGAATGTTTAGTTTAACTCAGATCTATGGCGAATACCAAGAAGGAACAGAAATAAACGTTTGATAATAAAAGTTTAGATAAAACTCGGACGACGTTAAACAAATTTGTTTGATGTTAAAACTAAACAAACATTGAAAGTACACGATACGTGATTGTAGTCTTCAAAGCGTAAATAAAACAGAAGATTCCAAGAATGAAAACAATCAGCATACAATAAAATTATATGCTGATTGATATAATAATTATATTATACGAAGTCTAACTTTAGTCTAATGCATTTTATAGAATCTATAGGCGAATACAGTGTATGCCTCTACTGATGGTAATAATTTTATACCTAACACAATAAGCTTCATCAGAATAGTTTTATTTGTGGTACTTTTTATTATATTTTCTGGATTATTTCAATTTTAATATGACGTTTGCCTGACTATTTTATCGTTACTTGGATATTAAACATACGCTTCAATTCACGAATGTATTCAGCAATACGTAATAAATCAGTCTATGAAATATAAATGTTTGACCAGAAGTCTATTCAAGTATTTTCTTCACAAGACACACATGAGCATATATATGTATAAATACTTACGTTTTTAAGACAATCATCCTCAGAAGCTTGTTGTACACAGTCCAATTTTGGCCGAATGTCTCTACTGAAGGCGAATACCGACATCGCACGACACTTCGCTAGAGCCACATTGGAGGTTACGCAGAGCCTGAATAAGGAGTAAGTAACATTTTTCAAATAATTCAAATCAACAATTCTCAGTAAAATACCTCAAACAGTTTTAAGTAAAACAAAAACAGCATATTATGCACCTAGTTTTTGGTATTCGTTGTAGTATCCGTGACACTCATGACTCAAGGGAACGTAAAAGTAGAAATATCTACTATGAGGCTATGGGAAGTTTGCTCGACCTAGCTACCTGACGTCGGCAATAAGTGCATTGATGACTAAAGACCATAATGTAATGCTTTGTTGGAAGGATGCCTTTTCATACTAAAATTTGCAGCGTTTAACACTGTTGTTATAAGGCACCACTGCCACACCTATTTCTGTCTAGTAACAGCGGTGTTAAGCTCTACTGTGTTTTAGTTTGAAGAGTATGGTACGAGAGACATACTTTTCTGAGGCATTCCAGCTAAGTTCCTAGGAACAGCGGTGCAAATGTGGCCGACTTCAGGTGGAAATTTAATCTTATCTGAGGTTGATCACAGATGTCCATGGGCAGCAGCATGCACTTACTATCAAGTGAACATGCTCATTTGCTACTCTTATATTATAAGAAATATGTACAAAAATAATTATAGCAATATTGCTTTCAGTCGGATCACAAAAGGTTCTACCTTTTGTTTCTCCAAATGATCCAGAATTACGACTTATTCAACCATGATTGCTACGTATTGTGTTTTCATCCCCTTTTGCCTCGCATGACTACCCCTACAAAGAGAGTAGGTTAGCGTGTCAACAGGTGCGGATTGGGGGTAATGGACCACTCTCATTAGTGTTATATTTCGCATTCATTCGTTGCCAAATGAGCAATCATTTTATACAGGTGAAATTGACTAATCGCGAATGGAAATGAATGTTCAATTTTGATTTATCATTTTTGCATTTTTTCTCTTTTGCATCAGTGGATATTGTTTCGATGTAATTTGGCAAGATATGCAATCTGGTAGTAAATGGTGTTTGATTTCAGGCTGTTGTAGAAAAATATGACCATCGTGGTTGATGAAAATGATTTGAAGATGCAGTAAATGAAGGCTTCTACTCTTCGTTTGCGGCATCGTCAGATGTTCTAAGCGTGCTGTTTTATATTTTGTGTCTACTTGTGATTTGCAGGGTTTGTTAAGATAAGTAGTCGCCTCGATTGCAACATACTTCTAACGGTTAGCTTTGTATCAGTTGCAGAGTTCAGTAACCACTTACCACCAAACGGAGTTTTGTTTTCCACTTAAATGTCGGAAAAAATTACACTGGATATTTCCTCTCATATTTCGCTATGATTTTATCTATTGTGGTTGTTATGAATACGCACTGAACCTGGTAAATAATCGATAAGGGCAAGACCAGAAAAAATAAATTCATCATTAGTGCGGCTTGCCTTAAAATCCAATCAGTAGGTTGTTACTAATGATGAATTTCGAAATTTCGTGGTTTTACTCCAGTGCCCAGTATGGCCAATTCTCCGCCATGAGCTCGTCAAAATAACCTACAAAATATAAGATAGGTTTAAAAGATAATTTCATGCAATTTACCTGACAAGTGGTTCCGGAGGTCCGTGGCCCCGTTCGATGACGTCAGTGTAGTTGGCTTTATCCAGGTAGTCCACTGGTACGATGGGGATGTTGTCGGCGACGTGGTGGATCTTCTCCGATAGTCCCAGGACATTAGTGAACCAGGATGGTTTCGTGGTTGCGCCTTTGGGAAAGTTCCAGACGTGTAGTTATGTAGTACATAGTGCGCAAGACCAAATGGGACATCTTTTTCTTAGTAGGAATGTCTTCGTATTTTTTTAGAAAATCCTTTCTTTTGATAGGTACCCATGTCATAGGATGGATAAAAAGAATAATTAACCCATCATAGGGAATCCGTCATATTGGGTTTAAAACGACTTTACTACGCTAATCATGCATTGTTATTCAAACCAAATGTGTTTTTGAAATTTCAGCTCAATCGGTTGGGTTTAACTGGTTTCAAATTCACATATATGAGATAACTAAGCACGTGAAGTAAAATCTTGAAAAAAAGATGCAAGTTAACGGAATTACACGTAACAAACAACGTAATAAGCAGCGCTTGCAATATTATGAGAATCTTATTTACGAGTATTCTTCAGTCTATAAATTTCCCTTTCACTTTAGAACACTTTCAAGTGAAGCAGAAATAGTTCAGCTCCCGGTAATAGTTCCGGAGACTAACGTAGTAAAGTTGTTAGAGCGATTTAAATTGCAAATCTTGCTAAAGCTATTTGCTCGTACGGTGGGCGGTTTTTAACAGCGTATAAAATGTGTGGAAATGCAGATTGGGGAATTCCAGTTTTGTTAATGCTGTCGTGTTTTTACGTAAAGAATTAAATAAATTATTGTGGTGTGTTTGTATTTGTTTGTCGGACCGTTTCAATCAAAGTTAAAATGGAGTGAAAACACACTCCATTTTAGCTTTTACTTTATAGGGCAATAAGTAAAGATCTTCGTGGTGCGAATCATGGAACACTATGAGTGTCTATAACTATTTCTGCCTGGATAGTAGCGTTGTTGTTTTCTGGTTTGAAATGAGGTGGACTATAATATAGGTATCTCTGGACACAAAACATTCTAACTTAGATTTTGGCAGTAGCGCTGTAACAAATTCATGCAGAGCTCCCCCTCTCTTATTATGCTTCCTGATCGGTTGTGGCAAACCTATTTAAAATATTGCTCATTATATTAACTCCAATGGCAACAATAGTAATTGGTCTATAGTTCTATACTACGCCCTTATTATATGTTTCTTGTAAAGAAAATTGGACATAGAATACACGTTCCTTAAGTAAGATATAGGTAAGTGTGTATATGTGATTTGAAACGCAATTTGGTATAATAGAGAATAATGTAGAAAGAAAACATGCCCGTCATATTAGGTAACGTAGTAAATCATTCTCCCTGAACCCTTTGTATTCAGAAGAGACCTTTCCTTTTTGGATTAAAAATATACGATCAGCCTTTAGTTACCTATATAATATCTGTATTGTAGAAGGATGAAAAATAAGGTGGATATGTTGAAAAATAAGACTAGCAGTTTTCTTGAATATGTTATATAATATTACCTAATTATTTAGACACTTATTTATAGTGCTATTAATTTAAAGTTTAGTGATTTAGAGACGATTGGCTAAAACTGACTAAACTTCGAACTAGAAGTTCTAGCTAAAAAAGATAAAGTAGGTACTTTCGTGAACGTTGTTTACGTCAAACATTGCAACACCAATGACCAACAACGACTTCACTGCCAACGGGATTAATTTAATTTACGAATATCCAGGTTTTTAGCGAATAGCAAGTTTATGTCTTAGTAAGATATACACCTTATATCAAGCTTTAACTTTAGACATATAAAACTGTAGCCTTATTAGCACATTTCACGGCAAAGTGACCTTATTTTAAAGGGAGAATTGCGAAACGTTTTACGTTGCCTTTTACGACCCTCCTAGACGTTTAAAGTCATCTTTACTTTATGAACGCGTTGGAGAATGAACAGGCTTGTTTTATGCCCTTATGTTATGCCCTGAATGTTATATTGGATCTTGAAAGTTTAGAACATTTAGGATGACAGCTAATAGCTAATTACTTGTATATCTGAAATATTACTGTTACTATAGATTTGATAATATTAGAACCGATTAGATTATCAGTTAATCTATACTAATATTATAAAGAGGTCAAGTTTGTTTGTTTGTGTGTTCTTTTGTTCGTTCGTTCGTTTGTGTATTGGGAAAGATGTGATACTTTAACGGCGTGCACTGACTAAACGGTTCGGTATAGATGAACATAATGTTCATATTAATAATGAAAAAACATTGCTTTCCAATTAGTTCTCGCAACATAATTGCATTACAAATATATAATTATCGCTCAACGAAGTGAGCATGGGTCAGCTAGTACGAAATAAATGTAGAACTAAAACTAAAACAAATTAACAGATTTTAGTTACATGAGACTAGATACAGTAGAAGCAAAGATGGTACACCTAGTATTTGGGCGGTATAGTATCATCGCCACATACATTCCTTCAATTAGCAAGGGAAGCAATTCTTGCCCTTTTGAAGGGCGTGGATTCTGGACGGTTTATTGTAGTGTTCAGGAGTGACAACGCATTAGTGGTCGGCTTAAGGCACCTTGTTCTGGATGGAGTTTTTTAAAGATATCCATAGTCGGCATTTGATGGACTAACTTCTCATATACTACTTCTTTAATAAAAAACCTATAATAATTTATTAATGCACCAATACATAGTTTATTATTTATAACAATAGGAGAGCATGCAGTCTCGCTTACCACACCCTTCACACCAGAACACAGCAGTGCTTGATACTGCTAGGTAAGGTAGAAATAGGGCCGTGGTCGAAGTCGAACCACAAAGGGTTCTACCACCTTCAAAATATATCTGCAAAAAGGACTTACCATAATCAGCGAGTTGCTTGATCTTCTCCCTTAAGGGCGTCAGTTTAGCCAAGACATCGTTGTGTCCCAACAGGCCCTGCCAGGGTCTGGCTGCCCAGGTGCAGGGCTTGTCCCTTATTGCCTTCTTACTGCCATCTACGCAAAGGTACGCGAACTCATCCGGGTTCTCTGTTGAGGGACTTGCTGGAATTGTGCCGACTGGAAGCTGCAAAATTAGGGAAATCCAGGAAATTCCAGAAATTTTCAAGAAATTCCAGAAATGTATCCTTTTTAAATAAAAAAATAATGTAAACTGAAATGAGTAACTTAAGACTTAAGTATAAGCAGTTTTCTTGTTAACCCTTGTGACGGAACTATTAGTAAATGTGTTTTACAAGCAGTGGTTTTCGGGTTCAATCTCGGTCTATCAGATAAAAAAATTAGATATCGGATATCGGGTCTGGGCGTTTGTGTACTTGACTTTATGTGTATCCATCCAATCCATATTTATCACGCAGGAATTTCTAGTGGGAGGCCTTTAGTGTAGAAAGAGAATGAACGAGAAATATTCCTTAATAAAATACTCTTTCGGATTACAATATTTATTGAAACAAATCATGAATGTAATTTTGTTGATGACAGAAAATTATTTCTTCAACTCTGTAGGGCACAATTATTATACTACATCTATATTATTGGTACAGAAATCGTTCCAATCTTTCATTTCTCCAAGTACGACCTCTTCGTCCTTTATAAGTCCTTGAATTATCGACGTAATCAATTTGTCTGGTTCGGAAACTTTATATAGGTACTATATTTACTATGGAGCTTTTTCATTAGATGTCTTTTATTACCAAACTATTGGAAGAAAAATATTACTACCTATATTTATTTCTGAGTCACTTGATTAGATGTAATATTTAATATCCGATTATAAAGGTAGTAATAAGAATTTATCATACCACAATAGAGGCATTATCTTATCCGAAAGAATTTCCTCAAAAAGATGACCCTAACGTAATTTTCCTAAAGAAATCTCCTTTAATAATAAAGGCCATTTCTTCCCCATTATGAGGCAGTTATCTATTTTTTTGGATGGAATCTATCATCAAGTTGTAAGAAGAATAATTATTATATTCTGAATGGAGCTATTAGAAACATTTTCTAGGCGCTTGTTTTCTAGGTGGTCAAAATTGAAAAAAGGAATATCGATTGACTGATATCAAGAAAAATGTTCTTAATTGTTTTGTCTTCGCCTATTTTATTTCCAGTCCAATCAACTTACCCCAAAGAACTTCCTTACAAAGATGACCTTAGTGAAGGCCACTTCTCCACCATTATGAGCCAGGCATCTTAAAGCACCTTCATACCCACTGAAGTTATCCGGATAGTCACATTTATCCGGGTGTTCGCAGAGTGCACATAGCTGTTTGTATTGAGCCTCTGTGAAATTGTTAATAATGTTAATGGAAAACGTTCAATGCAAATGACAACAGCCGGCGGATTCAATTTAGTCGTGTTCAGTTCCCGACGCGCAATTTTGTTTTTGTATCAAAATAACGAAATTCGCATGGTTTGTTATGTAAGCAGTGTGCAACAATGATATTGGTTCACTTTACACATAGACAAATAAGACAGGAATCATAATCTACCTAAACTAGTTCGATCACAGACGCTTTAGCCATTGACGCTTCTTTATCTCTATCTTACCACATTTTCAAAACTAGAGAAAAACAGCTTCAAATTACTAAAGCTATCAGGTGAAAATAATAGTAGAAGTGGCGCCGCTATCAAAACGTGAAAGGTTCTAGCATCCCTGAAATTTTTAATTGGTGTTATCTCTTTTGAAAATTTCAACCTTTTAAAGATTATTGGTTGTATTTATGGATGAAGGCTAGTCACTAGGTCCTTAACACATGAGATTTTAGGAATAATTAATTCCTCATATTAATATTAACATAATTTTACCCTATCTTTATCCTTTCAGACCGGAACATAGGTACATAATCCAATCTCCGGTTTTCAGCTGGCATTCTAGCGTTATGACAGAAAAAGGGTTCATAATGGTGCCCTTATTCCAAATACACAGTTCCCTTTGCCTTTATAAAGTAAACATACTAAACATGCTATCATAATATCCAAAAAGAGGTCATCATTAAGTAAGCAGGCTTAGCGATTATACGGCCTGACCTCATTTTTCTCATAAATAATTTAGCTTAATCTCAGCGGCAACACAAACCTCCCCAGAATCTAGCTCGCAATTTTATTATTGCGTCCTTTATTTATTTGCGTCCTTGTCGGCGTGTACAATACCCTTACCATGAGTTTTCAAAACATCCCACAATTTTAGGTTACGTTTACTCAATTCATTATTCTGCTCCGTTTGCTTCAGTAGACTGATTAAACGTAAAAATAAGTAAGTGCTCAAGTCTTTTTGTCTGCCTCACATGATCGCAAAAAGAGAGACAAAACATAAAGCGCCATTTTGTCGATTTAGACATTTAATGTTACGTTACTGACACTATAGTTCTGATACAATCCGCTAGGAGCACTGATTGGAATTTGTATGGGCAAATTCCAATCAGTGCTCCTAGCGTAAACAGATACCAAAACAGTCATATTGTCCGAAACGTAAAACTCATGGTAAGGGTACAGACACCTATAGTGTGTGTAACCTAATTGAATAAACATTCTCTCTTTTCGTTTCGTCGGCCTTATTGCGTTAATAGTATTGACATTGCCTAAACGTTGTTTGGGATTCTAGGAATTTTCTGCTGGCACATTTTCTCTACAAATATTTTCTTCGCTTATTTTATTACGTTTAGAAACACTTCGTGAAGACTCCTACTTCTAAAAATATCGGTTAAAATGGGTAAAAGTCGTTTTATTTTGCGCCCTTTTCACTGGTGACTACCTATATAGGTACTGAAGTGTTGAGTGAGCAACATAATTGAATAAACATTATCTTTTTCCGTTGCGTTAGTCTTATGGCGCTTAATAATATTGACACTGCTGACTATGATTCTAGAAAATGTGCGTTGACACTTTTTTCTTATGCTTCTTATTATAGTCGACATGATAATCTGGGTTGAAATGTTGAGTGCCTTATTTTCAAAAGTCTTATTTTTATTAGTTTTTCAAATACGCGTAGAGTTTAGTAACGCCTAATTAGTCAATGAGGTGTATGTGCATCCTCATTATGGTACGAGATCTGAGCTCAATCCCTCAATATACAATTTTCGAATGATTGATGAGAAATATTTCTTGCAATGTTTTATTATTTATGAAATCACTTTCATGAAGAATTCCACTTCTAAAAGTACTGTTCCATACAGCGCAGTACTTTTCAAGTTTTCAGTTTCATTTACTTTTAAAACTACTTCCTCGAGTGCAGCACTAGACCCGCTTGGAATGTAAGTGCTTTAAACTTGATCTACCATTGCCGCTCACATAAGGCTTTGTATGAAATTCTCTTTTATTCAAACTTTTTAAATTGAACTACGACATTTACGGTTCTTAGAAATAGTTATATTTGGAATTTGCAGAAAATGTACCATACCATTTTTCAAGAAAATTGTAGGATTTTTATGAAGAATTGTAGCATTACATTAGCTTTCTGTCTATTTCTGTCATTTAGTTTCATTTGCCATGGTTTGGTTTTAAGACGCGTTTTACTTACATCTAAAGGTTACATTTGTGGTCAACAATAGATTGGTATATACAAATTTCGCCAGGTTTAAATTTAACATCACAATATTATATGATTGCAGCTCATCTAATGTTAATTGTGCTGCTTCTTGTTAAGAACAAATTAGTAAATCAACCAAACTAACTCCATGCAGAATTGGTCTTCGGGTCGGGCGACCATTCCCCTACGATGCAGGATTGCTTGAAGAATGTCGATAGAGCTCGCAGTTCGTTCTCCTTGGGAGAAATCGTACGGTCCGTCATCTTGGGGAAAATTTCACGCTTCATCATCATCGTTAGAGGGATCTGTAAGAAAATTATAAATAAAATTTAGAATAATAAATAAAAAAATAACGAATAACAATAAAAAAAAAATATTATAATTGTTTTATTTTGCAGATAATATAATTACGATATTTTACACCTAATTGTATAAGTTCAAAGAGTCTTTCGCAGAATTAAATTAATTGTTTCTGCAAAACTTCACAAAAAACTGAAAAAACCTGTTATAGTAATAGTAAACTATCTACAACTTCAATTGAGAATCGTATTGAGAGAGTGTTTAAAGAAAATATAGAAATACGGTTTAGTAATGATATTTCCACTTGTTACGGATATTGGAATCATATCAATATTTTGCATTCAATTTCCTGTTCACGAATTTAATAAATAAAAAAAATAGCCCATTAATATGAAAATCTATTAGGTACGTGAGTTTAAGAGGCCTTTTAAAAAAAGCTTTCACGCTCTCCAGTTATACATTTTTAAATTGGCAAAATAATTTCGCGAAATCTCCTTTTCCTATATTGAATTAAAGATTACCTCTTATTCACAACTCCACCTATTTATCCTAAATTCTAATCCTAAAATTCCTTCCACTGCTTTCAGACACATTTTTTCAAAAAAGTAGTAGTAGTAAAAAAGTACTTATGGTAAAGTTTGATGTTGAATAAACTATACGAAATAAATGAAATATTAATATCCTATAGATAGATTTGATCAAAGCAAAGGAATATAATTCAGCATAAATATCTATGATTGGGTCGGTTCCCTTCCTTAACATTCTTGACCTATATAATGGTATCACGAGATAAGTTATGCCATTTTCATTCCGATTGGAGCCCCTCATTTCTCTACTTGGTTTACGATTTTGACCCAAAAATCTCTGTTGAAAGTCGATATAACGCTTTCAAACTCTCGAATCACATTAAAATGATTGCCATACTTTATTTTAACGATATTCAAATTATTTCTCCGAATCTTTTCCTTTATCATTCTTGAAATATTTTCTCTTTTATCATTTTACTTATAAGATTGACCTATATATTGTAAATTATTTCGCCATCTACTTAGAAATGTCTTCTTAACAGCGTTTTCATGTTCTTACATATCACAAGAGGAACATGTTAAGGGATTCCCTTTGTGTAATTGTAACGTGTAAGGCAAAAAATAGAAATATAATGATAAAATAAAATGTATAGAAAAGGATTGATGGCACAGTAGTCAGCAATATCTAACCGTTGGTAGACTGAGATTTACTTCGTGTTATGTATTATGGCACCAATAATAACAGGTGAGGTATGGATCACGATCTAGGTTTGTCTCAGTATAACGATCTCAATCAATCAGTTCATCCACCTGAAACATCTATTTCATTCAATTTCCCGAGAATCTGAAGAACCCAATTCATTTCATTAAGTATCCTTCACAATATTATAAGGAAGAATTGCGAGTCTATTCCACGAAATCCCAAAAATCGCGAACGAATTCGTAGAGTTAACTTAGTTATTCTCACATCGTTTCACCCTTATTTTATTTCCGTTGAAGTCCGTCTTTTCCTCACTCTTTACGAACTTGACCTAAATATGCTTCTTGCAAATATTGTTCCTGCCCTGAATTCTGAAGGGCCCTTAGCAGTGCGTTCACGTCGCGCCCCATATCAAAACCTGACGGACTTTCCTTGATAAGAGGAATATAATTTCCTGTGATATCACTTGAGCACCTTTATGGTGTTGAATATATTTATAACTGACTTTTTGGACGGTTAAACATATAAAATACTTACTAAATCATAAATCAGTTTTACTAAAAAGTACTAAGACTGGTGTCAAATAGCCAGTAAGATTAATTTTAGAATTGGTATTATGTTTATTATTTTATGTGTATACATATATATTTCTTTTTATAGTTGAGCCTAACGACAGACGTGCTACCTGATGGATAGTTTACGTCGCCTATGGAAATTTGCAACACCAGAGTTGCTAATGCACCGCCGTTGACTGAGAGCTCTTTTTGCACTTTTCTTAAAGACTTTTGAGCTTTTTGCATATTGTGATAATTAGAAACATGACTCTCCTTTTCTATTTATACAACATGTAAAGGCCCTTAGCTCCCTAAGGACCTTCCTTGTATATATAAACCTTATGAATATGCGGCCTTTTCATTTAACAAAATTAATCAAAACTTTAGTAGAGGACATTGTAGTAGGGGAGATACAAATGCTTTCGGGGCGTATTGTATTTAGTATAACTTTTCTTATTACGGGTATCTGCAAATTAAACTTCTTCATGCGGGCACGTTACAACAAACTAAAAAGTTTGTTTCGAGTTTTTCGGTCTCGAAAAGGTTCTGTAAAAGGTAAACTTGTCTAATACGAGTATCAAGTGGTCACCGATGGACCTGGTTAGTCTAATACAGTATAATATGGACATACATAGACTCCTACACAGACGGACCAATTTAGTTATTCTGTCGTAAAAGATTTCAGGCTTGAATTTCTGCGTTTGGTGAAAGAGTGAGTCATAAACTTTGGTACCTACATCTTATGGGTATTTAATATTTATACACGTCTGTCTGTGCATCGATGGTAGACCACAATATTAACATATTTTTATGTACATTGTCTCAGTATTGCATAGCTATAGCTGTTTCTACCTACCTAATAAGACACTAATACCGTAGACTCTACATGTATGAAATTTCGAATAGAACCTTTTATACCCTAAATGCAGTACGAAAGATTACTGAATACTTATACCTTGGTGCTATATGAAAACGTATTATATGTATTTATAGAATTTTTCAACAATGCAAGGACATGTATAAAATTGATCATGTTTTCCATGTCGCGTTCACTGAGCAATGTAGTGTATTGAATTACAAACATCCGTAAGTCTAGTTTGTTTTAAGCGATTCATTGCACAAACATCCGTTACTGATATTTATATCTACAGTAAGTAAAAGTGAAGGTTTTGTTTGTGATTGCAAAGGAATTGCAACTTTAAATAAAATAATTTTAAGTGGTGTCGAATAAACGATTTTCTTTATTTATTTTCTTCTTAGGTTCATATGCTTAGTACCAACCTGAGTAGGTACAAAGCAGGTAGGTCTCGCTATGAGTATTCCTTCATTACTATTTCTCTATATTTACTTTGACTTACTTGTTAATTTTACAAGTTTTCTTTAAGTTTCAAAATTAACTTAAAGAAAACTTGTAAAATTTTTTGAAGAAACAGACTGTTTTTTTTTTATCGTATAACCTAACGATTAGGCAGACGTGCTACCTGATGGAAAGTAGTCAACGCCGCCTATGGACATTTGCAACACCAGAGGAGTCGCCAATGCATCGCCGGCTTTGTAAAGAAGGAACGGCTGTCAGGAAGATGTGCCATATACCTAAAATTTACTTCGAAAAACATCTACACTCTTATCATCTACTTAAAGTATATTATGATCCAAACCAGCTTAAAAATAGTCTGAGGTCGTTTGCTGCTGTGTTCTGGTTTGAAGGGTGTGGTAAGGGAGACCTGTGGGAAGAGAGATCTGTAGCCGACCTCAGGTAGGAATATCTAATCTCATCTGGGGTTGATTACGGATGTCCATGGGCGGCAGTAGCCACTTACTATCAGGTGGACTGCATGCTCGTCTGCTACTCCTATATTAAAAAAAAGAACACCAAACAAATGTATCACATTACTACGGTCATAGATATACCTAGTTAGTAAAATTAACATTATATTTATAGTTTCTATAATCATACAGCGCCATTTACCGTGAATGTCAATGGAGACTAGAAAATATTTTGCACCTAGATATTAAACGTCGTATTAGTCGTTCGGTTTTCTATAAAAGGTCACAACGAAAGGACATAACATTTAAGTAAAGTACCTCAGTCTTCTGGAAATATAATGCTTATAAAAATGTTAATTAAACAAACTTTTAGCGCACTTACTGGAAATAAATAAAAGGCATGTGTTTGCCGTCAAAAAAGTCTATAGTATTAGCATCCTACAAAACAACACATACCTACAAACAATACAAAAACACTCGAATACCAGCAAATGCAAAATTATAATCTGTCTGTACATACATTCATGTAGTACAGACAGATTTTAATTTAACAGAGATATCGTGTTGTCTCTGTACAGAACTACAGAACGTACATTCATCCACATATGTACAGAGAGCAAACATAACTTTACATTTATAACAGTGTTCACAATTTTTGTTTGTTATGGTTCGATGTTTAATGTGCGAATACACGTTCGAAACAGATTTGTTTATCACAATCCCACTTCCCTGTTTTAATATTTATGAACCATTACCGAAATACGTGTTGGAGAATCCCTTGAAATATAAGTTCGTGAAATTTCCGCGCCAAAACACGGCATAATGACACTCAGATGAGATTTTTTTCTGTTACAACCATTCCATTTTATGCCGTGACTCGTCCGAGAACATTGCTCTATAGACGCCTTCTGTATTCGAAATTTAATTTCGTTTGTAGCGACATTTCTTACGCTGTCTATTATTAAATTGGTTAGTAGGTACATACATTTTTTATCTGTGTTACAAGCTACACGAATAAGTGCGTCACATTTTTACTAATTCCCTTGTTAAGGTGGAGAATAATTTAATTGACCTAATTTATTAAGGACATTGAGAATTACTGAGTTCCAACACTTATGAACTACAAATTAATACTTGTCACTTAAATAAATAGGTATTCGGAAAACGGAAAAGTAACTAAAATTTGTTTGCTGGCGAATAGTCATTTATTAAAGAAATTTAGAATACTAATCAAGAAAATTTTGATTACTTTTCGGCATTTTAATAGATTCAAACAGGTTTCATTATATTTTTTCCAGACCAGTAATATTTATTGAAGATGGTCTCAATAAAAGGAGACATGGAATAAACGAGAAATAGTTGACAAATTTCAGGTCAACGAATACAAGAATCCAATTTAATGAATGTCAAATTCAAATAGTTGCTTCGGAATAGAATTTGGGTATTGTAATAGGAATTTCGTTAATTCAAATACCTTGTAGCCGACGTTTCGGTTGACCCCAGTGTGGCACGACTTGAGACCCTTGAGCTGGTCCAAATTGTTGATAGCCAAGTCTTTGTGAACCACTATGACCGCCTCGTATCGGAATTCCGCTGAAAAAGTAAGGATTAATGTAATTTTTGTTTGACTTCGTCACTCATATGGTGTATGTCAAGAGTTCTTTATCATAGGTAATATAGTCAAAAGTGTGGTTATAGAGGTTACATCGTGACAGCCTATTTCTTAGAAACTTGTCTTTTATCCGGAGACTACTTAGGTAGTCCTGATTCCTGATTTAGCGTTGGGTTGGTCACCTATGCGCCCTGTGCTAGTCATTTACCTATTCACTGGCTTTGTTAATTATTAATTATGAAATATATAATATAGTTGGAGTTTAACTATTATTAAATAATCAATAACGGGTAGATTAAAAAGCCACCGCGCAACGCCTCCTACATGCCACTATCCTGAGAATCAACGTGTTGTTTCCTACACATTTAGAAATTTATTTCCATTTGAACGACACAGAAGATTTGTTAGTCGCAAAATATTCTTACAATAACGGGAGTTACTTTAAGAATAATGTGAACAAACAACTGCCGTTAACGAGGTTACCCCTTATATATAGTGTATAGACGCTATATTTTCCCTGTACCGCTACAGGCAAGCCTGAAATTCAAGCTGACTAATGAGCGGATGTTCGCGAAACCGAACAATACACGACAGAGCTCGCTAATTACTTCGCATTGTGTGGAGTTAGTAAACTGTTAAGTTAATATTATATGCTGAGAATTATTTATTGTAATAGGGGAAATTTTGGCTAAATAAGCTAGTTATTACCTACTCTGTTCAATTTTCATACATATTAGGATCACCCGCGTAGCAAAATTGAGTTAGAAAGTCTGTTTCCCATGTTAGTTACAGAATTCGACATCTTAATACTTATTATGGTATGTGTATTTGTTTTATATTATGACGTCATAGAATAAGTACCTACATTAAAATATCGTTTATCTATTGCCTAAAAATCTATCTACCTTAGTTAGCTAAAAGACAGTTCTTTAAATATAATGCTAAAGATAATCTCTGTATAATCTGTAGGTTCGGATATCGATATTCATGTTCCATTTTTAGCAAGAAAGTAAATCATTCATATCCGTCCTTTCAAGCCAATTTTATTTGAATACAAAACGTTCATAAGCTCTTAAGCGGGTAGGGACTAAATTATTCCCAATTCGAAAGCGTACCGTGTACGGTCAATAGGGATTTTCCCTTACAAAGCTGGCACGTCCACAATTGAAGCCGGGAGTATGAATAAAACCGAAACCTCGGTAGAATGTCGGAAATCCTCCGGGACAGGCCGGCCCACAAACTACGATAAATCAAACGAATCCTCAAATAGATAAAGAATTCCCTTAATGAGGGTTTCTTTCGACAGTGACAGGCGATTTCGGCTTAATCCCCCGATTGCGTTTAGTTCTATTTTCCTTATTTCGCGGATAGATAAGTAAATGTGTTTGTTACGTGGTAGGAATAGGAATGGCTAAGGAAGCCGCACCTACCTATTGATTATACTGTACTACCCGTGCACGATAACTTGAGGTCTGATAGAAAAAATATAATGGAATGGTTAGTAGACTCCAATCGATTGTTAAGAAGAGAATAACTCTACTTAAATTAAAAAATGACTATTTTGTATATGGAATAAATTATATATAGTGAATTATGTGTGGGATGTCACATTCCACTCAGATCACAAGTTATCGCGCATAGGCTGTAAATATAATTTTAACACATACAACTTCTAACATATATTTCAATTTGATATTATTAAATGAATAACATAATTTATACATGTATAAAATATCTTGCTCCTATGGTAACCGCGGGATACAAGAAGAGATTTCTATTATTTTTTCCTCTACAAGCCAATTAAAAAACTGTTCTTGTTGTCGCAAAGTAATTAAAATGCTATAACGAGTGTTATCCATATTAATACCCTTGTTTTAGAAGTAGAAAATTAAATGCAATGTAGATTTATACACATACATACTACATATATAAATCTCTGTTTGTTTCTATGTAATGTATCTTAACAATATTTTCCTGCATTGATAAAGGCAATGATAAAATTAAATTCTAATACGCACATGTCTTACAAAATCAGATACATAGGTTTGAGATTCGATCCTCGGATCTCAGACTGAGAGGCCGATATCAAACCACTGGGCATTCACTGCTTTGCTATTATCAAAATATAGTTTTAACATAAAACATTTTTATATACAAGTACCAAGGGCGGAACATAAAATAAATTCTCAACGGAAAATAAATAAACTACAGAGTAAATCTATTATGCAGATAACTGCCAGAGGTAAATATGTTCTACACAATGCAGTCATAAGCGCGCTCTGCCGTATTGTCCCGTTTCTACCAACTAATTAAAGTAGGGAATTGAAATACGAGCGTACTTTTATATGCCTATTGGTTTTAATTAACTTTTAAATTAAAATGTCGTGTGAAGAGAACGTCATGTTAATTTATTGTTTCTCAATGCTACGTTTGCAGCTTCTCAAATAAGACTGCCGGTGTAATGAAACGATCACCATACCGGTCTGATTCGAATAGGTTCCGGGTTCGATGCCCGACCAGACAAATACTTAAATAATGAAAGTAGATTTCTGAATTGGGTCTGTTATGTATATATGCGGTGATTGTATATATGCGTCTTTGTGTGTGTTCATGACAACCCACCATATAAGTAAAATCTAGTGTGATAAATATAGAAGGCGTTTACAATTTTTATTGATACCATTTCAGTGGTTCATCAAAGCAGCTAAATACAACTTGATAGACTTCACTTACTTTTGAGAAAATTATACAGAACTCTTTGCATACCTCACAGATATCATAAAATCAAATGATATTTCGCTTATACTCGTACTACTGCGCTATAGGTAACTACTTACTGGGCTCTAACTACAACTTTTGGTGTAAAATGTACGTCTATACGTATATACTTTGAACGTATTACAATATATACAACGTAGTACATGTCATTATTGCGTTTGCAAATATATCTTAGCACTCGTTTTGTTTCATCATCAATAAAGGTAAATAGGCAAATAGCTCAGAAAATGGGATATAAACATTACTTTATTAACGATATAAGTTCTTAAGAGGCAACGTTGCAGATTTCAAGGTTGATAGAACGTGTTTTATTGCGAATTAAATGTTTTATTAAACAAAGTTAGCACAAAATAAATATTACTACGAGTAGAAGCGACAGTTTAAATGCATAAAAGTGAGTCGCTTATTTTATTGAGGTATTATTTTATTATGAGTCCTATGTTTATGATCACGATATTGCATAGATGATGAGTCTACGCTTAGTGGTTTCTACAAAGGTCTACAACATAGGTACGAGTTCGCTCCCCGTCCAGGCAAACATTAAACTATGAATTTAAATTTATATTCTGATATTTATACATATACAACACACACATACGTCTTTGTGTATATACATAGATACATCCTATGACACCTACTATATGTTATAAATAAGTTTACTCTTCGTCATTATTTTGCTCTACTCATGGAGATGAAAAATGAAACATTTTAAGGTTTTCAGATAATATGATCTATTTATTAGAACATATATATAAACGAACATTCAATAAATCTCGTTTGATATCTCAATTCCAAACGTATAAACCTATGAAATAAAACCTTACCTTATAACATCAAAAGATCTCAAAGATATAACCCGCATATAATCAGCCCATGAAAAATTCCTTTTAGAAACAATTTCAGCGCAAAAGTAGCGCAAATATTGAATAGCAGCCGTTTCATGAATACCTGAATAGCGGTGAGTTCAGTAAGAGCATTAATTCCGATCAGAATGTAGAAAGGTGTTTATTTTGTGATGATGAGGCTGATTTTTTTTATAATATAGGAGCAGCAAACGAGCATGCAGTCCACCTGATGGTAAGTGGCTACTGCCGCCCATGGACATCTGTAATCAACCCCAGATAAGATTAGATATTCTTACCTGAGGTCGGTCACAGATACGCCGCTACCCCTAAGGACTAAACTGGAACGGCTCGAAATGTATGTATGATTATTTTCGTTTTCCTCATCTTGAGGTGAAAATTTATTTAGCGGCGTTGTGCACTTTTTGTGACACGTCATTTTTGTGCACGATAGCGCAATAAATGAATATTGTATTTAACTCATAAATGATAGTAATTTTATACTGATAATTAAAGCAATTCGTGAAAAATTATTCTCTAACCATTCCAAAATATCAAAATAGCACAACGTTACTATTCAAGTTTTCACTTCTGTCGGCACTCCCGGAGTGCAACCAGTTGATTTTTTTAGCAGATTTATTTCTGCAGTTTTTGCTGATAGCTTTCTTTTAGCTAGCTTATTTACTCGTATTTTAACTATTCTTAGCATATTGTCTTATAGCATTTTTCTGAATACGTAGTATGTAGATAGTTTCAGCTTACTCTTTGTACCTACGCTTTTCTTTATGATCAATAGATAGAAGGCGATATCTATACTAATAATAATATTATAAAGAGGAACACTTTGTTTGTTTGATTGTAATGAATAGGTTCAAAAACTACTGGACCGATTTTAAAAATTCTTTCACCATTCGAAAGCTACATTATCCACGAGTAACATAGGCTATATTTTATATGAAATATATTTGATAAATAGATTTTGAGGCGGTGCATAGTTCTTAAACTTCCACCCTTTGTCCAATTATTTATCCCTATTAGGTCTTTCCATGGTATCGTATTTCTCGTTCTTGGCATGTATCGTAACATAAAAAAATCTTTTATGTATAAAACTTAGAAACGTTTATTTATATTGTTATATTTCTTGACACGCAAACAAGTAAGCGATAACGATCTTCTAACTCACAAAACTTTTTTATCTTAAAAGTACTACAATTTCAAAGACGAACACTTTAATTTTGTAAACTTTCTCTCATTTGCATATTACGTAACTAGAGGAAGCTGAAAGCGTTTATCTTTTTACTCAACGGTCTCAACTGCCTTAGTCTTGTTTTAAACTGTCTCTGGAGGAGTACTTTCTTAATTTCTGATTGTAAAGAAATTGTTCAATAGCCAGAGAGGAGCGATGGTAATATGATAGTGGGTAGATGTTATAGAGAACACTCTTCATTATTTTACTCAAACTATTCTACTTTAATAAAGAACTATCTACGCTTATGATAGAGAGCTTTTTTATCAGACTACGCCACTGCTTTTCGCACCTTCTTAAAGTATATATTACTTTACGTCTCTGGCTAGGAGTTTTTGAGCTTGACTGCAGATACTTGGGCTGTTCTTCATATTCACCTATTTATGTTATTCTACTCGATAGGTATGTACGTAAGTATGCTAATCCATTTTATATTAATATCGCAGCGGACTACCTTAATTAGGCATTCATTTCCTGATATTCAGAAGACTTATTCATGTAAATTTAGACCTAACTGATATTCATGGTTATTACCTAATACAATAATCAAGATGACGGTGACAGATGACGTTAATTTAACGGCTCATTGATTTAGTTGGATGTGTCATTTACTTATATCTCTTCTTGACTTTCAGCGATACGATTAATAGATAGTATCGTCAAAATGAGACTGTTGAAATTAAAAATGATTCCACCGTTTGATTTTATTTCTTTCAATGAATTCTCTCTATCGTTTATCCCATCGCTATTGTGAAAGTCCTTATAATGATTCTCTAACATTTATTCCGGGAGCTTAAACGTTGGTAATTTAATCAAAATTAAGACAGCTGGGAAAATTCTCGTACAAAAATGTTTGTTTTAGATAATTAAAATATATTTATTTAGTATGATTTTCTTTTACGATTTAATTTGGTTCTTAATTTGATTCCTGTTTATGTTAACTGTGATATCAGTTTCAAAGTAGTCTAATGGTAATTGGACACTAGTGCCACATCTACTTTGCATCGTAGGTGTTGAACAATGCTTGGTTTGAAGCATGTAGTAAGATAACAATAAGACATAAGTAAGTGTCTTATTAGAGACGTCATACCTTAGTCTTCAAGGATAGTAACGCACCTGGTTCACCTCAGGTAGGACTAAAATCCTATTTGAAGTTGATTATCATTGGAAGTGAAATGGAAGGTAGAATATCGGTAGAACGTCGTGGATGCCGGCTGACTCTCACACATACATGCTGTTACATATGTGCCATGGACGGCAGTAATCACTTATCATCAGATAGACTGCATGCTTAGTGTAGAGATGTTGCAGGCTCGTTCGCATGAGTCTTGCACACATTACATTATTTGTTACTTCAATATTATGGAAAAAAATGAGTACTAATAAATTTAATTAACGCTTGACATTTTCACTTCAGTTCAGAATAATAGGTAAATTAATACGGACTTCGTATTAAACGTAATTCTAAGTATTATAAATTGTTGTCGTTATTTGGATATTTGGAAATATTAACGCAGATCAAAGTTAGTAAATCCTGGCTTTGTCAGATTTAATTAATGGCCACCAATTGGTAAAGTACGCTCTGTTTACGGCTTAATTAATCTGAATTTTGAATAATACTTAATTAGTTATAATATAATGATAAATATTATATGATTTATTTCATATTTGCTTGACTTATATGAATGGTACCTAAAAATGATAAAAAGTTTGTTTGTGAATTAAAGGTTTTAATTTAAAACATACATAATCTTATAAGTTCAAAATATTAATTAACGCAATGTTACAACATAAAAGTGTTTATACATGTAATTTTGGACTGAATCGCTTGTAACCAGACTTCATAACTACAATGATAGAGGCATTATAAATGTCAAATTGTACCCTAAAAAGTTTGAGGTCCTACACAAAACTTAAAAAAATCCTTTTAAGTATGCTAGTGAAAGACATTTGGAATGAATGAATAGAAGATACGTATGCACAAAATAAAAATAAATTTCGTTTTTTATAAACGAGGATACGATAGCCCAAAATATAATACGGATAATTTAATTAATTTTCTTTTATTATTTCCGATCTATTAGTCAAACGGACCCATATAGGTAGTTATCTCATCTGGCCTCACAATAACCAGTCCCTTATCTTAATTCTATACGGGTACCTAATATCTAATGGATCCGACAATATACGATTCGCTTATATACATATTTGTTTAGGATAGTAGGTCTCTTCGTAAATTAAGGTTTGGTTTTCTGTTTATAATATGGGAATCATATTATGTTATAATTAATATAACGTTATAATTGAAATAACATAATGGTTGCAAAAACGCTACAAATAAAGTTAGTACTTATTTAACGTGATATTTAAAGAGCTTATTGTCGGCGTGTCTTTAAAGTAAACGATCAAAATCTAAATCAAATCTAAATCCAAACAAAGAAAATTGTCACAATTAATATGACTTGCTACACATTTCACCATTCATTTAACTTGTAATGAGGTCTAATATTGTGTTTCGTTTTCACGAGTCCAAACCCCTGTTAAAATATTGTATTTAATTACAGTTTGTCATTGACAAAGCGCGGTTTCTTTCGCCGAGTAAGTAATAATTACAAAAGTTAGCTTGTTATGGACCCCGAATACCATTATGTTTAATTTCGACGGATAATTATACTTTTGCCACGTTAATCCATTGTCGAGGGAGATAATACTCCGCTTGGAGGTAATTGTAACTCTACCTTTGTTTCCTTTGGGACGGGTTGCACCATTTAACGTTCATAAAAGCATAACTAGTCGTCAAATCTACGGTTAGGCAATTGTTTGGTTGCACCATTTTAGTTACCGTTAACATGACGTTATAGCTAACACTTAACGTTAACTGGTCCAGTTAAGTCTGTTACTGTTATTGTTTTTGTCAACTTCCTTATCTGTTAACAGCGACTAAAATTGTGGTGACAGGGACACAAGTTACGTTAATGATAAATTAATTGGGCGCAGCACAGAGTTTTACAGTCCATCGCTATCGTCAAGTTATACTTGTAGTTATCTTTAACGCAAACTTTAAACGAGCCTTCGGTGCAACCCAACCTTAAAATATAAAATTGTGTTGTTTTACGGAAATAAAAACAATTTAGTTCCCTTTAGGGTTGGCGCGGTCGTTATGACTGTTACACCGTGTAAATGTTCTATGATAATTATAATTTAGAAATATGTAAACATTAAGCTTACCATCTGGTTCATCATCAGTCCTGTACTCTTGGAAGACTACGAAGTCCTGGTTAGGGATCTTCGAAGCCACGTACATATCCTCTGGATCCACAGGGACGAGGTCGGCTTGACGCTGCTGTACATAGTTAAGGCAATCCACCCTAGAAACACATAAAAAGGCTTTAAAAACGGCAATTATTTTATATGGATAAAGTTTTTTAATAAATTAAAAACATCGCATTTTTTTATTTTTTTTTATTTTTTTATAATATAAGAGTAGCAGACGAGCATGCAGTCCACCTGATGGTAAGTGGCTACTGCCGCCCATGGACATCTGTAATCAACCCCAGATATGATTAGATATTCCTACCTGAGGTCGGCCACAGATGCGCCGCTACCCCTGAGGACTAAGCTGGAACGCCTCGGAAAAGTCTTTCTCCCTTACCACACCCTTCAAACCGGAACACAGCAGCGCCTCACACTGCTGTTATTAGGTAGGCAAATAATTTAGGTTAATAGGTGCTAACGGTTATTTATAATTTAATTAAAAGAACATAATTAAATTTAATGAAAAAAACAAAAAATACATTTTTCTTGTAAGAGAATAAGTAGGTTCTTACTATTTTTGGGTCTTTTGTAGTGACACACAATTCTCCTTCATAATAGTGTAAAGCATAGTATGTAAGTAAATACGTTTATTGCACCCAATACACATAAACATATCACGCAAATGCATTCAAATTTAGCTATTACTTAAGGCTAATTTATCTATTTTATTGCATGACAAAATGTGATTACCTATGTACAGTAAAACAAGCGATAGCTTGTTAGGAGTAGACATAGCAACACAGTAGCGTCACAATAAAGGCAAAAAAATTAAACAAAATGCGACAAAAACAGACGCTAAAAATGTGGAACTCTGCTTGAACTGTAGACAGAACGGCTGTCTGTTTGCAAAGTGCTTCTCCGTTATTTTCAATTATAAAACGAAACTGAATAGCGAGACAATACGACGGAAACAACAATAGCTGACATAATGTTCTTATTTCGGATCTGTATTCGCTGCCTGCGCTCAGGAGATACGAGTACGTGCTTGGATTTCTACTATTCACGAGTATGTGTTAAATTTTTGCCTTATTTTTTTGTAGGCATTTTATATCGTTTCGGTTCAGTCTCTGAATGTGAAATGAGGTGGATATTGCATGTGAGTTATTTTTTAAAGAACAAGTAATCCATAGACAAAGTCAAGGCATACATAAAGATGAATAAACAAAAAAATAACAAACTAGAAGTCAAAATTCTTGATTTCATTGTCTGTAGAGTCGGAGATCGAATACAGAACAATTGTATGGTAAACTGTTAGTAATAAAATTGCTATGACATTTTGCTTGTTAAAATCTTTCCACATGGACTCTATGAGGAAAAAGATACTCTTAAAATCAAGATGAACAAATTTCCAGATAAGCCACTTGATGGTAAGTGGTAAATTGGCCACAGTCGCCTCACTAATAGCACGGTCAATTTAATGCGTGATAGACTTACTTACGCGATTTATGTTGACTAGTACCACCTGTCTTCTTCAGGCTCTACTAAATTGCACATTATTATAACACAATTATTTGTCTGAACAGAAGTATTCATATGTCGTATTATAATTGGTTAACGTTGACTTTAATCAATTGGTAATGAGCGGACTTCATCCAAAAACGATCATTATTTCAATATGAATTCTGATGACTAGTCTGAAATACTAATCTATTGTTTACTCTATACCTAGTGCTAAAACTGGTCAAATGTTTAGCGAGGATCCAGAGTATTCGTACTACAAAGACCTTTATCATTATACGTAAAAAACGCAAGCCAATCATTCCATAATATGGTCTATAAAGAGTTTTTTTTATGATATTTTGCAATGAATAAATAGAAAAGAAACTATTTTAGTCTAAAAAACTGTCTGTACAGAAGAACTACCATTAATAATGTAGAAAACTATTACGGCGACCGTCTTTAATCTGTATACAGTTGAATGACTTTTATATTCTATAGGACTGAAAATAGGCCTCCCTGAAGGCGGGTCCACCGCACATTGTATATCATAGAGCTTATATTATTTAGAAATGGCGTTCAAGAATAAGCATGAATATGGGCTTGGTACTTCAGCTAATTGAGGCTGCTAGAACCAGAGTGGCCTAACTGCATTTTAATGACTTTTGACCTATCTGTATTTTTGTAATTTAAAAGAGGCCTCTGAGGCTCTGAGGCTGTTAGAACTAGACTAGCCTAACTACAATACTTCGCAACAAACAATTGTTTATCTATAATGTGAACTGTTTTATCTCTTAAGGTTGTTTATTTTTATTATGACCACAAAGTTTATTTTATCTACGCCTGAAGTCATTTCTACGTATTAGTACTTCTGTGTTCTATTCAACCGCGACCCTTATTCAGCAATTGCCAACTTTGCCATAGGGCATTCGTTGCTCTACATTTTGTTTATTCAGTTTTTATTCAGTGTAGGTTTATACATACTCTTAATTACCTACAACGACTCAAAGAATTTCTATTTTTACCATAAAAAATAGAAATGTGACGTAGTGACGTACATATTTTTGTATTCTCATGTACGTCGCTTATGTTTTAAATAACACAAAGTTTTCCTTTTAACCGTAGAAAAATTTGCATTGGAGCATCACCGTGGGGTATGTTCTAAGCTTCTCCTATGGGTACAACTAGTCCAGAAGTGGCATATAAAGGGTCGTAGCCAAATAGGTATCAACTTATTTATTTGGTTATATAATGTTAAATGTTATATAAAAATAACAAATCAGATTTTACTTGTATAACAGTTACAATATAAGATACTGATGATATAGTCGATGACAGAGTCGGCTAAGATTGGACCGAACGATCCTTTAGAAGTGCTTAAGTGCGTGTTTTGGGTTACAGGATGTCTCGTGAAAGCGAAGAGCCGGTCCATTAGCGAACGCAGCCGCTGTAATGGCTCTCATCAAATATCTTCGTCCACAAGATACATTATGTTGCTTTGTTGGAAGTGTTGGACGTACCTACTATATAAGATTGACGAAGAAGAAGAATGAAGATTGGTATGAAATCTTTAAAATCAAAAATATTATTTTCAACATAAATTGTGTGGAGTTTTTTTTTGGAATTATCCCGAGAATCCGAGAGGAGGAGATCGAATAAATTTTCCATTTTAATTTTTTTTTAATTTAAATAAATGTAATAAGTTACTTCCGACTTTATAGTTAAGTAAACGCTTAGATTTTTGTAATTTTCTTGTTCGTAAGCCCACCTATTCATCTAATTGTATAGCACAACATATTAATTAGACATGCGCTATTCAATTACTAAAATGTCGACTAATTTGCCCGTTTTTTGTCTTATTTGGCTGCAAAGACAACTCATCTATGACTACTTATATCTATGATCATGCACAATATTCAAATATGCTGACGTCCGGTTATTTTTTGCTACTTAAATAATAGACGAGTACATTATTTGAGTGGACATAGACCCGAAATAGATGGTCGCCTACAAGTAAAATATTAAAGATCTAGTCTTCTTTAGAATATTCTAGGTATCATCGCATTTCGTTCTAAATATGGAATTTGAATACTTTTTAGTATCTCAATGCTATATTTAGAACGCAAAATATCGCAAATTTATGGTAGGCT
This sequence comes from Epargyreus clarus clarus, assembly GCA_014595695.2. Taxonomy (NCBI): domain Eukaryota; kingdom Metazoa; phylum Arthropoda; class Insecta; order Lepidoptera; family Hesperiidae; genus Epargyreus; species Epargyreus clarus. The sequence continues at coordinate 80,963 of JACTTY020000094.1, forward strand.
TGATGAACTAATTAATTTGTATGTAGTTGACAACTACTCGAAAAAACTATTTTCTTTTTCCAAAACTAATTTAAAATTTCTTACCTATACTACACCTTTGAAAGTAGCATAAATTTGAACCCAACTTACTACAACTACTATTAAAAGCTAATTTTCGCATCGTTAATGAATGAGACACTATAGCGCTCAAAAAAAATAAATATAAGAAATTTAATATAATAAGTCAGCGCAAGATAGAGCATATACTATCCGATATGTATTTCTATCTGTGTATATTTGTTTTGACTTAGATAATAAAGTTGTCTTACCGATCTCTAGCCGGCACACATTCCAAAGCTGCTTTGCTCTTGGTAGGCACCTCCAACATTTCCTCGCATGCCTTCAGATATTGCGACGGCACGCATATTTTATCTAGAAACCGTGTTATTACGTATTTTATTTACGTAAATAAAATGTCAACAGGTTAACAATGAGTAAAAAATATCAACTTTCATAATAAATATTATCATCGAGTCACTTGTATGCTATTGGAGTTTTAAAAATAATCTGTGACCAAAAGGTCAAATGTCTACAAAATTATTTTTACGTAATTATCGCAAATCTATTTAATGTGTTCTCGCCAAGCATAACTTAAAATCAACGCTTATTTAATTTAGTTATGTTGAAGAATAAATTTAAAATATGAATAATTTTCGTTACGTAGGCGTAGCTAAGTTGTCAGTGAATAAAAAAAAAAACAAAATGCGCGCGAATTGAGAACAATAGTATTATCTGAATTTATCTGTGGTAATCATTTTTTATCAATGATTTGTAATGTTTTTATTATATCTACTTACCTATTTATAAAATATCAAATTATTTATTTATGTTATTTACTTAAAACGTTAAACATTTACAAGCACTTATTTCTTGCATGCACTAATATTTACAATTTCAAAATAATAAATACATAAAGAACAATTTGCAACATACATGCGGATTTACAGCTGACATTTACACTGGTCAGGGCCACTAGAACTAAAAGATATATCAAAGTCATGGTCACACGGGCGACCACGCAAACGTGTAAACACTACTGGACGACGTTAAAACGACTTCTTATATATATTCATGAGCTATCTTTGTTGTTATTATTCTTCATTCGATATCGGCGGAGAAAAATACAAAATTTATATGCCTACAGTATTGCTGTGATAAGCTTAGATGATTAAAAGTATGTGTAAAGACTTTAGCTGTATGAAATAAAAATAAAATATTAGTGTCACTTTTTAAAATTTGGAAGAGTAAATATAAAAATTATGTTGACCTTGACAAGAGACAAAATTTGTCGCGTTCTGCCAAAGTTAAATTTTTATTTGGTTGTTTATATTTAAAAATATAAAAATATATTTAATCAAAAATAATAATTCCCATTTTTGTGGCATTAAAATTCCAGTGTAAATAACAATGTCTTACAAATTTATTTAAATATAAACTTTAATTCCGAATACCTGTAGAATTAAAAAAAACAAATGCAGTTTTAACGCATCTTTGCATTACAATTAAAATTGAAGTTTTAAAAAGTATCGAAGTTGCGCAGATTAAAAACAACGAAGCACTTAAATTGCTAGTTATGATCTGAAGGCTATAAATATATTAAATTAAATGTTATTGTTGTAGAAATATGGATTGGATACATTGTAATAATTGCTTTATTCAGTTAGAACCTGGAATTACTCTTCATCTGACATCATGCGGTCATATGTTTTGCAATAATTGCTTGAATAATGGTTTGTATCTAAGAAGATATATAAACTTATATTGCTTTTAATTAATTTCAATATCAATAAATTAATATATTTCTTTAGACGGAAAGGAAAGTACCTGTCTGGTTTGCCGGGCACCTTGTTCTGTTATGAAGCTAGTACCTGACGTAAGTATTTAATGAAATTCTCATTTTAATTTTTACAAATAACTTTTTAATTAATACTTATATTAATTGCAGATGAATCCCGAGATTCAAGACTATTTCACGGATCCAGAGGAATTAATTAAAAAGTCCTGCGAAGTTTTGCAGTTCCAGAGGCAGCACAGACGGCGGTTATTGTCTTATTTATTGCAGTCGGTAAATATAATTGGTTATTTGTTTTTCTTAATTTAAGTTTATCAACTGATTTGCATTTGAAAATTGTTTTTCTCTGTGCTCTATTTTTATTAAAGATCGATTATTGAAGGGGTGAAGGGGTATAAAATTAACATGATATAAAGTGGTAATTGCCATCTATGGACATGTGTAAATTAAACCTAAATTAAATATAAGGAGAAGTATGTAAGAAATTCTCACGTATTTAAGAAATTTATTTTTAAAAACTAAATTGGCACGTGTTCATCATTAACACTGCTATAACAGATAATAAATAGGTGTGACAGTGGTGCCACCGTAAATCTTGAAGAGCTCTAAGTCCTACGATTTTGACTCAGACTCACCATATTTTGACCAGTATAGACTATGATCTAAATCTCCCTTACTCTGGTAGTAAGTACTCCGATAGGAAAGTTTTTATTCAAGTCTCTACCAAGGGGATAACGAGCTTGAATATTATACCACATTATACTTACTTAATATTACTTTCGTAGTGAACGTAATGGTTCATTTCTGAGCGACCGAAAGCTTATCTTTTAATAAGTATTTTGTAATGTAATAGCTTGGGAAGTATACTATATTACTATGTTATCGCGGCCCTTAATTAAGATTAGAAAGTTCAATTATTTTTAATTAATGACGTGATTAAATCTATGGACGAGTGGTATGTTAATTTAGTGTAAGTAGTGCCTAGATATCAAACAAATAAAAAGGTTTTGTAAGAAATAAAATCATTCTGTATACAAAATCAGCTTTCTCATAGTTTGTATCCGTTAAATGTAAAAATAGTTAATGGAATAGCTTGAAATTTAAAAGATACGTTGCATTTATATATAAGAGAGTTTTATATATTTTTCTACCAAAGTTCTTATAGGAATATAATCTATTAGACAGTGTATCTGAAATTTGTCAAAAATTCTAGACATGTGTACAATATTTTTATTAATTAGTGAGGACACTATTTTCCATTGAAGATAAAAGATGAATCATGAATAAGTGATACAAATTATCTTTGCAAGGTTTCTTTATTTTTTCACAAGTAAGATCATTCCTCTAAAGCCGTAGGATTAAAAGGTACTTATTGATGCAACAATTTCTCTAGTGCAACTAGCATAACCATTAGGTGTTTATTATTAGTAACAGTCTATAAAATATATCTTAAAACCGGGTAAAGAAATCATGTATTCGTAACTTTGAGCAAATACGTACTTTGTAAAGTCTTATCAAACGTGACGTAATTCAGTTTTCACCAACATTTAGTTAACCTGACTCGTATGAAACGAGGGTTACCTGTTACCGAGGGTAATTAACTAACCTAATTACCCCAGCCCGGCCTTCTACTGACGAATTTCATTACGATGGACTTCACTAGTCCATAGTTAATGAAATTCTAGTGTGACAGTATAGTGATGGGCATTTACTTCCGTTTGAATTTGGAGGGAATTTAATAAGATTTTGCCGTAACGATTCTTTTTACCACGCTTTTTACGACACTTTTTACCACGCTTTTATTAGCTCTGGTTGAATGTATGTATGTATGTATGTATGTATGTATGTAACGGAATCTTTGAACTCGATTTTTTTCCACTTTGAACGATCCGATTTATTTAAAATATTGAACAATTATCAAGAACTGATGACCGTACACGATTTTAATAATTTTATCCCATTCTCCTCATCAGGATCGTCAGGAATCAGGATTAACAATTTTCCTTTTGCGATTTTAGCGTGGTTTTATTTTTTAAACTATAATTATTTAAATATAGTTAATTATTTAAATATATTCCTCGTTACGGCGTCGCGCCCCATGACGCTATGCCGTGATATTTTACGACGAAAATCATAGATTTCAACGAAGCAATATTGAAACTTTTCATGTAACGTATCGTGTTTATATGTTTCGCCGATTAGTATGAGGTAAATTAAAAAGTAAGATGAAGTATGGACTAAATACTATAATTTTCCAAATTTTAGTCTTCAGCAGACAAGCAGTACTTATATTGATATATTAATCATGGACGCATGTCAATATAGCAATAAAATGTTTTACTAACTTTTAATAATATTTAAGGCTTCTGAAGATTGAATGCCTTAATAATTGTAAGCAATCGAAGTGTCAATCGCGCTCTACAATCGTGTCAGTCTAGATACAGCTGACTGACATACCGTTCGTGATAGGTCGGAACTTGTAAAGTTACTGAAGCTCAGACATCTATTACAAACCCTAACAGACTAGGTAGAATCTAAAATCGATCACGGATTCTACGGTTACGTAAGCATTTCTAGCTTGAAACAGTTCGTATGTTGTTCGTTCTTATGTTGTACGATAGATGGGCGTGGATTCCGGCTGACTTATATATGAGTGACTATACGGTAGGAATGGCAAGGCTTTCGTGATCGGCTTCTTGCTTCTTCTGATACCCTGTTCTATATGGAGTTTGGTACAGATGTTCATGGAGGCAATGACCATTTCCCATCAGTTGTACCTAGGTACCTACTGCATGTTCTTTTGTTACTTTAATTTTACAAGTTGTAATGTTGAAGTATAATTAGTTTCTCTATTTTTCAACTTTGAACTTAAAAACATTTTATAGGTATTCATATCAATAGGTAAGACGCCGTATAAAAGTAATTGGTTGCTCTATCGAATATCGTATCAGTACAAGCCATAAATAGTGTTATAATGAAGTATACGTCTAGATAAGAGAATTGAAAGCTAATGAGATATTTTTCGACGTCATGGAGAAAAGAGATGAATTTTTATGATTGGTCTGAATTTGATATGGTAGTTATTTTTGTATACAGTATTGCTACGTAACACTCAAAGACTCTCAAATAAGTATTAAAAGTTGATTTACGTACATCAATATATGGAATGGATAATATGGAAACGCTATTTTCCATATTGACGATCAACTTGGCGGAGCAGTCACTAGGAATTCTAGTGAGGGTCGGTGAAAGCATCTTCTTATTTCTCCATCAATGTGCATTAGAGTGGCGTGGTAAAGTATACTTCATGCCACGTTCAGTTGTAGCGAGGGAGTCGTATCCAGCGGTGGTGTATAATAAGGGTTGCATCTAAAAAGAGTGTTAAAACGGAAAAACATAGTTTGAACTTCCTTCTAAGGTTTTTGCATAACGCTGTAGGGTTCTTCCAGATAGGTGCGAATAGAGCTCTTCTTCAAAACCGGCGAAGCATTGGCAACTTAAACAGCAATTATCATATTGTGTAATTTTAATTGATGTATTTTAATTTATGTTTAGTTTATTTGACATTACTTTTATATCATTGCATGCCGATATTGGCCAAATGTGCAGAACATTGTCAAAATATACCATCTAATGTACTATACAATATTTGATGCAATAAATGAATAAATAAACTTTGGTGTTACAAATGTTCATAAACGATGGTGACTGTTTTCCATAAGGTAGCGTCGCCCGTATAATTGCTAATTGCTTATTGTTCGAAAGTTAACGGAGCGGGAATATCAGATTTTACTCTTGTATGTATTGTGTTTCAAGATCGGAAGCCAAATTGCATCGCCAGGAAGATATTATTCGTACTACTGTATCAATTCGCGGTTATATGATGTGCTAATTAAACCCATCGAGAGAATAATGAAAGAGATTAAAAACATACCTATTATGATGTTGTACATAGTTGAATGCGTTTGAGAATAACACTATCTCCGGAGTGAAACAAAAGTCAAAATTTATATAAATAATCTTTTGAATCATTTCGTTTTTATTAAAAATAAAAAATAAATGCATGAACGTCGAGATCTGTAAATGTAAAAAAAGGAAATGTTGGAACAAAGAAGATAAATGCATTGAGCTCGCTTCGTGCTCCATTTGCATTGTGGTTACTGGGTGAACTGTTGCTCTACATTGCCTTTGTGTAATATTGCTGTTTATTGCTACCACTTATTATGTTAGATGAAGCATTTCTGAGATAACTTTGAAAGGATTTTGTTTCAAATTGATTTAGTAGACGAGCATGCAGTCTTGATGATAAGATTAGAGTCCTGTCTGAGATCGGCTACAGATAAATTGGAACTCCTAGACAATGTGTCTCCCTTATTAAAACTTTCAAACCGAAACACAGGACTTCCCGAAGGATTTAATAAGTCTCTGGGCGGCAGTGTCCACTTAATATCCAGTTACAAAATTCATTGCATTCAATAAATATATATATATTTTTAATATATACTTTTTAATAAATAAATATATACTTTTTACTCAACTTTATGAAAATCAAAACTTGTCGTGTTGTTAAAATGTACACATTCCTAGGTTAGTTCATGTTGCTTTTGCATTGTATTGTTTCTTACTGGGTCAGCGTTAGTCCGCAATTCAATGCTTTACGCTAATACTCTACTATTGTGAACGTAAACGGTAATTTAACTAGGTCTATGTAGACTCCTGAAACTGCTATTAGTGCGAAAAATATTAAAAACACGTGATATTTGATTAAGAGTTATAAAATATGCGAGACGAATTCTTGTGAAGTAATTATGTTGTTTTTGATGAATAGCAAATAACTGGTGATAATGGAAGCGAATTCCACGAAAAATACAAGCCACACACATACCCAGTATTTGTTGACACTTATGTATGAACTGAACTGAAGTAAAAATATAGTCGCTTTAGTTAATGTCCTGTATATTGTGGAAAATCACATTATCCTACAAGCAACTTAAACCAAAATAATTTTTCTATCAAACTTGTCTACTTCGTTCGTCTTCTTTTACGTGAAATGAAAATATTTCCCAATATAAATAAGTCAAGATTCTTATTGAAGCGAGATAACTAAAGGATATACATAAGCTTTTATCCTAGAAATAGTTAATCAAAATCCGTTCAGTAATTTTCGCATGATATGCGTTCGAAAATACAGTATTTTGATAATACTCGTAGTATAGATTAGTTAAGAATCCTAAATATATCAGAATATTTTTATCGTTAGATTTCAGACAATAATTAAACTAAAATATAAACATATTCGATAAGGTTATATGCCAAATAAGCGTACAATCTTCGTGCATCCTTACGCACCTGCATGCATTTCGCAAATCCATAATTACGTGTTAAAGGTTACGTAAAGTAGGTTCATTGGAAACTGGTTGGACCTCTGCTCATATCATTAAATTTGCAAAATTACCCATGTTTTGGTAATCATCCATGTTTTAAGTACGTGTAGTAGGTATAGGTATATATGTGCCATATATTATGTTATAATATAATAAATATTTCGTATAGGTACTCGTATATGGTTGTCCCTGTAGTTCCGGGACTAGAATAGGGCTACGGTATCCCTGCCTGTCGTAAGAGGCGACTAAAAGGTGGCTTCCGGGGTTGCCGGCAGCAAGAGTGGGAGCTCGAGCCGTCCAGTAAGCGACCCCGGGAAGGACGGCGGTACGTGTGGTCGCATACCGCCGTAAACACTACACGGTGTGGGAGGAGCGTAATCGGCTCCTCAGCGTCGCGCTTGGAGGGCTCTGGTTATGTTCCGTCGGAGATCCCGGAGTTCTCCTACAAGCGTTGAGGACGGCCACCAGGGGGGTTTTAGTGCGGTAAAAATCCCACACACAACCCGGCGTTGCGCCCACGTCGCCGGGTACCTTTTGAAGGTTTCCCCTTCGAGAAAAAAAAAAAGGTACTTGTATATGGTTGTGAACTGTTTTTTCTGTGCACAGGTTTTTATTAATATATTAATAGTTCTTCCAAGCAGTGATAGTCTATTGGTATGAATTCAGACTTCTGACACTGCGAGTTCTGGGTTCAAATCCATTGGAACTTAGCACTTCGGTTTCTATTATAAATTATTACTTGCTTTAACAGTAAAGTAAAATATCGAGAGGGAATTCTTATGTCTGAGACTTCGTTGAAAAATATCTCAAAGTTGTGAGAAGTCTATCAATAAATTCGTACCTACTTGGTCAGAATGGGAGACTGAGGTCTTAAGTTCTAAACTTTATAAGAGAAATCCTGAGTGCTCAGCTATAGAATATTCAAGGCTTGACGATGAATCTACATCTCTTAATTTTACCGTCTCATGTTAAAACATAACATAATAAGTAGCCTTAATTTGATACTATATAATTTGTAAGGCCCGACTTGTCCTTCGCTCTACATTTTCAATAGAAATTGAGGATAATGAATGCCTTCACGAGTAAGGGAGCTAATGTAAAAGGCTAGTTAGTCGTTAATCTGACTTAATTGTTTCAGACTAAGAAGTTCTACACGGCAAGAACAGAGTTGAAGCGAATGACCGAACTCTGTCAGAAGCAACACATACAGTTGAAAGAATATCATAAGATTATAAAGAAACTTGAAGCGCAGCTAAATCAGCCCAGTGAGCTCTTATTAGCTTAGTAGCTTATTAGTAGTTTCTTATTAGCTTAGTCTTACTTAAATAAGTTATTTAAAAAAAAATAAAGAAGGATAAAAGGAGCTTGCGGTGTACCGATCGTAGTAAATGAACCTACGTACATTTTTAATCAATCTTTGATATGATTGGAGTCCTCGGATCGAACACAGATTATTACCCCTGAGGAATAAGAAATTTATAAGTAGGTACCTCTTTTTGACCACCTTCTTCAAACTAGAACACAGCAGCGCTTAACAAAGTTGTTATAAGGCATATTGCCGCCTTGCCTTGCTGTGACACCTTTAACCCTTAAAAACATGGCGACTAAAGGAAAAGAAGAAAGGGTATTATAATGGGCTACAATATGTATTGAAACATTTCGCACTCGTTCTCGTATCTACTTTGTTCTCATGTTCAACCCATTACTGTCACATACATAGGTTAGAGTGTCATCTCATAATGAGAAAGTTACGGGTCTGTAAATAACCAAAATTGATCGGGTGCGGTTTCATGAACTTCAAACAAGTTTGAGAATATACGAGTATTAGAGCACTCAGTCACGTGATCTGACAATGTTTTCCTTCATCATTAGATGGTCTAGTAAACAAATGATTTAATAAAGAGAAGTTGGCAGGAATTATCATGATTTGTGCCTTTTTTAATTAGAAATTATTAATCTGTATTATTTATTGTCCTTAAATTCAAGGTTTAGGAAGGACAACTTATTAGTTTATTACACGTTATATTGTCTACGAGTTAGCACTACTACATAAAAATAGAAAATCGTTCGACAAAACAAAAGAGACTCTAGAGAATTAATATAAAAAACCCGATTACTTCACAATATAACCTATCTCATTCCTACACTATAGACAAATCTATGGACACCTCAGTATATTAAAATCCGTCATTCATGGATTTTGGCAGCAGACGGAGTCAAAGAATGAGACATACGCATGCTCGAAAAACAAAAACATGCTCTGCAGTTTATTTTATCAATTAGAAAAATTCTTAACAGACAGACATACTTTAAATTCAAATGGATTTAAATTCAAAACATTACACTTACAAGTACGCATGCAAATTAAAGAATCCATCAACAAACAAAAAATCGCCATCAAAGCCTCGCATTGGCTTGATTAAAAATTCTCATCGCGTCCAATTTTATCAACAGAACAAGCATCCCCATTCAGCGTGCCCATCTCGCCGGGGAGTTATTTATCGCCCAGCTTCGTACAAACCACCCCCACGTACAAGCGACCCGCGAAGAGCACACCCTACAATGTGAGTTGGGTACCTACTTTCATGATAGACATGTTTTATAGCCGCTTATTTAACTTGCTTGTTTAGATCACTCAAATCAAATCTTTTAAGTGAATTTTGAACTATTTAACCTCAACCGATTGAGCTGTAACTTTGTTTTCACATTTCATTTAGATGGTAATGCATAATAAGCTTAGTGACGTCATTCTAACTACAAAATGGCGGACGCTCCGAGATGGCGGACCAACTATTTTTCATGCATTACCACAATAATTATGCGATTCAAGGAGTTTTCTAAGAAGAACATGAAAAAAGCTGCCTTAGAAAAAATGCTATTAAGTTAATTAACTTCATGGTTCATATCGATATGGAAAACAGTTTACTTATATCGATATAGCTTATTAATGACTGAACGTGATTGAATGATGTCCCATGAAGAAACGAATATGAAACTTTTATCGGGACTATTTTTCGAAACCCGTCGGAGCAACTATCTAGTTCCACCAATTCGGTTGTTGCTATTTAAATGATATGCGATTTAATTTATTAATTAGTTTACTTTTTTTTCAAATAGAACATTACAACTAAATCTGAACTACAAAAGTTACAATGCTAGTCTTTCTTGTTCTCTTAGGTATTACCTCATGCATTAGGATATTGGTATTATTTATTTTAATATGCCCAAATGTGGACGTCAATCATTATCATTCTAAATTCTACGATTACCTGACCTTCACCTTACATCATGAAAATAGAATTAATTTAATATTTCTGTAAAAGGGTATTTCCCAATATTAATGAGTAGTAACAATAGAGGTTACGTAAATAAAGTATGATAACGTTTATCATAACAGCAACCGTATCAGTCAAGTCTGGTGACCCCTTCGCGGATAAGCAAGCAAAGGTCGGCAAACACGAGCTGTTTGAGTCAGGTAGGTTCAAATTTTGGATATGTTTAATGAATTATCTTTAAATTGTTATAAGTGACACTTGTCTGTTTTGACTATCTTAGGCTTATTGCCCATTGGTTACTATTGCGTAAGTTACAATGTTGTCGGTTAAGTTACTGAGCAGTCGTTTAACCCGCTGCCGCTCAGGCAAGCACTTTGTTACTTGACGACCGACGAGCGGTTCATGTTTGATTTTATTCGAAAAATTGGTCAATAGTCGATTGTCTATGCATCTGTATTTAACTTTTTAGAATTGCGAGAGATTATTTATATGCTTAAGCTAGTTACTTGAGCAGTAGTAGCTTGTGGAGCTACATTTTTATTTTCTATCTAATCGTACATAAAAATATTGTGGTTCCCCTTGGGCATAGACCTCTTTACAAAACTTACTTTTAACTGTTTACAAATTTTCGCTACTTTTTACTAATGGATATTAGTAGAAAGTAGCGAAAATTTGTAACCAGTTATTATCCGGTTATTACATAATGTGTTAAGAGATAATAGAATGTTTGTACGTTTAACATGATCAAGGAAAGGTTGCAAACCAAAATGGCAGGTTTTTTATTTACATTTCAGTCTTTAAAAACAAAAAAAATCATAACCACCGTTTTCTAGTACAATTTTTATTAAGTTTTATATTTTTATTACGTAATACTTACAAGTTTATTAACTCTTAATCAGATCTATAGGCGTCATCATCACATATATCGTGAAAAACTGCGTAGACTTAATCACGTATTCCTAAGGGATACGAATATATGATTGCGACAGTAATAAACGACACTCCCCGAATTAAATCTTAAATTATAATTCGTGCCACGCCGCCGAGTTGTGTAATAAGGCAGCCTAATGTTACAATTTCTATTACAATTGTGTCCTTCCAATTATAATTGTAGGCTTGGCTTATTCTCTGGATGTGTTCTTCTGTTAGTGTGACGAGATTTATGTTGTTTATAAAATATTACATAATGTATTTGTACATAATATAATTGTTATTTAAAGTATCAAATGGGCTTGCAATTGACTTAAGGTCCACTGTCGCCCATGGACAATTATTAACAATCGCGAATTGATCTGAGTCCTACTTGACTTTTAAAGACTAAGTTGAAATGCCTCGTGTACTTACCTTAGTGGCTTGTAAGCCAGAAACTTTTTGTTGGTTGATATCAGTGGCTTCACAATCTATCTATTTCTAATCCTTTAACAGAGTATTCTGGTGTACACGGGAATGGTAAGAGATATTCTGTTACATGAAGCATTCCAAATTAGTCCTCCTGGGTCATCAGGTGGAACTACAATAGAAGTTGTCCGCGGCTGCGCCCACGGTGGCCTCATGTATGATATGTGTTAATACAGGTGATAAACTGTATGCCCACCAAAAACCCATCAGTAGTTTTTGTGTGAAAGAGTAACAAACATTCATCCTAGCTTAAAGATGGTTATATTTAGCAACTTCTACGTTCATAATAGTAGTAGTATCATATTTATAAGATACTTAAGAAGTAAGAAGAGATAAGTTAGAAGTAAGATTTTATTTACAGAAATCGAACACATCGAACAAGATTTCGTCGACAGTAGCGACACCGCCTACACCGGAGTCGGCCGGGTACACCTACTTTTTAAAGAACCTCTAACAGAATGGTATTGGACGTATTGTAGCTCGCGAGGATGCGATGCGAATTCCATTCTTAAAGTCAACATTCCAGCTCTTTATTCACATCGAGGCCGTAGTTATTCAGACAGTTTTCCTCATTCGACATTTTTGTATTGCGTGTAAAGTTAAATAGCAATAATTGTGCTTCCATTGAATTATTTCGTTCTTTTGTATTTGTTCTCAAATATTTATCTAAACATATTAAATGAAGTGAAAAATATAGAGAAGTTAGAGAATAATAAAATACATCGCAATTATATCTTTAGATGAAAAAAGTACATTTTTCCATTTTAAAATTGGAATGCAAAAGCAAGATTTTCTTTTTCAATATTAATATTTATGCTCTGCCTGATAAAATTTTAAAAGCATATTTCTCGCACCTATCCTAAGACATTTAACCTCATTATATTATTCTTCAGGATTTGAATCTCTCTATATTGTGGATCCTTTCAACGCCTCATAACTGTGATTTCTTTGGATTCAACTCCACCGTTCGACGACAATGAGTTAATGATATTTAAACATACTTAATATACTTATTAGTTGCTTTACACAGTATTTTTTCCTAGGTTTAGCCAAAGCAGCGACGAAGGGTACTTATCCAACAGTCCTTGGGTCAAATCTCCGAACATTGTATACTGTAATGGTTATACACGTAAGTGTTCGCTAAATAAATATAAGTCTTCCTAAGCATATTGATTATTTGAATATAGTGTATGATTTTGTGTTACATTGTTTGAATAAATTAATATTTTGTTGATTGTAACATTTCCTCTTGCATGAGTTGCATGTGAATTTGAATTTTGATTTCTGTTGAATAAATAATTTCTTGTTTCGCTATTATTGTTTTATTTAGTTTCCCTCCAATAATATAATTGAATCATAGCCCTAGGGCTTGTGTAGACCATTAGATTACTGTAAAGTTAAGAAATGTCGGGGGCGATTGGGAGCTGTATGCGTGACCGTTAGTGAGTTTTCATGTACAGTGTCGTACTTCAGAAGGTACATTACATTAGGTTCTGCTTAATTTCATTAGAAAACATTCATTGAACCTTGAGCACAGTACAAGTATATTTTAATGTGCCTTGACGGCGGTCTTATCATTCCCACCAATCTGCATTAGATTAGTGCGACGAGCCTGGAGCTCCAGGCTTGTCCTAGTTGTGAGGAGAGCCTGAGATCAGCAGTGTCACTTTAATTTTGCTCGTGAAAATGATTATGGAATATTATAAAATAGGCACTGCTCAATTTTTCTACAAAGTTTTATCTCCTACAAACACACTCTAAACACTCCAAGTAGAAGTTAGTCTAGTAATAAAACAATATTATAACATCGCAAGAGTATATATTTTTTTAAAAAGCAGTAATCGGTAATAATAGAACTATTAGTTGATGGGCAAGATGCCCTTATTTTGCTGGAAGCCGCCGCTGGCCTCCTGGTGGCCGTGCACCGCGTGGGCGCCCAAGTTGTTAAACTTTTCCAACTGCTCTGCACCGCCCTTATAGCCCTTCTGCAGAAACTCACCCTGTAGACATAGATAACACAGTATACTATATGTAAAAAATACGAGTTACGTACGTACGAGTAACATTACGTGTGTAGATTTATTTATGAATGTATTTAAATAAAGATTTATCCGACGAAGAAGTATCCGACTGCCGCCAGTAGGTTATCTGGGATTTATAGAGGTTGAACATAGATGCGATACTACCCTAGAGGTTTACGTCTCAATAATTGACTTCTTTATGTGTTTTCTCCTTACCATACCCTCGAACTAGAAAACCGCTTAATACTGTGTATTACAGAGACAAAATAGACATCCAGAATAGAACTACGAAGGATTCTACCACCATGAGATGTATATATTTTTATTTACTCAGCACTGCAGTAAAAAAAATAATATAAAGATCAGAATTGCAACTTCATGAATACCGAACCAAGTGCTACACAAAAGCGTATTCAAAGCCAAAACCACAATAAAGCGACCACGTTTTAGCGAGCGCTGAATATATTAATTTTGATTTCATACATAAGGCATAGTTCTTCTCAGTTGTTGCCTATTCAACCGCACTATGGCAAACTTGGTTTGCTGGTGTTCTGAACTGACTGTTTTATTGCAGAACTTCAATAATGTATAAATAGTTTCAGCACAAGAAATATGAAACAGAATGTATTAAATTACCTTTTTCTGTCTATCGCGTCCATAGAAGAGAAACTTCTCAATTCCGTGATAGCGTTGTATTAAAAAAATAAACATGTTTTATAAAAGCAGTCGATATGAGAATGAAGTTTCTTTTAATTCGGTAAAAAATAGAAAATGTTTTTTATAGATTTAAGATGCCAAATTTATTTCGTAATTTTAAACTCAGATGGACGATGTGCAAAGTCTTTTGCTAACCTGTGGAATGTACTTGACCACTTTAGTAAATTACATTTACAAACATACAATAACCCACATCTGCAATAAACATGACACATTTATAATTTTCATAATGGTCAGTCAGGTACTATTGCATACTTCATGCACGTAAATGAAAGATCGGTTGAAATTGCAAAACGGGCCGAGTACAATAGAGATCGATACGGTTCAGTTATCAAACGCTCTCTACAGGTCCGCAGACAGTATTGAACCACTATTGTAGTTGCGTCAACAAAGAAAGGTTTTATTGAAAAATGAATGAAAAAGTTGACGGGGGAGAAATTATGAAAAATAACGCTTTAGGTGGGACTATATTTAAAAATCCTAATGGCAATGACCATATAACTATAGATGGACTGTACTCCGGATTGTCACTTTTGCAATATAAACCAAATTTAATAGTAAGTTGGAGAAACAGTGATACCAAATAATTATTTATCTTTTATAGGAATGATAAATGCTTATTACAAATAATATAAACGCAATAAGTAGAACATAGATGGAATTGACGAGAATCCTTAGCAGCTCTTTAAAGATTACGATTCGGTAAATCAAATCGACCCGCCTATTCTGTGTTCCTCGAATAAGTTATTAAGCAATCTACACGATTAAACAGTAAATTATTTAGTAATAATTCATAATATCCTGCATAATTAATTACCCCGACAAGGCCTTGTAATTCAAATTAGCGAAGCCGACTTGTCAGCTTTAATTTCAATCTACCCCTTTGCTAATTTAAATACGTAAGTTGAATGCAAAATCAAGAAAATTAAGTTTATTATTTCGAATTTTAACAATGTAAGATTATAAAGTTGTATTCCCTTTTATTATATATTATATAAATAACTATAATTACGGACAGAACATTTTTATAAAGTTATCATCATTCAGAACAGTGAATACCTTTCGTCAAGAAACCAGGGTAAGTACTTTTTTTGTTATGTTATGTACGGAATTTTCCTTGTGGTATTTGAATATCTTATCTCAGCTGTCAGGTGTGGTAAATCACACCTAATTTGTTATAAGGAAAAGCCAAGTATCTTATTGGTGATACCATGATATTCCTCCATGTAATTAATATGCCATTAGGCAGATGTTTGTTTAACTTGAACTGCTTTATTAATGCTGTAAAATATACTCTACTTAAGTCACGTACCTTATTGGCTTTAGCATCATCGACCTTATGTTCAGAAACATGGTGTCCCTCTTTTCCTTGTGCATTTGCATCCAGTACTTTCTCCTCATGAGCACCTTTGAAGCCTTGTAGTGCTTTTTCACCGAAACTACCAGCATTCTGTCCAGCGATCTTATGATCTGATTCATCGTGAGCTTCATCATAGAAACTCTCGGATTTCTCCTCCTCATTCTTGCTGCTAGATGTCTTAAAACCCTTGCTTACGTGACCCTTTTTGTGGCTATTCGCTTTTTTCAATTGCTGTTCGTTGGCGCCTGTAAGTAAAATTATAATTAGTCAGCACTATCTCCGATGATTTGATCTTGTTATACTTGCCATTATAATTTAAATGTTTTGTTTGATATTCGGTTTCGTACGAGACTAGAAATACTTTTTACGGATTAATGTATTATAATAATCTTCACATTGAAATAGTCTTTAATTTTAGTTTTCGTCTATATTTGGATGATGATAAATTTCAATTTAATGATCACATGAGAAATAGATATATAGAAAACTTCATAACGTAATTAAAAAAGTTGTTAATTGTGCTTGGTCTTTACATAAATGCAAAGTTATAAAGATAATTTATCCGCTAATCTGCTTCGGTGCAGCGCAATGGATGCACATGGAGCACAATGATACCAGCCTCTCTGAGGCAGCGAATTCCTATTGGAAGATATAAAATAAAGAAGTCATAAAATTAACATACCATGCTTATTGAAGTTCTGTCCACCTTCGTAAAACTTTTCATCACCAGCGGCCTTTTTCTTTGCTTCTTCATCCTTGTAAAAACTCGATTCTCCCTTTTCTTCTTTGGCAGCTGCAGCCGCTTGTTGAAAACCTTCTTGCCCGTGTTTGGCCTCTTCTTCTACTTTCTTCTCAATTTTCTCCACATTTTGGTCGGCGCCTTTCTTCTGTGCGGCGTCATAAGCTTGTTTGTCAACGTAACCACCGCCAATCTGTGATCCTAAGAGTGGGTGGTACAGGAGACCATTTCCGAGCCCAAGTCCACCGACCCCAATTCCTCCGACTCCAATGCCTCCGAGTGCCGGGTTGATTAAGCCAACTCCATTGGCAACACCAACACCGCCATTTCCAATACCAGCACTATTAATACCACCGAGGCCGATGCCTGCCCCCCCAATTCCTCCTACACCTAATCCTCCGACGCCTCCTAAACCTAATCCTATACCTTGACCGAGGCCGATACCTCCAAAGTTTCCGAGTCCACCAAAACCTAAGCCTTGACCATAGCCAAGCCCACCGACACCAGTGACTGTGTTCAGAACCGTTGATGCTGCTCCTTTGTGATCAGGGTAATCCTCACTTTCTTCTACTTCGTATGAGTTAGATAATGGTAGGCCGGTCAAAGGATCAGAGCCGACTTTGTCCAATTGCTCCTTCACGTAATCATAGGGCGTCTTGTCATCCGAAAGCTCCACTTTTTGTACTGCTTGCGTCACCGTTATCATCACAACACCGAATGTGAAAAATGTTGACAACATCTTACTGATTGCTTATTGCTGACACTTTCCGACTGATGTCATTTCGGAATCGCACCGTTTATTTATAGTGAAGTTAAATTTGGTGGAACGAAGTGGTGTCTTTGTGTGGGTTCGTGATAGTTTTCGTACGACTTTTGAGGTCTGTACCCTATGTTTCCTTCCTGTGCTATTGTTTCAAACGGTCCTAATGAGAACACGACTGCTAAATACAATGAGCAGACCAGAGACCTTGTTTCCACTTCATTGGAGACGACAGTGGGGCGATTTGCGCAACTTACTCGGCGACACGTTTTCTGCAATAGACACTAAAAATTCCTATGTTCGTAAAACTTCTGGAACAATATTTAATATCATTTAAATATTTACTCAGACTGTGAATATCCTAATAAGTAACTAAGATGGTATATAACAAACATAAATGCATCAGTTATTAGAAATGGTTATGGTTATTGTAAACTCGCGTATGAAAACAGACATGCTTTGATTTTTATGTATTCACAGCAACGTTTCAAAAGATAGAAAAAGTCTCTGTACTCAGACGATGAAGATTTTTAGGAATTCATTAAATCATTTTAATAAGAAGTACTTAGTTTTTTTATATTTACAATTTTCTCACTAATAGACTTGACTAATCGGTTGCAAATCGATTACCGTGCTCGCCTATCTACCTATTTGAAATTAATTGATAACTTATAGTAATTGAGCGGGCGTCAATTTTTTTGCGACCTTGTTTCAAATATAACGATTTCACGTTATTGTTTTCTTGTGCGTAAAATATATGTCGAGGGCTAATCAAAGGTTACTTTGAAGTATTATGTTATGTATCAATGAGCTACCCTCGTCAAAGTGGATGAGAATTTTGTAAATGAAAGCAAAAAGTACTTTTATACATATGTACGCAATATTTGTAGATAATAAAAGGCATATATAAAATGCCTGTATTTCCAAAGAAGAGGATTTTACTTATTTATTCAAATGAAATGCTGATAATTGCTACAGTAAATAAGTTCTATTTATAATACATATTAGGAAACTACGTATGTTGAACTTAACGTACGTCGTACAGGCATGACCAACATAATATTAAATATAAGAGTTAAGCTCATAAAAAAATTAGGTAACATTTGTATTTTAGTTAACATAAGGAAGGAATATTTTAGGAAATACTGAAATGCTGAAAAACAGTGCTCCATGGGATCGTAATCCTGTGGTAACAATAGCTGAGGCACTTCCTTTTGCCTAGTCGTCGTAAGCAATTATTATTATTTCTTTGTTTTTTATCTCTTTTGTGTATTTTTATTATGTTATATTTAAAGAAAGAACATGTTTATTTTTAAGTTTCGATTATATTGTTGTAATTTTTAAGGCAATAAAATGTTTTATTATTATTCTAAAGTAGCATTACATACTTTAGTATTTCATGCAAGTAATGAAGAGCTAGTTCATCTTTAAATATATCAACTATTTAATGTCCCACTGTGATTGGGACATTAAGAAAGAGTTAATGGAATTTTTTACCTGTGGTACCAATGATTTCGTCGTTTCGTTTTCTCTTTTACCAGATATCTTGTATAAATATGATTGTATGTCATATAACATTGCAACCTAATGTGGATTGTTAACGATATATCTACATACCACCTTTGAAAGAAATACGGAAACTTCTCAACCGAAAGTAAATATTACCTTACGACGTTTTCCTGAATCGTTAAAACAAGCGTTAAACATTTTATTATTATATCAATCACATATACAAGAAGTCTACATTCTGTTTATCAATAAATCACAAAATGGATGTCGGACATAACTAAAAATGCGTCAAGTTCCTACTTATGTAAGAACCCTTGTTCCTGGAATAGAATAAATTCATTACTAATGAAGCACTTAGCACTCAAAGAGTGCCCTAGAGTGGCTTTACAAACATGATTAAGTAATGGAAAATTTAACAGCGATTATGAGTACGGAACGGCAACCGCCTGAATTGTTTATGAGGTCGCGCTGCGCCTGTGTTGTGAAATTGTAATAACGCAGAGGTGTGTTTCTGCTCGTATCAAATTGAAGGCGTTCGAGTTTCTTTTTTATTTTTAAAACATACCCACGATTTCATATAAAACAACTCATGATTTCAGATAAAAACAGCCATTTTTCGTGGGGAAATCGATGGAACGACTTTCTATCTTATAATAACAGTGTCAGGTATATTGTGTTTTGTTTTAAAGGGTAAGCCTGGGTAACGTATACTCGAACATAACAAAAGTTATCTCAACTTAGTATTCAGGCGTTGCAATGCATCTACGTCTTCAGATAGGACTTGAAACCATTTTAGGGTTGGTTACAGATGTCCACGGCAGTGATTACTTCCATTATGTAGAGTGCATATCTGTTTGCCAATACATTGTCAAACAAACAAATCTAATTTACTTTCGACTTTTATTATGTACTTACTCATTTTTTAAGTAAAGGTAAATAGTATTAACCCCTTTGTATTAGAATAGATTTGCTAACGAACATTTTAGTTAGTTAATTGAGTAATAAAACAAAGAAGTTAACCAAAACCCATTTAATAATACTGGCAACTGCACATGTTATTTGTTAATAGATTGCGCCTGAACAAATTGAAGAGCAACATTTATGTGGGCCGCGTGTTGTAATTAAAAAGGCATTTTTGCTAATTGCTTAGGTATCCATTGTTTCGTTGACTAATACTCATATTTAAACTAATTATTGATATTATTACTTGCTTTATAACAATTTCAATGTGACACAAGATAAATTCTTAAATGGGTAAAATTGTCCTTTTTCTAAAGAAGTAAGACATTCTATATCTGTGCTTCATAGCAGCGTACCTTATTTTAGGACGTAAGGGTGAGCAAAGTTACAAGCAATTAATAATATATTTTGGATCTACTTGGTTCTTGATGACAGATGTCTATGGGTGGCAATGTTCTCCGAATGGATATAGCTTAAGGAATTATTGGAAGTTGATCATTAGTGGCGATTAATATAATCGGTTACGGATCACAGGGATCCATATCTAACGCGCCTACTCAGGAATCTTATTCAAGCAAAGATTTTTTTCTACTACATTGATAAACTATGGGTACGGTGTAGATTTATACTGCCCTGGTGGTGCAAATCTCCATAGGCGAAAGGGACTGCTTTCCATCCGGTAGATCGTCTGCTATTTTGCCAGGCATACTTGTAAAATAAAAAAATAATACCTGCTTGAACACTACATGGGAACATTTCTCAGCAAATTAGCAAATTTGTTAATGTAGCAATTTCGTTTGTAAAATTGTATTGTCATTGTTGGTATGCTAATAAGGATCTTTTAACTTTCGACACTTGTAACGTGGGTATTCGCTCAATACACTTGCTTTCTACAGACCATACGTCCGTAATTTCAATATTCAATCTTATGCTACGGTCATGGGAATTATTTTAAAACGGGAGATGCTTTTGGCTGAAACTTATTCAGTGATGCCTTCGATGGCTATCAATTCATCTTTAAAGTGCACTTTCTACTATTGTTATGTTACCGAAATATAATGTAATCTTTCTAGAACTTTCTCCGTTACAAAAGGTGCACGTGAGACAATAATTCTTGACTGCTTTTTTGTTCGTTTTCAAAAAGATTTATTCTTAATTGAAGCCACATCTGAGGTTGGCGTGTGATTTAATCATGTTTTTTTATACAAGACGACGATTTTGCATAAAAATATTGAATTATTAATAATAATTGTATTCAAAACTATGTTCTATAGGTATACTTATCTAAATTTTAGCTTTATTATAATGGAAGTTACTTATGCCATAAATTATGTTGCTTAAAGTATTACAAAACGACAGCGGAGAATGCTTCTCCGAATTGCTGATAAGGCGATAAAAAAAGTTCACCAAATTGTGATGAATATTTCATAAGGTAGCTTTAGAGGATTACCTAGGTCTTGTCTTAAGCTCTGTCTTTTCTGTATAATATTGTTGAGGAAGATTTATCGACTTTAGGTTGTAAGTTTACCTTTTTATTCACTGCGGACTATGGAGGGTGGGTACTAGGTATGTCTTTAGGTCTTCAAGTGCATTTATGTCTCATTCTATACCACGCCCTGCTGCCAAAAAAAGCAAATAAGTAAGGAAGAAAACCTACGCATCTAAAATATAAATTCTCCACAATATTATTCGCAAGTATTTTTAATCCCCAGTGAAGACATGTGGGAGTAAATAAGCAACCGTCAGAAAGATCCGTCTGAAGAAAATATATGTAAAAAATCGTTGGCAGATACGTAATTAACAGACAAAAAAGGTTCTACGAATAGCAAATGAAGCGAATACTTAGCGAAGGAGGCGTTGAGAAGTACCTACTCTGAATTTAATACCATTGTCTGCCATTTGGAGTCTCGAGAAAACGCAAATTGGATTGGTCTCTCCAATGCTAATGGAGAAGCCTAATGGTATAAATTTCGGCCACTCCCAGGTTCAAATCCCAGGCGCTTCTCTTATTTATAAAGTTTTTGGGTATAAGAATTTAATTCACAGTCTTAAACAGTTAGTAATCGGCATCAGGGAACCTATACACCTCTCTAGAACACTTCTGTAAAAATGGGTGAAGTCTACCAATGGTTGAGCCAATTAATTTTGAAACCGATGAGCCTCTTATATTCCTTGTTTATAAATTGAAGTGACTGTTATTGCTGTTACTATTAAGGTCCACGTAGCGGCTTTTCAGGGTTCCGTGGAGGCTTTTTTTGAGTCTACAGGGTGAATATCTATTAGTTACTTTGGTGGTGGTAAATCTAATGAACCATAACTTATATGTAGTTGAAATTCAGACCATATTAATCTTATTGTTAATGTCATAACACTTTTCGATCTGTACTGCTGGGCACATGTTCTTAAAAACGGGTGCTTATATGCTTGGCCAGGAATTAAAATCGGAAAACTTCATAGCATACATCATGATAAGCTAGTATGTTGATCACAGTATTTTGTCACCAAGTAATCATGAATTAAAAACTTCTTCTTTCTTGGAATTTCTTAAAACGTGTCCGTCAACTCCAAACTCAAGTTGAAGAAAATTACGTCAATTATGAAACTGTTGAAGGGAATCTGACGCCGTTGATTAAGTTTATTGGACCAGAGCAGCATGAAGATGCAAATTGTGGGTTGCCGCGACACCTGCCACTTAGACACAACTTGTTGACGGACAGCAGTACAAATGCCAGTTACCATAATGAAGATAAGATTTTAATGTTTAATTAATTTCTGAATGAATAAAGAGTAAATTGTAATGAATTTTGTCTTTTCACTTTGGTGGTGCGGGCCCCGTATTATGTGTGCATTTTTATGCTTTTCGTTGGTGTACTCTTTATCTGCGGTTTTTTAGAGAATAAACTAATTATGTAGCGACATTAAGGAAGATATAAGTTCTTCATAATGTTTGCAAATATGTATGAAGTTTATCCAATCCACGTAGTTTTTATCCCATGGCGGAGGGTACGGTTTTTCAGGCGTTTGCATTTATATTTCATACTTTGGTACATGCTCTACATCCAAACTACTTGATGGATATTATCATATAATATGTTGTTGGAATCCTCAAAATTGGTTTAGTGACCATGGACTATATTTTAAAGCAGTCTGCCTTTTATAATTGGTAGTCGAAAAACATTTGTTCTTAGCAATGGTAAATATGTACACATATACTATACAGTATGATATCTGATATGCAGTATGTACATATACAGGTATATACTGCATATCAGACTATATCTACTATGACATAATACTACCGGACGTACGAATATTTATTAAAAGAATATACTGTTTTATTTTGTAACACTCGTTATGCTCATAACGTAACTGTGTTGCGGCATAGGCTATTGTACTATTTGTAGTATCGTCTGTGCAAAACTAACTCAATCACACATCTAAACTAGAGACAGTTATTTGCCTATTCAGGGCCGGATTTGGAGTTCTAGAGGAGTTGGAGCAACGAAGGAGTGGAGACCACTAATAATTCTTCAAATATTTTTTTACGTCAATTCATTCAAATGTTGTTGCGAACTAGTACAAGTATTTCACCAAAGAATGTAGTAATTAGTTAAGTGCAAGTATGTACGTGGGTAAGAATGCGAAAAAGTACTACTTGGAAAAACACGTAAAATTTGCGGAATTTGAAATATTTTATCTCTATTTTGGAAGCCCCTCTGTCACAGAGGCCTCGAAGTACTACCCTACCTGCCCTCCCCCAAATCCGACCCTGTGCCTCTTACGCAAAGAACACACAGTTCCTCGCAATATAATACACTTTTTGTTGAAGCGTCATTGTTTTTTCACTTATTTCTCACCTGCGGATCGTATTGTGATATGAACCACAATGGCTGTCATTGTCGACGTGCAATCAAGATAATGCGTCAGAGTAAACAACAAAAGAATTCGGTAAGATACAACTTGGTATTTTTTGCTACCGTTTTTTGTACAATAATCAAGAACGGAAAAAGTGATAAGTCTTTGACATTTGACTGTGGCATCGGTGCTACTTATTTCTAGTTAATACTAGTAATGTAGCGATTCTGTGATCTAGTTAGAAAAATGGTAAACCTATGTCTGTACGTGTAACAGTTCTTGGGTTTCAGTAGAAGAGTGTCGATACCGGCTGACTTACATATGAAGTGAAAAGTACTAAGGTCCTTAGGAGTAATACATCTTGTCCCTGTAGTTCCGGGACCAGAATAGGGCTATGGTTATCCCCTGCCCGTCCAGCTACCCCGGGATGGACGGCGGTATGTGTGATCGCATACTGAGGACGGCCACCGGGGGGTTTTAGTGCGGTAAGAATCTCACACAACCCCGTGCCGCTCCCACGGCATAGGGGTACCTTTTGAAGGTTTCCCTCTCGTCAAAAAAAAAGGAGTAATACATCTGTAATCGGCTTTATGTTGATCCCTTGTGTCGAATAGATTTAATTTTAGTTACAGATGTCCATGTCCAAAAGGCTGATGGATCATGGTGAAGGTGGATGATGGTCCATGGGCGGCAGCAACCATTTATCATCAGATGGACTACCTGCTCGTTTACTTATTAGATATATGTACTTCAATATATAGGAAAAAAAGTGGAAAGGCAGATTTACTTTCCTCATACTTCAATATGAAATGAGGTTAACACTCAGGTTCGCGGCAATATTTTCAAGAACCTCGTCCATCTATGAGCGGTGCGATAAAGGAATCGTTATGTAGAAACTATACCGAAATACTTCATCGGGGCACTGTAAAGTCTATTGCAAAAATCAGATCCATGAGGAGGTACAAAGCATTATGCGCGATACATAAATGTCACATATCAATTCAAAAGTACTTTGTTATAGTGCATAGTGCAGACCAGGACTTACTAAAGGCTATATTAAGCTCGAATATAACCAAGTCAAGAGTTAAAATTAGTTTACTAATCACAGTCGCTTAATATCCAAGCCTTACCGGTCACCAACTTCCGGTGTGTCAAAGGTTTCGTTCATAAAGCGGAAGCGGGTTAATTAAAATGAATTTACGGATAAAGCCCCATTCACGCCTACCAGCCCTTAGATAATTAATTTGTACCCTAAGTATGAGTTTTTGCGTTTCTACAAAAATTATTGTTTTTGTATTTGTTTACTTATTTCCCATACATTTCCAATCATGGTCAATCATTTAAGGTCAATCATTTAATGTGGTAGAACGCTTTGTGGTTGGACTCCGGCGGCACCACCGCCACACCTATTTCTACCTAACAACAGCAGTGTTAAGCGCAGCTGTGTTTCGGTTTGAAGGGTGTGGTAAGGGAGAGAGACTTTTCCGAGGCGTTC
The DNA here is from genome assembly GCA_014595695.2 of Epargyreus clarus clarus. Classification (NCBI taxonomy): domain Eukaryota; kingdom Metazoa; phylum Arthropoda; class Insecta; order Lepidoptera; family Hesperiidae; genus Epargyreus; species Epargyreus clarus. Next base: position 106,267 of record JACTTY020000094.1, read on the forward strand.
CAGCTTAGTCCTCAGGGGTAGCGGCGCATCTGTGGCCGACCTCAGGTAGGAATATCTAATCCTATCTGGGGTTGAATCCAGATGTCCATGGGCGGCAGTAGCCACTTACCATCAGGTGGACTGCATGCTCGTCTGCTACTCATATATTAAAAAAAATAAATAAAAAAAAACATTCTGACACAGTCCGCTGGGGGCGCTAATTGGAAATACGTTAACAAATACAAAAGCAGTCATTTTTAACCGACTTCGAAAAAGGAGGAGGTTACTCAATTCGACCGTATATATTTTTTTTTTTTTTTTTTATGTTTGTTCGGCGATTTTTTCGCGATGCCGCGACCGATCGATATGATTCATACACCATTGTATGCGGCTAGTTTCACAAGGGGTCCCATTTTGAGGAAATTTGAAAATTTCCTCCAGTTTTCCCGGAAAATTGGAAAAACCAGATTTCATATAAACTTCAATAAGTCGAGTATTTCTTAACCAATTTCAATTTTCTTTTTTTCATATGAAAGGGTGTTTCGTTGCGGTACTTTCCTACCTTAACGTTAGTATACCAGAGTATGATTAGAATTTAAGTTATGGGGTGGAACTCATCATCACTACCCCTGCTTTTTACATATTTTATGACAACTTACCTTCTGCCCACTCAATTCTCATGAAACTTAAAGTGAACATTGAATATCTAGGTTAACATGATATGATGGAAAATTTGACCTTCTACTCTTCAACTCTGATGATGCAGAGGTGCCTCTTGCCTCAACCATACAAGTTAGGCATTTGATGCTTATGAATATTCAATAAGGTTGATAGGTAGAGGTATATGATGGAAAATATTCCCTTCAACTCTTCAACCCTGATAATGCTGAAGTGCCTCCTGCCTCAACCATACAAGTTAGGCATTTGGAGCTTACGAATATATGATAAGGTCTTTAAGTAGAGACATATGATGGAAGATATGACCTTCAATTCTTCAATCCTGATGATGCAGATGTGCCTCCTATCTAAAGTATATATAATAGACATTTGTTGTAATGAAGTTGCTAGACAGAGATATATGATGAAAAATTTGACCTTCAACTCCTTAGATCTGATGATGCAGAGGTACTTCCAGCCTAAACCACATGAATAAGCCATTTAGTGCTTTCACACATATTTTACAGGTCCTAACCAGGTACATGTAATGAAATAAATGACCTCGACTCTTCAACTTGACAATTACTTCTTACAAATATAAAATATGATTAATGAATACGTTGTAGTTTTTCTTAACTATTAATTTAAGGTAAATTTGACCGACCTAGTTTGATTTATTTACTTTTCTGTTCCAACCTAATCTAGCCAATAATATAGTAGTATATAGTATCTCATATAGCCTCGCCTATAGTGTTTCGTATTGAATTGGTTAGGTTAGGTTGGAACATATAAGACAATGTAAAACTAAGCGAGAAGGGCGCGGTAGCACCCTGCGAGCGGGTGGGTCCAATCCGTATGAATTCAGACCTTACCTTTATTCATGATCACCTTTATACAATTTTACATAATATTTATACAAACGTTAGCATATCATCACTAAAAAGGGTGTAAAAAAAAATTTTAACAAAAAAATAAAACCGACTTCTATGTCACTACAAAGTAAAAAATAATTGAAATAAATGTTGGTTTAGTACATATTTCTGAAGTCGGCGCTCATATTGGACACGCTGTTTACGCCGTTATCAAACGAAATATATTGAGCGCCGACTTCAGAAATATGTACTAAACCAACATTTATTTCAATTATTTTTTACTTTGTAGTGACATAGAAGTCGGTTTTATTTTTTTGTTAAATTTTTTTTTTGTAAAACCTCATACTAAGGGTACTGACCCGAGACACTTATGCGACAGGCATTTTATATTATATATTTTTAATATAAAAGCATCACTTGATGGTTAGTGGCCACTGCTGACCAGGGACACCTGTCGCCAGTCCCAACCATGATTGGAGTCCTACCTGACTACCTTATACACCATGACATTGCAGCGTGCAGCTCAATAACGTTGGATAACGACGTAAACAGCGTGTCTAATATGAGCGCCGACTTCAAAAATATGTACTAAACCAACATTTATTTGAATTATTTTTTACTTTGTAGTGACATAGAAGTCGGTTGTATTTTTTTGTTAAAAATATTTTTTCACCCTTTTTAGTGATGACATACTAACATTTATATTAATACAATATAAAATTGTATAAACGTGATCATGAATGAAGGTAAGGTCTGAGTCTACATTGATTGGAACCACCCGCTCGCAGGGCGTTGCCGCGCCCTGCTCGCTTAGTTTTATATTGTCTTGTATGTTCCAACCTAACCTAACTAAATAGTCAATGATGAACTGGCTTTGCAATTTCATTAGAACCTACACCAAATATCTTCAAACACAACTCAATTATTCCCATCGGTTGAGGAGTTACATATTTTGTCTCCGAGCCACATTATCAGACCCTTAAATAGTCAATGATAAACTGGCTTTGTAATTTCATTAGAACCTACACCAAATATCTTCAAACACAACTCAATTATTCCCATCGGTTGAGGAGTTACATTTTTTGTCTCCGAGCCACATTATCAGACCCTTAAATAGTCAATGATGAACTGGCTTTGTAATTTCATTAGAACCTACACCAAATATCTTCAAATACAACTCAATTATTCCCATCGGTTGAGGAGTTACATATTTTGACTCCGAGCCACATTATCAGACCCTTAAATAGTCAATGATAAACTGGTTTTGCAATTTCATTAGAACCTACACCAAATATCTTCAAACAAAACTCAATTATACCCATTGGTTGAGGAGTTACATATTTTGTCTCCAGAACCCACTCTGATCCTCATCATATTTAAATGGGACCAACTTGTAGCAATTGTACACACACGAAAGTAAAGGCATTAAAATAGGTCCAGCTCGTCTCTATACAATAAAAAAAGATTTATTGAAATCGGTCCACTAACGGCTGAGTCGTTCGTGTACATACATAAAAAAAAAGATACCGGCCGAATTGATAACCACCTCCTTTTTGAAGTCGGTTAATAAAATACTATAAATTAATAACTTGAATATATTTCTAACAAACAGGATAATCCAATCAAGAGTCATTAATCAGATCACTCTAGGATCTTGATTAAAAGCCCTTGAAATAGACGAAGGATAAAAAGATTGATGAATCTGGATCAGTACCTCACTATGGCTCTGGTAATGGATAAATTCAATCAAACCTGTTCATTAGAAGTAGATTAAGCCTTCATTTTCGAAAGTTTCAAGTAGTTCATGGAACCCTTAAGTGGTAGCGTTGTTCGAAGTATTGGTACCTAATTACTGTTAACAAAATTTTAATTATTCTTGACATTATTTGTAATTATAGGCTGTTTTTTGAAATGTCATTGTGAAAGTATCTTTTTAGAAAAAAACTTCAAAAAGATAACAGGTAGGTTTTGTGTAATTTTCGATCGCGGATGCGTTACGTGTCCAAAGGTTAGTGGATAATTATGATAGTACATAGTTGTAAAGTTAACATTAAGTTAAAATTAGGTAACATACATGTTACCTAATTTTAAGTTCACATATGCTACAGTCATAACATTCTACCCCTATTGTTTACACAAGATAATTCATTCTTTCATTCATAATCTCTACATCTATGCTCATAACATACTGTAGAACTCTGCTATTCAGTATGAATTGTGAATAGAAAAATGTCATTTTTTGCTCTGGTCCCAGAATGTCTATAAATAGCTACATCTGTATTCTGAAAGCGAGCTTCGGACCGTGGCTTCGTTTATCACTGTCGTAGCGAAAACGCAGCGTCACCGCGGTTACGTGCGATATATGTGTATAATATATTATGTACCTGCTAGTGTGGCCATATGAGCTTGAAATACGGTACTTTTGTGAAAAAAGCGTCGATGGCACACACAAAACAGATACCTAAAGCGAGATTTTTAGTTTAGGAAACGTATGTGTTTTTGAATAAAGGGACATGAATAAAACCCTATTTATATTATTACGTAGTCCATCTGATCTTTAAAATGAAGGATATACTTGAAGGTACGAGTAGGTATTGAGGTTTTTACATGACGTGCATACAATTCTATCATGTTAGAACCCTACGAAGGAAATCAATGCTACTCGTTGTTTAAAAAATCTTATAATACGATACGGTTAAAAGTCGCTAAATCCGTAAATAGTTGGTAATATAGTAACACTAAAATGCGATTGTTACTCGGCAATCCTTTCACCCATCGGGGATATCGATACATCAACGTCTCTCAAAGTTATCATATCATCGTAATGGTTAAATCGAGCGGATCCAATATTTTGGAATACGTACCTTGTATGGCAATTTGGTAAATGTGTAATACCATTATGTATATTAATTGTTATATTATTATAACGAATATTGGCATAATTCTTATAGGAGCTATTTTTTGTTTAGTGTAGATTTAAATTGCATTTAAAAATAGAGACTTGTTTACATTTGTAAGTATATGTTTATAGGATTTATTTGAAAAATATATAACTAATTGATTTTAAAATTTCTTTAATATCAATAACAAAAAAATTTCATAAATAGAAGATTGCTAAATAGCTTTTTGAAGGTGGTAGAATCCTTTGTGATACGACTCCGGCGGTACTACCGCTACATCTACTTCTGCCTCATAACAGCAGTGTTAAGCGCTGCTGTCTCTGGTTTGAAGGGTGTGATAAGGGAGACTGTGATAAGGGTGTGAATAGGGAGACTTTTTGGAGGCGTTCCAACTTAGTCCTCAGGGATAGCGGCGCATATGTGGCCGATCTCAGGTATATGTAATCTTATATGGGGTTGAATACAGATGTCCATGGGCGGCAGTAGCCACTTACCATCAGGTGGACTGTATGCTCGTCTGCTACTCCTATATTATAAAAAACCCATAATTTTCCTTTACGTAAACGTAATACGTAGTATGTATTTATGTCGACGTGTTCGCGAGCCCTTCACAATGGTTTGTGGTTCAATGAGAGTCGTAATTAAATTTCAAGAGTGACTCTTTCCCGACGTACTTGTACACAACTTGTAAACGTGTTCATTTGAGAGAACACAGAGTAGATTGCTTGTAGAGCGCAAATAAATGTTTAATCCCTACATTATGTAATGGAGTTCCTTGTACCAGATTTTCGAAGTTTTTTGTGGTTGTTGCGTAGCGTGTGAACGAAGATAAGAACTTTCTTTGATTTCTTCCATTTTGATAAACAGCCTTTTGGATTTTGTATATTATGCTATAAAATATGTAGTAAGTTAAGTTTCCATTATATTGTTATTTAAGTTGCCGCCATTTTTTAATCAAAAGTTTCGCATTTCACCAAATGTTTGCGGCCTAATTTTTAATTGTGTTGTTTAGTAATTACAAGCCGTTTCCAAAGCTATGTGTAAATAAGAGTAATGTTTTAATATTACATTGTAAAGTATATTATTGTTATAAGAAAAAAATCTTTAATATAACATGTTTCTGTTGTTTCGCTTATCTGTAATCATAAATCATGTTTGTTTACATAATGTGATCGCATACGTGTACTGTTTAACGATTATTTACTTTTTTGGTCGTATAAAATTTATACGGTTTCTTTTTGATCGAAATTTCACCAAATATTAAGGTTAAACTCTGAACTTTATGTTAATAACAAATTCATTTCAGCCGGTAAATAAATGAGATTGAGTTACTTTTACTTTCAAATAAATATTGAAATTGATGTGTTGGTTGATAATTTCAGAAATAATTATTTGGTCACATGATATAAAGTCGTACATATAAATATTTAACTTTAGTATATATACGGGTAATTAAAAGGCATCATTGTTTTTAATCGACTTCGATAAAAGAAGAGTTCTATGTTTAGCAATATCCTTTCTGATTTTACACAATGGCAGAGAACCATAGACGAGGAATTAATAAAACTTTTTCTTGCTCTGAATATAAACAAAGGTAAAACGTAGAATTTTAAAAATTACTAGCTGACCCGGCAAAGGTTGTGTTGCCATACAAATAAAAAAATGTTAAGGGTGAACAACTCTTATCACTTAGGGGTATGAAAAATAGATAGTAGCCGATTCTCAGACCTACTGAATATGCATATAAAATTTGGGAAAATCGGTAAAGTCGTTTCGGAGGAGTACGGTAACTAACATTGTGACACGAGAATTTTATATATAAGATATACGTACTAAATTCCTTATTTATTGCTTGTAGGTAGAGTCAATAGAAAAGATGAAAACGAGAGGATTAAGGGGGAGACATAAATAATGTCCAAAATCCAATCACCTTTTGCGGAAATCAAAGAAAATGGTAAATTAGATTACAATTCCCTTAACTTGGAGAGGCAATAAAGCCTTCTCAATAGGCTTAACCTTTTCTCATTCAACCTTTCAGAAGGTAATGACGAAATTGATTTTTATTCGTAGACTAAATTTGCTTTCCTTCACTTAACTGAGTAAACAAAAAGCGTACTTGCAAACATTTCAACCTTAAAATAGGATAAAGTTACTCTTCCTTTATGTTATTTTTGTATTTATATTTTTTATTAAGGTTTCTTTACGTTTTTTTGAAATTGAAGTGCCAAATTACATTTAAATTTAAAGTGTGTACTAGGGTGCTCAGGGGCAGTAATACAATTTTGGCCTCCCTTAGCTACAGGTTTAAAATGCGCTATTTGGTATCGATTACCTTCCAATCAGCGCCCCTAGGGGACTGTATTAGAACTGATTGGAAATATATGGGAAATACGTAAACAAAAACAAAAACAGTCATTTTTATCAAAACGTTAAAACTCATACTAAGGGTACAGATGTCCGTAGCCGACAGTGACCACTTACTATCAAATGGACTGCATAATCATAAGATTGTAGTAAACAAGCATGCAGTCCAAGTGGTTACGGCCCATGGCCATTTGCATCATCATATAATACAGGGGTTCAATCTGAAGCCGATCACAGATGCGTTATAGTCCGCACCAAACTGCTAGTCCGCTCTGAAGTTGTTGCGAGCAGGTGTAGTCATACATACTATGGCGACGCGATTCATTTCTAAATTCAGAGCGGACTAGCAGTATACGCGGACTATACCACTGTTGAAGATAAAGAGGGTCGCCTCGTATGTGTATAACAAGAAAATACTATATACATGTTAGTATCCTGCCCAGAGTGGTAGGTATATTTATTTTGCTATTTAAATAACCAACTTATGGTAGCTTTTACAAAATAAGCAATCTGGCTGGATGAGCCAGTAAATGCACAGTAGCGCTCACCCTCGGGGCATCAAACGATAACATTGAGATTGAACGAGATCTTTACTACGTACTTTATTAGAGAGATTTATGTAAAACCACTGATAGGTTATTTATTACAAATTTGGCTTCGTACCCTGGGAGTTCAGTGTTCGAATCTTAGGTTATACTTATAATATATTTCGTATATGCGTATTAAGAACTAAATCGTTGGGTAAATGTTAATTGTATAACATATACCTTTTTTTTGTTGAAAGTTTTCCTTTCAAAAGGCACCCGACGCCGGTGGAATCGACGCCGGGTTATGTGGAACTTTTACCTACAGTACCAACTTAAGGTCGTTTTATAGTAGTGATAGACTATAGGTAAACATTCGACTTCCCAAACGAGTGCTCCGAGGTTGAAATACCATTCCTCTGTATTCTGATTTTTTTAAGTTTTATACGTAATAGAAATTAATTATCATTTGTTTAAACGGTGAAGGAAAATATACTGAGGAAACTTACACACCTGAGTTTTAAAAAACTTCGCGTCTACCATCGCCAGTCGCTATTAGCCAGTGCGGTAGACTAAAGCCAAACCTGTTACCTGACTCTAAAAGACGACCCGTTCCCAGCAGTGGGACAGTAATGACAAAAACAAAAGCACTTTAAAACAAAGTACGTTACATTACCATAAACCGCGAAGCCTTGCCTTAATGAAAGAATAGGTTTATAGGTTTAATTAGCGGAATCGGATCGCGTATGCTCCAATTACGTTGACCGGCTTATTCTGCGGTTGTGGTTAATTGCGAATTTATTTATATTAATTAAAACATAAATAACATTGTGGTATTTGGGTTGTACGCTGGTTACAAGCGCAAATGAGTTAAGAATTAGACAATACGCGAAGCTTTTGTGTTAATTTCCTTTGTTTTATATTGGAAACTTGGGATTGATCTTAAATAAGAATTCTAAATATTTAACCTTATCCTTGTTTCTTAGTGATCTTTTAACGTCAAGTAGATTGCAAGTTCAATTCTTAGAGGAAATAAATTTTAATTTTACGCGAAGAATGTTTTGGTCCGAAATTCTTTTCAAGATGACTTTGAGTAGGTATTTGATTAAATTGGTTTATTAATTAATAAAATGTAGTGTATTTTTAACAAGTTTATCATAATTTTACATTTAAATTCTTTCAATTTTTACATCGAAAATTAAAACCGCGAATTTTGTGTTTATATTTATCATATTATGTATTTGTGTATAAATAACACACCTGCTCACATTTCCACTCATATCATTATTATGTACAATTTTTCGATCGTATTAATGATACTAAAAATACGTTTACACGGAATAAAGTCGGTGCGCAGGCAATGGATATAACCGATATGGGCTGATCCAGCGATAGTGAACACGCGTCCGTTGTTTGTAAACTTACAGAGATATAGGGATTATTGAGGAGACGGAACTATCCGTCTCCTCAATAATCTCTGTCTGTTAATGTCTGTGTCTTCTGTAAGCCACTAGGCTTTGTGTTTGCTTAAACTTATCAATCTCGCGAAATCTCAAAATCCATGTTCTTCAAGGGAACTTCATAACAAAATTGTACAGAAATTTACTAAGTGTTTAACTTAGAAAATAACAATAACGAAAAGTCGATAAATCATATTCTGTATATACATAAGAATTTTGTTTTTTTTTATTATAAATAAATTAAATTTTAATTTTATTTTAATTTAATTTTTTTATTATAATATTTTTTTTATTATAATTTTTTTTATTATAGATAAAGTACACACCTGATAAACAAATACTTTTTGTACAAACTTTATAAAATGTATCAATTAAATATTTTGGAAAAAATAGATTTTATGCCAACAATAAAGATTATTCCATAAAAATTTTAAATGGTGTCACTTCTGTGACATGATGAATATAATTGTTTTATATAGACACTTCCAGTATTTTTAAATTCGCGTTGTTTTAATATGGCTAATTAGCCATTTGAAACTGAACTTTCATTGTTTCACTGTTGATTTTAGATTGTGACTACGCACTATTTGCATTGCGTAGAAATCTGTCTGCATTTTCTTGCAAATGTTTATTCAATTTCTTCAGAAAATATAAATTTGTTTAAATTTAAAATTATGTGGCGAATAAAGTATTTCTTATCAATTTACATAATATAAAATTAATTTTAAATATGATTTTCTTGAAAATAATTGAGGATATAAAAGAAGAATTATTTTTTCTTGACTGAACGAAGACTTTTGACACAGTTTCATTCTCCATCTACTTCAGTAAGTCTGTATTGGTCAAAATAAGACGCGATAAATATATTTCTGTATAAACTGTATTAATAAGGAAGAACTCGGCGAGTCAAAATTACCTTTATATCAATGAGAAAATGCTAATAGAAATTGTTATACCACAAGGCAGTATTTTAGGTCCTATGTTTTTCATTGTTTTATTTATTTATATTAATAAAATATATTGTTTAAATTAGTACTTTATTAAAAAACTACAATCGCCTGTACAGAATTATAACTAGACGCAACTATAAATTGAAAATATTTAGTTCGGCGAAGAAACTTACTTTCAACATGACGAAGCACAGAAAAGTAAATACAAATATTATCTTTATTTCATATTTGAAATGTTATTTCAATAAACAATCTCATAATACTCAAAGTTTCTTCGCCTCGGGGCTTGGTTTGGAAGAATGACAACATGACATATATTCTGAAATATTTATACGATATCATCTAGAGAGCCAAAATGCCAAATGTTTTGATTTCCTGTGAACAGCCCTGTCAAGAACATTATATAGATATGATATTTATTATATCATCAGATAAGAGGTAGTTCATATTTTTTATGTCCTACTCTTATGTTATATGGTTTAAAGGTAGACCGCATATGGTAAAATAAATGATTATCATTTCTGTCTTATATCTTATTGTTATGTGTCTGATGTTGTGTTCAAATGCAAAAAAGTGTTATGGAATAAGCGACTATTTTATCCATAAAATTGTGTGATCTTCCGTAGCTTCAGCTCAATATGCTTCATTGCTGTAGGTAAGTTTTAAATATCCGTATATTATTATGAAACTTTTATAAAAAGCAGTGGTTAAGAAACCCGGCCTCTCGATAGAGGGGTCCGAGGTTCAAATCCCAGGATTTTTCTAAAAATATGTGCTTATTAGATATTAATTATGACGCTTAAACGGTGACGACGTTTTCGTGAGGAAACTGCATACCTGGGAGATTTATAAAAAAAAAAATCAAAGGTATGAAAGGGGATGAAAGGGTGAAGTCTACCAATACCACTTGGCCAGCGCGGAGGACTATGGATTAATACTTCTCATTATGAGAGGAGATCTGTGCCCAGCAGTGGCACGATAATGTGTTGATGATGATGATTTAACTTTTTAAATAAAGTGAAGTTTATTTCGCATCTTCTCGTCTATAAGTAAATTTACCTTCAGAAGAGTGGTCATTTTGGAAAGACTTCACTTTGAATAAAATATTTATTTCTTTGTTAGGAAGACAGAAGATAGTCAGACAGGTCTTTTTTATTTTTCCATGTTTCATAACCTACGCAAGTGCCTATTTGCACTTGCTGAGAATGGTTAGGTTAACATTTCGTCTGCACCATATTCCATCAGACTGCCCAATTGCAGTTTGACGAATAGTTTTAAATTGCATATAGACTCTTTTGTACTCGTGTACATGTTTATATTGATTTTTTCAGATAATTCCTTTTAAAATATCGTTAGAATATAGTAAATTGTGTGCGCCTAAAATTAATAATTACTTGACGGAGCCCGAATTAAAGCCACGAGCTATTCCAAACTAATTAAATAAACTAACTAACAACAATAATAAAAGCTTTAAGTTACATAGCTATATTTGCTGAATTATTGTATTATAAATTGCAAAATATAATGCAATAATGTAAATCTAATGATTATCAAAATCAGATTCTAGATTTCTATAAATATGTACAATATACAATGAAAGTTCAGTAACAAATTTAAAGGTTTTTGAAACATATATATGAGGATAGCCTCATATAGATACATACATATAGATGTACCTGACATAGAATTTATTTAATTGAAAACAATATAAAAATATAAAGATATTTAAATGAGTCACGTATAAAAGTTAAAAATCTGATTATGAGATGCATTATACCGAAAGTAATGGCCCGGGTATTATTTCTTCAAATTGAATTAGTCTTACAGAACTTATGTTAATAAATAAAATGTTTTAAATCATTTTATCATTCATATCTACAGACGCGCAAAAATAAATCCGATTCCGTTAAGCATTCTTGATCGAAAGGTAAATATTTTGAAAGCGAACAAGTACTTGGCTAACAATGTTTTGTAAAAACATAGTGTGCGGCCAGAGTATAAGCGATGGCTAGAGTGTGTGCGGAAGCGGAGGAGAGAGTGTGGTGGACACAGTGCTTCGACATACAAGTATATTTTGTTGTCTGCGTTTCGTATAAGGGTTGGCCAAATTGGATTGTTGATCCCTAACAGCAAGTATGACGCTTGGTAGCTACGCTTTTCAGTGTGGCCGCAACGAGTTTAAAGCTTCGATTGGATTCACAGCGCATTTTTACGCTGGTTGCACGCTCGTTGCGCCCGATATTATTTATTTTGATAATACTAAACGACATTTTATAGATTAAACGAGCATGAACACCACCCATGAAAATTTGTGTTCAAGTCTAGGTAGGACTAGAAAGCCCTGACGAATAGCCTGAAGACTAAACTAAAAAGTCTTTTATAAACACTTCTTTAAAACCAGAATATAACTGAGCTTAACATTGCTATTATAAAACAAATAGGTATGCCGATAGTGTGAACCATCGGCATACCTATTTGTACTACTAACTAAACAACTAACTAACAACTAACTAAACAATATACTTAGAGTGAACTACGAATCCACCACCGCTTCACTATAAACGCATGTAACAGTTTTATACGTTTAATACTTTAATAAGTATATTAATAATAAGCGCTCATCATCGCCACCGCTCGTAACTGGGGACGTACATTTAAAGTGGGCACTTTCACGTCTAAAGCGGGGAAGAAAGCGTGCAGCTAAATTATTAAATTAACAATCTGTAACAATAAGATAGGATGGAAATAAAGTTATTAGTTTTAGGTTTCGTTAGATAGGCCGCTAATTAAATTGTTCAAACGCCACTTGACTTAGAAAGGCGTGTAATTGAATTGTTCAAATTTTTAGTTTTGTTTTCAATAGTCACCTGGTGAATGGATGTATTCTTGAGATAATTGAATGAAAGTCATTTCAAGTCTTTTTCAAGGCTGTTGCTTATGTTCCTATTCATACAATGGAGTCGCTATCATTTCATATGTTACACCATGTAATTAAAATACTTGTATATTTTCTCCCAATTTGTCATCGAAGATCAATGTTTAATATGAATGATTAATTATATTTTGCCTTCGTTATACTGTAGCCTGATATAAGTAACAACCTAATAAGTTACAAAATTTCACTTTTTCATTTTGCCTCGGATTTTTTTTAGGTATAGAAACACGAGAGTTATTTATGAATTCTATTTTACCGAATATAATAGGGGACCTAAAAAGACCTTTCAGGAATATAGGATTTCCTTATAATGGTGACTTCTAAAAGGATTTATAACTATTATTAACTAACATTACATTATCGTTTGCTATGTACGTATAAAAATATATATTCGTAAACAATTGACCTCGTACCTGAAAAGAAAAAATGGAAAAGTTATTTCCTTATGCTCGCTACCTGAATTTTTCATAACTACTGTATTGTCACTTCACCCTTTCTTCTGTAGCGGGTCAACATAATCTTTTCTATGCCCGCAAACTCATTATTCTTTCTTTTAGAATGCAAAATGAAAAGTTTTTCCACATAAAAGCCTACCTGAAGACTTATTCTACTCTATAGAAGAAACTAACGAACTAAATGCGGCAGTGCTTTTGCCGCAGTTTCTTTATACTAAAAATATAAAATTTTACTGTTTAGCTAAGTATATTTGAAGTATTTTTATGATATAGAAGTAGCAAACGAACACGCAGTCCACCTGTACCCTTACCATGAGTTTTAAAAAAAACCCACAATTTTACGTTACATTTACTCAATCCATTATTCTGTTCCGTTTGCTTAGTAGACTGAGTAAACGTAACAATAAGTAAGTGCTCAAGTCTTTTTGTCTACCTCACATGTTCGCAAAAAAGAGAGACAAAACATAAAGCGCCATTTTGTCAATTTAGACATTTAATGTTACGTTACTGTCACTATACTTCTGATACAATCCGTTAGGGGCGCTGATTGGAAATTGTATGGGCAAATACGTAAACAAATACCAAAACAGTCATATTTGTTCAAATGTAAAAACTCATGGTAAGGTTGTAAGTGGCTACTGTCGCCTATGCACATATATCAATCAATCAACCCCACGTTATAAGTTAAGATTCCCACCTGAGGTTACACAGCTGAGCCACTACCCCTGAGGACTAAGCTGGAACGCCTCGGAAAAGCATGTCTCCTTCACCACACCCAACAGCACTTAACACTACTATTATTAGGAACCACAGCGTGGAACCACAGAGAGGCTTACCACCTTCAAAGTTGTATTAAAAAAACTCTTATATTATGTCTCTCGTCCTTCTCTTATGTGCCTTCATCCACATTAGGGCACTATTTCTAATTCCGCCGCCATTGGTTCAGAAACGCTTTCTTGATGGATTGCATGCTTTCATTAAAATATATGAATGCCGTCAGGTGCCTCGAGTATTTGTAGAATAAGGCCAATTTCTCATGAAGCTTTTTTACGCTTGGGCCGTTCTTTTCACATTCAGAGCAAAAGTTTTTTCGAGAGAATGAATGACTATTTTTACGACTATCTTTTTTCGCTTCAACACTTGTATTCAGTGATATTCATAAGGCTTTTTACTTTCACAGGGTTGTATAATCTCAAAAGATTACATGTTAGTTGCTCTTAGCATTGTTCTTTCTTGAATTTATTATCTGTAACAAATTTCACTTTTACACATTTAGAGGAAAAATACCTTTCAAGGTGCAAATTACCATTGTCAATTAAAAACTTTAATTTAAATCGTCTTATTTACTCGTATATATGTGGGACAAATCTTTCAACAGAATCCTCAAAGATTCAGCTGGAACTTTGCATGTAACCAAACGTGTGACTTGAATGACAATACATGACAATCTTAAGTAAAAATATTATAAAATGTTTTTATTATATATTTTTTTCAAGAATTTTATGTATCTAGTAAAGTAATTTAGGAACTCTGGACATCTAGTTTCCAAATGAACAACAAAGCGTTGTATTATGTTTTATTAAGCGCTAAAGCCGCAAAACTTTTTCCAGCTTTGAGTAAAATCAGATTATTACTTTTCGCTTTCAGGGAATATTGCAGTAATGTAAATTGTAAAGGCGCGTTATAACCGTCACTTAAATACGGCGACTTTGTATGACTGTCGTTATGAGGTACGTAGAGTGCCCGATAATTTGAGCTTCTGTTTTAATAATGGCAATAACTTACAACGGATTACAAATGTTATCTCGATATTGGAGTTCATACATGTATTATAAGAAATGCAACTAAAATTTGTCTTAAGTTGCTTAAAGAGTTATGCTTGCTTTACTTTCTATAAATTAGAATACAAACGAGCTTTGCTGTTATAATTAAAGATGAAGATTTTACGTGAAATTACTGACATTGATGATCCTCTTCTATTTTGAACTGAACAATACTTAAAATGTAAACTAATCTATGTTATATATGTCTAACGTAAATCTATATGTATCAAAGAAGGTTATCTACGTACACAGGGATCACTTATATCAACTAGAGAGCATGGCACTTTGCCATGCCATGCCCACAGTAAGACTTTTATAAACTCTGAAATATCAAAACGAGAAAATCGCAAGAAAATCGCACTCATCTGAATGAAACTCAATAACAGTCGCAATCTCCGTTCATTGGGACGTACCAGCATGTTGTCTGCCATTTCATGCAATCCCTCGGGAAATACTCAGTTAGCTGACTGTGCTCTTATATACGACCTTATTTACTGACAACGTTCTAAGTACATTGGAATCGTTCATCTAGTACAGATGCGTTGCTGTCCCTGTGGACTATGTTGGAAGGCCTTGGATGAGTATGTCTCCCTTACCACTTCAAATCGAATGATGCAATGATTCACTTATAACAGTATTAGGCAAATAAAGGTAGTGGTGGTGTCACCAGTGTTGAGTTGAGTACCTTAATACTATTGTGTGTTGTCTAGTATTAGTGATATTAAATGTGTATTCTAAAATCAAGTACAAAGTTACCGAGGACCTCATCATCACCTATGATGGGTCCCAATAGGACACGAGTCTTCACTCAAAATGAAATAGGTCGATCAAACACATCGATTCGATTTACATCAATGCCATCTGTGGATAAAACTAGTCCTGAATGAAAAAGATTTCTGTGTCTTTGATTAAAAATTCGTTGTTGCCCTGAGATTTAACTTTGAATGCCTTATATTTTACAAAAGGCCTTTAGAGATACATCGGCCTATACCTACTTACTTTACATTCTGTTAATTACAAGATAGAAACCTTACAGCCGTACAGATTCAATTCAAGTATTTAGAGTTTGTTAAACCGTAGAAAGTTCAACTAACGTCATTGTATTCAGAAAGGCTCATTTGAAGTGTACAACTTAATTTGTCGTCTTCATTCCATACTAACTTCCTCGAATCTAGCCCGACTTTGAAACGCCGCCCGTACTACTGTTAAGCTTGTTTATATAATAATGTTGTTTGACTTGTCTGTTCGTTTGTTTTACGTTCAACGAGAGTTTGTGCGTTGATCCTAATTTAAAGTGAATGGGATGTGCTTCTGAAGAATGCGCTTATCATAATGTTTTTGTGATAAGGAAGCGTTAAGATAAGGTTAGCTATTTAGTCCTTTATGGTTGAAGAAGCAAACAAACATAAATTTGATCTACATTGGTATCTAATAAACAAATGCCATATAAGAAAAAAATATGTACCTAATTAAAATGTTTATGTTGTTAGTGCATCATATTATCTCGAATGGATATGGATCCCTATCCTTTCGATCTTTTCATCTTCCCGATGTGTCGCTTGTGGTCTAGCGTATCACAGTACATACGAAAGCAAAAGCAAAATTCTAAAAACTCCTGTCGATCCACTTCTAAACAATGAACACCACAGGCCTGTGTACCAACCCGTCTCACTTAAAATTGTAGTTATAATTTCTTATGTAGATAAAGCTGGGCATTACGAAGTTCCTAGACGTCTCCACGGTATCTTGCTGCACTAACGAGCGGCTCGGCATCAAGATAGCGTTCTCGATTAGCGGCAATTAAACAGCGCGACGCACGCGCCGTGTGTTGTCGACCTTACGCTCTGCTCGGTGTTTACTGTCATACTAATATGATTTCAACTTTTTCTTTTGCTTTTTTTTATTATTATATATATACGGGTGGTAGACGAGCATGTCATCCACCTGATGATAAGTGGCAAACACAGCCCATGGACATCTGTAATCAAAACCAGATAAGATTAGATTCAGTCCTGAGGTCGGTTACAGATGCGCCGCTACCGCAGAGGTATAAGCTGGAACGCTCGGAAAAGTATGTCTCCTTTAAGTAAGTAGCGCACTGTTGTTGTAGAGTGTTCTAACACCTTCGCAACTTGCTATATAATCTGTATAGCATAAAACCTTCCAGTTTTGAAAATTTCAAGATAGCTTTAGAGATTTGTAATGATAAGCTTTAAAGTAACTAATAATTTAGTAGCGAAAAAGTTGCAAACATTGTTACAATATTATTATTTAATGTCGCAAACCCAAAGTAGTGCTTCCAGTTTTATCTACAAATAGATGATAAAATAACCCTTCTTTATGGTGTTTATCTATTTCTATGTATTTATTATTCGAGTTCGAGAACCCGTAGTAGTGAACGATGATATCTGACAGATGGCGAGCACCGCCTCGTTAGCGAGATAACTCAGCAATGCTCAGCGCATCTCGCTGATACACTATGTTTAACTAATTAGCATTAATTACTGTCTGTGTCAAAGGCTTATATGTTTAACACTGTGTCGTATCTGCCACGCCGGTTTAGGTTGTTTTTTTTATAATAATAAACAAGTAAAAGAGTATGCGGTCCAATTGATGCCGCCTGAATAGATATCATACCTACTCATACCCAGATAACATAAGGTTTTTATTTCACGTCATCCACAGATGCGTTCCTACGATTATAAGTTAGAACGCCTTAGCAGTCTTCCTTATCATACTCACAACAAGACTAAAGCAGCGCTTAACATTGTTGATGTAAGGCAGAAATAAGTGCGCTAGTGGTGTCTTCGGAGTCAAACAACAAAGGATTCTAACAGCATCATGCTGATGCAGATGGTGTTTGATTCGAGTCCCAATTGAAATGAAATGAAATATATTTATTTTGTATAGGCCAACGGTGGCACTTACAAGTGTCGGTTACAATATTTTTCTTAAACTACTACCGGATCAGAACGCAACCTCTGATTGAAAAGATTAATAAACATTTTTATCCGTATTTTTAACACGTGTAGATTTTACCGGTTTTCCGGTTTCGGGATCGATTCCCAGTCCGATAAATAAATAATGGATTTGAATCACACTTCAATTTTTAGTTACAATCATATTAAACGATTTTATTTCAGTAAAACAATTTTGTGAAGAACCTAATTAGGTATTTTCGATTTTTTTTTAAGTCGGCAACACTATAATCGCACCTAAAATTTGTGTAACCCATCAGTCACGGCAGCCATCGAGCGGATTGCAAACACGTTGTCGCTTTCTATCGCAAAAGATCACACATTTGATAAGACTTAGAAAATCGAGTCAAACCACCATTACGTATTCCTAGAATAAAGCGGCAAAAAACTTCACAAAAACAGATCACAATCAATACCACACACAACTAATTAGTAATGTGGTGACCGTTGCAGAGATAAATAAATGGAAGTGGCGTTCGACAATGCTGCTTGGCTACAATGATATTAACCAGCATACATTAGTAAAGATACTTCGCCGCCTTGAAATTGAATGAAGCCACAAATGGCTTATTTTAGTAAGTTCTTTTTTTGAATTCTTGACAAAAAAAAACATTTTTATAGAAAATTTACGAATTAATAACTAATACTGCGTAATTTACGTAATAAATAAATAATTATTTCAAATATTTTAGGGACATTTTAGCACGGAGACGTGGCAAACCTTTTTTACGCAACTATTTCAATTCTCAAAACTGGGTACATTTTCTTTTTAAGAGTGAGTAATCTTTACTAATCTATGTTAACTAGTTAGGAGTAACACACAAGCGAGATTATATTCCAAAAATCTTCGCTCGATGGTAGATGATGGTTGCTGAGATGGCCAGTCGACTATCATCATCAGTCATCAATGGCAGACATCAACAAACGGCGTCTACTGGCGACGGGCGTCAATATCAATTGTTGCTGGTATATTATTTCCCTATAACAGCAGTGATAGCCTAGTGGCTAAGAAACTCGGCTTCTCGAGCGAGGGGTCCGAAGTTCAAATCTCAGGCACGCACCTCTGATTTTTCAAAGTTATGTGCGTATTAGAAATTAATTATCACTTGCTAAACGGTGAAGGAAAACATCGTGAGGGTACGTGCATACCTGAGATTTATAAAAAAAAACTCAAAGGTATGTGAAGTCTACCAATACGCACTTGGCCAGCGCGGTGGACTATGGCTTAATCCTTCTCATTATGAGAGGAGACTCGTGCCCAGCAGTGGGACAGTAATGGGTTGCTGATGATGATGGTTGCTGAGACGGCCAGTCGACTATCGGCGATGGTCATCAATGTCAGACATCAACAAACGGCGTCTATTAGCGACGGACGTCGATATCTATTGGTGCTGGTATTATTTCCCTTAATTCGATATTAAGGTGGAAGCAACTTAAATTTTAGATACATTTTGGAAGCCAACATAAAATTTACCAATACAAAATCTCCAAAACAATGTTTTTTGTCAATTTGTACAAAGTGTATGAAAGCAAAAATCACCATGACTTTTGTAACAAAAAAATCGTAACTTTAAAAATATTTTTATAAGTGGGCAGTTATCATACTATTTTATTCATTTAAAGTGTATACAACAAACGTACAAAATATACGTTGAACTAAAACGTAGGTACTCCAAGATATGTCGCAGACTTACATTAAAAAGCTTGTGGTTGTGGTTAACGCCTCCAGGGTACATCTATTTCTGTAAGTCTATGGCCAAGCTGTAAAAGGAAGCTGTGAGCTCTGTAAAAATTCGAGCGATGCCAGAAGGAACGTTTAAGAGGTGTACATAATTTATGTTTTTGTTTTCAAATGTGTCCATTGTTATCTCCACGTTATTTTTGACGTATATTAATATTTTGGTTATTGAGCATTTGTATGCAATTTAGTTTAATATTATGAGCATTGGTAACTTTTTATGCCCTAAATATAGAAGGCAAGAATACATTGGCTAAATTGCATATGACTATTTCGCTAAATAATAGCGAAATACTCTTTACATTCCTTATAAATATAATTACTTTGATAATGTACTGAGTAAAAAAAGGCAATATTGCGTCAGTCATGAAAAGAGTGACATTTGTTAGAAACAAAATCAATGGCTAAATATTTGCTAAATTAACATTGCATAATGGACCGAGTAGAAATACGGAAATTTTAAGTCAGTCGTGGTAACATTATCAGTTAATAGAAGTAAAACCAACCTTTCTTTTATAAAAGTTACATTTGATAACATATAGAGTAGAAACACGGGAATACTAACTCAGTCATGGAAACAGCATCAGTCGTTAGAAGCTAAATCGAACTTCACTTACTAAAATTTACATTTCATATCATACGGAGTAGAAATACGGGAATTTTAAGTCAGTCATGGAAACAGCGTCAGTCGTTAGAAGCAAAATCAAACTTTCTTCGCTAAAATTTACATTTCATATCATACGGAGTAGAAATACGGGAATTTTAAGTCAGTCATGGAAACAGCGTCAGTCGTTAGAAGCAAAATCAAAATACCAGTAGCGCTGCGCCGCATCGTAATTAATTATCTCCTGAATATTTCCATACTAACGAGCGGTAAAGGTCTGCGCACATTAAACCTGACCTGCTTGAGACAATGTGACCGACATTGTAAGAATTATTGTCTGTTAATCATATTTTATTGCGGGGAAATTATGCGTCGTGAGTAAATAACGCGCTTGTTTAACCTTTTCTGATTTCTGTGAACAAGGGCGACGTTGAAGTATTGTGTGAAAAGGCTTTTAAGATAAATACCTTACTTGTATGCACAATGAGGGATTTGTATAAAATTTTGAAATGAAAAAAGAAAATGAGACAAGCAAGATAAGTGTAACAGAGTTACAACGTTTGAGTAGCAAATAAGCAAGGAATCAGATTGTAAGTGGTCAATGCCGCCCATGGAAATCCCACGTGACCCACACGACATAGAAGATGTTCTATCTAAAACCGATCACAGATGTGTGGCCACTCGTAAAACCTTTTTCAAACCATATTAATTCTAAGGAGTACCACTGGGAGCCCCCCTTCTAATCTGACAAGTAAAGATTCTACTAACTTTAATGTGTAACTACGAAAATCAGTAATTTTGGAAACGCCAACGGACAGGTTAAATATCAAAATTATAATCCTCCAAACAGTGGACAATAAATAAAGTATTGAGCAGATACCCTTACATCTGGTACAAATATGTTCCACGTCGCATTGGCCCAGATGCCTCGCTCCAAGCATGTCCCGTCCGCAGACAATAACTCCCAAGTATTTGCAGCTGTTCTGCGATGGATCTGTCCTCTCTTTTGACCTAAATAGCTGGTTCTGAAAACGTTAATAGAATATTCGCAATTATTTGTTAGGATTTTATGTAGACAAACAAGTAAATAAGCTCAAAAAATTGGTAGTATACCTACTGTATAAGTACCTACGCAGTCAAGTCAAAATTTAATTTAAATTAGAATATGAAATGAAAGATGTGTAGTTTTAGGTGGTACAAGTATGGCTTGGTCTACTTAGTTGGAAGGTACTACTGTACCTTTTTCTAGCGGGAAGCCATTGTAAGTTTTGATGGTAGGGCATGGTGGTGGGCTCACTTATATATATGAGGTGACCATCTTCGTTCGTAAGAGTGGAGCATGTGGAGCTAATAAAAAAATTCTTGGGCGGCAGTGACCTACCATCAGGTGGACCGCATGCTCATTTGTAACTCCTATATTATGTAAGCGAGTATGCATTTCACTTGATACAAGTCACTGTAACTGTGTACATTTGTAATCAACCCCAAATATGTATGGAATTATAGGAGTCCTAACAGAGGCCAACCACAGATATTTCATATAAGTCATATAGACTATATGTCTTATCACATTCAAACATTGAACAATTTATTGTATGCCAAAATTATCTAATTTTGAAATGTGGTAGGCAAAAATAGATTATTGAAATATTATTAATATTTAATGGACGACAACACAAACGCTCTACCCAAGAATATAAATCTATATTCCTTACTCGTATGCCTGGCCAGGAATTGAATCCAGAACTTCTCACGATACAAAAGTGTAGTATAAATCCAACCTAAGTTACCAAAGGCAATTCGGGCAAGTACCTTTATTTTCCAAGCAATTATGCTTAGCCCATATACCTCGGTGTCCGCATGCCAGGGCCCGTGTTTACCCAGCGGACAATAACTCCCAAGTATTCGCGGCTTCTGCGATGTCCCCGTACCCTCTTTATTGAGACCCAAATAGCTGGGGATCTGAGATAAGAGCAGCGTTCAATATTCGGAATACACGAAGATTTACGAATTTTGCTCCCTAAGATAAGTTGGAAATTTGGGTTACAATTTTGTATTTTACAACTTATGGGAAATAAATGCATAGAATATCGAAGTAATATCAATCAGCATAACATTTTTTGATGAATATTTATTTTTTATTTTCAGGCTGACCATCCATTCATTAGTATCGTTTAGCAACTGGTATCTTTAGCTATTAAATTGTCGTTAAGACTGTCAAAAGCTGCTCAGCATCTATTTTGTAACGAATTTTTAAAACAAAGTAAACATGTATCCTTCGTTGATCGCTCAAACAAATTCGACGCTGGAGCAGTAGCTCAAGCGACATTGTAGCCTACGCAACTATTGCCCAAGCAACTATAACCACTATTGTCAATGGGCGGTCGCCTTTATTGTATTTTTACCTAGCATGGGTGTCTAGAATTCTTTAAATACCATGTCACATGCCTAATTTATGCTTTTTTGCAATACAGTACAGTAGCTCCTAAAAATAAACGCTTGAGTTAAACTTTGTCGTATTATGAAGATAGCTGATTTGTCACTTAAGGTATCGATATAGATTGTTATATACAATTTACCTTGTATGTATGAAAATTAAGATCTAGAATGGAGCATCTGGCGAATGTGTGGTTGAGAAGTTAATGTTGCACAGGGAAACCATTATGTTTTTTTCCATTTATTGAAAAAAGTAATATAACTTTTTCAAATATATTTCGTCTAGAAAATCGAAAAGTCTAATATCATGTAAGATTTTTAGTTTTCAAATTTAGCTTTAGGGAATTTAGTTACGCTTCGAAAGAGGCTGTCGGGTAATCCCTCTGGGAATCGGTTTTCTGACTCCTAAAGCCTTTGAGCGCTTGAAAAATAACTTTTTGGAATATTTATAAGTTTGTTCTTTCTTGCTGTTCTGAAGGAAAGTTACAAATTTCATTTATTTGTAAAAGATAATAAAATATTTAAGAACTTCTGAGATTATTTCAATTTGGCCATAGTTAATGAAATGACTGAATTGATTAAGCCAGACTTACTAAAATAAGAGTACCTACTTTATAAAGTAATATGGCCTCTATTCAGTCGAAGGTGGTAATGGTGGTGTTGTTCAGTTCCGAGCAGCGCATTTATTATTGCCTAATAAACATGAGTGTTAAAAGCTGCTGTGTTCTGGGGGCCTACCACCATCTTTTAAAAACCATCATAGTTCAGGAAAGTTATATTTCCTCCTGAAAACAGTAAAATATTCCGTCATACACAGTTGAACAAACTTAAACCCTTATTAATTTTTCGCTTATCCATTGTATAAACCAACTGAAATTGTCATATTTTGCATAAAAAGTAAAATTCCCTGCAAAAACAGTAAAAGTATGATTAATTAATATTGTTGAGTAACCCTTCTGGTTTGTAGGGTGTGATAAGGAGACATATACCTATATCAAAGGTGTTTTAATTTAGTCTTCAGAGAAAACAACCCATCTGTGGCCGACCTCAAGTACCATTCTAATCTTATCTGGGGTTGATTACAGATGTTCATATGCGGCAGTAATTACTTACAATTAGATGGACGGCACGTTTATTTGCTACTTCTACAAATAAAACCAAAAGCCCTGTAAATTATCAACGGATCATATGCCACAATGCCAAACAGCTGCTCACAGTAAAGTTAACAGTCCAGTACCCTTACCACAAGTTTTCAAAACATCCCACAATTTTACGTTAGGTTTACTCAATCCATTATTCTGTTCCGTTTGCTTTAGTAGACTGACTAAACGTAACAATAAGTGCTCAAGTCTTTTTGTCTGCCTCACATGTTCGCAAAAAAGAGAGACAAAACATAAAGCGCCATTTTGTCAATTTAGACATTTAATGTTACGTTACTGACACTATAGTTCTGATACAATCCGCTAGGGGCGCTGATTGGAATTTGTATGGGCAAATACGTAAACAAATACCAAAACTCATATTTGTCAAAACGTAAACACTCATGGTAAGGGTACGGTACAGTAGGTACACGGAGCTTTTAAATAAGGCTGTATTCAATACACACAAACTTCTTTATATAAAAACATCTTAGTAACTTGTTGTCATAATGGCGAACGTGATATTTTCATGTTGAAAAGCGCCTGACTCGACGTCATAACGAGGGAAGTTTTATTAAGACGTGACATACTGTCATACAGGCACGATTTCTGTTCATAAAAGTCGTTTGAAGAAAAGTTTAAGGTGCCCTTCGGGGTTTTAGCGACATGATGTAACCGTCACCTATTTTTGCATTAACAAAAAGTTTTTACTCTTCTGTAATATGGTTCAAACCATATTACAGAAGAGTAAAATCTTTTTGTGTGACGTGGTAAGATAGACATACTTATACGTGGCAAGCTATACTAATCTTTAGAAGTAGTTTACATATTAGTGACCTGATATTATCAGATGTGCCTTTTGCCTACTACACTGTTTAAACGAAGAAGTCAGTAGTGTTTAACACTGCTGTTATTAAGCAGAAATAGATGTGGCAGATGTTAATCAAGCTCCAGAGTGTTTATCCTTTCGATACTTACATTTGACTAACTTCACGATACTCTAGTTCATCGTCGAAACAACTGACAATGTTTTCTAATGCATGCTATATATTTAACATGTATGGTGACCCGATATTTCACCCGCGTTGAAAAGAGTAAGTGTTATACTTGAAAGATTTTATATGTTTTTTTTTCGCGCAAAACTCAAATTATTTTCTTAAATAAAAATAGCCTAAGTTACTCCTTATAACATCAGCTAATTGCTACTAAAGTTCCGTCAAAATCGGCTCAGCCGTTTCCGAAATTACCCGGAACAGACAGAGAGACAAAAATGTAATAATAGTTTTGTTGTTATAAATAAAGGTACTGTATAGGTATATTTTGATACGCACTTACCGAAGCTGTTATTTTGAAAACAAACACACACCAATTTTTTTATTTGTATAGATGTGGACAGTGTAAATATCTTTGACAATCCAGCGGATCCCCGCCGGCCGAAATTCATACCACTAGCAAACATGTGACTGCGTTACCGCCTGACCTAATTAGCGCGGGGTTTAATTACCGCGTCCGCAAGCCGCAGGGTTGGCTATAGAACGCGGGTATACGGGTCTAGTTCTACTATGTCAGCATTGTGACGAAGTTCGGTTCTATGGGTCTAAAGGTGTGGTATGACATTGTGATGAAGTTCGCTTTTATGCTACATTTTTTTGGTAAAAACGTTCTAAGTATCTATTATTTTAGTCGACGTGAAAAAGGAGGAGGGTATATATTCGGCTTTATTTTCTTTTATCAGTTGAATGCTTCTATTCTATGCAAACGTGTTTTATTTTATTATTATTATTATATTTGCTTTATTTATATATAATATAGGAGTAGCAGACAGTTTTTTTGTTATAAGTACGGTATATACTTTATGACGTACTTAGCGAAGCTGTTATTTTGATAAATAAACACACACCAATTTTATTTATTTGTATAGATCACACAGAATAGATGTGGACAGTGTAAATAACTATGACAATCCAGCGGATCCCCGCCGGCCGAAATTCATACCACTAGCAAACATGTGATTGCGTTACCGCCTGACCTAATTAACGCGGGGTTTAATTACCGCGCCCGCAAGCCGCAGGGTTGGCTATAGAACGCGGGTATACGCGTCTAGAGGTATAGTACGTCATTGTGATGAGGTTCAGTGTTATAGTTTTACGATAAAGAATATGTAAGTATGTATAGCTTCGTCACATCTTCTCGTCGCCTATACCGCAAAGCCTGAAGACCAAGGTCTTTGACCAGTGCGTCCTACCGGTGATGACCTACGGAGCCGAGACGTGGACACTTACAGTAGGGCTAGTCCATAAGTTGAAAGTCGCTCAACGCGCTATGGAGAGATCTATGCTCGGTGTATCTTTGAGAGACAAGATCCGCAACGATGAAATTCGCATGACGACCAAAGTCACCGACATAGCTCTGAAGGCTAGCAAGTTGAAGTGGCAATGTGCTGGCGCTGGACAACCGCTGGAGTAGACGGCTCTTGGAGTGGAGACCGCGTCTAGGCAAACGTAGTGTGGGACGCCCTCCTGCAAGGTGGCGCGACGATCTGCGCCGGGCGGCGGGAGCTAGTTGGATGAGAAGAGCCGATGACCGGGCTCAGTGGCGTACCTTGGGAGAGGCCTATGTCCAGCAGTGGACTAACGTGGGCTGAAGATGAAGTATGTATATTACATTTTTTAGTCGAAGTGAGAAAGGGGGAGACTCTATGTTAGGTTATGTGTATTTTTTGATCATAGAAGTAGAAAATGTGTGTTTTATAAAAAAAAAACTTTTTTTTTAATTACAACACTAGCGATGAAATATTTATATTTACAACACACGAACTTTTAATTTTTAGTATTTTAACTGATTATAAGTGTAAAGGAAATACAACAGTTCTGAAAATAACTGACCTCAACCTCAACCTTTACATAGTAGCGAAGAAATATCCTCAACGAAAGATTGGCTAAGCTTCTGTCACTCCATCCGATACGGTAGCGTGAAGTGAAAATAAAGAGTCGATCTATCAATGGACAACGCAGCAATTCAATTGAGCTTGATCGCCCCCTGAGAGCCAAGAACACGGTCTTGTTGGCAGTGGTTGTTAACATTTTATTTGTAGTACATTTTTCATAAAAAATATGGCATGAAAAAGAACATTTTTTATTGAAGCTGAGTGAGAATTGAGTTGTCATGGTATCTTAATGGTAATAAAAACTTACTTAAGTAAAATATTAACATTAAAATAACCAAGAAAATCTCAATTTTAATGGATTTCAAAGAAGGAGAGATTCAATGGACTGTTTAATTTGGCAACAGTTTCGAGACTTTAGAAAAACCTAGTAGACATACTGTTTTATATGTTAAAGGATTGAACGTACAAAGATAACACCCGGGCCTAGAACATTTGTTATTTTGATATCTACCTGACATGGAAACAAATTTTGAAAACCTGACCTAAAAAATTGAACAAGAGTCAAATTAAAAATAATCGCGTGGTCGTATTAAAAAGATTTATGAGACAAACGAGAAATAGGTACCTCAAAAAATTTGTATATCATAAAATAGTTTATTTTACACTCGTCGTGGAACATTCACAGAAATTAAAAGCAAACTTATTTAAGGCTGTATGAATGAAAGCCTCATAGTAATATTATCTTAATTGCGTACACGTGCGTATCCATTCTAAGGACTTGAGCCGGTAATTACACAACCTCCTTCAACTAGAATGCCTCGTAAAATACGAAATGAGACGAGAACTTAAAATAAAATCTTGACGAATGTATTTTGTGGGAAGAAATATACGATAATGCGAAGTTTATGAAAGGAATTTTAAACAATATTCATTTAGAAGTACCTACCCTATAATAAAAAAAATATTTATTATTAAATTTGTGAAAATTAAATTGTCTAAAAGTTACTACAATATAAATAGTAAACAATGAGTTACAACGTCATATATTTTTAATTAACCGCGGGCCTAGAATACTTAATTAACTGGGAATACTTGGAATACCTAATTATTTGAGATCTGTGGCGAGGTGCTTACCAATATATTAGATATTCCAAATTAATTCTCAAATAGAGCAACGCATATGTAATTAATTTTACTTATAGGCCACAATTTAGTATTGGCTACAAATATGCCAAAGCGGCAATGACCACTTAACTTTTTATGTAGCGCGTATAAGTTTCTACTCCTTTTACATTAAAATAAAAAAGAAAACCACAAAAGCAAAAATAAAAAAAGGTTGAACACCACTGGCCACAAAGTAGGCACCTATGTGCCTATAAAAGGTTGTCTACACACTCCGTAAACGGAAGAGGTGATATTTTCGCCTCGAGATAAAACGATAGATTTATTGCATCGTAGTGACGCTTACCAATTACTTTTTTACAAGCTTTTTTATAGTTCGTGCGCAATAAAACATAGGTATATTTTAAAGCTGTCACTATCGAATAGTATTAAAATATTGATGAGAATTTGAATGGATAAAATGTAGAGAATTTCAAATATATTTAAAATGGGCTGCGATCAAAAAATATAGATGAGTTTTTCATTTTGTATGCCTCAAATGCGTTGTTAATGTTTTTGGCCTACCATACCTTTAAGTAAGCAATTCTTATAAAAAGACCGGGTTTATGTGGTTTCCGTCTCAATTTAGAAAAAAATTGCCGTTTGGGCTGTAGAGCGTGCCAAAGAATAATACAAATATACGAAGACATTACCCTCCGAAATCTGGCCTAAAAAGAACATAGCAACACTTAGCAATGTTATAGTGTTAAGAAACCAGTGTGCCGGTATTGTCAACCCTACTTTTAATTATCAATACCTTTGTGATCAAGGAAATAAAATTTAATTTAATTTTGTTACTATTGAATATTACAAAATTTGACTTTGAATTTGGTTTATTTAGTTATAGGGCATGCAATTTAACAAAGAAATTGTACTACGTGCTATCAAGGAGGCACGATAATCATATTTCAGGCAAAATATCTTAAGGGTTGTGCGACGTATACCACCTTGAATTTGGTCAGCGTAGTGTATAAAATATGACCGTCCTCTCCTCCCACCCTGTCCCTCAAGGAAGACTGAGGTGACCTGCGCCCAGATTTTGGACAGACAGAATTTGGGTTGACGATGAAGATATAACTTTACAAAAATATAACAGTAATAAACTTTTTATTGCAGGCATTATAAAACTCAAATCCATAAAATAACAGTTACAGTCAGAAATATGAAAATATAAAAAATACAAAGGTAATTTATATTTAAATGTAAATCCACCTTTCATACGCGAGAAAAAATGTAAACGCAAAATGAGTTACTTTTTCAAAAGCTCTGAATAGACGCGAGATGAAAGCTATTTTATTCCAATCATACGAGTAGTTTCGTGTCGGAAGATCCTTTGTTCGCGCCACGAAAGCCTAGATTTGACCCAGTTTTGTACCGTCAGCAAAAACTCCACGTATATACCGTAAAGGTTACTTCTACTGTCGTAAAGTACATTTGATAACACGATATGGGTTCGATATTCAAATGGGAAACGTTAAAAACACTTGTGATCCCTTTCAAGTAAAACAGGAACGGTAATGTAGGTAAACATTATTCTGTCGGCACTACTCTCGGAGAGTAGCGACTCCGTTATATGTATTTTAAATAACAATTCTATGTAAATGAGGATATTATATATTATTGTAATTATGAATATCATTATTTAATGCGCGTATATTAGTAATATCTTTAAAGTAAAATCAAGGGTGTATACCATGTATCGTGGATGTATGTCATGTACATACTTTTAAGTAGGAAATGGTCTTCTATTTTCTTTCTTCGACGTTAAAATATTCCAATCTGTTTTATTTTTTTCCTGGTTGTTTATAGACTCCTTTTACTTTTGAAAATTCGTTAAAATAAAAGAAATTGTTACTGTTTACCTCTGTCCCTGTAGTTGCGGGATCAGAGTAGGGCTACTGCATCTCCTGCCTGTCGTAAGAGGTGACTAAAGGGACCTTTCCGGGTCTTTTTGCGGGCGGCAAGAGTGGGACCTCGAACCGCCCAGCCAGCGAAGCCCAACCCTGGGAAGAACGGCAATGTGTGACCCTCACGTTTACTTTATACAATTCCAAACTTATTTCTCGTCCAACTTTTGTGGTCAAACAATACCTTTATACCACGTAACCCTCATCGTGGAAATAAATTTGGAAACAAAAACGGAACGGCTACTTTTGTTGTTTTTGAATTACCTACTGATAAGCTCTTTGTACAGTCTTCGGAATTAATATGGTAATTATGTAATGTAATGCTAATTTTGTAATACATTTTACCATTCGGGCAGACCTATATCAAATTTTATCAGACCGCAAAAAGGTAACATTTTTACTAGGTTGGGCACAAAATTTGCTAAGGTAAAGCCTTGTTACTGTTTTATGAGCGTGTGTGTTTATGTAACATATGTGGCATTACATAAATACATGTGTAATGTATGTCTCATTCTTTGGCACATTCTGCAGCCCAAACAACTTGTCGGATTTTAACATATGAAGTGTCGTTGGATTTGTGTAAATTGTGGAAGTCAAGGTTCTAGAACGCACTGTGGGTACACTTCGGCGGCACCAACGTCACACCTATTTCTGTTTAATAACAGCGGTGTTAAACACTGCTGTGTTCTGGTTAGAAATGATAAGGGAGACATACTTTTCCGAGGCTGTCCATCTTAGTCCTCAGGTGTAAAGGACGCATCTGTGGCCGACCTCATGTAGGAATCTAATCTTATCTGGGGTTGGTAATGGTAATGATAATTTCCATGAGCGATGATAGTCACTTACCATCAGGTGGACTGCATGTACGTTTGCTACGGCTATATTAAAAAGAATCCAGTAGCAACTAAATGCAATGAGTTCGAAAAACAATTTCACTTACAGTGGATACACTTTATGTTTATTTTCACTTACCATAAAAGTGAAACGCCCTTTAGTTGGCGAATAATGATCCAAGAAAACTTATCTCGCATCTACTTAACTAACAAGTGAAATTTAATAAAACAGCGGGTTTAGTAAATATATGCTAATTAGAATGAAACTTCGTTTGTAATCGTCAAAAAGGCTAAGAGTTTTTAAGATATTTTAATTGTTAAATAATCAAAAATCAGTTTCATATATTATATTAAATAATCAATAGACGAAAACCATCAATAATATGATAATTGTATAATTTGTATGAAAGCCAATACATCTTGTATGTAAATTATATGATATTTCGAATTCTGCTAGTTACTATAAAACTGTCGTCAGTTGTTCAATAAATCCACAGAATATAAATCCGCGGGAAAAATTATTTATTTATTGATTGCACGGCAAAGGTTGTTAATGTATTTTTCATACGATTTTAGAAAATCGGTACCAATTTCATGCTTATATCGATACACCTACATACTCGTACCTATCTGCCATTTAAGGCTTAACGCTTATTGTCTATTGAATTTTTGCCTACTAAAGATCGAAATTGGATAAGATCAAGCCCGTTTTTCAAATTTTCCAATTGTTTTACTTACCAAAGTTTGCATTTAACAAATTCTTCATATTTTTTATATTATATTATGAAATTTCGATCTTTGGCACGTAAGATTTAGACAGATTGAGTATTAATAACGTAGATCGACGTATGTAGAATGAAATTACATATCTTATTTTGTTCTAGTTACTTCTAATTTGTCCTTTAATTTATTGTGCTACTAATATAGCTCATTTACTTGCTTTTATCTAGACTTTTTGCAACTTATTCCCAGGGTGAGCTTGAAAAATTACTTGTCGTAGCTAAGCGCCGTGTAAGTACGATGCTCTAATACTTTGTACGATTTATTTCCAGGACATTATCCAGCCGATTTGTTTTAGCAATGGCATACTGTGACACTTTTATATTACGATACAGTTGATGCAATATGGGTTTGAGGTTCTTCTCCATGGTAAAAACACCTAATGGTAGTAGCGATTATTATGAAATATGTTCTATTTACTAATCATAATTGCTGTACCCTTAAGGATTTTAAACATTATGTATAATTATTTTACAGTAAAAAATAAATGCATTATATCCCGCTCTGTGGCGTGCTAGAATTCCCCGCCTTAGTCGTAACATCATCATCATCATCTACCCATTACTGTCCCACTGCTGGGCACGGGTCTCCTCTCATAATGAGAAGGATTAGGCCGTAGTTCAGCTAGCCGGCTTAGTAGAATTCACATACCTTTGAGATTTTTTTTTATAAATCTCTCAGGTGTGCAGGTTTTCTCACGAGGTTTTCCTTCACCGTTTAGCAAGTGATATTTAATTTCTAATACGCACATAACTTTTTAAAAATCAGAGGTGCGTGCCTGGGATTTGAATCTCGGACCCCTCGATCGACAGGCCGAGTTTCTTAACCATTAGGCTATCACTGATTTTTCTCTAACGTCCGCACATTCTACCTCATCCTATCATAAACCATACCCCCGTAACCTATCTCATACCATTCTGTGCCATTTCTTTTAACTCAAAAATATATACTTGCACTTATTGGTTACTGGTGGATGTCCATTGGAAGTTTTTCTTAAATTATGTGCGCTGCAATACTTTGCAATGTAATTTAAAAAATAATATATCACTAGTAATAATCTATCACTACGTAATAAATGGAAACTTAATTGATGGAACTCTTGGCTACGTTAAAGAATAAAACTTTGTAAAAATCGTCCTCTTTAGCATATTCAATCTTCACGATATTCATACTCTTATTATTTGTAAACATTTGAATCGGTTTTGGGAGAATATAAAGCAATACTTTATACTTATTTTATGTTATATTTTTATATCTGTAGAGTATAAATACGAGCTTAGTAATTATGTCTAAAAGCACTTGAGAATTCAGTCTGGATACGTACTAAGTGAAAGCATATTATACATAACAGAGTAGTTTGATAAGTTGAACCAGAGAGTTCTCGCAACTTACAATAGTTATTGTTTGTGATATTATTAATATGTGTACTTTTAAAGAAATGAAGGTGGTAGAACCCTTTGTGGTTCGACTTGGGCGGCACCATCGCCACACCTATTTCTACCTAATAACAGCAGTGTTAAGCGCTGCTGTGTTCCGGTTTGAAGGGTGCTTTAAGGGAGACCGACTTTTTCAAGGCGTTCCAGCTTAGTCCTCAGGGGTAGCGGCGCATCTGTGGCCGACCTCAAGTAGGAATATCTAATCCTATCTGGGGTTGATTACAGATATGTTTGGGCGGCAGTAGCCACTTACCATCAGGTGGACTGCATGCTCGTCTGCTACTCCTATATTATAAAACAAAATATGTTTGCAGTTCATGTGTCAATAAGTATTCATTATTTAGATGTAAATATAGTAACAATTAATATAGGGCCAACATTATTATCACAACAATTGCACCATAAACAAAATGACAAAGAACAGTTAAGACAAATACTCAAACAGTTTGCCTTTCCCTAAGGCTCTGTTAGATTACTTCTAGTAGTGATGGGCCGTGCTGCAATTTGTTTGAGGGCTCGTTAAGTAATTATATGAAGCAGTTATAGTGTTGTTGTTGATGCCTGGACTCAAGTTATGCGTTCGAAATGCCGTGGATTTCCTTACTAAACTAGATGTTAAGGAGGATTATTTGGTGTTGTTTTAGCGTATATTGATAGCGTATACTGATATTGCACATCACAAGTCGTTGGGTGTATACGCATAATCTTGCACAGGAGTTACCTGTTTGTGTGGTAAAATAAAACAGGAATTTGAAAATTCATGTCCTTTTAAGGGAAAACTTTGAAGGTCTAGGAGCATAAAATTTGGCACCGTAGTTCTTCGTATATTTAAAATAGACGAACATAACAATAAGAAGTGATTTTAGGGACTAAAAGTTAGTCGGTTTAGCGGCATGAAATCATGTACTGTATTAATTTATATATCATCTGTCATCAGTAAGATAGAATTTGAAAAATATATCATCTAACGGGGTTTAAAAGGGGGGGAAGTGCGAAAATTTGTGTAATGATTTTTCATATAATGTAGTTGATTACCTATTAAGAAAGGATTTTAGAGAATTCGTCTTCTGAGGTTAAATCGGGTATGAATGAAATCTTGTAACATATAAAACATCTACCAGTAGACTACACTTTTATTTAAAGACTTAGCAGTTCTAAGGCGGGCGTGAAATCGTGGGTTAACTGGTACACGACAAAATATAAGCACTATTTCTTAGTCCACTGTCCATTTGTTACCGTATAACTCGAAAGTACCTCTTCTAATTGGTCGCGCTAACTTATTGGTTGTTGTTAGTGATATCCTGTTGCTTTGTGACCGCTATTTATTACCTTCATCAATAATAATTGTGGTTGGACTTGCGTTGGCCTATTTTAAAATTTCTGCCTGCCAGTCAGTATTCGTTTATTTTTTTTTTATATTCGTTTATATTATTCGTTCGAAGGTGGAATCCTTTGTGGTTCGATTCCTGATGCACTACCGCATAAGAGTAGTGGTAAGCGCTGTATTTCGCTTTGAAAGATGGGATAAGAATCTTATTGGCATGGCACTGCCGTGCCCCCAGATTCGAGGCGTTCCGCGTTCCTACTTAATCTACTGAGGTAGCAGCATCAGTGGTCAACCATCTTTCATCTCTGGTCATCTAATCTTATCCGGGGTCGATTATAGACATCCATGGACGACAATAGCCACTTAAAATCAGGTGGACTGCATGGTCGTTTGCTACTTCAATATTATAAAAAAATCTGTTAACATATTTGAATTATTCAAAAACAAATAGGTGACAAAACGGTAAGTTAGATTCCAATGGTATGCATATTGCCGTAAAGTTACAAACAAGCATACTTATTAAGTTGTCACATAATTAAATTGTTTGTTCGCAACATTGTAACTTTACTGGGAACTGGTTCTCAACCTAATGGTGTTAATGAGCAAAAATTGTACGTTTGTGTATCCGCACAATCTTATAATTATTATAGTAAATAGTTCAGTTGAATTAGAATAACTTTACCATAAATAAAATTGAGAAAGAAAACATGAAATGTATTAGTATGATAAGGGTGTTACAGACCTTAAAAATAAATCTTAAACCTTAAAAAGATTTTTCATAAATGTCATCGTTAATAAATTTTCAAAAAATTAGATCTATTTTAACCTCTTATTTAACTAATTTTGTTGGTTCATGTGCATGGGGAAGGTCAAATCTTGCAACTAAATTTTAACCAATTTATTTTTATATTTTAACCAATTTTAACTCTAACCAATTGAGGTGAAAATTCGCATACACTTTTGGTTTTCAATTTGGATGAATCTTTTTAAAAGTTATTTAAAATATATATATATTTTTTATTATTTTTATAAGTATACTATACAATAGTGAACAAAATACATATATGACAACCTGATATTTAGCGATTACTGCAGCCTATGTGTACTTACGTATTCGGTTTTATCGTACTTAAATATCTTACGTATTCAAAAAGTATATGTATTGTACTTAAAGACGTTCACTAATCCGTTGTTGTCCCTAAGGACTAAATTATAGCGCTTAATCTAAACCCATTAGCTCCCATATCTTGCTTTGTGCATTATGTACGTCTGAACAATATATTTGCGCGTGCGCGTTGATGTCTTTCATATCAATATTGTTTAATCTTTGTTTGTATAAAATGTCTAAAACTTATTTATATAAAAATGTTTATATACGTATCTGAATGGAACCAAAAATAACAAAGTTATTAATTTTATTACTTGTTATAATTTTCTAACAGACACGTAAATCATAGGGTAATTTCGAATTTAATAGATTTTTATAAGACTTCGACGTAAAGATACGTACATTGTGAAAATATGAAGGATCCTATTGAAATAAATACTGTCGACTTGAGAATCTCCTCGTTTTTGAAGTCGACTGAAAATAATCATGGCGATCATGATTCGTAGGTAATTGAGAAGCTTTTAATTGTACATAATATAGGTAGTAGGTTAGTTTGAAATACAGACAGACAACAACTCTAGTTATTTGTATATATATCTCAGCTCATAACACTCGTGTAATCTCTAATTGAAATTCCCATAAAAGCCAGCTTAAATCAAAGCAAAGCGGCCACTTGGCAAGCCACCAAAACTGTGTCAACACGGGACCACACAAACTTGGCGGTCGGCCAGCTCTGCTAAACATGATATAGCGCGGAATTTGTGTTAAATAATTAATTTTAGACCCTAATTTATAATAATATTGTGACAATGGATTTTTAGGATATTTTGAAGTTAAGTATGCAATCAGAAGCAGTGATAGCCTAGTGGTTAAAAAACTCGGCCTCTCGATCGAGGGGTCCGAGGTTCAAATCTCAGGCACTCAACTCTGAATTTTCAAAGTTATGTGCATATTAGTAATTAATTATCACCTGCTAAACGGTGAAGGAAAACATCGTGAGGAAACCTGCATACCTGAGAGATTTATAAAAAAAAATCTCAAAGGTATGTGAAGTCTACCAATACGCACTTGGCCAGTGCGGTGGACTATGGCCTAATCCTTCTCATTATGAGATTATGATTGTTGATGATTGAAGAAGTATGCAATATATCTGATGATAAGTGGCCCCTGCCAAAGCATATCTGTAATCAATCTGTGATAAAATTGGTGTACTACAGTACGCCCTTACGTAGATAGGACTCCTACCTAATGTTGGCTGAGATGCGTTGGGATTCATCGGTATAACTAAAAATCAGTTAGAATGCCTCGTATCTAAGTCTGTTTCTAAGTTCAAAGTAGAAAGTTATTATATAGGTAATTTAGGTGTGGCAGTTTGTCAGGAGTCGATCTAAGAAAGCCCTTCAACTACCCTTAAATCTTTCTTTTAATAATCCTTTTTATGTTCCACGTCATAGATCGTCTTTCACTACAAAAACAATTGAGAGTATAGTCCACCGTGTTCGCCAAGTACAAATTGGTAATCTTTAGATATCGTAGTTGTATTTTTAAACTCTTAGACAAGATGGTTTCCTTACGACTCTTTCACCATTTAAATATGACAACTAATTTCTCATTACCTCTTATTCATATTTAATGCTAGATGAATGTTTCTGTTTACAAGTTGTTCGTAATAATATATGTTAGGATTTCACTCCTTTTTTGGTTACCTTTTCTTTCACGTACTTTAAATGTATGTTTTGGTTGAATTTCTCTTCATTTTACAAACCATATATGACACTAGTTGTGAAAACGTGTACCCATTGAAGATTTTCCTCTAATGTGGTAACAAATAAACTTTATATACCTTCATAACCATATTAGCATTGCTTGTATTATTAGAGAAAACACACATAAAAACAAGTAGGTATGTAAATGCACGGACAATCAGATATTATTTATATTCTAAAGATGGTAGAATCCTTCATCGTCAACTCCAGTGGTACCACCGTTGCATCTACTTATTGTCTGTACTGTAGTGTCAGGCGCTGGGTTTTGAAGAGTGTGGTAAGAATACAGCTGATAAAAGTATTCCGACATAGTCCTCAGCGGCAGTATTGTTCCAATTAGAGATTGATTGTAAATGGCGTATATAAGCAGTGACCACTTACTATCAGGTGTCCTGCATTTTCATATGCTACTTAAATTTCACTATAACAAATCAGGATATTTTTTAATATACAATATTAGAGTAGCAGACGAGCATGCAGTCCACCTGATGGTAAGTGGTTACTGCCCCCCATGGATATCATGTAATTGACTCCAGATAATATTAGATTCATATCAAAGGTCGCCTACAAATGCACCGCTACCCTTGAGGACTAAGTTGGAATGTCTCGGATAAGTATGTCTCGCTTACCACACCATTAAAACCAGAACACAGCAGCGTTTAACACTGCTGTTATTAGGCAGAAATAGGTCTGGCGGTGGTGCTGCCAGTGTGGAACAACAGAGGGTTCCACCAACTTCATGAACGATACCTCCCCTAGGATTGTACCTAGAACCTTGTGGATAGAGCGGTATACCCATTTCTTCTCTATACGGTCGATGCTAGTTAAATAACTGTTAATTTCTTCCGCACTTTTACTGCCAGCTTAAGTTAGTAAAACGTGTTATTATCCATATCGCTACCGTTTAATTGGATTTTAATTACCAACTGGATGACCAATCCTATTTTATCTTTATAAATATAACGGGTTTATACTTACCGATTTGTGTGTCCCCGGTAAATAGAGGTGAATGTATCTATGAACCTATTTTAGAGGTACAAATAAGCCTAGACACTATATCTAAGGTCCCAATAAATCTACTAAAAAAGTTTGTAAGAATTAGTTCATTATTAATTTAATTTAAGAGATCAGCACATACAGAAAGCAAGGAAAATGTATTTTTCCTTTCGTGAATATTATACTTATAAGGTTAGACAATAACAGTCACTTTGAAGCCACAGACAGACTTAGATTTTATTTATTTGTATAGAATATATAATAGATACCGTCGCGTACGTAAACGTAACCCAAAAAATTGAACCGTTCGCTCATGATTACTCAGCTGAGCGTACTTCCCGGGCGGTAAAAAAATTGCATCAAATTTTACTTACGGCATTTCGTCGCGGTGTCGTCCCGCCGGATCATTTCACTGCGCCCGCGCCGATTCCATCGCGCTAAAGACGCTCAGTCGCATCCGAGCAACGGACCCGGCCGCACGCGTCTGAACGCGAACATAGTGCTTAAACACGCATCTGTGACAGTGACATGGTTTTGTGTTCTAATCGGATTCCGTTACGGTGCCATTGAAAACGTAAGTGTCGCGTTTTTTCAACACCCCCCATCTGGACTCTGAGCGATCGGCGCAATTGTGCTAATATATTTGAAAACTTATTTATTATTGCGATCAAATCTCTCGACGCGCTAAGCTTCGCTATCAAACGAAACGAAGCTTTGAGCACGACAAATCGACACGCGAACCGATACACAAACCCAATTCCGAATGTCGATTAATTGCCGATATGCGTTTCTCGTGCACGTATTTAAATTATTTAGAAATCAGAGTCGTCACAATACATGAAAAAAATGCACGAAATCGCCGGAGCGGCGCGTTGCGGCCACGCTGTGGTGATCTCGCGATGTCACACTGAAAATGTGATGGTGCTGATTAGACCGATTGTGGAAAACGGGACTTTTCTGCCAATTACTCTCTACTGTAGCTACTCCATAAGAAATGTACGACATTACAGAATAATTCACTAGGAACGATCGCCGACCTGTGTTAGCTGTGGTTTCTATCTCTGACAATGATAAAATCGTAAACCGATATCATATATTATTGATTGATAGAGGATTGTGAAGTATATATAATTAGAAAAGTGGTTTATGCACAATGCGAGTGTCCTACTAGTCGATTATCCTACTATTATCATGTTTATAGGACATTGTACGGTTTAAAACAAAGCTTAATTGTTTAAGTTGAGGATATTACGAGAGGAATTTGGCATTACGTTTACATAATATAAATGTTAGCTTTCGTATGTTTGTGTCCGCAAAACTTAAACAGTATTCGATTAACATCACGTTGACTGTCTATTTAAGATTGTTTTTTTATAAAATTATCCCATCCTATGGCAAATATTTAACTGAGCCAGGCAGCTGAGGCAAATCATAGCTGATCTGATTTTAGCTAGTGCAATATATTATTATTTTATTGAAATACTTTCTAAGTAACTAACGTAAAGCTAAAGTAAAAAGCATAAAGCAATTGTTCTTGAATACAAATGCTAATAATATGAGAGATGAACAAAACAAACCACTGACACAGATCGCTGAAGAACTGAAACGGATCGTTAAAATCTCAAAAATTGAATGACAAAAAGTAGGACGATCCAAACATGCATAAAATAAGGCTGAAACATAACTGCAAATTTAATCACTCAACCGTTTCAACTGTTATCAATATGAAAGCATTAATATTTAAGCCGTTATAAAACATTTGTCTAAGACTAGTATTTAGGCTCAAAAATTACGGCACTGATTTTTTTTATTTTTTTTTTGAGCTATGTTATTGGCACGAAATAATTTTTTGTATAATACACCAATTGGCTTCCTGGAACTCAAAAAGTGCAAGACAACTAGATCGATTTGTAATCTTTAAATTATCTACAAATAAATCCTTCATTACATTTATGACTTACTGTACATATCACTATATAACCTCGGATAGGGTTTGCTACTATATAAGTCAAAAGTCTTTATGCTTTTCTATTTTCTCTTTGATTTGAAAGATGTGTCAAGGAAAACTTACTTGCTTATTAATTACTTTTCAGGATATATCTGTGATCTATAATAGAATTTGGTGTTCTTTGCTATGTCTGTCTGTAGTCTCAAATTCATAATTCCAGTAACTAGTTCAACAGATTAAGGGTTACCAGGTACCGATGTAAATGTCAATATTTCATTGTCGATATGATCTGCCTGATGCGCACTGAGTTTTATATTATTTATTGTGTAACAGTAAAACTTCTAATATAATATTGTTATTACAAAAAGTATACATTCTTACTTATTATTTGAGACCTTAATACATCTTTTTAGTTAATGATAGTTACATAGTGATAACGTATGATAAGGTGGATTGCCTGTGTTTTTATTAGGTACTTATACACATGTTTATACACCACAGATTCCTGTTATTTCAAGTTCGCAACTTATAGGCGTATTAGAAAATAATGATTACTTGTTTTAATGATGAAGTAATGTATTGTGAGGAAACATGTTGCTGAAAGATCTTCATAATATTTAAGGTTTGTGATGTTCTATAAATTCGCATTTAGTCAATTGTGAACTATTGCTTAAACCCTTCACATTTTAAGAGAATATAAAATTAAGTAGATAACGATTGAATAAAAAAGAACGAAATATAAATTAGTATTGACTGACAAACTTTTTTATATGTTACAGTCTTAAGAATTACTGGTACGATTATAATATTTCTTTCTCTCTTAGAAAGTTACATTATTTCAAATGCACATAGACTATGTATGAGATATTTGAACGCGTGTAAAACAGTCCACAGTTTAAATAATGTGATTAATTCTGAAATATATTAGCTGCGTTTGTATTTCTCTTTATGTCTTTTAAATTAAATTAACGAGGCTTATATTATGCTTATGCAACATCAGAGCAAATAATACATTTATCTTTTCATTTCGTTTTAAAAAAATGATTACATACAATTTGGTTTACAAATTAAGGCTCACTCTGTCTTGTGGGAACTCTTCCCAAGGACAGCAATTTGGATGCTCATTATATTTTGAAAAAAAAAAAAATGTTGCATGATCAACTTCTTCATTCCATAAAGATATGTTATAAGTTATGTGTAAATGTAATTTTAAAATTAATAAATAAATAGTAAAACTGTTACCATAAAATAAATCATATTGAGTACATACCCGTCAAATACAGTATATTTAGTATGTACCACAAACCATAGGTGGTATCATAACTGATTCAAGACTAATCGCACGTCAGTACGTTCTCAACATAATGCTCATGCGCATGTGCATGCAAGACGGAGATCGCTTCCGAGCGCGAGTGTGTTAGTAGCGTAGTGAGAGTTAGACTGTGCACGCCGACCTGGAACATCGGCTCGAATTAGCGCCCGTAAAGAAAATTAATACGCATTTTAATACACAATCGCTAAGCGTGACTTTGAGTCTGAGAAAGATTTTTTTTTTCTATATTGGCACCGTTTTACTTAATAAATGTTATTGATACTGTTTATTTCTTCTGTCTCGAGTAGAAAAGTAAGAAAACATATTTTATGAAATATCATTAAAAATGATACGCATTTTAAATAATGATTTCTGGTCGTAGACTAGTGGTGAGCGTGGTTATGAGACAAGGAAAATTGCCTTTTTGTAATTTTCTAAGATATTGGCTTAAACTACTTATATGCAACAGTAGACCGAAAAAACTAGCAAAGGGTAATTTGACCCATATTTTAATTTGTCATTACTAAACTACATACTTGTATCGTAAAACTAGACATATTTGTATTAAAGAATCATACATTATCTACTAAAATTTTACTTTAATCGTATACATTGCATATGAGCATCTTAATTAAAAAGAATTTACTCATTTACTTTACATTTTACAAATTTTAATTTTTAATTAATTCTTGCGGGATAAGCATTTTTATATTTATGATTTTATCACATCATATTATTTATATGGTCTCAAATAAAATACAAGTAACTAGAGATTTTTGGAGTTGTGACTTACTTTAGAGCATGTTGTATGCTAAATACCACACAGAAAGTTTTGGGCTTCTAGTAAGGTTTTCAAGTTATGAATTTTATATTCGAATACTTTCGACTTAGTTTAGAAATATGGTGAATGGGATGTGGTAGTTTATAACCGTCTAAAGTTCAAAATCTTCATTTTAAACTAATTTGGTATTATTTACGAGTATGAAGTGAGTTTCAAAATGTTGGGGTAAAAACTTCATAGGATTTTAAGCTAGGTAGTTCATCCTTCACAAACCGCATGGAATTAATTTATTAAGCTGGTTACAATGATTCCAACCTTTATGTCTGGCTAGAAAGAAATTTATTTCTATTTTGGGTTTGCTTATTACAGTATTAATTAGTCGTAGTATTGATGAAACCGTTGGCTTTAAGTATGAACTGTGTCTTATTAATATCCCTTCATTCTCTATTTGTACCCCTAATAGTCAGAAGACCAAACTAAGCCTAAATGTTATGAAGAATAACCCCTACAAAAAGAAAATCAGAATTTTTAAAAAATGCATTTTAATCTGACCACCATCGGTGTGTATAGGCAACAGTCGGCGACTATAGTCAATAGTCGACCACAGTCGGCGACTATAGGCAACAGTCAACGACATTCGGCACTCGTCGGTGACGGACACCAACTACACGCGGCATAGTAAGCGACGGTCGTCGATATGAACAAGTAATCAACTTAATTTTCCTGAATGACTGTTTTTTACTTGTTGGGGGGCCAATGGCAGTGATAGCCTAGTGGTTAAGAAACTCGACCTCTCGATCGAGGGGTCCGAGGTTCAAATCCCAGGCACGCACCTCTGATTTTTCAAAGTTATGTGCGTATTAGAAATTAATTATCACTTGCCAAAACGGTGAAGGAAAACATCGTGAGGAAACCTACATACCTGAGAGATTTATATAAAAAAACTCATAGGCATGTGACATCTACCAATATTCACTTGGCCAGCGCGGTGAACTATGGCCTAATCCTTCTCATTATGAGAGG
The DNA here is from genome assembly GCA_014595695.2 of Epargyreus clarus clarus. Lineage (NCBI taxonomy): Eukaryota > Metazoa > Arthropoda > Insecta > Lepidoptera > Hesperiidae > Epargyreus > Epargyreus clarus. The sequence continues at coordinate 149,346 of JACTTY020000094.1, forward strand.
AGACCTGTGCCCAGCAGTGGGACAATAATGAGTTGTTAATGACTTGTTGGAGTTAATATTAATAACGTTTAAGCCGATTTTAGACCATCGCTCATATTTTAACCCCCTTAACTTTATAACTTCCTTCACTAGACACATGTCATGATAAATGACGACTGAGATAACCTAATCTACATACAAACGGTGATGACAAAAGGCATTAGCGATATTCCAAGTCATTACACCATGGCGAATTACACAATTTGACTTTATTAAACTGGGAAATATAGTCTGCAACTAGGAAAAGTTTAGCTTTTTGATGTTACTAGGAAAATATGACATATTTTTAATACGCTTTTATTAGCTTCAGACGTATGTATGTTGGTATGTTAGTATGTAACGGAATCTTTGAACATGACTTTAACCCCCTTCAAAACGTCGGATTAACTCGAAATTTGGCATACTTATTATGTATAGGGGCTATGGACAAGTCAAATAATAAGACATACTTATGTACAATATACTTGATGACCCGCGATGCGGAATGGTTTGATAAGAAATGGGTCCCGAGTTCGATCCCCGGTCAGTAAAAACTATTAAAAATATATTTAGATTTATTTTGAGGGTCTGGTTACATAGTCGTCTTTGTGTGAGTCCATAGCACATACGATACGGATAATCTTAATGTGGAGCTATGAGTGTATAAATGCTGATTTATACATACATACACAACATACACACAACATACACAAATATTACATACACTCGAAAAACATTACCCTCCTTAGAGCTTCTAGGAAAAATTACAAATTACATTTACAACGGTCAGACTGATCGAAATACCATAGCCTTCCACAGTGTGTTTAAGAAGTAATACGAACTAATTTCTGCTACTAACACAATTAATAATCCCATTTTTATATTGCGACACGAACTCCACTTTTTAAATTCCACGTGGGCGATTGTAAGCAATCTAGTTACGTGCGAAGACAACGATGATTTATCTCAGTCGTTACCAAGAAACTGACCGGAGCGCCATCTTGAAGAAGCCTTTGCCTTTGCCTTGAATTACCATGCTTCTGCGCTCGCATTAATTAAATGAAATTACCACTTATATCAGCCGATGACAAGAAATATTCCCGTTCTGGTCCTTCGAGCCGGATGCCCGGTCAGATGTTTACTTTCATCCCTGATTACTGGTTCGACCACTCGGGTGCAAGTTTTATTAGTTGTAAGCACCAATGACTTGAGTTTAATCGACAGTCTACGGTTTAAGGCCATAAATCGATACATTAATGGCGTTTAAAGTTGTAATCAGTATAATTTGTACTTGCGTTGGTCTATGGCGAGCTTTATCGGAAGATTTGTTTGTTACTGGTTCTCTCTTTTTCTGTTATAATTATAAACCACTGTATGATGTATTATTCCAAAATCTACGCCCATTTGAACTGCAAAACAATAGGTCTACTAATTATATCGCTGGTAAAGGAGAAATCTGAATTATGGTTTCATAGATTCATATTTCCGTTCTAGGTATTTGTACACATGTGTGTCTATGACACAGGAATAGGTATAGATTTGAGAATACAAAGTGTTAAAATAAATCGGCAATGGTCATTGCTTTTATAGCCAATCCATTACTGTACTTGTCCGAAAATACTTTAAATAACAATAAGAGTCAGACAGCGGACTGGTAAAATTGAAACGTTTTCAGAAATTAAAACAGAAGTTCAAAATGTATATGCATACCTTTATTTATTTAAGATATCAAAACGTACGGCGGCGCGTTGGACAGATTCAGCTGTCCGAACGCATTAGCCTATACACATAGGCGACGGAGCGGTCACCATACCGGTGTGACGCGCAGAGGGTCCCGGGTTCGATCCCCGGCTAGACAGATATTTAAATTATGAATTTAGATTTCGGTTTCTGGGTCTGGGTGTTTGTATATTTGTTTATGTGTGTGTTCATGGCATCCACGACATAGACAAGCTTAGTGTGTGGCTGTGAATGTAGAAAGAGTTTATTATGTTGTACAAAATGATAATGTTATACATATACGAAACGTTTTCATCTATGCAAACATTCAAATATTCACCGGTAGACTGATAGGCGCGAAGACGAGTATGCAGATAACTTACTCGAGTGTATTCGGTTCTCGGTGCGATGTCAGTTCTTTAGCGTAAATCAAAAGATTATTGCGTTTATATTCGAACGCGGCGTTTAAATATTCATCAATATTCGGAAATTCATTCAGCGGATTGCTCGCGAGTATTTAAATGTTGCATAAAAGTTCAAGTATGCAATTAACCGAAAATACAGAAGAAACTACGTACTTTCTACGAACAAACTAATTAAAGTTCAAGTATGCAAATAATCGAAATTTGAGAAGAAAATACGTACGTTCTACGAAAACACTAGACTTTTCTTAACACTGTCATAAATTTTAAGGGCGAAACAAGTACGTATGTACGAAGTAATAATACTATCTAATTAGGCTTAACGTCTTAAGCCTACTTTCGTGTTGATCACTAATTGTATGACTTGAAACTTTACTTAGTCTAGTATTCTAAAAGCTTCAAAAGAGTCCCAGTGGTGGGCTAATTATGTAATTGGTTTAAGTGCCACTCTGTCTATGTATATACGTGGAAAATGTGTTTAATGTTTTAAGATATATATACGAAAGATCGTTTTTTTCTAACACCTATCTAAGGACATTCAGGTCATTAAGACGAATATAATGACACCTTAATTGTTGAAATTCATTCAGCCCTTTGTTAGATCCGACCAAATAAAGAAAGACAAACATAGAAGATACGCGCGAAAAACATAACCCTTCCTTGGCAGTCGGGTAAAAAACGACAGCCGATGACTGTGTCATATCAATGAGACTAATATATTGGCGATATTAAGGTAAATATAGGTAAGTTTAGTATTGCTCATTATCAAACCTATAAAATATGGCCTCTATTACTTTACATTAAACAGAGAAAAAGGCTATGAGGCTATTATTATGTTTGACGTTTTAAATATAAAATTTTTAGACTATTTTTAATCTAAACGTACTACAAAATCGTCTTTAAAAATCACAGGTAACTTCTCTAAGTAAATCAAATGCTCTGTAGAAAATAAATTTGTTAAAAAGTACATTTTTAAGACAAATAGTTGTGTAAGGTTCGTGTTAGAGGTAATGTTCACATTAACTTTACACTTTCTCTCATCTCTCACGTACATTGATAAAGTTATCGATAAGTGATTTTTATTACAAAAGAAATGGTTTGTAACTTTTCAAAACACTTTAAATATGTGAGTGTACTAAAGTACCGCAATAAACTTTTCTATTACATGACATATATTTTTAGTGCGACGTCAAATTGATTATGTTTATGACGCTTTCACTTTGTATAAAGATTTGTCATTTACCGGATATTTACTCTGTTTATGAGCATGCAGTCCACCTGATGGTAAATGGTTTTTAATTTTTACCATTAATGATAAAAGGCTAAAATGCGCATGGACATCTGTAATCAACCCCCGATAGGATTACATTCCTATCAGAGGTTTGCAAGATTCATTGTTACCTCTGAGTACTAAGCCGGAAAGCCTCTTACCACAACCTTCAAACCAGAATACAGCAGGGTTTAATACGGTAGAATTAGGTGCCGCTAAAGTAGACCACAGAGGGTTCTATCACCTTTAAACCTATAGCCGGCACTCTTAAAGTGCGCGGGTTGTACTTTGATAAGTAAAATAGAAAGATACTTCACTGCCTTAAAATTTAATGAAGCCACAAAAGGAATATTTTCTTATTTATTGTTTGAATTCTTAACAAATCAAATCATTTTTAGAAAAAAATGCGTATAAATAACAAATACCATTTCAATTACGTAATGAATAAATATTTCAAACATTTTAGGGACATTTTAGGACGGAGACGTGGCAACACTTTATTTACGCAATTTTAATTCAGAATTGGTTACACTATCTTGTTAGGAGTGATCAATCTATGTATTTTACTCATCTAAGGGGTTGTAGTTATTGACAACTGCATCTAGCTTTCAAACAGCAGCTAAATCATTAATCACAGATGATCGTAAAAACATCTGCTAGGAATCTTAATAGAACTGAATCAAAGCACTAAATCACGTGAACAATTTGACCTTTTTCGTAAGGAAAACAACATATTTTATCATGTGATTTACAATGTTAATAAAAGGTTAAGGTGTCCTACTAGAAAGTGCTGACGTGAATACAATTTATGGTATAAGTAAGCATAATTCTTATGCATATACTAAATAGCTGATAAACTTTGGCTATTCCTTACATCAAGAGATTATATGGCCCTGCGCCAAATGTATAACCGTCGGAAATCTTCTCGCACGGGTAAATACTGAATTTATTGCTCATTATCTTGACCTAACCTCTTAATTCATGGAGGCATCTACTTAGGGAGTTAATATACGAGTGACAGTTCATGTTGCCGACCTTCGCCGTGTTACCCTTAGAAAATATTAAAGTGGTCTGTACAATATATAATGTTTATTTTTACCTGATTGTGAAGGATAGTAGTTTTCAAGTGTATGTATGTACCTGTCATTCTACAACTCATGTGGGGGTAAAGATATTGTTTCATTCATTAGATAAAAATCCGCCTTAAATCCGCCTTTTTATCTCCTAATCGTATTTTATCATGTGATAAATAGTATCCCTTATAAATAGGTTTTAATTAATAAGGTTTTAAAAAATCGTTCAAAATCGGTTATGACGCTTTAAGTTCATATGTATGATGGAAATATGAAAAATGGTGACATGCGAATAAGAATATAATTTTAAAAGAGACATTGTGAAATCAGTTATTAACGACTCAAATTCCTTGATTAATAATTAACATTCTCTGAGGAATATCATTTAACATTGTAACCACACTACATACTATAACATTGTGTTTAATATTCTGAGCGTTTCCGGAGCGCTTCAGGAAGCGTCATTACCGTTTCTAAGATCATTACCACACGAGATCGCTTTAATGAGCTTTGTTCAGTTAATATATAAACCGTAAGCTTCAGGTTCATTATTGAAATGCTCAATTCTCGAAGGATTTTGGTTTTGTAGTTAATATTTGATTATTAACTTCGGAATAGGGTAATTGATATATGCGATATTGTGGTATGATTTTTGGCTTTTTACCCTCCATAAGGTGAGTAAGAGTGACAAACTTGTTTGTATGCCTCATTTTTTGGCTCACTCTTAAGGCGCTAAAGCCAACACGGATTGATAGATTTTAACATACTATTAGGTACTTTTGAATTAGTCTCAATTATGGAAATGACATAGAATATAGGTATATTTTTTTAAGGTGGCGTCACATAACAGCTAATACCGATTACTTAATTGTAACAATATGGTTACCAAATGGCATACCCTATAAAAAAATAATATTTCAAACGTGTATTTTAAAAGTTTTATGTAACTATTTTGCAAACTACCAAAAAGTGTTAAATTGAAAATAAATATAGTTCAAAAAACTAAAAAACACACATAGTGTTACACATGAGAAACAATTCCTAAACTTAATTTTGCAAGAGTACTAAAGAATAAAGAACATAAAGTGCCTAACAAACCATTAAAAGGTGACGTAGGTATACATACTAAAGGAAGCGAGGCGAAACAAAAGCCTGATTTTTCGTAACAAACGTAAGAGGTCAACGACTCAGTAATCAAAATACAATTAAACCATTTACACTCTCCCACATCAACTCCAGTTATAAAATTTGTCAATATCACTGTTCCGTTACGGTCTAAGGCTTCAAAGGAAATAGGTTTTGCCTAAACTTGAACGGCATTAAAATAGCAGTTATTTGTACGTGAATGGTAAGAAGTAACTAGCGTTTTCTATATTATTTTTTATATTAATACTGTTAGTATTTAACTAAATACTAACCGAAATACTGGAGAATTTTGATGGTATTTTTGCACGCTGCTGTATTGTTTTGTATTGATTTAGTGCTCAGTTTTAAATATTTCGCTTGAACTCACATTTTTCGGAAAAAGTAGCTGAAATTGTCTTTCACAAATTTTTAAGTTTAAGCTTTTGCAATGCTCCTATCAAAGTTGTTTTTATTTGCTTGAACCTTCTAAATACATGCCAAATGAAGCCAAATAAGCTAAAAAAAGCTATTTTAAAATAATCACTTTGTCAATAGTCAATAATACCCATCCATTTGTGTATCTAATATTATCTATCCATTTTAATGTAAACATTTGTCAGTTTTAAGTTTGTTCGTCTTTTGCGCAAAAATTACTCATCGGTTTTGTTAATGATTTCGATTTAAACATAGGATGCTCTTTATCTCTCTATAAGGGCGGGCCCGCGGGCAACAGTTATTAGTTTATACGAGTATTTCTAAGCTTAAAAAAAGAGAGCTGTGTAACTCTTCAGTTTTTTGGTTAATTAAACTAGTTTACTAAACCAAGTTCAATAGACCAAGTTTATTAATATGTACTTGACATATGGACAAACTAGGCACGTTTACTAATATATCCGATAGTGATAAACGTAGCGGAACAAAATCTACCACATTGGCCTATTGCGAGCTAAATGTAAATTAACAAAGAAATTTGCACGTGAACATGAAAATCTATTCATTTGCTCGCACTTCTCTCTTGTCTTTGTTTTACGTGAAATTCGTAATTACGTAAGGTGGTTTCCAAAATTAATTGCTTGTGAGTTGACTGACAAAGGATTGTATATTATACGTTATGTAAGTATATACCTATGTATACCTGTTATGTTTTAATTAAAGTGTAATTTTCTCAGTGCTATATTATTATTGTATCTTTATACGAAGCAATGTGAAGTTACTTAATGAGATCATTTTACGCTTTTGTTTATTGTTTCGGTCTTTTGTGGTTATTATTTAGATTCAATATTTTTCACATTGGATGTGCTAACTTGAAATAACGACTCAATAATTTAGGAATATATTATATATACTGTCCCTTTGTAACTGAGTGTGCTACACGTCGACCGAATATGCAGTTGACCTGATAGTTAGTAGTTACTGCTGCCCATGGACATCTGTAACGTACTCCATATATTACAGAGGTTCTACCTGAAGTTGATTACAGATGCTATCTCAATCGTAAGAACTAAGATGATCACCCCATATGAACCTAAGTTACCCGGTTTTCACACCAAGCTCTTCCATCCAAACGCAGGCACTTCACACTACAAATAGTTGTGGCGGTGGTATCACCCCTCGTCAAGGTGGTAGAACCCTTTGTGGTTCGACTCCGGCACCACCACCGCCACACCTATTTCTACCTAATAACAGCAGTGTTAGGCGCTGCTGTGTTCCGGTTTGAAGGGTGTGGTAAGGGAGACAGACTTTTCCGAGGCGTTCCAGCTTAGTCCTCAGGGGTAGCGGCGCACCTGTAGCCGACCTCAGGTAGGAATATCTAATCCTATATGGGGTTGATTACAAATGTCCATGGGCGGCAGTAGCCACTTACCATCAGGTGGACTGCATGCTCGTCTGCTACACTTATATTATAAAAAAAAACCCCGGTCGTTCTAACACCTCGTAATACACATTGTAATAAAAACCAAATTATGGTTGCAGTGGTACCTAATGTCCATCGCAATGCGCTGTCGCTAAGGTTAAGTCGTAATCCCTATTAATATCTTAATTCCACTCGTTATTACGTTTTAAGCCGATCAGATAAATAAGGTTAAAGTCAGTTACAATTCCATTAAAGCCAATGATCACAAACAGAAAACTTTTCATAGATATTAATACTAATAAAAATAAAAAAGCTTTGAAAATAAATGGGGATCGCCGCACAAGATACGTCTGGTTTTTCCGCGTTTTTCATATTATCTATTAAACCGTAATAGGTAGACAGTTAAATTTTCCCAATGCATTTACTTTTATGTCTGCTATGATAAAAATACTAGAAATCACACATTGAAAATCAGTGGCCGTGGTTCGCCGCGGTGAGGCTGAGTGTGGACCCTTTTGTTAAATTTTACTGCAGCAATGTTCTGATTTGAGAATCATGTTTACTATTATTTATGCCATATAATGTTGTAGTATTATTTACAAATAAATATTTCTTTCTTTCTTTCAAATAAAAAAAAAGGAAAATTTGCCAATGCGTTGCTGTCGCTAAGGATAAGTCGTAATCCCTATTAATATCTTCATTCCACTAGTTATTACGGCTTAAGACGATCAGATAAATAAGGCCGACAATCAAAGCAACACTTCATGGAATCGCGTGCGCGGAACGTAAATAAATTAATCATAAACAAGTATTTTATATTGCGTCGACATTTCTCTCCTGCATATGGTAATGAGATGCAAATCATCGTACACTTACGATCCCTCACGCAACGCTACGGGAAATTTCGCTATAAGTTTGCACATGTTTTTTATACACGATTAAGTGGAGATAAATCTAAGTTTTGTTAAAAAGGTCAAATTGTGGGCTATTTTCATACATTTTTGAAATGTTAATTTCTTAAGCGGCGTTAAGCACTTTTTGTGATGGGTAAAAAATGTAAATCTCGCGTCAGGACACGTGGCCTGATCTAAAACTCGTAAGACGGCAAAGCAAAGTCAAGATATCATCTGGTGTCAGCATAAAAAAATATGTCATTGGGTATCAGTATCATATTTTATTTAGGTATTACATTTTATTATTTAGGTTAGGTTTTTTTTATAATATAGGAGTAGCAGACAGCATGCAGTCCACCTGTTGGTAAGTGGCTACTGCCGCCCATGGACATCTGTAATCAATGATCAGATATTCCTACCTGAGGTCGGCCATAGATGCGCCGCTACCCCTTAGGACTAAGCGAATAGTGTTTGGAAAAAGTATTTAGTAGATATTTAATCATTAATAGGTCCAGGGGCGTTTACCACTGAACTGAAATGCTCTCTGAATGTAGGAGCAGCACATTAACTTGTAAATTTCAGTCTCCAAAAGTTTTGGGAAGTAGCCAGACACCCAATTACGTTAATGACCATAAGGTCGCTAAGGAACATTATCGCTTTTTTTGGTTAGCTAATTTCCGTTAGCTTCCGATTAGCCTTTAAAATTCATCCACTAAATGCGGTTGTAAAACCCAGCATGTAACTTTAACATTGTTTTCTTGATATTGCCAAAATTCTGTAAAATGTATCAAATTCTACAACATATTCTTATTCCTTTCTTTTCACAGTAAAATACTTGCAGCAGAGGGATGATATTCGTAAGTTTGGCTTTAAGTCAAACGTTTTAACGTTTGAACGTTTTAACGTTTGACTTAAAGCCAAGAGACTTTTGCCACTTCAAACAAAATGGTACGTCAATCTTCCTCACCAAATCTATTACTTCTATACCAACATCCATCAAATCTTCCGTACCGTTCAAAATAATATTAAACGTGCCAATAGCATACTGTATGACCCACCGTTAAGGTGAAAAATGTAAATAAATGGAAATTATAAGTCACATTCCGCTCCTGAATATGGTAATGAGATTCAAATCTGTACGATTGCTCACATACACACTGGGGACGGTCCGTCTGCAACACGCGATCGCACGGGACATTAAAATGCTGCACACTTGTTGGGGACGCTAAAATGTTGCTTTACTGGTAATGATGATGCAAAGAATAGTCTTTGATGGTAATGGTAATGAGTCTAAATGAAATATAATTATAGTTTAAAACTAAATACCACGTTAAAATCGTTATCCTGGCTACCCTGATGAAGAAAATGGGGCAAAATTATTAAAATGTCATGGGTTTTTGATAAGTGTTAAAAAAATTATCGGCCTGTACAAAGTGGGTAAAAATAGAGTTCAAAGTTTCCATTTCATACATACATATATACAGGTCCAGCTAATAAAAGAGTGGTAAAAATAAATTTCGTGGAATGTTATAATTTTCTTTAATTGTTTTATTTTTCGATTTCTGTCCTTGTAGCCATGTGTCTCGTTTCGGAATGGGAGTGGTTAGATCTGTTTTTATATATTTGAAGAAAAAAAATCAGCTAATCTATTGTGGACTAATTATTCTCAACTAAGCAGGAACGCTTTATTGTTTTACACAGAATTAGTTTACTACGATGAGCGCTTTGGTACAATAGGTAGAGGAACAGAAATACAGATAACTTAAAGGCAAAAATAAAACGGTGTATTATTTTTATATGCTTAAGTCTTAAAGTCATTTTATCGAACAAGAGACAAAGATATGAGTTAACTTATTAAAAAATGTGCAACGAACATCGTTTTATGAACATTGAAATGTCACTTTATGAAAAATAGTGAACAGATGTATGAAAAAACTATAAACCTTCGCTGCGTGCGATTAAATATGATAAGTACAGTCAGCTTCAGAAGTAGATGAGAAGATGAAAATTTGAAAAATACCTATATACCCAAGCATTCATAAATAGCTAAACACCTTCTTTTGACACTGTAGTGTTCATCTATTTTTGAAACTTTACGACGTTCATCTAATTATGGTGCTAGTTATAAACGCTTGGTATTGGTATAGGTATTTTTGAAACCTTAATCTGTTCATCTACTTTTGGAGCTGGCTGTACATTAAAATGCAACTGCTTGAATATTTTAATTTAAACCACAACTTCGTCGCGTGCGTTTATTTAAACGAATTGTATAAAACTTATGATAATTGGAATGCAGAATATAATCACTAGTAGATAAAATAAATTTGTATAAAAAGTTACTTTTATTTTATTTGATTGTATAATTGCAATAAAGTCGTATGCAATTAAATGGTACAAAATATATTAATCACAAAGTGCTTTGTGCATTTGGTAATAGATTAGTTTTTACATTTTTGGTAAACATGTTAATAAAATACGATGTTAATACGATTAATATGACGAGGAATAAATATTAATCATACATCAATTATAATTATTGATGCCTTACATGTATTATTTATTATAATTAATTTTAATTCACTCCTTTTACGGTTAAAATATTTTATACATTTAGACTAATGATTTAGACTAAATAAAAAAGACCTAAAAGAGATATAAAAGTATTGAACATATTATATTCATATAAATCATAACGAATTTTGAGTATGAAATTATGTAGGTTGTATTTCACATAATTGTGCGAATCTGGCAATAATTCTAATTAGCATTTCTGAACCGAGTGAGGCTCGAGGGGCCGTGAAATGGAAGCCTGTTATAATTCACAAGGTAGTAAGACGCTTATCGAAACTAAATTTCTGAAGCTTATATTTCCAATAACTTAGTTCACTATTAAACTAAAGGCTTAAGATATTCATAGATGCTTATGTACTAGGGATTTAGATATAAATGATTTTGCCATTCCTACTTGTTTTAATTTTATATTTTTTCTGACTTTTTTCTGTTATTTTTGGACGGCGATTGCTTTATTCCTCTGCGGAGGGTAATGTTATTCAGGCGTATGTATGTATGTTGCCATAGATATATTATCCTACTGACGTATATATTTATGGTATGTCGCATTCTTTGTCATGCCCTACAGCCCATAAGGTTTGCGGATTTTAACATATAAGACGTCGTAAGATTTGTCTACTTTGTTGGAATGAAAAAGGCTACATTACTTTCCTTTTAAGTTAATTACTTTCAAGCAGTCGGGTTTTTTTTTTATTATATAAGACAAGAGTTTTGTTCCTGGCTGAATCTTTCGAATCTAGTAACTTTGTGATAAATTATAAAAAAAAAAAACATTAATTGGTTTTCTCATTAAAATATGAAAGTAATTTGAAAATAATTCTTCAAACAAAAATACTAAAGAAACTCGTGAATAGGCACCACCACTTCTGCCTATTCAAAATCACGCAGCGACAATTTGGATGCATTTCGAAAAACGCAAAAAGCATACGTATTAAAATACCGTGTTAGTGTGCTGATGCGGTGTGCGGCCCACATTTGAAAACACCTGACCACTTGACCGCGCTACACACGGTTGGTAAAAATTGTCAACTGACATGTAAGATAGTTAAGAAGTAAGTCAAGTTTATATTGCTGACTTACAAAAGCCAAAAAATAATAAAACTTAACCGATTCGTGCCTGCTAAAGTTCGTAATTTGTAAATTTTGTAGGTATGTAATTGGAAATCTACTTGTGCACGGCTTGGATAGGACCCTTTAGGAATATGTAGAGCAGGGCCTCCTCATTTAAATGTCCCTATCATCCTCTTCATGCCAGAATTATGGGACTTAACACATAACAACTTACTCTCTAACAATCGAAAAAATGTAATGACCTAAATAAGATCAAAACATTTTACACAGGATTATAATTTTTGGGATTTTAATGTAAGAAGAATAAAATATAGAAGAAGTTAAAAATATAATTTTCCTCTTGGGTTTAAATAAAATTGAAAAATAAAATGTACACTTGAAGTTGTGTTTCACGTCGCCCGTGTGTAGTGGTCACGCTAAAATTAGTACAATTTGCACGCCGCAAATCATACTCATAAATGGACCCACGTATTGTCTTGTGGGAGAGTGTGATTACGGCTTTTTACTTTTTCTATGCACAATGAACCATTTGGCGCTTCGGATTAACTGCTTGTGTTACTACCAGCGAGGAAGTGTTAAGCGATAAACGGAATTTGTGTTCATATCGAACGAGTGTCTTTAAGTGGGTCTTTTAGGAATGGGTTGTATGTCGGTATTGATGATATTCTACTAAAGAATTAGACTAAAATTATCGCGGAATTGAGACATTTTATTATGTAACGGGTACTTACGATATGCGTTTTTTATTGCCGATATTTCGACCCAGTTGCATGGATCGTGGTCACGGCGAAACTGAGGTGGCGGGGAGAAACCGTTGACAAGTACTAGTGGTAGATTAATCTGTCTACCGTACGTCTAATCTACTAGTGGTAGGTTAATCTACCTACCGTACGTCTAATCTATTATTACTTGTACTAGTACCATGCAATTGACCAGTATATCGGCAATAAAAAACGCATATCGGGAGTACCCGTTACATAATAAAATTATATTAATAATCTGCCAAGCATATTATGATTACTTGAAGGACTTAAAAAAAATAATTTGACGCTAGTTTCATCAAAAATATGCATCAAAATTACTCCGAACGCATTAAAATTGTTGACGAATCTGCAGAGATCTTGCCTTATCCGTCTCCTCTTAAGCGTTCCTCTTTCGCGATGTAACCGCACCATAACTCTAATATCTATTGACGTGTGGGTTTCTACTCTCACCTTATTATGTTTGCATATTTTTATTGTTTATTCCACACTCAATGAAATGGAAGTGCAGTACAATTGGAGCGAACATGAATTTCACTTGTGTCGTCTTTTTTCGTCGTTGACACTTTTGATGTAGTATTGTGTGGCATTAGCGCACCTGAATTTCACGCTCAATTTAACATTAAGATTTCTTTATTATTAGAATTGAATTGAACTTTTTCTGGCTTTTTATGTCGTGCGTATAAGTTTTGATAGCGACAGTTGATAGGATTTCTCTTACAATAGGCACAATTATCATTATGTATGACATTTTGAGTGGAATGATGAATGTGAATGGAATAAAACGGACACTTTAATTGTCAGGGACTACATTTGCTTTATTTTTATTGGATGTCACGTGGGTGTATCGTCAAATGTACTATCATGTAATTGCTAAGTGTAGGTTTCATCCAATCAAAGTCAAAATTAAAATTACTTTTAGAAAATTAAAAAGCAAAGTGAAATTAAACGAAACAATAACTGTATATCTGACGAGCATTTGAAAAGTCTTTCGAAATGGAAAGGTAAAGACGCTACTTCGACCCGCTTTGAGGCGTTCTAACACAATCGAAAAGGAAATTAGTTAAAATTAAGATAATTAATAAAAGTATATTAAATGAAAATAATCTTGTGACTATAAAGAAAAGGTAGGCTACTAGTACCTGAATTACTAATGACATAATTAATCATTTAGTATTTTCAAATACAAACTTCGTGTTCATATAAAACGAGGTTCAGCACAGCATTTAAACCTCTTTTATCAACATCGTTAGTGAAATTAGCTCATCAGCAGAACAAGTTCCGGCCTTTTGAAACAGAAGTCGCCTGAAACGTAGAGGGGATTAATTCGAAACTGGGGATTCGGATTAAAGAGCACACTGAATTAAATTAGCAACTCTTAGTCTGTATCCAGAGTTAAAAGCTTATAGGTTTTTCATTTAAATAACGTATTTTACCATTTTTGAAAGATAATGCCGTATTATTTTGCCGTAGAAGGTGGTAGAACCCTTTGTAGTTCTACTCCGGCGGCACCAACGCTACACCTATTTCTGCATAATAATAGCAGTGTTAGGTGCTGCAGTGTTCCGTTTTGAAGGGTGTGGTAAGGGAGACATACTTTTCCGAGGCGTTCCAGCTTAGTCCTCAGGAGTAGGAGGAGGAGGAGTCTGCTACTCCTATATTATAAAAAAAATACATACGCACAAACATAGACGCATAGGAAGACCGCTTTAATAGACCTGATAGTAATTGCCTACAAAAGTTTTTATAATTTACTGCTGGGTACCCATGTTAGCCTTTACTTAAAGTGGCCTAGATTATATTCCTCCACAGGCACGAGGGTTATAGATTCATTTTTTTACTTGTTTTGGCGGCAGTAATATGCAATAAAGAATGTCCTATTCAGTTCTGTTTAGTGTAGATCCATCCCATTCCATCCCGTCACGTCCCATCCCGTCCCATTTCGTCTCACTCTGTCCCGTCTTTTCCTCTGTTTTTATACTCTTTTCTACTTTATTCTTAGTTATAACAATGTTTTGTTTGTTACAGGGTGTGTGTGAGGCGTTGCAGGGGCGGTGATGCGCCGCGCGCGCCCGCATTCGACATATGCATGCCGCCCGCGAACACGGTGAGTTTGTGAGGCTAAATGTTTTGTATAGATATGCTAGTTTGTATGCGCCAAATGCCCATTTTTATCGGAATATGTGGGCTCTATCTTCGCTGGGAAATTTAACGTTTTTACTCTCACGTGTTACTGACAGGTTGGTCGAAATTAAACTACTCCTATATATTCAAATTTCAAATTCAAATCTCATTTATTCAAAATTGATTCATATATAATATTTTTTGAAAGTCAACAAACTACCACCGCTTCGGAAGGTATTTCGCTATATGGAGAAGAAGCGGCGCAAGAAACTCCATACGTGTGCACATTTGCATCTTTTAAAGAGGATTTTACATAGTGGTACATATAATTAATTATTGATGTTGGAGCTGGAGTTGTCATACCATGCGGATTTATCATTTAAGTACTGATTTACATTATAATAAGATTTTTTACATAAAGTTAATTTTATAGGAGATTTAAACCTTTTCTCGGATAGATCGATAATGTCTTTTGGTATTTTATTGTATATATCATTTGATAGTCATTAATTAACCAATGAATGAGTCAATTATTAAATATATGCTCCGTATGTTTGAGAATCATGAGCTCCATTAATTATTTGTACTATATGAACTTGTCTGAAAAAAAAATAATTTGATGGTTATTAACTCAAAGTTTTCGTTCATATCCGAAACTTGGTCGTAAGGTAGGCATATTTAAACTAATATTTCTACCTTTTAGTATAGGATTGCGGTGTTGCTCTATTTTAGTTCGGTTGTAAGTATGCTTATGAAATATGCATCAAGTGCATGGAAAGCGTGCTCGTCTTGCACCGCATTGCATTGTTTTGTTAACGATATTGCTTTATTTATCCCAACACGTCGATATATCGATATGCTTGTGTTCAGTGTAATATATTATCGTATTGTCGTCGGAACCTTTGTAGTTATATTCCAAAGACAGCACACCTATTTATGTATTATAACAGCAGTGTTAAACATCTTTTGTTCTGATTTGAATGTGGTAGAACACTTTGTGATTCAACTCTGATGGTACCACCGCCACGTCTATTTCTGCCTATTAACAGTAGTGTTAAGCGCTTATGTTTTCTGGTTTGAAGGGCGTGATTAGAGAGGCATACTTTTCCGAGGCGATCCAGTTTATCTAGGGTTATATCTAGGGTTGATTACAGATGTCCATGGGCGGCAATAGCTACTTACTGTCAGGTAGACTGCATGCACGTCTGCTACTCCTATATTAATAAAAAAGTGTGGTACGGAAAAGTTACTTGCAAACCATTTACCATCAGTTGGACTGTAGGCTTGTAAGCTACTACAATATTATTAAACATAGTTACCTACGTATCTTTTATTTATATATATATATATATATATATATATACATAAGAAATATATATATATAAATTTCTTATGTGCGTGTGTATGTCACTGAACTCCTCCTAAAGGACTGGACTGATTTTGATGAAATTTGTTGTGTGTGTTCAAGGGGACTTGAGAATGGTTTAGATTCACAATTCAGTCCGTGAAAAAGGTTTCTTTAATTCATTTTTAATTCGTAAGTAGTTGTTGATTTTGGAACGTTTCACATTGGATTCGACAGACTTCGCTACCATCGCAGTTTCAAATATTCTATCTATTTTTCAAACCCACAAGTGATAAGGGTTGTTCACCATTAACATTTTTTTTATTTATATGGCAATACAACGTTTGCCGGGTCAGCTAGTTACTTATAATTATGTAGGTAACAAAGGTGTGAATAACAAATAACGCTCGTTAGAATATCGTTTTAACACATTACTAAAGTAATTACCACCTTTTTGTATCCATGTTTGAATAATGAATGTAATTAATTTCTATTTGTTAGATGTCAACACATACTGTCGCGTGCCGCTTATTACTGATATTATACGCTTATTACTTCACTAACTTTGCAATACGACTGTAATTGTGTCTTGAATAAGGTTTCTTGGGGAGGAGGGCAGTGTTTTTCGAGCCTATGTGATGTGTACAGTGGCGGACAGAAGTCGTTGGTGGCCCGGGGTGGAAAGTTGAATGGAGGCCCCCAGGGTTGATTTGATTTTACAAAATTACAAATGCCCAAAGATCGGGGGCCCGATTTTACAAAATTACAAATGCGCAAAGATCGGGGGCCCGGGATGGACCGCCCCTTTCGCTCCCGCTCGTTTTCGATGTATACCTCCTTCTTTGGCACGCTGTACAGCCAAAATGACTTACTTACAAATTTACAGTAATACAAGTAATTAATTCTCAGATTCTCAGACCTACTAAATATGTATATAAAATTTGGTGAAAATCGGTGAAGCCGTTTCGGAGGAGCACGGTAACTAACACGAGAATTTTATATATAACATATATTATATAATGTATGTGTAATATTTTGACACCCTACTCGATAGATTTGGTTAACTTTTTTAAAACGTGTTGCTATTTCGCGAAAAAATTCACCATTTACGGTCTATAAAATATATAACTTCGGTAAATCAAAGTTTCGGTCATTATTTTACCTCGTTAGAGGTAGCATTTCATTATTTTTATCCAACAAGCCTGATACAAAATGTCATAGTGTTTGCTTCAAAATTGACGATTGTTCAAATGAACTTTTAACCCTTATTTTACCTTCTACGGGGTTGATTTTTCGGAGGGGGATAAATAAGTGCATCCTTGTTCCTATCCAGAAAGCCAAATACAAAATTTTATAGTAGTTGCTTCAAAATTAAAGGATTTCAAAAAAACTGTTTTCCCCTATTTTACCCTCTTAAGGGTAGAATTTCCAAAAGGCCTTTCTTAGTACTTATTCAAGCTATATAGAGAACCTGTGTGCAAAATTTCAGAACTGTAAGGTCCTTAGTTTAGGCTGTACGTTGATTTCTGAAAAATGAAAAAGTCATTTAGTTAGTCAGTCAGTCAGTCACCTTACTGTTTTATATATATACAAATATGTTTTTATAATCTCCGTTTAATTTCCTTCCATTTGATACCCTACTCGATAGGTTCGGTTAACTTTTTTTTTTAAATGTGTTACTATTTCGCGCCAAAAATCCGCCATTTTGATTTTTTTTTACTAACACCTATCTAAGGACACTCGGGTCATTGAGACAAATATAATGACACTTTAACTGTTGAAATTCATCCAGCCGTTTGTTAGATTGGATCAAATAAAGAAAGACAAACATACAAGATACGCGCGAAAAAAACATAACCCTTCCTTGGCAGTCGGGTAAAAAGGATGACAATGTTGTTATCCTTTTATTACTGCCAATTTGTATTGTTTTGTATCCAAAATCAGAAATTGATTCAGAAATGTTATCCAATGACAATCGAGAACGATTGGTTAAGGTATTTGCAAGGTACCTCCTTTCCTTAAAATATAGTCATTAGCGGTTACCCATCCAACTTCTGATACTTACCGTTAAATTCGTGCTGTACCAATCGAAATATTATATAGAATGAAAAGTAAATTTATCTGTCACAGCACAAGTTTGGCACGCTGTATTTTTTTTTATAATATAGGAGTAGCAGACGAGTATGCAGTCCACCTGATGGTAAGTGGCTACTGCCGCCCATGGACATCTGTAATCAACCCCAGATAGGATTAGATATTCAGATATTCCTACCTGAGGTCGGCCACAGATGCGCCGCTACCCCCGAGGATTATGCTGGAATGCCTCGTACGTCTCCCTTACCACTCCCTTCAAACCAGAACACAGCAGCTTAACACTTCTGTTTTAAGGCGCAAATAGGTCTTTAGATATAAATTACTGTTTCAATATTGATCTCCATTGCTGAAATATGGAATCAAATCTAACTTAAAATATTTATAATTTTACGATTGTGTTCACTCGTAAAATATTCGTATTATAAACCTTATGCTCTAATTAAATTTCCTATAAAATATAATTTTCCTGAAGCGATCGCGTAATTAAATATTTTTATAACCGCTATTTTATTTAGCTTCAGTAAAATATAACAGTTATTTCACGACATCACGTCATTTTATTACATATAAGTATTCAAGGGAATATTATAACCATTATTATCGTTATTCTATTAAGTATAACCGTACTAAGTTAGTAGTTAAGATTGAAACGGTTATTATACAGTAGAGCTGTGTCAATAGTTTTATTACCCACTATTGACCCAGCAAGTAATGGACGTCGAGTTTCCACTCTAAACTTCAGAATTTAATCTAATATATAAAATTCTCGTGTCACAGTTTTCGTTGCCATACTCCTCCGAAACGGCTTGACCGATTTAGATGAAATTTTTTGTGCTTATCCGGTATCTATGAGAATCGGCCAACATCTGTTTTTCATCCCCCTAAGTGATAAGGGTTGTTCACCCTTAACATTTTTTTGTTTATATGGCAACACGACGTTTGTCGGGTCAGCTAGTCTGCTATAAAAGAAAAAGTGCTATTTGCTTATGTTATATACGAAATCAGTAATGCTGTACAGTATTACGAAATTTAAGTAAAGTGCACTATTTTGTCTTTATAAAAAGACGTTGAAATCATTACAGTACCCTTACCATGAGTTTTCAAACCATCCCACAATTTTACGTTACGTTTACTCAATCCATTATTCTGTTCCGTTTGCTTCAGTAGACTGAGTAAACGTAACAATAAGTAAGTGCTTAAGTATTTTTGGCTGCCTCATATGTTCGCAAAAAGAGAGACAAAACATTTAGGGCCATTTTGTCAATTTAGACACTTAATGTTACGTTACTGACACTATAGTTCTGATACAATCTGCCAGGGGCGCTGACTGAAATTCGTATGGGCAAATACGTAAAAAAATACCAAACCAGTCATATTTGTCGAAACGTCATGGTAAACGTAACGTAAAATTTTGGAATGTTTTGAAAATTCATGGTAAGGGTACAGAGGTGTCAGATACCATCTACGAGTACTTTTAAGCAGGCAGCACGGTCGTTTTCGCACTTCTTATAAAAAATATATTCACACCGACTTTATAGACCTAACAGTTAGATATAAAAATGAAAGTAATAATTATGACAGCGATAGACAAAGTTAAATGAGTAATTTCAGTGAAACCGCGTTATTGTGTTAATTTTCTAAATTGGGCTCTAAATGGTCAATGAATATTTAACTTGTATAAATATTTGAGTAAAAGTTCGCGAATATGTTGGTTGCGAATGGCGGCGACTGTTATAAATTGTTTGCGGTCAGTTAATTTTGAAAAGCAAATGGTAATTATATTGTTATGTGCGGTTTTATTTTGTGGGTTTTGTTTGTTACGTCATATGATGGGATATGTCTGACTATATTGTTTGAGAGGTGGTAGAGCTAGTTCAGTTCAAATGTACCTATTACCGCCGAATCTATTTTAACGTGACACTGTTCTTATGGTTTGGTAGCAGGGTGTGGATGCAGGCTCGCTTAGGTATATCTTAGGTATATACTACAATCTCTTAAAACCATATTATTTTAATGATACTTTTGCTTTTTCTGCGGGAAATTTAACTTTTTCAGCAAAATATGACAATTTCAGTTGGTTTTATACAATGGATAAGCGAAAAATTAATAAGGGTTTAAGTTTGTTCAACTGTGTATGACGGAATATTTTACTATTTTAAGGAGGAAATAAAACTTTTCTGAACTATGATGGTTTTTAAAACATGGTGGTTGGCCCCTTGAGGTGACCATCTCCCACAAATAGAAATGCAGTTCTTATGTTTCGTCGGATGGGTATGCCGGAAAACTGACTTATGAGGCGAGCGTCTTAGTAATAAGGTAAAAACTCGAATATTTTTTGGGATTGTTAAAAATGTCTATGGGCGACAATAACCATTTACCATCAGAAGGATTGCTTTCTCGTTTGTTCTGTAAAATAAAAAAAAAGTTATTTGGGCTTGAGCACAGAAAGTATAATAAGGAATCCTACTTGCGTATAAATACGTATAATTTTCGCGCTCTCTGTAATTTGCATAAAATATATTAGGCATATATCGTACGTGATACGCAAGGCGCGAAATAAAACCACTTTGCATTACAGAATTGGTTAACGCCTGAGGCGACGTCGTAAACTTCAGTTTTTATTATCAGTTATTATAAACTGTAATGAGCTGGGATCGTTTTGATAGATAAACGATATTCTATTGACGACTTTAATGGATTATTTGCAACTTTATAAATGAGACTTTTTAAATTTATTCTTGACAAAATAATTGTGTTATAACAGAAGTGTTAAGCGCTGCTGTGTTTTGGTTTGATATGGATATTACGGCCGTTTATTTGCACTGGTTACAGATGTCTATAGGTGACAGTAATAACTTACCATCAGGTACACTGCATGCAGTGATAGCCTAGTGGTTAAGAAACTCGGCCTCTCGATCGAAGTGTCCGAGGTTCAAATCCTAGACACCTCTGATTTTTCAAAGTATTTAAAGTAAGTACGCACATAGCGTATTAGAAATAATTATCACTTGCTAAACGATGAAGGAAAACATCGTGAGGAAACCTGCAAAAAGATTTTACAAAAAAATCTCAGAGGTATGTGAACCAATACGCACTTGGCCAGCGCGGTGGACTATGGCCTAATCCTTTTCATTCTGAGAGGAGACCCGTGCCCAGCAGTGGGACAGTAATGGGTTGATGATGATGATGATGACACTGCCTGCTAGTTTGCTATTCCAATTTCCATCATATAACCTCTTCTAGTTTAATGTAACATAATATTTTTATAGCATAAAATTATAAGTTACATAGAATTACACATAGATTAAATCTCAGCATGATTAGCAATAACTCCACAATACGCTATTACGCTAAATAGTACAAAGAGACCATTAATAGTAACATGTTTATGAAGTCTATTTACACCTGTGGAGCGTGCACTTATAAAAAAACAAAGACAAGCCAGAGAAAAGTTTCAAACCAAAAAAAGTAGACAGCGCCTTACGAAACGTAGGAAAAGTAGCAAGAGAACGTAGCATAGTAGTTGTTTTGATTTTCCATGAATGTGCTAAAGATATTTTAAACGCTTTACTCGACTGCGCAGGGTAAAGTTTTTACATTCTGATGATTTACATCTGATGGGCGTATTTCTCATTCTTTGGCATGCCCTATGGCCCAGTGGGTTACGTATGAGTGGTTGGATTCGTCGTCTGCATCGTGGGAGTGAATAAGACTTTATTTCTAAGCAGTTTGATTAAATATACAATTTTAGCAGTTCTCTAATTCTCTCTAAATCTCTAATGTCGATTTTTTTCCCATTTAACAATACTATATGTTTTAACGTGTAATATCTTACTTACGACATAACCATTTATCCGAGATTATTTGTACTGAAATCGTTACTATTTACAATTTCCGTACAAATCGTACAATACCTATAGGTACATAGTTCGTGTATAATATGCAAATTATCATTGACATTAATTCATTGTTCTAAAGGTTATCTATCTTTTTTGGTCTGAGAAAAAAGATAGAAAGAAATGCGAGCGTGCGAGATCATTTCGCACGGAGCGGTGGTTAGCTTTAAATAGCCTGAGATAAAGAACAAGACTGTGAATATGTATATTTAAATAGAATTAAAGTGTCTGAATGTAATTTTAAAATAACTGACGATTCCCGTGGCTTAGCAGTGACTATCTCGGTCTGTTATGAAGGGGGTATCGGATCCGTTCTCTGGACAAGCAAATTTCAACCCTGGTAGTATACAAGGCGTATTGATAAATATATCTATTGTAACACAGCCGTACAGACCATATGAGCCTGTAAAAATATTAAATACAAAAATTGTCCAAGTGCGAGTTGAACTCGCGCACAGAGGGTTCCGTACCACCAAATCATTTAATTTGTGGTATTTATCATAATGACAGCCATATAATTGACCCCCTATTACGGTGCAAGAGATAGAGGTCTGTGACAGACGGACCCACATCGGAGGCTTAGTAATAAGATACCGTTTTTCCCTCAGTCAGTCCCTAAAACATGATTTTGTCATGACAAGGCACAGTGGATGTCTGTAAATATAAATACATCTTAAAACGATAGAATTCATACAATTTGACCCGAATAAGTAATTTCGCAGGCATTCAATTTAAAATAACAATCATTCTTCTCAGAAAACGAGCTCAAGTTTAAATAGCCTGAGATATCGTTCTCTTAAAACGCGTAATAAAATCGCGCTGCAGTCCACTGATTGCAATGAAAGCTTTGCACTTTAGAAGCTCTTTTATTACAGAAGCTTTAATATTTTCATAGTGGAACTTTTGTTTATACCGGCGTCACTAAAAATCAGCACTTAATAAATTCCAAGCATTTGTAGAAGTTGATGAAGTTTAATAATGTTTGAAATGAAATGAAATGAAATGAAAATTATTTGTTATGGTAAATGGTGTCAAATATTTTATATATTTTTACATTCTACTATCAGAGTAGTGTGCAATGTCAATTTTATAATAATTATTTTAGCTTACAGCATTTATTCTGTTATTTTTGTCAATTATGTATATAAATGTCAAATATGTTTATTCTAATTAAATTGAACACTATGAGAATGAGGTATCAGCGCCATCAATTTATGCCTAAAGGTGTCAAGCGCTGCTGTGTTCCAAAGAGTGAGGTAGGGGAGTCATACTTGTCCAAAGCGTTCTAATTTAGTCTTCAGGTTAACAACGCATCTGTGACCCATGGGCGTTAGAAGCCACTTACCATTAGGTGGATTAGAACAGGAAACCTTATGTATGTCTTTGAGTATGTATAATAACGCAACTCATATTTCTAAAACAATACCTACATATCTCTACATCCAGTCCACGAACCGAAATGATTTCGGCTAAAAAACTTTTCAAACGAGAACGTATAACGAAAGGGCTTTCAGAAATTCCCTTTGAGGCATTCTGAATGCGATATTCAAGCCGTCAATTTGGGCTGCAGTGGCGCCGCCAACGGCAGAATTGGAAAGCGCAAACATGGCTTTTGATCGGGATATGAAATTCTGTTTTTTTGCTTCACTATGAATTCTTTTGTATTGCTGTTATTGAAATTTTTGTATGTGATTTTAGTGCTACAGACAACGCATTGTTCGGTGCAGTTAGAGTAATAACAATACAGACTCCTAAGTTATACGTTAATGTTTTGCAAAGTTTTGTTAAATAGACTCCCAACTTTTTTTTATAATATAGGAGTAGCAGACGAGCATACAGTCCACCTGATGGTGGTGGCTACTGCCGCCCATGGACATCTGTAATCAACCCCAGATAGGATTAGATATTCCCACCTGAGGTCGGCCACAGATGCGCCGGTACCCCTGAGGACTAAGCTGGAACGCCTCGAAAAGGTCTGTCTCCCATACCACACCCTTCAAACCGGAACACAGCAGCGCCTAACATTGCTGTTAATAGGTAGAAATAGGGGTCGGTGGTGCCGCCGGAGTCGAACCACAAAGGGTTCTACCACCTTAAATAAACTAACTAATAAGTTAATGCTATGCAAAGTTTTGTCAATTTTAAACACAACAATGTTGCGTCGATGTAGTGTACTTACCATCAGATGGACTGCGTAGTACCTACTTCGTTACTGCTCAAAAATAAAAAAAAATGCCTGTTAATGAATGTTGGTGATTGCAGCTGTATTATATTGCAGCTTGCAATGCCTTAGTAGATGACCTACTACATACACATAAAGATAGTCGTCGTCAACCTATTATTGCCCCTCTGCTGGGCACCGGCGTCTTCTCAGAGTGAGAGAGGAATGGACTAGTCCCTCATGCTAATCAAGTGTGGAATAGTATTTTCCACACCCATGAGAACTTTTTCAAAGAACTCAGGCGCATAGGTTTTGTTACGATCTTATCCGGGAAGTGAGTGGTACTATTTCCGATCCCGTGTAATTATAGCAAGTAAAAGTGGTTTAAATGTAAACAAATCTAATTAAGCGTCTGTAATGTAAAATGTAAAACTATCTTGCACAGAGCTAATGACTCTGTTTGCCGTAAAACAGATTATTCGCTTTCTTCAAACATTATGCTATATCGCCTGTTATCAATGAAAGTATCGGAATCGGAATTACTTAATGACTTAGAAATTGAATTAACTGTTATATTAAAGTTCTAAGTGTCTTTCCAGGATAGGTCTGGCCATGTGCGAATTGGAAGACTTTACATACCTTTGAAAACATTTTATTTATTTTTTATAGATTTCTCAGGTATACATCTGTATACCTCACGAGGAAATCTTTCCTCACAATGTTTCACCGTTTAAGCAAGTGATAATTACTTTCTAAATCGCATATGACTGACAAATCAGAGGTATACCTAGGTATACTCTATCATGCTGCTCCAATGTAGATTGGTAAAAGTAGTTAAGGATTAGTGGTCAAGCCAATACATATTATTATATATGCATAAATATTTACATACATACGTTGCAAATAAAATGAAAGCTTGTTAAAATCGCAAAATAACTGTATAAAAATTTTGTACTTAAATGTAGGTACTTAAGATAATCGCTCTAGAGCAGAAGTTCTCAAATTTATGTCGTATTTCGCTCACTTTTAGAGACAATTATTTCTAACGCCCCACAAAAGACGGCGAAATTAAAAATATGAAATTTCCAACTTAAAAAAATGTGACCTCGCTATTTATCACCCTCCACATTTGGTCTTTTAAGTAAAACATAACTCAACCCTTGCCTCTCACTTCAACGCCTATGTGCCCCTAGTACCCACGAGGGCTATCGCCCACTTTGAGAAACACTGCCTTAGAGCAATTAAATTGTGAACCATTAATGGGCGACATTTTTAATCCCCGAGCCTAAAAGCTTATAAAGACCTTTCTCAACCGCAGACACAAGACAAAATGATCCACGGAACTCACGATCCATATCAAATGAGGTACCTTTCTTTAGAAATTTAATCTTGAACGCGCCAGCGGCAACCCATCTGCAATGGACGATTTAATTACCAAGGCTTAATTAAAACTGAACGAAAGTGAACCGAAGTGTCTTAGTGATCCGTGCCGAAATGCGAAAATGGTAAAGTAAGGGAAGAAACACACGAGCGACATTTAGCTAGTATATAAGGGACAGTTCGCGTTGAAGACCGCTGCCGAAGATCGCTGGATACGGGTGGCAGCAGTAGGCATTCGCTGGGAAATGGTCGTAACAGTCGAAGACCGTTGTGGAACATCGTCCACTTACGACATAGCGGGTGTTTTTGATCGTTGGCCGCTTATAATAGGCGGCGACTGTTGCCGGTGGTTGACGTCGTAAACTATCGCTCCTGCATTAGCTTATTTAAGTAGGGCGTTTTTTCTAAATGGTGATGTTTACAGGTCTTATATTTGTGTAGGTATTCAAGGATATTAAGGTCGTTTGTCCACCGCACCGTCACCGAGCCGCTACCGAGAACGAGATTATATTGGGCCGATTTTAATATGTCGTGAAGGCGATAGTTTGTGTTTTATTTTGTTCCACCTGTCACGTGTGCAACGGCAGTGTATGGACAAGTGTCAATGGGTTTTATATTGCCGGCAAATCGGCCCGTCAAAATCTCGTTGCCGATGTAGCGGTCACGCCGATCTACTCGAAATATCGGCGGCCGGGATGACGGTGCTCGGGTGACGGGCGTGCGGTGGACAAGCTGATATAGTAAATGTATGTACGCTACTTCGGTGCGGTCATTAAATATCGGTATCGGCTCGGTGACGGTGGCGGTGGACAAACGGCGTAAGAATGCCTTGTAATTCACTATAGATGCGGCTACGTTTTACCTATTTCGACTCAAAACCAGCTTAATTCACGATTGAACAAGTGTATTTTAGTTTGAAGGGTTCAATATTTGAGAGAGCCCTTTCTACTTTCAAAGTAGTGACCAATCAGTGACTCAGGCTTGGAAATATGTGCTCATATTTATGAGTAACTGAGGAAAGATAGTAAAGAAAACATTCCACAACAACCACAACACATAACATTATTCATTGTAAGAATGTAGCAAAAGACAAAGGAAAAGGGGAAAAAATGGTAAAGTGAATAAAGTAAAGGTAAAAAGTGCAGAAATAAAATTAATATAATGATTGAAGAAATATTTGTTTCTGTTTCTTTCGCTATCATTACTTGGTACCTTAGAACACCCAGAACTTTTTATTACTCAATGTCCACGTAAAACTACTAGTCCGCTCTGAATATAGAAATGAATCGCGTCGGCATAGCTAATTGTATGACTACACCTGCTAGCAAACAACTTCAGAGCGGACTAGCAGTTTGGCGCGGACTATAAATTTCATCAGTTGATGATTTGAGAAGTGGCAAAAGAGAAAATGATGCGATTTTTATTACAAACATGAAGTGTACAGAACATTGACAACGCGAGGCCATTTCACTATTATCCCATCACAGAAGGCTGAGTAAAAGTGATTTTCCGACGTATTTTGGGTAAAAGTGCTTTTGCTGGTCGTAACTACTGTGACGTAAGAGTGCGGACAAAGAATCGGCAATGAGGCAATTAATTCCAGCGAACACTTCGATCGTGACTCCGCACACAAATGTCACTTACACGACGTGACTCGCTGATAGTGAAATTAAAAGTGTAAAAGTGCTAATTTTACGCGTCCGCTCTAAAAGTGTCTGTAACACATAATTATACGCTGTAATAAATTTGTGATAGCATATTAATAAATTTAAATTAAAATGACTGGACTTTTTCGTGGTTACGCAATAATCTAGATGTGATCTTTGGCTGCCAATCATATGGCTACTGAGAGAAATTTTATTCGGAATTAGTTATTCTAAGTAGGTATAGTTCGCGCTAAACTACTAGTCCGCTCTGAAGTTGTTGCGAGCAGGTTTAGTCATACAATTTGCTATGGCGGCGCGATTCGTTTCTATATTCAGAGCGGACTAGCAGTTTGACGCGGATTATACTAAAAATGAAATGTTATTTTCCTGTACATTTGTCGCGTACAACCGCAAATAATAAAGAAATAATGACTTTATGAATGATTAACTGAATGAACATTCTTTTTAGAAACAAATGAGCGAATGAAAGCGTGAATGGATTAAACGATACATAAACAAAATGTTATCTTTGTCATCCTCTGTAGACCCATTTTGTTTTGCATAAAGCAAAAAGTTCTGGCATTTTTATGATTTAGTTTTTTTTTTTTTTTTACTAAAGGTGGTGGATTATTTAGTGCCTCTACTGGCACTTAATAATAACTGTTTGAAGGTGGTAGAACCCTTTGTGGTTCGACTCCGGCGGTACCCGCCACACCTATTTCTACAGTGTTAGGCGCTGCTGTGTTCCTTTTTGAAGGGTGTGGTAAGGGAGACAGGCGTTCCAACTTAGTCCTCAGGGGTAGCGGCGCATCTGTGGCCACCTCAGGTAGGAATATCTAATTCTATTTGGGGTTTATTACAGATGTCCATGGGCGGTAGTAGCCACTTACCATTAGGTGGACGGCATGCTCGTCTGCTACTCCTATATTATAAAAAAAAACTGCAATATTTATTTTTATTTGACAATAATATTTGTTGTATAATAACAATTGATATGTATTTATTTGCCTCCTTTAAATCATTTAAGACTTCACGCTATAAATATCGTAATAAATATTCATACTACGTACGATACTACGTTTAAGTATCGATTTCGTAATGAATTTTTATGACTCGTATCAGTGTAACATTATATAATTGGTTCAGTAACAAGCCAATGTCACATTATTATTATTATGCTCTGTTAATTGTATTTTAAATAGTCCGTCGCTGTAGTCAAAATTGGAGCATAAGTTTAAAAGCAAAAATAAAATTTAATTTGGTATTCATCGAAGTATTATATAATTTGTTCTAAATGTCACTACTTACTTATATTTTATTTTTCGATAAAATGCATTTCAACGCTGCCATTTTACACGAAATGTTTCTGCGTGTTTTCCCTTTCTTATCTGTGCATTTTTCTCTGCATTAATTTTCAACTTATTCAAAATTACGAAGAATAGGAAAACAGTAACAAAGACTAACGACATAACTTGCCCGCAGAAGTAAGGAAGAGCACATAAAAAGTAGCGGTTACCCATTATACTCCTGACTACTCAAACGTTGCTCATAACATATCTACGCAAGCTACAAGGTTCGAAAATATATATATATATAAAGGTCAAATCTACTCCATTCAAGCTTGTAGCACTTACTGAAACTTTTAAATCCAGAGAAGACAAAGCAATGGAAACAAACGAAAACAAAGAGAATTCTCAAGACAACGAACGCTCTAAGCTGCCGACCACGCTTACAGAACACTATTCAAACTTTGCTTTACTACTTGGAGATTAGGTATTGGTCTGACGTTAAGGTGTTAAGCGATTAATATTTTTTGAAGAGAGTAAGAAATTACTTAATACAACGAATACTTACTACTGTTCACTTTGAAGTTAACGCGATTGGTACTTTTTAAATCATCCACTTAGAAAAGCTTGAGGTTCGGCTTAGGATTGGAACTTAGACCCTCAGATAGGCAGACTGTTCGTCAAAGTTTCTTTTTTTATGTCAATTTTACGATAGAGGTTGTTGTAAGGATAGTCTTAATACGAAAGAAAAAACTGATACAGGGGTGTCTTTAACTCACCATTAGCTTAAGTTCACCCTATTCACCTTATTCCACCCTTACCACACCCTTCGAAACGGAACACAGCAACGCCTAACACTGCTATTATTGGGTAGAAATAGGTGTGGCGGTGGTGCCGCTGGAGTCGAACCACAAAGGGTTCTACCACCTTCAAGTCATATACTATTTGTATCATAATATAATAGCATCTGCCCTCACCACATCTTTAAATCAAAACATAGCATTATAAACAAGAAATAGGTGTGACTATATCTATAGTTTAAATCTTTCGATAATATTTTCACCCTATTTCACTGGGCATCCATGTATTTGGGGATTTTTCGTAAATCCATTACTCCGGATCTGAAATTGATTTTATATCCAAATTGCGTTTCAAACTTATTTCGATTGGCAATATTTTGTGAATTGGGTCATGTATTTATTGGAAAATTGAACGACACATAACTTTTCCAAATGTTTAGAAGATTTTTAGAAGTCTTCATAATTTGATACTATTTCTATATGGCCCTGGTCAAGGTTCCTTAAATTAGATTAGGTGTACTCCGGATAAATTTAAGCTAAATCTTTAAACTTTATAAAGGGCTCTCAGGTACATAGATTTCCTCACGTTACTTTTCTTTATGTTGAATGATAAATAATTAATATCTAATACGCACATATCTTTAAAGAATCAGGAGTGCGCCTGAGATGCAAACCTAGGGTTGAGTCGTTAATTGTGAGGCTGAATAAAAAAAAAAAAAACAGGCAATCATCGTTTCCTATTAAGCTCTTTACATTCATAAATTAATCAGTACAAATAGGAGTACACTGCTAGACACTAGCACTTTAGAATAACTCCCTACATCATTAAGTCACCTAACCAATATGGAAGACGCTGCTGTTGATTATCTTCTAGATCCATCTTCAGTTTTACACTAATCCGCAATTTCATTTTTCTCTTCCGTTTAGCGATCTCGTCAATCGGGTCGTGGGTTTGTAGGTGGCCTGTTTGCGGCCAATCCAATATTTGTTTTTGTCACTGAAGCGTCTGTCCCAGTGTTTGTTCACGTTTTAAGGTCGTTTTCACTTTCAACCGCGGCACAGGCAAGCCTTATTGATATGCAATTGGATTATTTGTTGTATGCGGCGTTACGATTGGGTAATGAGGTTGTTCTCGTGTTTTTGTTATTGTTGTGATTGTTCTTGTATTTTTTGCTATTGTTCTTTTTACTTTTTAATGATAGATGTGGTAAATCAACGCCCAATAAATCTACACTTTTTTGTGATTCGACTGCCTGTAAATAAATTAAACTTTCCCGCCTTCCTTTCGACTTTGTTTCTGTAATGTTATCACCGCCACGTCAATTTATATCTAATAATAGTTCCAATTGCTAAGTTTCGCAGCGCCTAATATTGATGTTATTAGAAATAAGTGTGGCAGTGGAGCCACCGGAGTCGAACCACAGAGGGTTCTATCGGCTTCAATGTTTAAAGTGTAAGCGTACCGCTTATAAGTGCTATTTTTTCGCAGGTTTATACTGCCATATATAGATTTTAAGTACTAAATATTATATTATAAACGTATTTTCACAGCGACTGTACTGAAACGGGGCCATTAATGGACATTGCTTTTTCATATTTGATTTGCCCTTATATTCGACTTACTCGTAACAGGCTTTTAGAAAATAAAGGAGGCTTACGATCGTGAAAGAGAAGCGAGTTGCGGGTAAAACAACTAATAAGTACACTTTCTTTCAGTAATTTTGATGCCCCACTGGCCGTGCGGTTATTATACTCGTCTGAACGAAGATAGTTCCGGGTTCAATGCCCGGTCGGCCAGACTGTATCTAAATGATGAATTAATATCCGTTTTCTGGGTTTGGGTGTTTTTGCATTTATTGAGTATACATCCATTGCACCCAGAGTATAGTAGTAGTAGGAGTAGAATACATAGTACATACTAGAAAGATAGCTATTATAAAGAATAAGTATATTCTTCATTACAGTTTTGAAACACATAAAATAGAATATGAAAGCATCTATAAATCGCTTAAATCTTTTGATGAGACACCAGATTATCCGCCCGACGACTTGATAATAAATTAGAAATAGAATCTATTGTATACTTTGGACATTGAAAGTACAAACTAGTAGGTACGAACAAAAGAAATTGGAGCTGACGATAGAATTCATAATGGTGGTTTTAATCTTAGTAGTAATTGAATATTATCAATGGATCGCTTCTCTGTATTGTATGGGAACGATGGTTATCGTGGAACTTGCCAGGTGGCGACCAAGTACCATTTTAACGGGAAAAAGTTTGGTAAAGATTATGAAGATAAACATATTAATAGTAGGTAGGTATATAAATTGTATTTTTTTTCGTGTTTTTTGTTATTGTAATCAAGTTATTGTCTAAGGTTTCGTAGGATTTTTAGTTGGATTTTGCCTACATTTTTAACCGACTTCCCAAAGGAGAGAGGTTATCTATTCGACACGTATATTTTTTTTATGTGTGTCCAGCGATTTTTTCGCGATCCTGCGACCGATCGACATGATTCAAACACCATTGTATGCGGCTAGTTTCACAGGGGGTCCCATTCCGTGGAAATTTGAAAATTGTTGCTAGTTTTCCCAGAAAATCGGAAAAACTTGATTTCTTATAAACTTGAATAACATTAATTTTTACTTTGTAGTGACATAGAAGTCGATTTTTTTTTAATATTGTGGAACATTTAGCTCAAACCTCAGAACTCACACTTCTACCTAATACAATTAAAAACAATATAAGAAAATTATAAGTAAAACGGAAGCCTTAACGGTTTTAATTAAGTAATATGTAAATTACGATATCTCAAGAACGCTTTAGCCTGCGCTTAAAACCAAAGGTTAGAACACTTTCCTTACTTTGATACTCTTCCACTACCTAGTCTGATTTACTCCATTATCCGCAATCCCCACATAAAAATCGCATAAATCATTTTAAATGATCTTCCACCCGTTTGATGCCGCATTTTCAGAGAGGTTTTTAGTCAATTATCTATAGAACATAAAAAGTTATTATTTCTATTTGAGTGATAAATTTAACGCTTTCCAAACAATCTCTTCAGTATTGTAATATTAGTGTAAATATTAATTAGGGTTGCCATCCGATAGATAGTGTTTCATTATATTTTTGTCAGTTGCACTTTAGAACTGTTTTAGAAAAATAATTCTCCTAGGTACATATTAAAATACGAAAGGTAGTATTTTATTCAAAATTTAAGTGACATGGACATCTCCTGAAATCGCAAATAGATCGTCGAAATAAATAAAGATTACGTGTGTCTTAATCAATTTTATAGTTAATCGAGGAAAGAACGTGACAAAAATCGATGTAGTCTTAAAATACTATTGAACTAAGTTGATGAATTAATTTAAAAAATCAAAAACCCGACTGCACCAAAAAGGCTGAAGTAAAATTTCCAAAAGCAGTGAAATAGGCATTTCATTATTTTTATCCAGAAAGCCAAATACAAAGTTTCATAGTAGGTGTCTGCTTCAAAAACAAAAGATGTTCAAACAATATTATCCTATTTTATCCTCGTAGTGTTCATTTACGCTAATAAAGAACCTATGTGTAAAATTCCAGCACGCTTAAGTTCAGCGGTTTCCCTTTGCGTTGATCTCTGGCACAGCAACTCACTCATTTAGTCAGACAGTCATCTCGATGTGTATATACGAGTATTTATGTACTAGCTGACCCGGAAAACGTTGTGTTGCCATATAAATAAAAAAATGTTACGGATGAACAACCCTTATCACTTAGGTGTAAAAAAAAATAAGTAGTGGCCGATTCTCAGACCTACTGAATATGTATATAAAATTTGGTGAAAATCGGTGAAGCCGTTTCGAAAGAGTACGGTAACTAACACGAGAATTTTATATATAAGATATATTATATAATGTATGTGTAATCTCCTCTTAATTTCCTTTATTTTGACACCCTACTCGATAGGTTTGGTTAACTTTTTTAAAACGTGTTACTATTTCGCGAAAAAAGTCACTATTTACGGTCTATAAAATATATAACTTCAGTAAATCAAAGTAACGGTCATTATTTTACCTCGTTAGAGGTAGCATTTCATTATTTTTATCCAACAAGCCTGATACAAAATTTCATAGAGTTTGCTTCAAAATTGACGATTGTTCAAATGAATTTTTAACCCTTATTTTACCCTCTACGAGGTTGATTTTTCGGAGGGGGATAAATAAGTGCGTCCTTGTTCCTATCCAGAAAGCCAAATACAAAATTTTATAGTATTTGCTTCAAAATTAAATGATTTCAAAAAAACTGTTTTCCCCTATTTTACCCTCTTAAGGGTAGAATTTCCAAAAGGCCTTTCTTAGTACTTATTCAAGCTATATAGAGAATCTGTGTGCAAAATTTCAGAACTGTAAGGTCCTTGGTTTAGGTTGTACTTTGATTTCTGAAAAATGAAAAAGTCATTTAGTTAGTCAGTCAGTCAATCACCTTGCTGTTTTATATATATACAAATATGTTTTTATAATCTCCGTTTAATTTCCTTTCATTTGATACCCTACTCGATAGGTTCGGTTAACTTTTTTTTTTAAATGTGTTACTATTTCGCGCCAAAAATCCGCCATTTTGATTTTTTTTTACTCACACCTATCTAAGGACACTCGGGTCATTGAGACAAATATAATGAAACTTTAACTGTTGAAATTCATCCAGCCGTTTGTTAGATCGGATCAAATAAAGAAAGACAAACATACAAGATACGCGCGAAAAACATAACCCTTCCTTGGCAGTCGGGTAAAAATAAATGTGTACTATGTTTTCTCCTAAACTACTATTTTTAGCAATGTCATAATATTTTTCTTTAAAAACCTTGACAACTTAAATGTTAATAGAAAAACATGACCACACCAGAACAACCTCACCTACTTAACATCTGTTTTGTTACAATGTAGCTAGTTCTAAGTGCCGATTGAAATTTACTGAAGTGATAATGGTACGTGAAGGCGGTTTATAGGTTTACTGTACAAACTACCGTAATTCTTAGCTTCGGAACTTCATGTATGCAAAGTATTATGAAAATAATTTCCTAGTTAGTGATCGATATGCGAAAAGAATCTGTTTTAAAAGTGGAAGCTTAAACTAAATCATTAAACTTAAAAGCAATAACTCTACGCTGATCAGTGTGAAAATGTATTATTTAGAATCTGATTAATTCACCCTTAAACAAACATAATTTTAAAACGTATCATTTTTAAGTTATAGTTTCCTGTTTGGTATCATCGGGATTCGGGGTAAAACCGTGTGAGTCAAATTACAGGCTAGTTGTGCCTTCTAAATTGGCAACTTTGCGTTTCGGTTTCTAGTAAAAAAGACTTATTATATGGGTCACACAAAAAGCAGATTTAAAACCTTGCTTACCTAAGACTGTAACAATTGCAAAGAATCATACAAATTACTGAAGGCGCTTGCAAATACAACGTATAAGTTAAAACAAATGATCACTTGCTAGATAGATTCTATGTTAGGCAATGTTTTTCAAAGCTGACTTTGACTACAAATGAATTGTTTACAGACCTAAATCGGTGGCAATGGCCACTTGTCTAAACTGAAAGGTCCTTAGCTACAAATTTAACTAGATATCTAATTACCGATGTACTGGATTAAAATTTAATAAGGGTCCAACGAGATCTAACGAATTCAGGTTATTTACCCCATTCGTATTAATTTTGTTCAAAGATTCATGTAATAGTACCTCCCTGCAATTTTAATTTCAATTATTCTGAAATGAAGCCAACTATTAATATTAAAGTGGGGTCTCTGATAGGTGGAATAACTGGTAAATTCTCATGAGATTACAATTCAAATGTACCTTTATGTGGATAATTTTGAAATCAGTATTCAGCAAACAATTTCTGTTAGTTTTAATATCGCTGTTGAATCGTAACCTTGTTATTGTGATTGCAACCATTATTTTTCACAAGATTTTAGACTAAAGGAGCTAAAATAGCTACAGTCTACGCCGACGACGACGCCGTCGTCGACAGTTGACGATCATTATT
The DNA here is from genome assembly GCA_014595695.2 of Epargyreus clarus clarus. Lineage (NCBI taxonomy): Eukaryota > Metazoa > Arthropoda > Insecta > Lepidoptera > Hesperiidae > Epargyreus > Epargyreus clarus. Next base: position 184,895 of record JACTTY020000094.1, read on the forward strand.
TTTGTTTTTAAGCGAATTCAAAAAGTGAGGTTTCGTATTTGACCGCTATTTTTTATTTATATGTAAGCATGAATGTATTTATATATGTATATATGAATGTAAGTTTGTATATCCGCGATTTTCTCTGATCTGATCTGATCTGATCCAATTTGGATAGGGTTTTGATTATTACATAATTGTCACTTTCGGATTATCCCACTGTCACGCGTATGTGTTACGAGTACATGTTATTTGCTGCTTCCACAAAAATAAATCTCGCTTAATTTTATATGCCTGTTATTTGTTTGATTGTTATTATTTTATTATTATCGATCTTCACTATTTTTACTCGAAATATGATGATCTTCATTTAGCTAAATTGTCAAATTGGATTGGACCCTGGTAGGCATAAATTGGTCCACATTGATCTTAGCAACGGGAGTAACTCCATTAAAATAAAATAGTAACAATAAAGTAGATTTCAATCTAGGTCTCCTCTAATATTGTTTCAATTCGATTTGACATCTCTACAATGAACTGGAAGATTTCGCGGACGTAATATATGGAACCAATCAATAATATCAAATATGCAAATTTATAAATTAGACCAAGGCAGCGAAGAATTACGACCATAATAAAATTAATAGGAGGAAATAAAGAAGAAAGTTCTGTTATGATTTGTTAATTTGATGTTATTTTGGATTGACATAGCAAAAATCTATATAATAAGCTACATGCTTATTATAAAATATTTATTACGCAATAAATTCTTTTACATCTTAAAAATTCTATGCCGTTAGAATGACTGCTTCACAAGAATACTTCCTAACTTTTAACATGAAGAGGAGCAAAGTAACACCACAGTATTCTAGACTTTTTTATTTATACGATAAGAACGTTCATCATCATTATCATCAACCCATTACTGTCCCACTGCTGGGCACGGGTCTCCTCTCATAATGAGAAGGATTAGGCTATAATCCACCACGCCGGCCAAGTGCGTATTGGTAGACTTAAAATACCTTTAATGTTTCTTGTATCTCAGGTATGCAAGTTTCCTCACGTTTAGCAAGTGATAATTAATATCTAATACGCACATAACTTTGAAAAATCAGAGGTGCGCCTCGGATTTGAACCTTAGACCCCTTGATCGAGAGGCCGAGTTTCTTAACCATTAGGCTATCACTGCTAAGAACGTTACGCAGTTTTATTGTAGAGGATTTTTTGAAAGATAGAAGTAGTACTTGATACTGTAACTAAAACTAGTGGTGTCGGTAGATGACTAGATAATTTATTTTCGAATGAAATGTGATTAAGCTAGAATTGTATCCTATATTTCGATGGTTTCATATGTTTCGATTATTATTTATTGATATTAAGGATATGATTAAAGATTTATATTTTTTTTAATGTCTCTAACGTAATTTGTTCACGTCTATTTTGATAAATGTCTTTTAGAAATATTTAGGAAGATACTAAATTATAAATAACTTTCGCTTCGACTATTAATTGTCATCAACCAATCATTAGGTACTGTTTGGCTTCATATTAGGTATTTTAACTAACTAATTAGGTAAATTAGTTCAAGTTCAAAAAATGTTGAGTGATTACAATTAAGGGAGGAGTCTTGATGACGATTATCTAATGACCTATCATTAATGATCTATCTAATTAGCTTTTGTCTACCCAAGGATGAAATTTTATAATTTTTTCCTAATACATTTTGTCTTCCTAATAAATTTTTCTTTATACCTAATTGACTTTAAAAACAATTCTGTACAGAATCTACTTTGTAATTTGATTTTAATTGAAATCAGAATATAGCGTTAATTTGCCATTATAAGGCAGGATAGGTGAACCTGTATGCTAACGGCTGCTTGAGTATTTAATTTTACTACTTATTTATTATCGCTAATGAAATAGCAGCATTAAAACCTAGATTTATAACATGTTTAAACTTTAATTTCATTATTTACTGCTAACTGCTTTGTAGCTACAAAAAATAAAATATACCAATTCTTGATAAACTTAGTAAAAGTTGCAAACAAACAAGATGATCTCCAAAGATAACAATGAACCCGGGACTTTTGTTGTACAACTGTATTCGTGTACACTGACAGTCGGACAGTTCAAACAAAAACCTTTGTTCGTTTCACAAAGTCAACAGAACCGATCGGCGAATTGTTTAACTTTCTACGGCTCTTAAAAACGCTTTTCAGTTACTTCGCAAAAACTGACAAATGCCCAATGCGACTTTCGATTTTGTATAAGGTACCTGTTTAATCGTAACCAAGTAACTGGAGGCGCATAAAATAATGGGAGCATTAAAAAAATATTTTAGTTTAGGTTTTTCACTAAAATATTTTTTTAATGCTCCCATTTATATAAAATTAACTTTAAAATGTTGAGTGTCATCCTATACCTATGAGGTGTCATCCAAACTTTGGTATAGAAATTGTGTACACTTAACTTTACTTTAACAACTAATTGCAGCTTTAATACTTTCGACGTATATGTAAAATTATATCATTTAAGGGTTACATGTTGAATAAACATTATATATGGGAGAAAATATAAAATTTGGTTTTATCACATACATAAAACTTACATCGCTTACTCTAAAAATAATTTTAAGTTAATTACCCATATAATTAATCGCTGATCGCGGCTCTCCCGCGGTCGTAAAAGTCCGTAACTTGACCGGTTAATTTACATCGTTCGATGAGAATTCGGTGAATGACACCTGATACGGCACGCTTTGTGCTTGATTGAATTCGATGAATGTTCTTCATTCACCGAGAATTCACGTAATAAACATTTATGAAAGGTGATCTCTGTTTTTTATAAAGCTCAAAGAATACTTACAGACTAACTAAATTGTATACGTCCGTGCATCTCTCATATGCGTTCACAATATTTTAAACTGTAAGTATATCCAGATTGAATTAGCAAAATTATCTAAGTGTTATTTTGTACATATATAGATGTTTTTAGAAAGGAAATGGATAAGCGTTCTGAGCTGAAAGTGGCATAACTGAATGAAGTATGAGTTGAACTTGCGTACGCAACCGTCGTGTACGAGCCCTACTTGGTCGTGCATCCATTATAATCCTACACTGATCTTTCCGAATGACAAGGATAACACCATAAAATATTCCACTAAGCTGAGCAAGCTGCGGATTGGTAGACTTTATATGCCTTTCAGAACTTATTTCTTTCTTATGGCCCTGGATGATGATCCTTTGTCGTTAACGCAAGTGATTATAAATTCCTAAATACATTTCCGCATTTCAATGACTAGGCTATCATTTCTTACATTGTTATTCGGTTATTAATATTTAATTAATAATAGTAAAACACTTTAATTTTGCACGACTCATGATGCGAAGCATCAGAGAGTGCTTTACGATCGAAAAATTTTTTTCGCTTCATTTTGGCGGCTATTTTTATTATTATAGCCTTGATAGTTCACGGAATCAAGATATTTTGCATACTGTTGTCGAGATAATTTAATGGAGATTAATTCCATACTTTTTAAAAATTGATTTACTGCAATAGAATTGGAAAAAAACACCAAAATAGGTCAAAAAAATTTCCTGTCCGTCATGTGTGAAACCTGAAAACACTGTAACTTGTGAAAAAATCCATCATTTGAGTTAAATTTTTTTTTAAAAATTCTAATCGACGATTGTAGGTCACTGAATGCGAATGATTAATTAATTCAGTGTCGTTTAATTGCAATTAATAAAAAACGAAAACTACAATACTGTATATCTATAGATATTATGTACATTTATTCCACCAGGGGCGCTTGTGCGGTACCTTCTTCCTACTACAGCTGTTTTTTCGGCAATTAATTTTGAACTAAGTCTTTTTTTTATATTTCATAATTAAATGAGCATTGTGAGTCGTGCACTTTTGGATTTTCCAAATTGTTTAGTTGTAGAGGTGTAGACTGTAACCTCGCTGACCGTATCGAATGAAACATCTTTGGTTGTGTATTTTGTTAGTTGAGGCTCATCGCTTAGCGTGGCTAATCGTATCCTGTTTGGATTTATCACTAAGCGAGATAAATGAAAATTGCATTATTGATGAAATAAAATTAGCGAATTATTGTGTAGACTAAATGGTAAGTTGCCAAGGTTCACAAAGGGTTCTACCACCTTCAAGGTATTGCTTGTTGTTAGAATGTTACCATCAGGTGGACTGCATGTGTATTTGAAACTTCGATGCAATTAAAAATTAACTTCACTAAACTGTACAATGAATTAGCTAATTGACGGTGTTAAATTTACACAAGTTTGAAACTTAATTGTCTACAACTGAACTGAATGAAAGCTTTGCGTTGCAGTCGAGCTTAAAGCTCGAGCTTTGAAAGTTCAAGTCTTAACTACGAAAAGTTAGTGCGAGAAAGCTACGTTAAATTTCAGTCTAATCGAAGGTACTATATGCTCGATTAAATTACTCGATACTGAGATACTTCGCCTTTAAGAAATATAGTTAAATTAATAGACTAGGGGATGGTTGTAAAATATGTTAACCGTTAATAATGACTACTATGATGACATATCTTTTTTTATCTGTAAAATATTAAATATATAGGCAGTATAGATGTGGTTTATTTTAATTTTAAATATCAGCTGGCCCGGATAACGTTTAGTTTCATAAGGTGGTTGGTGCGATGATTTTGATTTTTTTTGTTATTTTTTTTTATACGTTATTAACTTAATACATTACAAACCTGTCGTCCATCTTTTAGTATGTGATCAATAATTAAAAACAAAGTATTTCCATATAAGAAGCGTTTGGTAAATAAAAAAATACACAGTGATACCAAACATTTGGAGAGCCCAACTCACGCTTGACCGGTAACATTTGTTAGCTAATAACGGATGCGGGGTCGTTGATTCAACGGTGAAGTTATGCAAACACTACGTTCCTGCAATTTTCCTCAACGTGATTCACTCTCCAAGGGTCCCGATGATTCAAAACGAGTTACGAAGATATTATATAAGTAAATAAACTTTAGATCCGCTTACAGGTATTACCGGTAAAATTTGTGGTATTTTTTATCATTTAAACAATGGCTTACTAAATTGAATAAATTGCCAGCACGTTTAAATCAATTTTAATATTAATATAATGATAATTTTGTAACAGTAAGATAGTGTGCCAGCCCAAATAATTCTATTTATGTTCATTGCAGTTAAAACATCCCAACAATCTTCTTCTATTTTAATTAAATACGTTTATAAAGAAGGATACAACTGAATACTTGCTGGATCACGATGTAATCCATGTTAAGACAATGACTTACTAAATGAGCGAGATGGACGACATCTGTATTGTATAAGTATAAGTTATTATTTCATTCCACTTACTTTTAATTAATTTTAATTTACTTAGTATTTACTTGTTACAAATTTTATTGTTATTATATTATTTAATGGTAAATAATAAACAGATTTGAACTTACTGTTCATTATTGTCGATTATACGAGTATATTTTTTACTTCTTAGTGCCATCGAAGTCGGTTATATATTATATTATTTCTATTATTATTATTATTATATTTCTATTATTATCATCGAGTTAGTATAATGAAGCAGATACATTCCCAGCCCCTAGTCTATAAAGCAATAAGCCTGCGCTACAATTTTAAGCTATAGCCCGGGGTTAGGTTACAGCATCATCAACCAGATGTGGACCGCTTATCCAGCCATTATTGAGTGCCCCAACAATGTGTGTAATCTATAAAGTCTTGAGGCGCGGGTCAGATCGTCAGCGATTATATAATAGCGATATTTGTCATTTTCTATAAATATATTTATTAATACCTATAACCTATATACTTTTGGCGGATCCAGTAGTAAATTAGGTTAGTTTAATAAAATGACAATTTGTAACTGTTTCATAAAAATGAAATAAAGTACTCGTAACATTCTTGATATCTTTGAAACCTTGATGTCTTGGAATACTTCTTGATTCGACTTCGGAAACACTACTACCAAAACTATGTCTGCCAAATAATAACAGTTTAAAACATACCTGCATTCCACTTTGGAAGATGTGGCAAGGGACACATACTTTTCGGAAACGTTAGGGGTGGTATAGCATCTGTGGCCAAACTCAGGTAGGAGTATATTCTTATCTGGCGTTGATTACAGATGTCCATGGGCGGCTCACTAGCACTGGATGGACTACGCGCACATAAGATACTTTAATGTTATAAGAAAAAATGTAAAGATTTAAATCATTGTGCACCTAACATAAACAATATTCAACAATCTCGTTACGATTTTCCATTTCCCAAAACGTCGTCAATACGACAAGTGGTTTCATAACCTTTACAATTCCGTTTTCTCTTTGTTACGAGCCACGTGGGTTTGAGATACGTTGTCTATCGTATCGTAGTGTGGGATAGTCGGAATGGGAGCAATGGGAACTGGTGTCATGTCACTGAGATATGACAATATCATAATAGATGCTGTGTCGTGGTAGAATTGACAACTTCTGCCTAGAGCGAGGACTTATAAGTATTACTATCTTCTTAAGGATTTCTTTTGTACTATGAGAGCCTTCGTCATCGTGCTTATTTTAACACAAAAACACACATGACCATCTTTATCCTTTTTTGTTCATCAGGAAACCTTCAAAATATACCCGACGCCGCGCCGTACAGAGTGTCGCTGGGTTATGCGTTTTAGCGCAGTAAAATCCCCCTGATGGCCGTCCTCGGCGCTTGATGGAGAACTCCGGGATCTCCGACGGCACGCAACCGAAGTCCTCTAAGCACGTTGCCTTGTCGGGCTCGCTCCAGTGAGCATAAACCTCGCCACATCACATGGGGTTGACGACGGTATGTGGCTACACATATCGCCATCCTTTTCGAGGTCAGATGCCAGGCGGTTCGAGCTCCCACTCTTGCCGCTCACAACTCCGGAACCCCCCTTTAGTCGCCTCTTACGACAGGCAGAGGATACCGAGCCGTCTGGCCCACGAACTACAGGGACAAATTTCCATGAGTCTGTTTGCTTTATAGCTCTGTTTAAAACAACAATCAAAACTCAAAGGTTTTCAAAAGCTCAAAGTAAATTCGTTGGTTTACGGAATATAACGAGTAGAAGCTTCGTATGCGTTTTCAAAATCCGATTTCATGCAAAACGGGTTTACTCGCGCGGTTTCTAGGAGTTTAAAAATGAATCAAGTTACCTATTTTTTTGTTGCATAGATAGACAAGAAATGAATATGTGTATAAATGTAATGTACTGAAAAAGTACATTAAATATAACAACAGCGTCAATGGTGGCTTTTGTTGACTTAATAATGTAATTTGCTTGAAGTGCCGCCATTCAATAATTTCCATACAATTCTCTTCTATTTCTGCCTAATAATAGCAGTGTTAAGCACTGTTCTTATTTGAAGGGTTGTTAGAGGAACATATTTATCTTATAGACGATGGTAGAATCCTTTGTGGTTAGACTTCGGCGGCATCACCGCCACACCTACATCTACCTAATAACAGCATACTTTTTCAAGGCGTTCTAGCTCTAGCCCTCAGGGGTAGCAATGACAACGTATCTGTGGTCGACCTTACCTAGGGCTCTAATTTTTTATTTATTAAGCTTAAATATACTTATAACACGTTTTAATGTTTTAAATGTTAAGTGCGTTTTCGTGTCCTAAAATTACAATGCCTGTGACGAAAATGTTACATTAGGGACGGAAAAATTGCTTTTAACGTGCCTGGGAACTGTGAAATTAATGGTTTTATATGGAAACTTAATAAAGCACACGTTTCTTTGAGATTTATATAATCTTGTGGTAGTCTTATGGCATGGATGGTTTGTTTAACCTTATGGTAGTTGTATAGTAGGTATCTAGTAGACAGGGGTAGTAAGAGGGGTTGAAGCTATAGTCCTTCATACTGGCCTAGTGCGAATTGGCAGAATTCACACTCTTTAAAACTATTTTAAGAACTCTTAGGATGTCGGTTCCCACGCGATGATTTCTTTGTCATTAGAACAAGTGATAATACGCACATAATTGTGACAATCAGCTTGGCATGCAAAACTCAAATCTCCGATTGGGAAGCCTAGTATCAAATCGCTAGGTTATCAGTAGTCTAAAATAAACCGTATAAATAAGTCAGAATAAGACAACACAACTCAATCAAACCATTGTGCGCACCAAACCACCTACTAACTCAGACGAACCTGATCGATATAACCATGCCTGCAAAATATAGTTCGACGTTCGAGATAATAAGGCAGGTTCGAGTGATATTTCCCTAGTGATAAAGCCTCGTCGTAAATATGAGCCTGTAGGTTGTGGTGCAATGAAATGCTCATAAACCAGCTTTGTTCGGAGTTTTACGGGATATCGAATAGGACGGGGATGCCAATATTGAGTTATTGAGTGATATCATAATTGGTGGATTGATGAAGTTGAAGATTGAATAAATTATCATGATTAACTGTCGCACTTCTGGGCATATTTGATTTATTTGAATAGGAACGGGTTAAAGACAGGTCTTTGAAAAGAATACGCATGTTTTAATAAAATAAACCATAGATATTTAGGCCTACAGAAATTCACAATAAAGATATCCTCCAAAAGTTATCGCGAAGCACAGACCCGTCAATTTCGAAAACTACGACGATCTCTTTATAGGTAAGTCAGCTGGCACCCAAGGAAACGAGAAAACTGATTCACACTAGAAATAGTGTATAACTTCCCAATCGAACTGTACTGATCCTATCCAATCGAACCTTTCAGTTTCAGCTAATTCCTATTTAAAATTCCCAAAAAACATAAATCTATTACATACATACAAAATTCTTTTCTTTCACACCGTTTAAAACCCAACGCATGAAACTGCACGCTGATTGCTTCATAGCGGTATTTAAACAAAGGTTTAGCGATTCACGACTTGACGCTACGCAAAGCGTCAGCGAAGCATATGAAAACTACGATCGTCACATCATACGTAAGTCAGCTAGCATCCAATGAAACGCAAAAACTGATTCACACTAGAAATACTGTGCAATTTCTCATGGAAACTGTCCTGGTTCTATCACCTTTCAGTTACAACAAATTCCTACATAAAATTCCCCAAAAACGCATACAGCCTTACAAATAAACGTGTCATAAAATGTTATGTTAAGCATAAATGGAGAATAAGCGAAATTCCTACAAATAAACTTGTAATAGCTTATACATAGTATATCGTCTATATAACCGTCCATACAAGAGTTATACAATCCCTCACCCTTGTTTAAGTTCCGTATAACATAAAATCTTTGACATTCTATAATATAACATCGCTCCATTTTTTTATAAAAATTGTTTGTTTAATTAAATTGAAAGCATTATGATGGGAGTAAGAGCTGTAGAAGAAGTAGAGGAAGTTAATTATGTAATAAACAATTTACATATTATTGTAAGAAGGACAAAAACTTATAAAAAAAGAGAAAATCCTTTTGAATTATTCAATGATGCAGAATTTCGTATAAAATATCGATTTTCCAAGGAAGGTGTCATGTTTTTGGACCACTTATTTGGTGATTCTCTAGGAGTGGATAGGCGTGGAGGTGGCTTATCTTCCATTTTACAAATATTGATAGCTTTGAGGTACTGGGGCCGCAATCAAGTAAGTTGTAGTTATGTTTTACAATAAACTTTTCAATATTTATGAAAATATACGATGTGAATAATTTGAATATTTGAACTTGAGAAAATAATAAATATGTTCAAATGACATTAAAAACGTCAACTGTAATCTTTGGTGATACAATTGACATAATATCCATAAACAATTGTCTACTTTTTTTGTGAAATGCGACGTTGCCGTTTCGTGCAGTTATACGTAAATTGGGTATAGTTATGACGATGTTATGCCGAGTTTATTTGTTAGAAAATTAAATTTTCTTATGCATAATTTATGCTAAATATAACTATTCATAGCATAACCATGGTATAAGTATATTTTTATTTGTAAGGCCGATAATCTATTACGTAAGTGTTACCATAAAACTTCAATAAAATTATGTGCTTTCACACCGTTTAAAACCCAACACATGAAGCTGCACGCTGATTGCTCCATAGCGGTATTTAAACAAAGGTTTAGTGATTCACGAGTTGACGCTTCGCGAAGCGTCAGCGATGGTTATCTCCGCGTCCGTTGCGTTGCGAAGCGTGCCGTCTTGTCTGATATGCGTTTGTTTAACTATAAACGACTTATTTAATAAAAAACCGTATGTAATTGAGAAGGGACGTAATAAGTTGTACTTTTTGTGTGTGTGTGTGTGTGTGTGTGTGTGTGTGTGTGTGTGTGTGTGTGTATTCGTATTGTAACATACAAGTGTAACCGTTAAATGTGTAATTTTAGAACTGTTGTCCTGTAATAGCTTATAGAATGAATCGTTGGGTGTAATGCAATTTTTAAACATATAATAAATAATACAGTGACTTTTATAACCCTTATGACTTTGACAATTTGAAAATTAACTTTGAAAATGGTAACTAACTGCTACGCAAGACTTAACTCTGATATTACAACTGTTATATGACTCTGATCAGTCCTTACAGATCCAATTTCACTACCAAGAATAGAAGGTATATTACATTTTGGAAACGTTTTACGGCGTCTTTATAATACCTATCGTGTAATTATTTATGTTAAGTACACACTTCTCTCTCACTTTTATTATCGTTAATATATTTACCGCGATGTAAATACCAGGGTATCATAAGTTAGTGTCGCTGGCCGGTCGACACATTCGCTTGTCCTCCTTGTCGCCACTGACAACCTGGTACGAACACGATAAGCCGTAAAGGATTGTTCAGACTAATTTGAGGCAGCTTAACGTTTTGTACTCATAGTACAAACTACAAGGTCATCTTGTCAATGAATTTTGTTAAATTGCTACCTAATTAGTCTAGGATTCTTTTGAGTTTTTGTTAATTTATCGTCTCCAACTTCTATTTCGAAAGTTAAGAATGAAGAATTTGTTATCTCATATTTTGTTTATCGTTAATATATTTACCGCTGATGCAAATACCAGGGTCTCATAAGTTAGTGTCGCTAGCCGGTCGACACATTCGCTTGTCCTCCTTGTCGCCACTGACAACCTGGTACGAACACGATAAGCTGTAAAGGATTGCTCAGACTAATTTGAGGCATTTTAACGTTGTGTGCTTATGTTGTACTAGGTACAAGGTCATCTTATCGAGGAATTTTGTTAAATTGCTGCTTAATTGGTCTAAGATTCTGTTGAGATTTAGTTAAATTATAATCTCCGATTTCCGGTCGAAATATGAGAAGTTTGTTATCTTGTTTTGCTCAGAAATATGTTTGCTACTTATATATTTTAACGTAGATTATCTGTGCCTTTGCTTTCGATTATAAGCAGAATCAAATTGAGAGAATATACCTAAAGGTACCGTTAGCCCTTTTCGAAAGTTTTCGTATTGAACCATTGGGCCTCTGTGCGAAATTTATTAAATAAACGTAAAATATATTAGCCTTTTTCAGACATCTTCCAGCTTCTTGGTATTCGGTTTATAATTATGTGCCTCAGTAGTCTGCATCAAATAAGCTTATGTTTTAGATATGGTTGGCTTGAGTCATTAAGACGGGCCAGACGGGAATGACTTCCACGATTGGATTGTGGAAGTCATTCTTGTCTGCCACTTAATGGTCGTCGTAGTAATAGCTATGGAATCCGGGATCTCCGCTGACTAATTGCCTTGGACATTTACCCCACTTACTCGTCTGGTCATGTAATTCTCAGACTTAGTGGAATATTTTTGTAGTAATAGAATTCGAAAACGCAAGTTAATTGTAAATAAAGTAATATGGTGTTCTGCGATCATTTACGAAGACTGACAAAGGACAAAGACTCAAATCCTTAAAACACCCTTCAAAACAAAACACATCAGCGTTAAACACTGATGTTCAGTTAGAAGTCAGAAACAAATGTAATGGTGCCATCGCATTCAATCCATCGGGTGTTCTACCAGCTTCAATAAATACTGATAAAATTATGTCCGCTCTATTACAGTTTTCAAACTAAAACACACAGTTAGCTACCAAGCTGCTAGACTCATTTAGCGGTGGCTTTATTTGGAATAAGAATTCATCAAAAATATTGTCTACCAAACTTCAACATAAATTTTGCTTACCAAAGGTCATCGCAATTTCAAGCATGCAGAAATTGTCAAAAGTCGATATTTAGTAACCAAAACATGACATAGATTGATTATTAATAATGCTAGTAAGATTAGAAACGTGAGAACAGGTCGATAAGAGGCTATTATTTGAAACCAGGAAACCTCAACCTGTATGTGTAGTATATTATCTAATTGCAATTAGTTACAAGATATCATTAAGTTCTCGACACTCGCCCCTCGCTAATCTCGCCGCTTCACGCCATTCACTTTCGTTCCAGCTATCTGTTTATTTAATCTAACGTCACTCAATCAGAGATGTCTTGATTTATTTGCCGGTGTACGTGTGAAGTTATTAGTTGAAGCTTCATGAGAAACGTTTTGTATTTTATTATGTTTGTGTAAGAGCTGTTTGGTGACTTGGTCTCATGAATATGATACAGTAATGATTAATGTGTAATTAACTCATCAGACTTACCCTCATGCACTTGACTGGACTGCATGCTCGTTTGCCGTATTATAAAGAAAACTAGTGAATTAAAAATGACGCGATCTTATAGAAAAAAGTATGCTAGATGAATTGGCAACCTCTCTTTTTTGCGAGGTAATATAATATTTCAGTAAATCACTGAGTCTTCAAGTTATTTTAGTTCTAATCCTTAGCTGCCACCATAAAAATCACGACTACTAAAAGTCATTTAAGACTTAACGACTGCTCAATCAGACACAGATATAGGCGAATCACGATCGCTACTCTTAGAAGTAAGCAATCAAGTTCCCGGTAATAAGAGCTAAGGGCCATTTGCAATCAATTTACTAGATTTAAGCTTGATAGCTTCTTGTAGTCATTTGCGTAGATGCTTGTTTCCGTACGGGCTAATTAAATAAACCCATTAGAATCTTAACATAATGATATCTCAGGAATAAATATTATCATTACATTGCTGAATACGTCGAAGATAAGGCTGTGTAAATTATGTTGAGCGTTGGTGTGTTGTATACAGTAATTAGAAGTACGTTCTCGATTAGTCGTAATTTATTTATGTCTGTTAATTAAAACTGAAGCGATGATGAAATTATTAATATATGGCTTACTTAATATATGGCATAATAAGATGATAAGCAATAGAGTAGACTGTAGATTTATTTCCCATTGCAGTTTCCTACATATAAAATTGTAATGTACCAAAAAAAATTAATTGTAATTAAATAAATAAGTCTTTGTTACTTTAAATAAACAATTATATTATTATTTATTATTATTATATAATCTTCTAAGTATATTTGCTTTTTCACATTCAACGGAATCTAAGTTATTTTTATACGTTTATCTTCATTTCACTTATTATTATTACTTATTACCACATAAGTTACGTGTCTTTTGAACCATATAGTTCATTGCAATTTTAGTTTGTTAATTCCAGAAGATATTATGATGACTTTCGTTCTTCTACTGATGACCCTTGCTGATTGAATCGCATAGACAAAAAGCAATATACTTCGACAATTCCGAGAGTTTTGTCAGCAAATTTAATTCTCCTGCTAATGTTATCCTTCCGATTGACGCGTCGAGAATTATCAAGTATATCTTGCCATAGCTCGTGGATATAGAAACGAGAAAAATCCCAATTTCAAACACTTTCGGCGGCAAAGCCTCAGTTAGTGGGCAGACGGAGAAAGTGACGTGTAAGTGGCAACTAGAGCGCGCAAGATAAATTTGAATGAGATACGAGATGCCCGATTACCGATTCGGGATAGTTCGCCGAATATGGAGGAAAGTTAAGCGAACAATTAGGCATGAAAGGTTGGTACGAAAGTAACAAAACATCTGTTAGCGAAAGTTTGATTTTGGGATGTGATTTATATTTTTAAGGAGGGATTATGTAACAATCCTAACTAATATTATACATACGAAAGTGAGTTCGTGTGTTTGTTTGTTACACTTTCACGACTTAACTATCAAACCGATTGTGAAGAGATTTTGTACATACGTTGTCAGGGGTTCAGAAAAGGACATAGGGTCTCTTTCATCCCGAAAATACTGTACCCAAGGGATAGACAGAATTACTATTCTCCTCGACCTTTGACTGCAAGCGAAGCCACCGTTCTACTTTGTTATTCACAAACTCAACAGTGGAGAGGTCAAATAATCTTGGATAAGCACTTAATAAATATTTTATTAAAGTTAAAAAAGTTATTTTCTGTAACATCTTTTGTTGAATGATAACTAGAATTACCGCCACACCTATTTCTAGCGTGAAGATCGTTCTTGCGTCTCCGTGGACGGGTGTGAATGCTGCCTGATAAGACAAGACTACCATCAAAGTCCTTCGAAGTGGCAACGGATCTGTGATCGGAGCTTAGCAGGGGCTTAGATTGAGCCTCTGGTCTATATGAAGTTGGTCCAAATGCCCATGGGCGGTAATTACTTACCAACAGACAGACTGCTACTTCAATTTGATAAAAAAATAAGAAATACCACCGTGAAATGACTGGCAGCCAATTTAATTCAATTTATGTATATAAATCTAGAAAGAGCTATTCACACATCTAAACTGCCCTCCATACGTCTTCGCCTGACCTGATTTTGTCGCAGTCAAAAAGGTTAGATTCGGTATCTTATTGTATAGGGAGAAATCACAATAGATCTCCTTTGTTCGCCAATCGCACTGAATGTTGGATAAAGACGTCAGGTCTACACTTAATAGGGTATTACAATCGATCGGCGGTCTGATAGCAATTGAATGAAGCGTGAGATTTGTGATCATTGGCTAAACGTTTTTGAATAGTTTAACTTTGAACAAAGTATTTTTTAATTTAGAATGTTAAATGTAGAATGGAGTTTCTTTCGCCGCTTCTTCTCCATAACGAAACTCCTTGTGAAGTAGTTGTAGTTGTATTTACATTCAAAAAGTGTTCTGTAAAGGACCTATTTTGAATAATAAAATTGATTTGATTTGATTTGAATGTAAGGTAAAGTCACCTATTTCCGCGGTATTTTCACCAAAACTAGAAAGAGCGTCAGATATTAAGCATTTACTACGGCTTAATAAGGAATTAGATAATTTTATCAGAAGCTTCATTATCTGTACTCTTGAAATAGACTCGACATTTTACGATTAAATATTGATCTAAATGTGTATTTAAAATAAATATGAACCAAGTCAGAAAACCCTAATTCCGATGTAAAAATCCTTATTCCGATGTATTTGGCTCCTAATTCCGAGTATACAAAATAAGGGAGTGAAAGAGATAGAACGACTGCTACATGGTGTATAAAAATAAATGTTATTTATTGAATTTAGTTTAAATTTTGATTTAATTTTTTTTTTATTATTAAAAGAGTAGCTTTATCAAAAGTGTTCTTAGCTATGATTAAAGGGAAGCTGCCGAAATAAAACTTTTTTACAGTATAGTTTCTTGACTGGTTAATTTTACTAATGTAGGTATATCATGTATTTTTTAAACTGCAGTAGATTCGTATATCTGCAATACAATTTTGGACATTCTTCTTCGTGTACTTTATACTAGGGTTTATTATCGTACACCAGAAATAATAATAATATGGAATATCGTCATCAGGTTTATAGAATTATTTCGTTTTGAGTAATTTAATCAAATGAAAACGTCGTAAAATGTTCTAGTTCTTATTTAAATAGCTATTAAAATCGTATGACAATGTTAATTCTTCATTAATTAGGATTAAGTGAATTACTGATACAAACGATATATGTGTTCTTAAAAACCGATGAAAACTTTAAACCCTGTATAGTATTTTGCGGCTATGCCGCGGATTAATGTGCCCATATAACCTAATTCCGATTTATATACATCGGAATAGCGTTTCATAACTAAAAATCACGTTTCCAAATTCCGATTATTAAATAATAACAGACTTTTACACAATTTAGAGGCAGAAAGATGCTTTATTGAAATATGTATATAATAATATACAATACTTGTTCAATATTCCATTGATATCTGGATAAACTTCATTTTCTCTCCTTAGTTGTCCCATAGAAGAAATTAGGAAAGTACATAAATAGGTCATCTTTGATATTATATAATTAGGTAATGCAGTACAATGCTGTACCTCGGAAAATGATTTCGATATTAATTGAGTATTAAATTTATCAAATTCGAAGCAAGACGTGCTTATTCATAAAAACATCTAAAAAAATTTAAATTAAATACAAGTCTATGAAATTGCTATTCCGTGGTATACCTCGGTTTTAGGGACAGCCCAAAATATTTGGCACCTAATGCCGCTGTATTTTTAAACTTATTTTTACTATTATCTGTTAAGAAATAAGCAAAATATTTAAATGTTATCGATTCCATATATCATCAATATAATGTTTTCATTGAAACACTATCCCACACATGCATATTTATTGACAAAATCACTATTTGAGAAATCGTGACATTCACGTGCAAGAGGCCCAAAATGTATGAAGCATGCGTTTGATGGAGGCACTAATGCAAAACTATGCGATTATTTAAAAAACCATACACATAATACTCTTACGGTAGCCATATGACGATAGAGAGATAAATTATCTATTAAATAACATACCTTTCAGTAAAAATGATTTTGTAAATAGTTTATAAAAGCCGTTTTTGTAAATACCACGGAATTTGGTGCCAATTTCAGAACCCCTCGGCATTAGGTGACTTTACCTTAGTGAAGAAACTTGATGTTAAAACATCTTTCAGTCAATCTTTAAGCTTTTTGTACTCAAAGCTAAGAAATAAGAAACAAGTAGTGGTCCTACATACGCGTCCAAGATATTGAATTCAGAATTGGATTGTAGATTTTTTTTAAGTTATTCATATACTGCGGTCATCAACACACATGGTTAACTTATGTCCAGCAGTGGGCTGCTTAGCAAATCCATTACATCATGACTAATCATCGATGTACTGTATGTGCTACAAAAAGTGGAATAGTCCTGTAAATGATAAACATATATTTTTTTATATATGTGTAGGAGTAGCAGACAAGCATGAAGTCCACTTGATGGTACTCGTAAGTGACTATAGCCGCACATGGACATCAACTCAGGATAGGATTAGATATTCCGAACTGAGGTCGGCCACAGATGCGCCGCTGCTCCTGAAGACTACGCTGAAACGTGTCGGTAAAGTATGTCTCCCCTACCACACCCTTTAAACCAAAACACAGCAGCTTTACACTGTTTTTATTAGGCAAAATTAGGTGTGACGGTGGTGCCGGCGGAGTCGAACCACAAAGAGTCCTACCACCTTTTAAAAGAAATAACCACCTAAAATATTTTTATGACGCACTGATACCCCAATTTCATTTATGTAGACGTAAATATGCATAGATATACGATGTAAGATAAACCTTTTTCGCCGAAACTTTGTTTATGGCTGATGGTTGAACTTTTTCGGAAAAAGCTCGTGTTCGCCGCCTTAATTGCGGTGGTAGATATGGCACGCGATTGTAAAAAGAAAACCAATTTTATGGCGAGTTTATGGTTTGGATGTACAATACAGCAGTGATAGCCTAGTGGTTAAGAAACTCGGCCTCTCGATCGAGGGTTCCGAAGTTCAAATCCCTCTGATTTTTCGAAATTATGTGCGTATTAGAAATTAATTATCACTTGCTAAAACGGTGAAAGAAAATCGTGAGGAAACCTGCATATCTGAGAGATTTATAAAAAAAATATGTGAAGTCTACCAATACGCACTTGGCCAGCGCGGAGGACTATGGCCTAATCCTTCGCAGTCTGAGAGGAGGTCTCCTCTGCCTCGTGCCCATCAGTGGGATAGTAATGGGTTGATGATGATGTAGGTACAATACATATAGCAGTGATAGTCTTGGTGTTGAAAGTCGGGCCCTCAGTCGAAATTTCCGGGCTTCAAATCGTCAGGTAGTGATCAATTTCTAAAACGCACATAGCGTTTTAGAAATTGATCACTAGTTTTAATGGTGAAGGAAAAGGGGTTCTTTTTTTAAGTTTTCAAAGGTGCGAACGTCTTATTTGTCTCTAAGTATAGGTCTGTTTTTGACTTTTAACTGATTTATACGTAAAAACCTTCGTTGGGTAACGAGGAGAACTCTTTAAGAGGTAGGTTTTTGTCGGATTTTTGGTTTGGTGGTTTTCTTTCGGACTCCGTGATCTCCAAAGTAATGTAATATCCCTATTGTATGACTTGAAATGGCATTTAAAATACAAGAACATACACATAACCAGTAAAAGGCCTGGATTTACGACCTAAGTAACGGCTTCTCAGATTTCCTGCATAAAATGTGTTTTATATAGGTATACACCTTCTGTGCAAACACTCAATGTTTTGTGGAGGCATTTATTCAAAGATTATGGTAACCCTACAAACGCTCCATAAAATTTCGGCCCCGACCGCCGCTAACGCTATAAAATACTGGCAAGAAACAACAAGGATAGGACAGTAAAAACGAAAATCGTAAATTACTTTCTGTTACATACACGAAAGGGAAAGGCAGAAGAACATATTTTAGGCACAAACATTTACAATGATAATTGCAAGGAACATTCGCTATCACACATACATGTTTCTAGAATAA
The DNA here is from genome assembly GCA_014595695.2 of Epargyreus clarus clarus. Lineage (NCBI taxonomy): Eukaryota > Metazoa > Arthropoda > Insecta > Lepidoptera > Hesperiidae > Epargyreus > Epargyreus clarus. The sequence goes on from JACTTY020000094.1 coordinate 203,617, forward strand.
TACTTGTACAGTTAGCTTCGATAGTAGATATACAGATTAAGGTGTCAAAAATACCTATACTACCGAGCGTTCATAAATAGTTAAACACCCCTAGCATCATAATTAGATGAATATGGTTAAGTGTCAAAATTATATGAACACTATGCTCCAAAAGTAGCCAAACACCGCGTGTACATTTTTTTAAAATATTAAACCGGCTTCTATATCACTATAAAGTATAAAATAATTGAAATAAATGTTGGTTTAGTACGTAGTTCTGAAGTCGGCGCTCAATATATTTCATTTGATAACGGCATAAACAGCGTGTCCAATATGCTTCTGCTCTGCACTGCAATGCTAGTTTAATATGTACATCTACTTTTGGAGGTGACTGTACAAAATTTTTAAATATCGTCATTGTCGAATTATTGTTCCACTTTTTGGCACGTGTCCTTTTCACTTTGAAAAGGTTTTATGCTATAGATACTCTACCGCAGCTAAGTGCTGATTGGTAGACTTCACTCACCTTTCAGAACTAACAAAAGAAAATTCTTACGTGAAAATATCGTAGAGACATCTAAACTTTGATTTGATGGGATTTTTACGGGAAGGTCGGGATAAGGGTTTTATATGGAGTACCAAAATATATTTTTAGGGCTCCGCGGGAAAATGGCAAAAAACAATTCCTTGTATGTTATTCCTGTTTATCTGTTTGTCGTCGTTTTTTATATAGTATTTCATAAAATCTGTTCGTCCTATCTTCATCTTTTGAGTAGGGGTTAGAAAACTCTGAAAAAAAAATGTAGGAAGTATTGAAATATTTTCCATTAAAACTAAATTATATAATAAAATATTCCATTATTTTAGATATCTTGAATTCAGCGACCACAGTACTGTATTCGAAGTATTCGAAAGGAGATTGCGATGTTTTTGGTTACATTTTATTAGCGACCGCAGAAAAATGTTTATTTGCGTGTATGAAGCACAATTTACTTATGCTGTCCATAAAAAAGTCATCCCGATTACGGAGGGGGATAATAATATATTGTCAATAGTCTCATATTCTCCTACAGATGAATATTTTTTCTCCTCCTAACACGCTTTTTCAATACAAAATATACTTCACCATAGAATCTGGATACATTAAACAATTTATCTGGGAAGTTTGAATAGAGCCATTGATTTTTAAGCTGAAGCCTAAATGGCACCATTACAATAATATACATTTACCTTAATAGTAACTACCGGCCTCTATAAAATGATATTGGCAACATAAAGACGCCACGCCTCACACTTGTATTACTATCAGTGGATAAGCGACAAGCGATGAAATAGTTGCTATAACTTTTTTTTATATACTTATACCTAACGATGAGGCAGGCGGGCTACCTGGTGGAAAGCACTAACCGTCGCCTATGGACTTTTGCAACACCAGAGGAGTGGCCAATGCATCGCCGGCTTTGGAGGAGAACTCTTTTTGCATCCATCTTGTAGAGCGTCATAGCGATCTGGGAATACTTTAGGAGGAAGTTCATTCCACATTTTGCACGTACGCGGCAAAAATGACCGTGCAAACCGAACCATGGACGACCGCCACGGGTCCAGTTGATGTGGATGGAACTTCATCCTTCGGCGAGTGGGGCGATGAAGGATGAAGTAGAAGTGCGACGATATTTTTTTAGGAATAGCTATGTTTTTAATAGGTTAATGGAAAATACGTGAATTTAGTCAATATAATGGTACTACCAGAGGTTGCACTGATGGTAAGCGTTCACTGCCGCATATGGACATTTATAACCAAATGCATATAAAACAGGGGTTCTAAATGAATTAATCAATTCAAGGTCAATTACAGATGCGTTAGTACTCCTAACAACAAAGTTTCCTGATATGTGAGTCAACCGGCATATACACACTTCCTCTGAAATGTTACTGCTGAAAATACGTGTGGTAGTACTTTCCTGGTCGAATCATGCTAATTCAATCACCATTCATAATATACCGAAGTTGCAAACAAACTTACCTACGGTCTATTTTCCGGGCAGTATTTATTGCTCATTGATGTCTGTTAGCAACCTTAAATACATTTCTACCCTTACACGAAGAACATTCGACACTTCTGCTTAATCTGGATTGGTGCAATCCAGATTAAGCAGAAGTGTCGAATGTTTTAACCTTACCGCACCCTTATATTCGTAGCAAAACACTGCTTAACACTGCTTTTGACCGATCATTAAGTTAATTGGAGGAATTAATCCCTGAAGAAGTATTTCTCTAGTAGAGCAATTTACACATATGTTTTCACTTTAATATTTACTGACTTTCACATTAACGCTCTGGGCGTGGTGATAATTAGTTAAGGTGGCACTTTATTACCACTTTATATGTTTCTGTGGCTACTTTTACTGATTTCACTTATTTTTTATGTGGGTGTTTATGTTTTTAAGGGACAAGTCTAGCGATTATATATCTCAGATTCTTGTTGCCTGCGGATTCTGAGGACTAAGCTGGAACGCTTCATTTTTTGTAACTTGTCTTACCACTCCGAACTGCAATCCAGCAATTTACACGAAGGAAATACAATATGCGTTTATTACCTCTATTTGCTTTACTTTTTTAATTAGTTACTAAATTAGCGTTAAACATAGCATATGATGTATTAGCGCCTTCGATAAAAAGCTATAATTCTTAGCGCTTCGATAATATCTTATAAAGAAATCCCTTTTAATTTTATTCAAAATTTTGGTTTATTCCGGAAATCCCCACCGACAAATCCCTACCAGTGGGGATTGTTATTTTTTTTGCCAAAAATCCCCACTAATAAAACTAACTCAGCTTAGTGGGGATTTCTGGAAAAAGAACTAACAATCCCCACCAGGTTTTATAGTTTCAAAATTAATAAAAAAATCGTTAATCGTTTAATTAGATCTTTAAGTAATCATGTCAATATTATAATCAACTTTTATTATAAATTGTTTACATTGAAACGATAACCAAAAATATTTACAACAATTAACTGGATAAAGAATTCATACGGATTGGACCCACCCGCTCGCAGGGCGCTACCGCGCCCTTTTCGCTTAGTTTTACATTATCTTATATGTTCCAACCTAACCTAACCAATTCAATACGAAACACTATAGGCGAGGCTATATGAGATACTATATTATTGGCTAGGTTAGGTAGGAACAGAAAAGTAAATGAATCAAACTAGGTGGTAAAACTCTGCGAGTGGGTCGGTCCAATTTGCCTTAATTCAATAGTTAAGAAAAACTACAACGTATTCATTAATCATATTTTATATTTGTAAGAAGTAATTGTCAAGTTACTGTGGTTTAGGCCAGCTGTGTCCCTGAGTCACTAGAATTGAAGACTTAAAGGTCAAAGTTATCGGGGTTAAGACCTTGAAGGTCAAAATTTTCATCCTATGTGTCTGCTTAGTGACGTTAATACATATATGAAAGCACAAAATTGCTAACTCCTATGGTTTGGATTGGAAGCACACCAGCATTATCAGAGTGAAAGAGTTGAAGGTCATTTTTTTCATTACATGTACCTGCTTAGGACCTGTAATATATGTGTGAGAGCACTAAATGGCTAATTCATGTGGTTTAGGCTGGAGGTACCTCTGTATCATCAGATCTAAGGAGTTAAAGGTCAAATTTTTCATCATATATCTCTGTCTAGCAACTTCATTACAACAAATGTCTAATCTTTATACTTTACATGGGAGACACCTCTGCATCATCAGGATTGAAGAATTGGAGGTCATATCTTCCATCTTATGTGTCTACTCAAAGACCTTATCATATATTCGTAAGCTCCAAATGCCTAACTTGTATGGTTGAGGCAGGAGGCATTTCTGCATTATCAGGGTTGAAGAGTTGAAGGCCAAATTTTCCATCATATATCTCGACCTATCAACCTTATTGAATATTCATAAGCATCAAATGCCTAACTTACTCGTATATGGTTGAGGCAGGGGACACCTCTGCATTATCAGAGTTGAAGAGTTGAAGGTCGAATTTTCCATCATATATCTCAGCTTATTGACCTTATTAAATATCCATAAGTTCTAAATGCCTAACTTGTATGGTATAGGCAGGAGGTACTTCTGCATTACCAGGGTTGAAGAGTTGAAGGTCGAATTTTCCATCATATCATGTTAATCTAGATACTCAATGTTCATGTTTCATGAGAATTGAGTGGGCAGAAGGTAAGATGTCATAAAATATGTAAAAAGCAGGGGCAGTGATGATGATTTCCACCCCATAATTTAAGTTCTACTCATCAGAGCATACTAATGTTAAGGTAGGAAAGTACGGCAACGAAACACCCTTCCATATGAAAAAAAAGAAAATTGAAATTGGTTAAGAAATACTCGACTTATTGAAGTTTATATGAAATCATGTTTCATTCATGTTTTTTTTTTCAATTTTCCGGGAAAACTGGCGAAAATTTTCAAATTTTTTGAAGGAATTTTTGAGGAAATTTGAAAATTTCCTCGCATCCTTCAAAAAACTGGCCGCATACAATGGTGTATGGATCATGTCGATCGGTCGCGGCGTCGTGAAAAAATCGCCGAACAAACATAAAAAAAAATAAAAAATATATACGGTCGAATTGAGTAACCTCCTCCTTTTTGGAAGTCTGTTAATAAAAGACGATTTCATTAAAGTAGTATGTGTTTACGGAGAGAGGCATAAAACCACAAACTTTTTAGAAGGTTGGCTGACGACGATGTAAAATGTTGAAATATTTTTTATCCAGTTAATTGTTGTAAATATTTTTGGTTATCGTTTCAATGTAAACAATTTATAATAAAAGTTGATTATAATATTGACATGATTACTTAAAGATCTAATTAAACGATTAACGATTTTTTTATTAATTTTGAAACTATAAAACCTGGTGGGGATTGTTAGTTCTTTTTCCAGAAATCCCCACTAAGCTGAGTTAGTTTTATTAGTGGGGATTTTTGGCAAAAAAAATAACAATCCCCACTGGTAGGGATTTGTCGGTGGGGATTTCCGGAATAAACCAAAATTTTCTATGTTGACATACAGTGTAATTTTGTAAAACCAAAAAATATTTTGAAATATTTTTGGTTTTATATTTTTTAAGTATCTCTTGTTCCGTTGTAGTTTCTTGTGAGACACATCCTTTTATAGTATATTTCCTAGCTTGCATGCCTCTTACCGTAAAACCTAAAACGATTCCATTCAACCGCTATTTACTTATACTCCCACTCTATATGCAAATTAAGTATGAAGTTTCCTATTTGATTTCCAGTGAAACGCCTCGAATTATTATTCTATGGTATTACTTACTAGTAGCATTATTATCAATAATAAAGTTATCAGGGATATGAATAGTACATTGATTTTTGCTTTATAGCTTCTGTTTAAGTCTGATGTTTTCAGTTTTAAAGGATATGTATAGATGTTCCAACTTAGTGTGCGGTCAGGGAGACATAATCATCTAAGGTGTGCCAACTTAGTCCTCAAGGACATCAATGCATCTGTGGTCGACCTCTTATACGAATTTAATCTTATCTAGAAATTATTTTAAAAGTCCAACTTACCATCATGTTGACTACATCCCAGCTTCCTACTTTAAGAACTTAGTTTTTAATAAGGGGCAGCAAATAATCAATACGTAAATTTGATTATTTATGTATGTATATGTACTATAGTTTTGAATAAATGCTTAACAAAGATGCTTGCTTGCTTTAACAATTTCTGCCTTCTAAAAATTGACAAATTTCTTTTTTTCGTACGCAAACGTTGGATGGTCATATAACGGGCACTAGTAAGCAAACATAAAAAGACATAATTCCATATTCAAATTAAATAACAAGAGCTATCGCGAATTCCAAATTCAAAATACAAATAATGAAGAGTGAAAATGGCCGACCACGGTTAATCTGCATGCAAGTCTCTAGTTTTCACTACTGCACTCCACTTATAAATTGGAGCAACGATTACGCGATTAAAATCTTTGATCGGCACGGTTGCGGAGGTACTTCGCTCTTAGTTGCATTTATAAAGCGATATTAACGCCGTATAAAATAAAAGGAATCGCTTAAATGGAGTGGGGATTGCTTGTGTTAAAGTAATCATTATTTATTAAAACTAGAATCCTATCGAGGCGCCAGCTATCTATTTTTGCATTTTACAACAGTGTAGCAGAATAAGAGTGCCACTAAACTGCCTTATTGAAGGGGAAGGGAGAAGGATTTTGATGGAAGGATGGGTCACATCATAATGTTAATGTTATGATTTTTTTCTTAATCATTGTATGACCCGTTTCATGTACCACTTCACCATTTACTTCTAGATTAACGTGCGTCAAACCCTTTGCTGCAGGGCGTGCCCAATAATGAGACATACATACATAAGTACATCATTCATTCATCAACCCATTACTGTTCCACTGCTGGGCACGGGTCTCCTCTTACAATGAGAAGGATTAGGCCATAGTCCACCGCGTTGGCCAAGTGCGTATTGGTAGACTTCATATACCTTTTAGATTTTTTTTTTATATAAATCTCTGCATAAATATGCAGGTTCCCTCACGATGTTTTCCTTCACCTTTTAGCAAGTAATAATTAATTTGTAACATACATACATACTCTCAAAGCAAAACATTATTCTCCGCAGTCGGGTATAATGAAAAGTACTTTATGATGGTAAGGTAATATAATAACGGCAGTGTTAAGTTGCTGTGTTCTGGTTTGAAGGGGTGGTAAGTGAGACATACTATTACGAGGCGTTTTAACGTCCTCAGGGGTATCGGCGTATCTGTGGCTGATCTCAGGTAGGAATATCTAATCCTATCAGGGGCTGATTACAGATGTCCATGGGCGGCAGTAGCCACTTACCATCAGGTGGCCTGCTACTCCTGTATTATAAAAAAATGAACTGGTTATATTTCATATTACGTAATTAAGTACGTAAAGATCTTCGAAAGGGAGTGTAAATTAGTTTTTAATTAAGTATTCAACGTTCATGTGATTATCTTTGTTATAAATGTTAGATGCTTCACGGAGCGGGATTCGCTGATTAGCTTTTAATTGCCTTTTAGTTAATTTCTCGTGACATCTTTGTAACAAATATACGTTGTAGTATAAGTACTTGTTTGGGTGATATGTAAATATCTGTTGGGATCATAATAACAGCACTATAGGAAACGAAACAAGATTGATACGGAAAGTAGGTATTTTTTATATAGTTTTTAAATCTGCCAAGTTGAACAAAAAAAGCGGCACGGCCTAATCATTATTTTCTCGAAGCAATTCAGGCGATTTTCGACCCCCTTGACTTAGTTGTAGATAAAACTACAAGCCTGAATATAGCCTATTTTTTGACACGGCTTAATGCTCTAACGGCCTGATGGATCATATGGGTATTGCTGAATTCCCTTTGTTTGTAGGGAATACGTGATTAAATGCTCCATACCTATATGCAATATTCACGTATATTTCAGACCATTGCAATACCATCAAACCTACACTGCGATGTATCTTTGTATAACATTAAATTGCTGCATATGCATATGCACGATCACGCGTAATCCTCGATTCCGGTAAACGCTATATATCACGTGCCGCTTGAAAGAGCTTAAATATTAAGGATGCGTACACACTATTTATAAATTGAGATTAAAACTCAAGCTGTAAACGCCAGAATAGAAACTCATTATCTAGAGGCACGGCAGCAGGCAAATCATTATGACCTATCGATAACGTTCTCTAATTGTGCTATTATAAGTCTGTAAATAGTAAATAAATTGACATATTATCATAACAGGTCACATTTTAATCTGTAGGTCATCACAAAATTATATATGAAAATGCCTTTAGTTCCCTCTTCCACTAATAGTTCCATTGCACCATAACTTTAATGTTGTCGTAATTGTGCTAGTAAGCTCAGATAGCGAATGGTTTGACAAATAGCCACAGTTGGTTACTAAAGCAAGAAATGTCAATCTGCTAGTAGAAAACAATAACACATTTTTAAAAACAAAGTGTCCTAACTCCAGTGTTCTGCTAATTGTGCTAGTAAGCTAGTAAACGTAGATAGTGAATCGTTTGACAAATAGTCACAGTTGGTTACTAAAGCAAGAAACGTCGATCTGCGAGCAAAAAACAATAATAAGCTCGCAAAAACAATGCATCCTAACGCCAGTGTTCTCCTAATTGTGCTAGTAAGCGCAGATAGCGAATCGTTTGAAAAAAAGTCACAGTTGGTTACTAAAGTAAGAAATATCGATCTGCTAGCAGAAAACAATAACACATTTTTGAAACAATGCGTCCTAACTCCAGTGTTCTCCTAACTGTGCTAGTAAGTTAGTAAGCGTAGATAGCGAATCGTTTGACAAATAGTCACAGTTGGTTACTAAAGCAAGAAATGTCGATCTGCGAGCACAAAACAATAACAAGCTCGCGAAAACAATGAATCCTAACACCAGTGTTTTCCTAATTGTGCTAGTAAGAAAAGATAGCGAATCGTTTAACTCTAACTCTACAGCTCTCTTATTTGTGCTAGTAAGCGTTGATAGCAAATCGTTTGGCAAATTGTCACAGTTAGTTCCTAAAACAAGAAATGTTGTTCAGTGAGCAGAAAAAATATCAAACTCGCGAAAACATAGCAGCCTAACGCCAGTGTTTTCCTAATTGTGCTAGTGCGCAAATATAGCGAATCGTTTGACAAATAGTCACAGTTGGTTACTAAAGCAAGAAATGTCGATATGCGAGCAAAAAACAATAACAAGCTCCCAAAAACAATCCACCCTAACGCTAGTGTTTCCCTAATTGTGCTAGTGCGCAAAGATAGCGAATTCTTTGACAAATAGCCACATTTGGTTACTAAAGCAAGAAATGTCGATCTGTGAGAAAAAAATCAATGACAAGCTCGCAAAAACAATGCATCCTAACGCCAGTGTTTTCCTAATTGTGCTAGTGCGCAAAGATAGCGAATCGTTTGACAAATAGTCACAGTTGGTTACTAAAGCAAGAAATGTCGATCTGCGAGCACTAAACGATATGAAACTCGCGAAACCGTCGCACGATTTCCACTGCACATGAATTTTACAAGCTCGAGTTATCACATGATTGGTCGGACCAGTTCGTCCTACTGTAACATTGCTAAGGCGTGGCGGTAGATGGCCGATAGTGGAGTAAGGTTGCCACTTCACATACTTGCGTTAAAATTCAGAAATTAAAAAATATATTTTTTTAATAAAATGAGGTAAAAAATAAGCTTTTTCTATCAGCTTATTTCTTTTAAAAACCCTTTCATCGGATATAGTCCGCGCCAAACTGCTAGTCCACTCTGAAGTTGTTGCGAGCAGGTGTAGTCATACAATTTGCTGTGATGACGCTATTCATTTCTATATTCAGAGCGGACTAACAGTTTTACGCGGACTATACCTGTATGATGGGAGTGCATAAAAAATTGATCTGTGATCTTGAGGCATCCGGCATATTAGATTTAGAATGACGTCACTAAGCAAATCATGCAATGTTATCGAAATCAAATGTGTATACAAAAATTCAGCTCAATCGCTTTAGTTAACTGGTTTAAACTTCTGTTGTAAGATTTGTCCCGCACTTACGAACTTATAACTTAAAAAAATAGAAGCTTGAAAATGATATTGACAAAATCATACGTGATAAAGTGGCTTCTCAGACCTATGTTTATCAGGTCTACTAAAAGCTTTGAATTGATTATATTGTGTTGTGTTTAAAAATTATTATAAATAACTTGGTTTCAAAGCATGGCAACCCTGAACCAAGCCCACAGCAGTCAATTTACAAGATAGCACACGTATTATTTAAATGCCTAAAGAAAGCTATCGGCCGGCCATCGATGGTGGTACAAAATGAATTTTTATGATACATTATATTCCCACTCACGTAATTGGTCTGCTCTTGAACTATCCAATCGATTACGATATCAATAGGTTTTTTATACCTTTGTTGTTACGATGTAGTGTAATAGTTCTCACAGCGTAAATGTATAAGGCATTTAAATTATTGCTAATACTAGTGAACGGATATATTTTTTACGTTTTACTCGTGTTACTATTCCTATCAGTTACTAGGTATATTGTCCCTGTAGTTCCGGGACTAGAATAGGGCTACGGTATCCCCTGCCTGTCGTAGGAGGCGACTAAAAGGGGGTTCCGGGGTTGCGGGCGGCAAGTATTTTTTAGTATTTTTTGTGAAGTTGTCACTGAAATTGGTACAGTTTTTTTAAGAGACGTCAATAAGTATAAACCAAATATTTAGAGAACTGTAATAGACTTTTTGACTTTGACTCTTTCTACACATCATATATCTAAGGTCCATATTTGAACTGTCATCAAAATGTAATTTGTAGTAGTTTTGGTTATGGTGCGTGTGTAATCACTTTAATGGGTTATTTTGATATCATCTCCGCGTAATATTTTTTCTCCATTCATTAATTATTCTGTACAGGTAAAATTATCAAGTAGGAGTTCACTTTTAATGTAATTAGATTTTTGCCTTTTGTTATTATGAAAATGTAAAAAAGCGTTTCACAGGATATCAAATAGTTGTATTAATTATGGTAATTAAGCCCTTCGTGAAATCTGAAGACACCATAATCTTATTTGTCCTACACTAGTTTTTTTTTTATACTTTATTGAACCAAAACATAATTATGGAACAAAAGGCGGGCTTAATGCTAAAAGAATTATCTCCCAGCCAACCTTTGGGCTGTGCAGAAAATAATAAAAGCGGTAAAACAATAAAAGATAAGAAAAAAAAAATCAGGTTTAATCAAATAGTTTTCAGGCACTGCAGTGCTGTCCAGTGTTTTGTGTTATATCTGTAGTGATTTAAGGGATGTAAGGGCTCTCCCTTTATCGTTAATCATTAGGCCGTGTATGTAGAAGGGAAATCCATACTGCACGGTTTAAAATATATTCCATGTAGAGGATATTTGCCAAGTAGTTTTTATCCAACTTTATGATATGGATTTCCGGAAAACCCGATTCTATCAACTATCTCACATTCGATCTGTTTATTTTCTCTCCGGCGACATTGTAGCGATGTGTCGAGACATGGTTTCCTGTCACGTCTGACGAGTTTTTATTGGTCTAAAATGAGAAGGTTCTGGTAATACTTTGATGTAGTAACATAATGATTATTGTTTAAGTTATTCATTAATAATTTAATGTAGGTAACTATTTAGTTATCGTCATTTTATGGGAGGTAATACACGAACGATAGTTTATGTCTTCCACGGTCAGCGGCTACCATTGACCGTCAGTATCGAAGTCGCTCTTGTGTTACCTTCCTAAAATTTATAAGTTTAACACATATGTACTCGTGTTAAGAAGGAGAATTTAAATATGAAGATATAACAAAGAAAAAAGAAATAACTAAATAAATATCATTATCGTTTGAGTTTTATTGACTGCATTACAATGATACTTAGAATCTAACTCGGACTTCAACCCTAAGTATTATTTATTATTATTTACTTACGCCCGTTATTAATAATCAATCTATGTAATGTTGTGCCTACGTGGATACGTCATTTGACAATTTATATACTCTACGTTGTAATTTTTCGATCTTTCGGTTTCAAAATTTGGATCGATTTGATAATAATAACCTGCGTTAATCTTTTTGTATTTTTTTTGTCGTCTCGAGGGTGATACCTTCAAAAGGTACCCGGTGCCGTGGGAGTCGTTGGCCGGACGGTTCGAGCTCCCACTCTTACCACCCGCAACCCCGAAAGCCCCTTTTAGTCGCCTCTTACGACAAGCAGGAGATACTGTAGCCCTATTCTGGACCCGGAACTACAGGGACAGACCTGCTTTAATCTATTTTAACGTTAACCCTTAATGATCTTAAATCACAAGTTAAATTGGAAAAACGGTCGTGTAAATGAAAACCGCGGGAAAGCCCGTATCTAATAAGTGTAAACTAAATCGAAAACGTATGTAATATGAGCACGTTTCCCACATAATAAACAGTCTATTTTCTACCGGTCCACTTTATATGGCGACGACGAAAGGCGGTTTCCCGATAAATAAATAGCGACACGTACATCTGGTTACGGCATTACTATGTGCCGGTAAGTTTTTCTTAGATTAACATTGATGTAAAATGCCTGGATGTGACATCAACTTCAAATAAAAATAAAAGTCTTTATTTATGCAAAATTTCTGTTTTATATTTTATCTCTTGCATCCTTTATTTATTTTCTTATATTCAAAATATTTATGATGGGAATGAATGAAAATGTAAATTTCTGAAATTACTTTTAAGTTTAAACAAGATATATTTTATTTGTAATACGCACATAACTTAAAAATGTCAAAGGTAATGTTTAGGATTTGAACTCTGAACCGCGAGTGTGAGACGCTCAAGTCACTTGACTATCACTGCTTGTTTAAGAGTCTCTGTTTCTATAATGTTTCTAAAATATATTTCTCTTTGTCAAACTTATGATATGAATCTTAAAAATGTTTTTACGCAGATTGTATCCACGACAACTACTATCTACTATCTCGTACTATCTCAATCTGCCACGGTGTATTGAAACACAGACAGTGAGAGACGGTGACAGTTTCTGACAGGAACATGTACTATCTCATTGTGAAATCTGTTATTGAAATTTATGTCACGTCTTTTAAATCCTGTTCTGTAAATATATATATTTTGGGATCATATTGTTCATGAGATTTAAAACAAACCAGCAAAGTTTTAATTTTTTATCTATATTGTTACAGTTGTATTTATCTAGGGTATCTTGTCTTCCAATTCTGTTTTGTCTTGTGATATTTATTTTGCACCTGTATTAAGTAATTTACTTTTAATTATTTGTGTAATTTATTTCTTTATTAGCGCACCATTTGTTTTTATTGCAAACAATGTTTGGCGGCAATTTGTACCATTTATCTATTTATTTATGTATCATTGTCATCTCGAATTTGAGCAAAAAATATCATCGCAGTATAATTAAGAGTCATTACTTAATTAGTTCCCAACAAACATTTCTTAACGTAAACAATTTTCTTTTCTAGGCATTTCCCGTAAAGGCTTGTAGGGAACTTCTAGCAAGATAATAAATCCATGTTTCGATTTCCACCGGTCTTCCGACTTGGCGAGTTAGACATGTTTTTACTTAATAAGGCAACTGGTAGAGCACGTATGTCGCACCATTAGAAATGGGCCTTATAACGCGCGTTAGAAATGGCCCTTATCGTGCTAACGATTGACCCATATAGCAAGTCTTGTTTTTGTGTACGAGGTGTGGACATCCATTATCTAATTATGTATAATTATGTACTACATATAATTATATGTATATAGTTATACTAGTTTTCTCGTATGTTTACATGTTATGCGCGTAACGTTTATGATTCCTTTCAATTTCTTATGTTTATGGAAACAGACATGTAAATGGACGTGTCAGTCCATTTATGTTTCTGATGCAAGGACATCTATAACCAGCCTTACATGGATCTTAAAGAGTTCTGCCTCAGGTCAGTTATAAATGCACTGTTATTTTAAACCTGTCAGTTATATTCCACCACTACTGTCCCATTGCAGATTTTAGAACATGGTTAATTTTATCATATATCATGCTGGCATATCAAGGCTGAGCATTTTGGTAGAGTTTACGTTGTTATAACAACATATATATTAAGATTGCCTAATTTAATGGTAATTCGTCGTTAACCATTATGTCACGGCTGGACAACTGACTCCTGTCAGCGTGAAGGAGTTCGGGGTTTAGGCTACGCTGACCAAGTGCGAATTTGTACTTCTACCTACCTTTGATATTTTTTTCGGAAACTTAGGTGTCTCCGTCACTGTAAAATGGTAATAATTTTTTTAAAAAATGGTTTGAAACCATATTATTGGACAGCGCGAGGTTAACATTAATTTAAGCTTTTTCAGCTAAATAAAACAAATATTATGTTATCGCAAAAAAAAAAACAGTTTTGAAAATTAAATTAATATTTCTCACTGACAGCAAAATGAGCATATCTGACATCTGCTCTCAAGTTTCAAAGTGAACATACCCCATTTATAAATGGTATCCGCCTATGTCAATACTTTCAATAAACAGTGTGACAAAGTGACCCACATTTTACTGAGACAAGCATACAATTAAATGTTCGGCTCAATGGCGGCCACATGGGATCGGACAATGGGAATGTCAACATGCAGTGAAAGTACTGAACTACTTATTGAAGGAAAAACTAGCATCAAGTACTAGACAACACATCTGGTTTCGTAACCCTATATCATTAAAGATGATAATAGGCAAGTATCAGAAGTTACCAAATAAATCTATTCTGTGTTCGCACAGAACACAGAATAGGTTCTGTGTTTGACGGCTTTTATCATTGAAGATGTAAGGACCCATATACACATAATAAGGACACATATACACTTTTGGAAATAACGTAGCAGATAACAAAGCTAAATTGTTTGCAGCTAAGATTCCTCCATTTTTACCAGACTGCGGCTGGTAATGATTTTCGAGTGTATTTATGTACTCGTATATACACGTACGTATGTATGTCCCATCTTTTGGTGTGCTATGGAGTCAACAGCTTCACTGATTTTATCATATTATGAGGTGTCGTTGGATCCGTCTAAATTATGGGCGCGACATAGTCGATATTAATTTAATGACCCAGATTTTTTGCTTTTTAATAATTAATTTGTCGGAGTTTGTGTTATTTTTTTTATAATTACTACCAACCGACTATTTAATAATGTATTCTATTTCATTGTTTAGAACTCCGTTCCAACGTTTAACATAATTTCCAATACCTCTTTTTTACAGAAATAATTCAATTTCGCACTCGGCATAATTACTAGTTGAATATTCAATCAACAGTTCCATTGGTCGGGATAACAAAGACTATTGTCAACTTATCTAAAGTGCGACACTCACGTCTTTTGTTCTCCATTCGAGTGGAAGGTTTAGGGTCGGTCAGCGTTTTGTCGTTAACGTGGATCAATTGTCCTTATACACGTTAGAATCACTTAATGAACGATTCAATAGGCCACAAACAATAGCAACCCTAAAGTACGGAAATGTACTATTCCTTCATTATAAATAGAGCGTTTAAGTTCGCGTTTTGAAGGTGGTACAACCCATTGTGGGTCAATTCTGGAGGCACCACGCTGCACCTATTTCTGCCTAATACCAGCAAACCAGCAGTGTTATGCGCTGGTGTTTTCTGATTTTATTGGTGTGGTAAGAGAGATATACTTTTCCGAGGCGTTCCAGTTAGTCTATAGGGGGTATGTCCATGGGCGGCAGTAGCCACTTACTATAAGGTGAACTGCGTGCTCGTATGCTACTTCTATATTATAAAAAATAAATCCGAGGCGTTTTGGTTAGTTCACAGTGTTAGCGGCACATCTGTAGCCGACCTCACGCAGCAATCTAATCTTATCTGGGGTTGATTATAGAAATATCTCCAGTTTCGCACAACGTAATTACCAGTCGAATATGCAATCAACAGTTCCATTGGTCGTGATAACAAAGACTATTGTCAACTTATCTAAAGTGCGACACTCAGGTCTTTTGTTCTGCATTCTAGTGGAAGGTTTAGGGTCGGTCAGCGTTTTGGCGTTAACGTGGATCAATTCTCCCTATATACGTTAGAATCACTTAATTAAGGATACAATTGCTCCCAAACAATAGTTACTGATATACTCAAATTTATAAGGCTGACGGTTGAAATGGCATTTCAGTCGAGGTGTTCAAGGGTCGAATCCCAGCTCTTTGATTCTTCAAATATTTATGGGTTTATATGTGAAGGTAAATTAAAAATCCCAAAGGTATGCGAAGTCGACCAGTCCGTAGACTCCTGCCCAGCAGTTGGCCAGTGGTGTGTTGATGACGATACTCAAACTATTGAAAATGAATGAGCTCTTCAAAAATAACAACAACAAGAGGGTAATCTTATCATGGCACAAAATATTGCCAATAGCGGTTTTCCACCCAACTTTCGACCGTACCTGTCGTCACTTAACTTTGTAGTCCAGAGCTACACAAGCAGACCTATGCGCAGTTTAATTTTATAAGACACTTTTCACTTTTCCGGTCGTGCATCCAATTCCTGTCTTTAGACCACACACAAGTCATTACTGCTGTGGAAACAATTCACTGGGTGCGTTTATATACGTACTGAGTATAGGTGAAATCGTGAAATCTATCTGTGATATATATAGATAGATACATAATCATATATGGCTAACCATATTAACCAAGATATCATCATGTAATTTTCAACTGATTATTGCCCCACTGCTGGCCACGGGTGACATTGGACCGTGCGTAGGTAAGGTTTATTTCATAGTCCATCACGTAGGCCAAGTGTGAATTAGTAGACTTACCTTAAAGAACTATTTTATTTTTAACAGTTCTCTCAGATAGGCACTCTTTAGTTTTCTCGCGATATTTTAAATTACCGTACTTCCGTTATCGCCCTTCATCATTTCCTGTCTTTCTACTCAGTAATTCTGAAACCCCGATCAAATTATTATAATCAATTTATTATAATGTTTCTGAATATCTTACCAGTTCCACACACCATAATCTCTATAAACGCACCCACTCAGCCAGACCGTACAAACGAGCCGAGTGACATACGAGATGAGGTCCCTGCTTTCTTCAGATTCGTCATAACGCTTTGACAGGTAAATTTGCGTTGTCCGCTTTCTCAACGCTTGATTGACGCCTTGTAGATGCTGAGTGCCTAGTACTTTCCCTACTTTGGGTGTATTGACAATCGCTTTTGTTTAGCCTGTGGCTTCCACTGCATCGGTAATTACGTTGGTTAATGATTGATGAACTTTACCAGGAAGACTGGAGGTAGATATAAATGAATCCTTAAATGTATGTCATTTAAGGATTTATTTATATCTTGAAACATATTACATACATAAGTGTTCTCCTATATAATTTGTGTCGACGTATGTATGTATCTAAATAGAACACGGATCGTGTAAAATGATGTATTTAAAAATAGATACGATTGTGTCTACGACGTATGTGCTGTGTATCTGACATATTCAATGTCAGTACCTATATATAAATGGGACCTTAAAAGCATAGCTCTTATAAGCATCTCTTTATCATTTAATTTGTAGATGAAGGTGATAGAACCCTTTGTGGTTCAACTCTAGAGGCACCACCACCTATGCCTAATAGCAGTTGTGTTAAGCGCTGGTGTTTTCCGCTTTGAAGGGTGTGATAATGGAGACATACTTATCTGAAGTATTTAAAAGTCACAACTAATAAAACAATAAATAAAAATGTAAAAAAAATATAGCGTACTTTTTTCGAAACGGTCGATTTTAAAGAGTTGCTCAATTGGTTAAGAACTAGTTTACTGGATTCTCTATTGGAATTATGTTAAACGCTAAAGTAATTATTGGCCCTTCCTTAAACGTTTAAGGTCCAATTCTCGTTTATAAGACACTCCTCATTGCTTCACCTACATTGGATAAACTATATAAAAACTTCAGGATAAAAAAGTAATTATATTTTATTAACTGTTACATGTAAAAAATATAGTTCTGATTATTTCTGTAAGCAAGAAACTTTTTGTAAATTTAATGGTGATTTTTTTTTGTTACCAAACCAGAGCAATTTTCAGGTAAAATATTTTGAACAGGACGTGATAATTACATTTTAGTAACTATATTTTTTTAATTTAACACCAAATGGTGTTATGAAAAACGTATTTGGCTTATTCTATTGAACCAGCTAAGACTTGTCTTTAAATATTTGTTTATAATTTGTAGTTTCACAGTCACACGTGAGTGTGTGTACTTAGTCGTATGCAATCATAGACTAGGTTTAAAGCTATTTAAATATTTGACATTTTTCATTTCATTTACTTAAGTCTCGCTTAGATTCCCGCCTAGTGTTTCTACATAATGGCAGAAGAATCAAAAGATTATCAAGTTTCAAAACATAGTAATAAAGGCACATTTGTAATTTTTGAAATTTGATGTGTCTAGTGGCACTCGTGTTAAATATATTATGTTAAATAATTAATAATAATCAACGCAAATGTAACAACACGTTTAATAATAATAATGCTAGAATTCATCAATTTTGTACATAAATCTAGACCTGTGATCTTTGAATTTATTTAAATTTCATCCATTGATAGCTTCTTGAGAGAATTTAGTGTCAAAACACATTTCTTAATGCTCACTTACATTATAATTTTATGAAATGTAAAATAAATTAATATTTTGAAAGTGGTAGAACTCTTTGTGGTTCGACTTTGGCGGCACCACCGCCACCCCTATTTCTGTCTTATAACAGCAGTGTTAACCGCTGCTGTGTTTTGGTTTGAAGGGTGTGGTAAGGGAGACATGCTTTTCCGAGGCGTTCCAGCTTACTCCTCAGGGGTAGCGGCGCGTCTGTGGCCGACCTCCGGTATGAATATCTAATCGCATCTGGAGTCGATTACAGATGTCCATGGGCGGCAGTAGCCACTTACCATCTGGTGAACTGCATGCTCGTCTGCTACTCCACATTATTAAAAAAAATGTCTTGACATTCTGTTTCTTTTTTTGTAATACTGAAGTAGCAAAAGAACATGTCCACGTCACCGTAAGTGGCTACTGCCGCCCATGGACATTTGTAATCAGTCTCAGACAAGATTAGATTTCTATCTGAGGTTGGCCACAGATGCGTTACTGCCTCTGAGAATTAATTTGGCACGCTACGGATAAGTATGTCTCAACCTCTGTGCGTACAGACAGATGCCATGCCATGCATCTGCCAAAAATGCCATTTTTTTAACTTTAACTTAGCCTTGCGTTGAGTTAGTAGTTAGTGGAACAAATCCCTTAATTCTGTTTACCATAATTTACTTTCGAATTGGGCGCCGTAATAACAGTGTTTGTGAACGAAAAATGAAATTACTTTCGTTTAAATGTTTAAGTACCCGGAACAAGACCTCGGCCTGACTTGAAAGCGAAAGTGATGCTGTGATGGCCCTCGAAGCTATTTAGGAAAGGGTCTGCAAGGTAATCGTATTTGCCTAAACTTTCTTCATATTTTCATAACTTTTTCGAAATGGTAGTAGCAGACAAAAATTTATTCCACTTGTTGCTAAGTGGTCAATGCCGCCCATGAATATCGGTACTCAATCTCAGATGAGATTATATTAGATTACTTTGAACGCCTCGAATAAGTTTTTTATAGTCCACGCCAAACTTCTAGTCCGCTCTGAAGTTGTTGCGCGCAGGTGTAGTCAGAGAGCCAATGCGGTCGAACACAACTACAAGCATATATACTCCGTAGTAACGTAAGGGAACACTAACGCAGTTATGTACCCTGTACGACATCTGTACGCACGAAATCACTTATTTCATCCGAAGTTTTAAGGCACTTCCTACTTCATTTATTCACGGATGTCTGTTTTGAATGGCTTTCTAAGAACGTGAACGTAATCATGGAACAAATAAACCCTACTCTACCTTCGACCTAAATTGAATTTGACAGCTCTGTTGTTTTAGTGTATTACTTTTAGTTGAAGCCGAAACTTTGTTGACAGATCTACAGAATAGACATTGTGTGGAGTTAATTTAGATTGAGCCGCCAGACACAAACACGTGCTTATATTTGTAGTAAGCGCCCTAAACTGTGATCTATATTACTTCAATTAAACTTATCTGACTTAATTGTATATTAGAATGAGTAGCTCTTAACTAACAATCAAACACCAATCTCAAATTAAAACATGTTTAATTTGTGATTGGTGTTACTCATTTTAACTTCGATGTTATTCATTTTAATGCAAAGGCGACACAGTTTCTAAGAAACTGTGTCGCCTTTGCATAAAAATGCTTAAAAATTTGCTTAAAAATGCAGTATTCGTAAACATCTGCAATAGTCTTACTATTGCAGATGTTTACGAATACTGCATTTTTTAACGTGTTTTTGTTAAATAAAAATCTTTAAATCTTAAAGGAGTTTAGTATAAATATGGGTTAAAAGAGTCAGTAATTTTTAAGCTACAGACAGACACTTCAATCTCATAGATCGCTCATGTTAGTGATAATCGATCCTGTACCTATTATATAACATGATTTAATTAAAACGATTTATTTTCGATTAAAAATGATCTAACATTAACAATACTCGTAACGACTGACATTTCATACGACTGGGCCTTGTCAGTGTTGAAATTAGCGGAACAAATATGTACGGACAATGGCGTGTAATAACTGTAATGACATACCGGGAGTAATCCACATCGCAACGAGTTCTCCATCGAGTAAGGCGCTTCTACACAGTCGGTCATGATTGAGTGTTACAGATGAGAACATGAAATAAATATGTATAAAAAAGATAAGGCGTTTTGATAATAAAATGATAAATAAGTAAAGGCAACACGTTGTCTTGTGGGATTTGTATAGTACAGGTTCTGAGGTTCTCGTATAATTGGTTTAATTAATAGGTACATTTCATTTAAAGTCCCCTCCGATTTATTATATACGATCTCAAATGTTATGTGTATATCTTCTCCAAAAACTTGCTAAGAGTTCGTGAAGACTTACCAATTCACATTTGGCTAGCATGGTGGCCTATAGCATAAATAGAGACTAATTCTGAAACGAGGAGTAGTGGGTTAATGGTTTGTTCATGATTTTGATATAATACGTGTGTATAAAATGAAATAATTGTAATTATAGCAATATATCTCACTTATATTTTAGTTTTCTTTATGTTTGAGAGATAAAATAGTCTAATTATTCATGACGATGTTCGCACAACATCGAGCACTTAAATGTTTATTCATGTCGGCGATAGTGTAAAGAAGCCATAACGTAGCACGGCGGTACGCTATTTAAAATTAAACGGCTAATTTGAAACGCTTCCGATTTTCCAGTGTTTTCCAGCGAACGAAAGTATTTTCACCCGATCTATGTTATATCGCTTGATTGCTCAGCGGCTGTCACTGATAATTGGACACGTGTGTTTGTTTGTGTATTTATTGACGTGAAATAACCGCTTATTAGCACAGTTCTCCATTTGGACTTTTTTATTTTTATATCTTACTTTTTATACTTCGATCCGAAATCGAAATTTTATATAATTAGAAAAGAGGTACTGTTTAACTAATGTTGCAGTGTGTTTATAAAAGCACATTTTCCAAACTTTGAATTATTTTTCGCTTCTGTATTTATGTAACTACTGTTGTATGTGCCTTTTTTATATTTTACTTTTTTATCTGACTTTTTTCTTTTTATCTTACTTTTTATATAATTAGAAAGGAGGTACTGTTTGAAAAATGTTGCAGGGTTTTTCTAAAAGCGGATTTTGCAAACTTTAAACTTTATTTTTCGTTTCTGTATTTATGTACTCTAATATGTACCTACTTTACTATTTATACATAATATACAACACGGATCTCAAACTTTCAGGCGTTTTAAAAATTCAATGAATGCATCAGCATTCAGCATGTTTGAATTTTTATATGTATATCTTGGCATACTCTTAAATCTGGACACTTTTTAACGAAGTTAAAAAACAATATGAAAAGTATAAAAGACAACCCTTTCACATTAATATTTCTGTTTATAACTTTACACGTAGAACACTTAACATTGAAACCCATGTAATTATTATTTTATACCATACTAAATGATATTGTCGATCATTGTAATTATGTAGAGGATATATTACATGGTAGTATAACGGGTTATCATATTACTCCGCGTAATGCAGATTAATGTAATTAAATAATCCTTTCACTTTTAACACAGCTTCATTACCGTATTACGCTATACTTTCCATGCATAAGATTTCAAGTAAATCTATACTCATCCGCTACCGGAATTACATTATATTTATACGAATGTAGTTGATTTATAAAAGTATATTTTACATGTCGCTAAAAGAATTTGTATAGCAATGCTGAGAGAGAGGAAATGCTGCCAGCGTCTTGAGAATCTTGCCCAAAGACGGCAATTTTTTATGGAAATGTTTTTATTTTTTAATGTTTGTATATACGTAAATTTTGTAGTATAGCAAGTATTTTATAGTTTAAGTTATTATTTTTAATTTTTAGTAATTGTAATTATAATTGTAAATATATAGAACATTCTAAAGTATGTAGAAAATGTTATGTTTCGACTCCGGAGGCACTACCGCCCCACCTATAACATATATTAAACAAAGTATTTTATTAAAACGACTTTGACTACGATTGAAATTCCTAAGAAGTGTACACCATTTCGCTTACGATCTTGTCAAAAAACAAGTAGTAAAGTCAAAACTCTGATACAGCTGCTCGATCCACTTGTAAACTATGAAGAATAAAAGGATATGGCGTTTGTCAAACATACAAGGCATTAGAAAGCATGTGTGGTCGAACACATGTAGTATTTTATTCTCATTTAGAGTTGATCTAATAAAAGCACTCATCCCCACAAGTGCCCATTGGTCGCAGTGATTATTTGTATACGTATAGGTGAAGTACATGTTAATTTTCTCCTTCGATTTAGAATAAAAATCTTACTACTAAGTATCATACCTAAAGTTAAAATACCTTAGTAAATTACTTTCGAAATACTTTGATATTGAAATAAGTCAGTATTATGCTTTTATAAAGCTTTAGAAAAATAAAACACAATTTCAGGTAAGTTCACCTTGTGAGTTATGTAACATCAATCTTTATAAAGTAGATTGAGTAATATGAATCTGTTCTGAACTCGTCAAAGCCTTCATCCGTACCCAACGGATGTTTGTTTGGTATTCGTTGTGTCGGCGACTGCGCTCGCATTTTCGTCAACCCATTTCTGTCCCACTGCTTGGCATGGGTCTCAGAGCAAAGTTTGTAGGCCGTAGTCGTCCTCGTTAGCCAAGTGCGGATAGATATAATACGTCATCACATTTTTTTAATTATATCACAAACTGTAAGGCACTTGTAATGTTTTCGTCAATCGGTGTCGTCGTCGTTACCCCATTACTGTCCCACTGCTGGGTACAAGTATTATCTCTGATTGAGAAGAACTTATTCCATAGTGACCAAGGGCGGATTGGTTGACGTACCTTTCAATGAAAACTCATGCGTGGAGGCTTATTATGTGATCTCCCGCCGTTAAAGCAAGTGATAATTAACTTGTAATACGTGAATAACTTCGTATAATCAGACGAGATTGGTACTCGAGCCAAGGAAATTTAGAGACCATAGACATCACAGATTTTTGTGTGATTTATAAAATAGATAAGGTTACATTACATAGAATATAATAATAAACGATACAAACAGACATACTGACAGATAGATATTGTCTGTAATATGAGAGGAAGAAAGGATGAATAAAATATTACTTACGAGCTTAACGGATTGACGCATGTACGCGGTACATAGTAAGGTAGACAAATTGGATGAAAGCTTCATACATAATATGTTTTATGGAATTATAGTAGGTGTTTTTGTTTGCTACTACAAAGGTGGTAGATTTCTCAGTAGTTCGACTGATCGGTAGCACTATTGATCAGAATATTTCAATACCAAAAAAAATCCGCAGAAATAAAGTTAATGGCACACGTGCCAATATAATATTATTATTGGAATGTTTTGAAAATATAAAAACTTTATAAATGTACAACAACTTAGGCCCCCATGTCCCCAGACATTGAACGTGTCAAAGAAGTCGTGGCAGACAAACTCATATTTTCTCTTTACAATATTTTGTCACAGTTCGAACCAGCATGGCCGTGTTAAGGTATAAATACGTTAATACACATTAAAGATCCTGTTTTGTCTGACACGGCACGTGCCTGGTACGCTCTTTGTCTGGATATAAATGAACCCTTAGTCTTTGTCTTTTTGTACATTACTCCTTACGTAAACTTCACTCTCACCGAAGTATGGGTTCAAAAAACTTAAAAAAACCTTACCAACTTTTTGTGGGAATAAACTTTCACTTAAACTTTTACCGCTTCCCTATAAAAATATCACGTATTTAACTTGAAATCGTCAATAAACGAGAACCAATAAAAAACGAGTCCCATTACGATAAGATAAACCTTATTAGGGAAACAAGGGGACGTGGATTGAGTGTGTCGAATAATCTCGCTCTCTCCCAATAAAATCCTTATTGACACTCAGATCAATTTACGGTACGAGACGGACAAATGTGGAATGTTATGGCTAGGGAACGGGCGGGTTCATAAGCGGATGATATGTAGCGTATTTGCTTCTGACTTTATTTCAAGTGAATTAATTGTGTAGTTAAATTGTCAAATAAAAATACGTTTGAAACTAATCCTTCCTGATGCTTTTTACTACATTTTGCTTATTATATCAGTCGGTAGAATAATACTGCAGCTTTTCTCTAGAATAGAAATATAATTAGATTACATCGAATTACATCGGTTTTAAGTGAATATCATCTGTAATGAATTGTATAATACATAGTTGGCTCAATCTTTAGCGTAGAGAAAACCTAGATTTGTCGTTTATACTTTCCGTTTATAAATTCCGCTCTTTTCGAGGCCCAACATTGTGCCGTGAGTATATATCGATTAAATGGAATGCTCGTCACAGACATGACGAAATCAATCGTTTGTTTCAATAAAACTAAAGATTACTTTGATTATGAAACTTCTCTTCAGTCTGGTCATAAATATATTAATGATATTAGAATATCTTTTATCACCGATAGAACGATTGCTTTAATGAATACTTTAATGAGTGTGTGTCTAATGATTTTAATCTTTTTAAACTGGCAGTTAGCTTGATTTCTTTTATATAAAACAGCGTATAAAATCTTGATGCGTGAGAAAAGGCTGAGAAAAAATGTAATTAATTTTATTGTGCATTGCTTTTTTTATAATGACGGCAGTGATCACTTACCATCAGATAAACTGCATGCTCGTTAGCTACTTTTATCTTATAAATAAAACAATTTATAAAAGACTAATTACACAAGTAATAAACGTATGTACCAAACGAAGTCAAAATAAAATCAAATCTTATATATAAAATTCTCGTGTCACAATGTTAGTTACCGTACTCCTCCGAAACGGCTTTACCGATTTTCACCAAATTTTATATGCATATTTAGTAGGTCTGAGAATCGGCTACTATCTATATTTCATACCCCTAAAAGATAAGGGTTGTTCACCCTTAACATTTTTTTATTTATATGGCAACACTATTTTGCCGGGTCAGCTAGTAATAAATAATAATATAAGAGTCAAAATAGTTCGACGTCATATTTAATTATTTGCAATACGTAATAGATGTAGAGACGTGGAACTTCAATTTGAAACTTATGAAACTAATAGTTCGGAACTAGATATCGCAGATTTGATATGGAGCGTCTCTACGATCAACTTCGGGTAGAGTTCGCTGCACAAGTTGGGAACGGACGAGTTGGTAGAGATAAACGAGCGACAAACTAATGAGTTCCAGTCGTTACTGTTTGCTTCAGTGTAGAGACGAAGTTTTAAGCTCTGCTCCCAATTTAGCGCTATTATTTTGACGTTTTCGGAGTTCACCTTTATTCACATTGAATTTTCGTGTTGAATATTTGTTCTTAAAATATAACCACGCTAGGGAATGATAACGTATAATTGAATGTAATTTATATCACCGTGACGTCAATTTGATAAGCAAAACATTTCAAAATGACGTGAGATGTATACATACAAAAATGTTATAACATTTTAATATGTAAAAGTGTTATATTACAAAATTATATCGATTTTTACTAACACTTGAAACTAGATATATTAAGATATAGACTATCCATAAATTGATCATTGAGATATTTAATGTTACATAGACATAAATATATCTACATTATTTCCTAACACTACGAATGTGATCACTTTTATCACTTCATCTTTCATCTTTTGTTTTTATTTTATTTGTACTAGGCCCGTATAAGTATTGAGGGACAAGAAAATCTGAAAACAATTTTCACCTTTCCACTCTTTCAGAAACATTTTATAACAGTAATTCAATTTCGGATAAGAAAGTGTGAAGCTGATTGGATTGCTTTTTTTTCCGCCGTAATTTTGTTAATTCGAGTTATTCCACTGTAAGGGAAGTTTACGAAATCAAACGATCTTATTTATAACTTTAGAAGCGTGATTTTATTTCTTTAGATTCTGTTCTTCAAGTGATAATTATAATAGGACGTAATTTCATGTATTAAAACAAAAATATTTGAAATAGGATATTTTTGTTTAGATAACTTTTTGTAGTCATCTAGTCTCGAAATCATAACATTTCCCACTACAAAAATCGTTCAACGCGTAAATGGAAGTTTTGATCTCACTTAAGTTTGTTTTTCCGATAGGATATTTCGGACTCCTACCGGCTAAAATCCTACGGTGATCCGCTTGACATCCTTTGTCGGGGCCACGGGTATTCTGGTACCGGCGGCGTTTGCCTGCGTCCGCGACCATGTTGGTTCAGGATGAAGCTGGAGCTACTTCATCCGCTCATCGTTGAGGAGGTTTGATGAACCTCGAGGCTTGATGTTGTATGACGTAGGATACCCCGTCTTCTACGCCAATGCCTCCTTTATGGGGGAAGGAATCGGTTTTCCGGCTGCGAATAGGGAGGTCTGACGATTTCTCTCTCTCGCTCTCCGCAGCCTACTGCGAGATTATGCAATTGCTCTAACCTAACCTAACCCATATTTGTTGCAGGTGTGGTTGTGATGACATGGTGGTGGACGTTCGCGCTGCTCGCGCTGTGGGCGCCCGCCCGAGCCGCGCCGCGGGCCGGCATCGGTGAGCAATTTTACAGTAAGCGTCACTTTTGCACCTTTCTTACGTCTGTGGCACTTAGCAAGACTACTGTGTGACTCTTCAGAATATGAGGTACCAAAATAATTTCGAGACTTATATGATGTTTAGTTATTTTCACCAGAATATAGGTCTGACCTATTGTAACAATTTTTCTAAAGTATTTTCTAGCATCTTCGTGTAATAGTAAGCGTCACTTTTGCACCTTTCTTACGTCTGTGGCACTCAGCAAGACTAGTTTGTGATCCTTAAGAACATGTAAAGATACTACAAAATTATTTCGAAATGTATAACTATGGTGTTGAGAAAGATTGTTTCACCTTTTTTTATCGGTCAGAACAATTTTGACACATAGGCTATAGTATTTTCTGGCATCTTCGAGTAATCACTAAGTGTCATTTTTGCACCATTGAAATCTATGGCACTAAGCAAGATTTTAGCTTTTCAGCACATGTCAAAAGAAGAAGAGTCAAAAGAATTTGGAGTCTGTTTTAGTTAAGTAGTATATCGCTGAGGAATGAGGGCCACTCTTGCATTTAACATCTTTGATAGGTATTACTAATTCTTCATAACACTATAGACAGAAAATTTGAGCCCTTTTACACTGAGCTGAGTTTTACACTTAATATAGTCACGACACTAGACAGAATTCTAGTCCAATAAATGTATAGTAAGCATCACTTTGCACCTTTTTACATCAATAGCACTTAGCAAGAGCTCTTCACATTGTGGAAAGATGCCAGAACAATTTTAAGATCAAGTCTCGCTGCGGGTATAAAAGTGCAATTTTATAAGCGTCATTTTGGCACCTTTTTGCTTTAAAAAAAATGTGCGCTCGTAATAGTATGTAAAGATTTCAGAATAATATCGAACGTGCTTTTTCTTTACGTTTAGCTTTGAATAAAGCCGATGCTTAATATAAGAGCCATTTGCATGACAATAAATCGTCAAGACTGGATTCAATATCGGTATTGTGTAAAATCCAATATGTGATTGCATTTACAATTGATACCGTGGTCTTTAGAGCCCTCTATAGGTGTTAATTTTACCCTCTTCGTTTTGAAGCACTTAATGGCATTGCATTAGAATAATATTTTTTTATCGAATCTCTAATAAAACAGCAGTGGCATCGGATTTAAACCACACATGTTTAAATTTCACGCCAAAACGTCACAAGTGAAGTGGATAGTTGATAAAATTAGCAAGTTTGATTTACCAGTAATTATCGCGTGATAATTGCCTATGTTAATTACCGTCTTACCACATCAGATCAATCTCACAATGTGTTGCGAATGATGCAGATTTACAAAGTCAATGTTCGGAATGAAAGTGAATGTCAATGAGACATATGACGTGGTGACACATAATAGCACATTGACATTGGATTTAAATGTGATGTGAATTTGCTTTGCTAGATAGATAGATACAGTTTATTGTCACTTGCTTTAGCGATGAAAAAACGAACCGTTTTTGTTTTAGATTGAAGTTCTACGTCACTGATACGTAATAGAGTGCTGTCTATTAATAGGTTCGCATATAAGTTTCCGCCGTTTTCTGGATAAATAAAAAAACATTTTTTTTTAATAATGCGTCCTACTTCGTTGTTTACTACTTCATTCCAACGTGTATCATGATTTCCATCACCTTCTTGGTAGAAATCACTACATATCAACTAGAACAAGCCATTTATACAAATTATCACAAACTTACAAATTGTTTAAAACATTAGGTCAGAAACATTTGACGTTATTCGAAATGTTTACATAAAAAGTCGTGGGAACTTAGTTGCCAACGTACCTAATAGCTATCTAAGGAGTAAATAATCTTTTTGGTTTTATAAACAAGCTCTAAATAAAATTTCAATCTCCAATGTAACTGAGGTTTCCCTTTAAACAATATATTTATTATTATAACGCCGAAGCTGTTTACTTACAAAGTTACCTTCCATAATCGGATTACATACTCTGTGTAACTTTGTGGCGCTAACTTTACCGTGCTTCAGTTTTATACCAAAACGCTATTTAAGAGTATTTAGTTCGTATTATAAAAATATTTAGGAATTAATTATCACTTGCTTAAACGGTGTAGGAAAACATCGCGAGACAACCTGCATACCAGAGAAATCTTAAAAAAATGTTTTCAAAGGTATGTGAAGTCTACTAATTCGCACTTGGCCAGCGCGGTGGACTATGACCTAATCCTTCTCATTCTGAGAGGAAACCCGTGCCCAGCAGTGGGACAGTAACAGGTTGATGATGATGATGATGATTATGCAAATAATAAAAAAGTACAATAAAAATTTAAACAATATTTTGTTGAAATAAAATTCCCTTGTAAATAACACTTCATTCAACTCATTTGTTTAATGTCTAAAGTCATAAAAACTAAATGACATACGCTTTTGTGTAAATGAACGAAATATAAAATGAAATAATAAAAGTGTTATGGAGTGACATTAAAAAAAATAACTGTTGCAAATGAGTACTACTTTTAATCACAATTACTGTTTATCAACTATAATAAATGTAATTTTCGTCTTATATTAAAACAATGCTATTATGCGCTATTCAATATGAAGATTACTTATAATTATGGCTATCTTCTATCTTTTTATAGTCATATTAAGTATCATTCTTGTATATGTATTTAAACACAACCTAACGTTACTAGTTAGACGTTATACGTTAACTTGTCACATTATCATCCACGTTTAAGATCACTAGTTTTGCATTAACCCTTAATAAGCCATAGGACTATTATTTCCCACCTCAAAGTTGCCCACATACTTATTTTTCTTTTTTTATTTCTACAGATATAATAAAATAAATCGAACGCATATTAAGATCGGTAGTTTTTTTAAGTTTTTTCTGGCAATACTTCTTTCTAAACGTCAGATATGAATAGAGATCCGTGCCCAGCAGTGGGGCAATAATGGGTTGACGATGACGACTTATATTCACAGTATGATCATTTTAATTTTTTTTAACGCAATTTAACGTTAAAATCCATATTTAAGACTAGTATTGCATTAAGCTAGTCAATTGAACGTGACGTAACCATACTATTCACATTATCATACTTTTAATTGTATCCTTCTAGCACAACATAACGTTACTAGTTAGACGTTTCACATGATCACCCACATTTAAGACTATTTTGCATTAAGCTAGCCAATTGAACGTGACGTAATTACAATACTACAGTTTCCAGTTAACGACTACCCACTGGCCCAGTTGGCGTCTGATAAGGCGAATGTTGCGCTTAGATATGCAACATAACTGGGGCGCTTGTTATGGCTTTTCCATAACTATACTAATATGAGGTGACACTTTCACTGGTTTACATTTTTTACCTAATGCCATACGGGTTATGTAGTTGAGATAACAAGGGCCTATAGACATTAATGTTAAACGCTACTGTGTTCTGGTTGGAAGGGTGTGGTAAGTAAAACTTTGCTTTTTGATAGCGTTCCAGCTTAGTCCTCAGTTGTAGCAGCGCATCTGTGGTTGACCTCAAGTAAGAATCTGGGGTTGATTACAGACGTCCATCGGCCGCAACCACTTACAATCAGATGGACTGCATGCTCGGCTCGGAATAATTTATCACCATTCCAATTAATTTCACGAGACACGAGCTATTCGCTAATTAGAGGTCTGGAGCTATAAAAACTGTAGCTAACAAACATCTACTTAACATATCCACACTTGTAACTAAACATACTCGTTTAGACTTCACCGTACACCAAGTATCAATCATTACGCCTACGCTTGCTTACACTTTGAAGTGTCACAAAGTATATAACATTCAAGTGACTTTACATCACGTTACTTATCACAATCGCAATAAACAGGGATTATGTGTGTCTGTTTATTGCTCGAAGCGGAAGCTTTGATGGGCTCTTAACACTTGGATTTAATTTAATTCGGTTTCACGACTTTGTAACTTTTATATGATGTTTTAATACATTTTTATGACTACGGTGAAACGGAGGAATGTATGCAGAGCTTAAAATTTAATATGTAATAAGTCGACCTTATTCATTATACACTAAAACACGTTCGAATTAAGAGTGTTACAAAAGGGATAATCTGCTACAATGGCGAGTTAATTATTATTTTTAGCATTTTAAAGGGCCACTTTCCTGTCACGCAGACTAGGCTCTACATGGGGATATGGATCGCATGTGTAACACTTGCATTAGATACTTTGTCTAACATATGCACCACACCCACGCGGGTCACGAAGTTACTGGGAATTAATCGCGTCTGGGCGTAGAGGCGCGTGACAGGAAAAGGCTCTATGAAACCATACGTGAACAATGCTGTTGAGTGAGACAAAATAATTAATAAAATTAAAAACAAATTGTCGTATAACATTTTAATATTATTACAAAGTTTGTGATTGAATTCATTGAAATAAAATGCACTTAATAATTATATTAAAAATTATCACGGTGTCTAACAACGGAATCTAGATACCTACACAAAATTTACATAACCTTACTATGATGTCACCAAAAATATGTTTCCTCTTAACATTTTTTCACAAATGTAGTACAATTAGAGCCGACGTTAATTTATTACCCGGTCAATGATAACAAATCAGTCCTTGGGAGACCGTTAGTCGCCAATTTTCGTTCCATTTTCATTATGGCTGAAGGGCGCGTTAAGCGATTAGTTTCGCTATCATTATGAAACTGACAATATGAATGTATGTCGTTTCTAGGTAATGGCCTTAACTAATCTAGATTACTATGAGTATTATAATTAAATTTATCGTGAATATTTCCGCCGTTTTCATTATTTACCAAAGACACGACTGCTTTATTTCTATAGCCTATGTTACTCCCACAAATTCAACGAATCCGATGACAACCTCATGTGTTAAAATTTGTCTAGCTGTTTAGGCCGCAGTGCGTGCCAAATAATGAGACATACATACGCTCAAAAAACCTTACCCTCCGTACTTGGCTAAAAAGATGATCACATACTACGTATTTCCTGAAATGCGACTAATGTATAGCAGTCAGTCAGGAATCGATTAAGGAACAGTAAATAGTATAATTGTGTGGAAAAGTGTGGGCGCTTTAGAAAACTGATAAATGGAGCACCCCACGCTATTTTCACAATTATACTATTTTCTTTTCCTTAATTAATTCCTCGATTGAAAATTATTTTCTACTTTTTAGTTGATTTTATTATTAAAGCGTGTTTTTTAGTTTTTTGAACCATATTTTTTATGGTAGTGTTATTGTTTTTCATTCTTGTGTATATGCAAATTTTGTAAATAAGTTTCTTATTTTGTATTTTTGGTAACTGTAATTGTACGTAATTGAAAATATATAGAGTCCTCGAATAAATAAATAAATGTATAACAAAAACATTTACGTCTTATACGCTATGATATCCGTTTTCCTATATTTAATCCAAACGTAACATCGAAATGAACGATAGAGAAAATTAACAGTTACTGCACTATCACGGTTGTAACCGTCCATGTGTGTATGTTGTTCAAGTTATATGTTTATGGTAGGATCTTCGGGTGAGAGCACTGTAAGATTAATATCCGTATTGTTATATTATTCAATGGGCTTTTATTGTTTGCAACTTTAAACAAAATAGTTCTTTCTGATTTAAATTATTGACGCTTGCAAGTGCGGTTGAATTTTAATTGAAATAAAATGGAATGGCCATTTGTGCCTAGAATCTGTCTCCCATTCTTATTCTTTTTGATTTTAAATGTAAAGTCATCTAAGTCCAGATATACGAGGTTATTTGAACAGATGCATGGTATCAAATTCGAGACTCACAACGTTATGTTTGACTCTTACAGTCAAAATACGTCTAAAACTTAGTAACAATACCCTTAATTATTAGCTAAGAAATAAATATAGCAGTTTACTTATAATTTTAAAATATCAAAAAGGCAACGCAATTTATTTCAAAAAGATCGTTTGTTCAAATTACACTATGACATGGAGCGAATAAATCTATTACGCCGTTCTTCTCGGCACAGTATCGGTAAGTCCAACAGAGATCGGCATGCAACCGGTATCCGTATCTACACGCACCTTAATCGTACCTTATCCATCTTGTTGGGAATTAGCGTTATTTATTAAAGGTCCGATAGTAATGTGGATCTTAACTTATGAGGGTCTCGTGAATCCTTGGTAAATAATGGGATTTCCGTCGGGGAATAAAATGCCCGTTTATGGGGTTCCGGTATTAATAACTAGCCATAACCCACGTCTTCGTGTAATGTATAGACGCAATATGGTATAAATCAATGTGATTATTTGAACTGTAATAATTATGTTTTAAACGATGTTAATTTCAATAAATATTTATTATATTAGTAAATAAAATTCACCATTTGCCTACATGGTTGAAGGTAGAACCCTTAGTGATTCGGCTTCAGCGGCACAATTGGCTCACCTATTTCTTAATAAAATCAGTGTTAAGAGCTGCTCTGTTCGGTTTGACGGGTGTGGTAAAGGGACTTACTTATCCGAGGCGTCCTTAATCCTTAGTAGTAGCAACTCATCTGTGGCCGACCTCAGTAAGTACGTAATCTTATCTACGGTTTAATCAAGTATCGGACGGTGGTAGAACCCTTTGTGGTTCGGCTCCGGTGGCACCATCGCCACAATTATTTCTACCTCATAACAACAGTGTTAATCGCTGCTGTGTTCTGGTTTGATGAGTGTGGTAAGGGGAACATACTTTTCCAAGGCGTCCCAGCTTAGTCCTCAGGGGTAGCGGCGCATCTCTGGATGACCTTAGGTAGTATATCTAATTCTATCTGGGGTTGATTACAGATGTCCATGGGCAGCAATAGCCACTTACCATCAAGTGGACTGCATGATCGTATGCTATTTCTACGAATACATTAAAAAATCTTTATACGTAACGCTGACTCTAACCATAACAAATATAGTTAAACAGTACTCAAATACTAAACAAAGAAGGTGCCTTTGTTTTAGTAATGGGCTACACCATCCATCAGCTGGGTGGCTTGACGTTTCCTAATACATATGTAACATACAAAATCTAGGGAAGATTTATTGCCCTTTGTGTAAGCCATTTGTCATATTAGTGCAAAATGTTTCTGGGAGCAAAATATTTTCTATATATTTTCTTGGTTTATTGCGATGGTGTACTATATTTTTTATTATGACTTAACACGGCCAGATAAGAATATAGGTAAGTGGTAGTCACTTACCGGTCATGAAGATCCATAATCAACCCCAGATAAGATTAGATTTTAATCTGAGGTCGACCACAAATGCGCTGCTACCCTTGATGACTAAGCGTTAATGCCTTGGAAAAGTGTATCTTCCTAACCACAGAAGATAGCAGCGCTTAATTGTGTAGCTTAAGCTAATAATCTAAAATTTCTTCAATAAATAACTGGTTTTTGCCAACGAAAAATTTTGATTTCGCTTGGATCCTGCTAATAGTACTTATTGGTACTTATGTGATAACTGGGTCAACTGATACCACACTAAAATTAATATAGAGTATACGAGAAAAGAAGAGTTTACTGCGAATGCGGCAACCTCTATAATGTTAGTTAGTATTTTGATGTAAATTTTAAATAAATAAATAAGTAGTTCCATTTATTCTTATTTTGTCGCTACTGTATTAAGTAAGGTATGATTTTCTCCAGAAATTAATATTTTTATGAAGACCCTTAGCTTAATATTTAATAACGCTATTATATAAATAACATATGTGATTACCTACATGATGCGTTCAGATGATACATGATGCCTGGAAAAAAATTGAAGAAATTATAGAAGAGCTTCTTAATACCCCATAAAAA
The DNA here is from genome assembly GCA_014595695.2 of Epargyreus clarus clarus. Lineage (NCBI taxonomy): Eukaryota > Metazoa > Arthropoda > Insecta > Lepidoptera > Hesperiidae > Epargyreus > Epargyreus clarus. The sequence goes on from JACTTY020000094.1 coordinate 238,236, forward strand.
AGACATAACATCTTTTTACGGCCACTAAAGCTTTGTTCCTTAAATGGGATACAACTGAATGTGCCCACAAAAATAATAATAAATTTCATTTATGTCCATGGCCACACATAAAAGTGTATTTCACACATCTTATCTTTCAAAAAAATATTTCGAAGATACAAACATTTTTTTATTTGCAGTGCTTGTGATATACTTACAGTATTCAGTATCCGAAAGCATGATTCTTACCTTCCCAGATTAAAAGGCCGGGTTGCTAACCACAAATCTATCACAGCTTTACTATACCCATATTATTAATTAAAATTTCCTTACGAAACAATTGATAATTATAAGAGACGAGGACACAGTCATAACATAGCATGACCTCACCGTTAGCCATTGATGAAGTGACCCCAATGTTAACACCCATGTTCTCGCTCCGGTTGACAGGCCGCGTGAAACCCGATGCCGGGTCGTATCCAGTAGCTTCAGAGGAATTTAAATGGCACAAAGGCCTTTAAGTACTTATATTAAGTTGGCAAACATTCAGGTTCATCGGGGCTCGAATTTCAAAATTTAAATTAAGAATTCGATATGTGTCGTGTAGTCGTGTTATATAACCGGCCTGTTATATATTTTGCACGAAGTGTGAGCGTAAACACGCGTGACAGGACAAGCGCCTAAGGTGGAAATGAGGCGCGCGCTTGTTGCCACGCGTGACAGGACAGGCACAAAGAGGATGCAATTAGCTGGAATGCGGGTTGAACAAAAGTGCGGGCGTAAACACGCGTGACAGGAATAGTGTCTATACAATGCAAGCAGCTCGCGCGCAGTAAGAACAGGCCTGCGGGCGTTAACACGTATGACAAGATAAACGTCCATAAGATGTAAGTAGTGGGCGTACAGGAAGAAGAAGCCAGCGGACGTAAACACGCATGACAGGAAAAGCGCCCATAGAACACAAGTTATAGGTACGGGGATAGGATCCGCGTGCGTGTGTAATTTGCGTAACAGGAGTAACGCCCGATGGGTTTAAGCACACAAATTACAAAGAGACTATAGCCATTTAATTGTGCGTATGGCACACCGATGCGGGCGTGAAACCGCGCTACAGGAAATACGCCCTAAATCTAGAACATAATAGTTCTTCAAAAAATATTCTTACAAAAGTTTCAAATGAATTATGTAAGTTTACAAAGAAAATAAAAATACCATTCCCTGGCTTGTACGTGGTGGAACCGTGTAACCTCATACAAACTAACAGCCTGATTTACACTCGCTGCATTAGCGTGCTATATCGCAGTAAAGTTTTGCAAATCGCCTTGCAAGTGGGTCGTACTGCATATTATGTCGTCGTGTTCACAACTGTGTTTATTTTAATGAAATTCGTATGTTCGTAAAGCTGTTAATGTCCGTGTAAGCAATAAATATGTGCTGTTTATTGATTTGTATATCGTGGATGCTTGCTTGTTCAAAATTTGCAATATTTCCAATATAAATGACAAGCATTGGGTATGTAACAGAACTTTTGGTTGTACCAGAGACATCTACATGTTTCATAAGAATAATTATGTATGAACGACTTTGAGAAGCATTTTTGACCTAGCTTTAGGTACTTCTTCAAAATAAATAAAAGAAAATCGGTGTAAAAAAAGTTAGCAAATTCAGTCAATTCTTGCCTTCAAAATGTCAATGGTACTTTTCAGATGAACACAAATAAAACGATTTTCCATTGTTGTAATCCATCACAGGCTATAAAAAATAGACAAACATTATTTAAACGAATGCTCGAAAAACTAACCTCCTGGGATAACCGGGAAAAATGAGAATATTAGTCGTATTTTTTCGACTGTTGGTAAGCTAAGCTAGTCAAACTTTTCGTAATATAATATGTATAATCATACCTAACGAAAGATACTTCTTACTACACAAATTTGATACAATTACAAGATTAATAAATCTTTATAATCTTTATACATTTTAGTTAGACAAAGTTGTAAATCATGGTACTAGAATATTGTAATGGTAATTGCCATTTTGATCAATTACCAAAAACCGCTCATGATTAAACTGTACTTCACTTTCTATAGCAATGAACCACATAAACAATATACTTACCTTACAATACCGTTACATCAACAATACCGATAGAATCTCATTAAGTTATTCGCTCAATGTTTCAATGATCTTATCTCTTGTAAATATTAATCTTACAGATCGATTATTGATTACATCTCCGATTATTTAGTCGGGCGTAATGCGGTGTATGAAATTAATCTATTGTCGATGGATCATCGATTAAGAGGGAATAGTAATGTCCTAAAAACCTATTCTCATATTGAATAATTAGTCGGCGAGCCTTAACGGTGTTGGGTTTCATACTTTCTATATTCTCTATTAGGAGCACAGTGATCTAAGACAGGATTGCGTTATTATCTTGTGGACAATTTTCTTCTCTCTAACACTCGTTAATACTTAAGCTATCCAAAATTTGAGTATCACAAGATCGACATTTGATCATGTTTAGTATGGAGAAATTGTCAAGTGCTGGTCTTGGATAGGCAAAACACTAGATAGATTGGTTATTAATAACGGGCGTTACCTTAGTTATCTTTAATAATAAACCATATGAGTGATTTGATTTAAAAAAAATCGCTAGGCCATCTAGGCCACCGCCATAAAGCAGATAAGGCTCTATTAAGGCATAATAACTGGTAACAAATGATAAAATCGGGGACAAACGTGCCCTTTTATAGAATGGATATGAAACTACGGAAAGAGTTATGGAAACGCGTATGAAACTTAGCCACTATCGGTCATCCATCTATTTCTTCGTAGAATCATAGAAGCTTTCTTATATTAATTTAAACTGGAAAAACGTTTCAATAGTATAAAGCACAAAAGTATTAATTATATGCATAATTTAATTTTGTTATTTAATTTAATAAAGGTACTCTACATTACCATTATGTATAACAATTTCTATATCTTTTTCTCATTTAAATTTTAATATCCCAAAGTGATAATGATCAATAGGGCCTAATAGTACATTTCCGTGATGCGCAAACAGTTTCACCGACAGAAAGTTGCTAACAAAATGGCCGTACATAGGGTGGTCGCACACCAGCATTACACCATTAGATACGTCAAGATTGTAAGGCCGGCGACAGTCGGACGGCGATAGTGCTGACATCTGTGAAAATAAATTGTTATCGATCCTTTCATCAAGGTACTTAATTTCTCTTTTTGCTACTTTGCGCAAATTAATAGTCTTCTGAGCGCTTAAGTAATATTGAAACCTCTGAAAGCTTTGCTGAGTTCGTTAATTTGGATTTTATAAAACTTCTTCGCTTTTTAAATATTAAGCTTATTATTGGAACCCATTTTTAACTGACTTCAAAAAGGAGGTGGTTATCAATTCGGCCGGTATCTTTTTTTTTCTACGTATGTACACGAATTACTCCGCCGTTAGTGGACCGATTTTAATCATTATTTTTTTATTGTATAGAGACAAGCTGGAAGTTGGTCCCATTTAAATATGGTTAGGATCCATCGATGGGTTCTGGAGAAAATGAGGGGAACTCCTCCACCCATATGAATATAACAGCCATAAGTTCGCCGTTTATGAACCTGTTTTAAGTAAGGGTCTGATAATGTGGCTCGTGTTAAAAATATCGGTAACTTTAGTTTTCTCTCTTATTTCGTAAATTTTAACACGAATTGATAAACTGAAGTGGAGCTGGACGGGTCACATGATAAGAGATAAGCAAGGAAAATGGAGTACAGCAGTTACAAACTGGTATCCGAGAAACGGCAAAAGAAAAAAAGGGAGACAAATAAGAAGATGGGAAGATGAGCTAAGGCTTACAGCCGGACCATATTGGAGAAGGGTTGCGCTAGATAGGAAGCAATGGAAACAGCTAGAGGAGGCCTATGCCAAGAGGCACGTTGAAGTCAGAGACATTATATAGGAGAACTATTATATTTGTATAGTATAAGATATCAAAGAGTTAAGTTTTCAGATTTTATAAAACATTTTTCATTAAACTTTGCAAGATTTTTGTATGTTATGTTCTGTACTTCTACAAATAAAGGCTATTTTTATTTATTTTATTTTTATTAATGTGGCTCGGAGACAAAATATGTAACTCCTCAACCGATGGGAATAATTGAGTTGTGTTTGAAGATATTTGGTGTAGGTTCTAATGAAATTGCAAAACCAGTTTATCATTGACTATTTAAGGGTCTGATAATGTGGCTCGGAGTCAAAATATGTAACTCCTCAACCGATGGGAATAATTAAGTTGTGTTTGAAGATATTTGGTGTAGGTTCTAATGAAATTGCAAAACCAGTTCATCATTGACTATTTAAGGGTCTGATAATGTGGCTCGGAGTCAAAATATGTAACTCCTCAACCGATGGAAATAATTGAGTTGTGTTTGAAGATATTTGGTTTAGGTTCTAATGAAATTGCAAAGCCAGTTCATCATTGACTATTTAAGGGTCTGATAATGTGGTTCGGAGACAAAATATGTAACTCCTCAACCGATGGGAATAATTGAGTTGTGTTTGAAGATATTTGGTGTAGGTTCTAATGAAATTGCAAAGCTAGTTCATCATTGACTATTTAGTTAGGTTAGGTTGGAATATATAAGACACTATAAAACTAAGCGAGCAGGCGGGCGGTTCCAATCAATGTAAAGTCAGACCTTACCTTCAGTCATGATTACGTTTTTACAATTTTATATTGTATTAATATAAATGTTAGTATGTCATCACTAAAAAGGGTGAGCGCCGACTTCAGAAGTATGTAGTAAACCAACATTTATTTCATTTATTTTTTACTTTGTAAGTAGTGACATAGAAGTCGGTTGTATTTTTTTGTTAATTTTTTTTTGTTCTAATCCATTACTAAAAATACCGATTTACTTTGAAGGTAGCACCACCACATAAATTTCTTTCTTATAACATAATAATTATAATATAAATACTAAGCACTGCTATGTTGTGGCACTGCTATGTTCTGTTTTAAAGCATAAAATAAAGCAGAATACTTACACAAGGTGTCCCATTTTAAACCTCAAGTAACAATAAATCCGAGGTTCAATCTGAGGTTGACTACTGATAACAGAAGTGACCACTTATCTCGTTTACAACTATAATTTTATATTTACTATTACAATAGGCGGGTCACACGCTCGTTTGCAACTCATAAAACGCTCGTGTGTCATCACCCTAACTCATGAGCGAGTGCTTTTACATGAGTTTACTTTGGCAAGAAGTTTCTAGCGGATTGCGTTTGAGATAAGTACACCTGTTTGCGGCGCCTTTGTACTCTTATCTTAGTCTATTTTATAGCCAGATGTCATGAAAGAAAGTGCAATTATTGCGTGCATGCCTAGACACGTGACGAAATGGTCTTTGGTAACGCGATATATGGGGTTATTGTTTGAGTAAAAAAGTGATAGCTTGGTGGTTAGAAACTCGACTCTCAATCGGAAAGTCTAAGATTCGAACCCCAGGGTTACGTTTCAAAGTTAAATGCGCGTTAGAAATTTATTATCACATGCTTAAATAGCGAAGGAAAATCGTGAGGTAACCTGCATGGGAGGTCTAAAAAATGTTTTTAAAGGTGCATGAATTGTATGATTGAAATGTTACTATTTTAGGCTCTTAATGTGCAATAGTCAGAGGACACTATTTTACTTTTTGGCGGCGGACGGCTTATCTTATGAAGCCTACTATGTATTTGGCCAGCGCGGTGGACTACGATCTAGATCCGTCTTACACTGGGAGGTTACCCATGCCCAACAGTGGGACAGAAATAGATTGATCATGAGCAACGAAATGCTAGCCGCTATTCGAAAGCGGCGATCCGTTTATATCCTGTCACATTAAGATGTCTCAGTGGATATCTAAATCTAGCTGAGAAAGTTCGTAGTTTCAACAAGGCATCATTTAGTCTAGATCTTGTCATGTTACATCGTTCTGTGTGTAATCTGGATGAATAAATATTAGATATACTATTGACCATATTATGATACAGCTCAGTATGGAGAGCAAACAAAATTTAATTGAATTTTGAGAATATCAGTAAAGCATTATTTATTGAATACATTACCAACAAGAAAATGCGAAACTTTCTTGGAAGTCGGGTATAAATAACCCAAACTTAGTGAAATTTAATTTAATTTCCTTAAATGATTTAAATTGGTATACTTTCTATACAAAAATATATATTTTTAAAACACATTACACATGTTACATAATAAATTGCTCAGCGATTTTTTAAAAGTACTTATTAATACGAGTACCTTAATTTATCATTTCAAGTACGCACCATTTGTTCGTCGAATTTATTGGCACGACTTTGGTTACATTTTTTTACCAGGAAAAAAGGACAAAAAATGTCAATTACGAAATATTTCTACGTAAAAGCAATTACCCGCGCCTTCAAAGCAGCTACTAAATTCCATGGAATAAATATCGGAATACCATTATCGTTTGCCAGCGAGGGCTCACGAGAGCTTACGAAAGCTCTTTCAGTTTATTCCGACCGTATTCCTGTAGAACTTTGACGTGGGAATTTTCTTTTATGAATGTATTAAACTTTGTAAAGAAGCCCCTATTTATAAGGAAGTTGGTACTGTAGGATATAATTATGTGATATATATTTGGTGTATTGGAAATCAGTATTTTGGCGTAATAATATTGGATTATTGTAAGGAAACCCAGATTCTTAACAGTTCTAAAAGTTCTGTATTTAAAAATAAAGTTTAAACATCGTTCGAAGGTAGAAGAACCCTTTGTGGTTCGATCCCGTAAGAACCAACGCCATGGCTATGTTAAGCGCTGATGTGTTCTGGTTTAAAAATATGGTACAGGAGATACACTTTTTTTGTGGCGCTCCAACTCACTTTTCAGTTGCTACCCACACATCTCTGGCCGACCTCAAGTAAGAATATACTTTTATCTGGGATTAATTGCAAAAGTCTATGGACCACTAAATATACTAAGAGCCACTCACCATCAGATGGACTGCATGCTCGTTTACCAGTTCTATATTATAAGCATAGAAATTATAAGTAGTTACTTATTCCTTTCTAGGCAATAATAAGTAGATACTTATGACTTACTAGGTATCTACTTTACCACACCCTTCAAGCCAAAACACGACAACTCCACACTGTTACAAGCCACAAATAAACCTGACCTTAATAAAGGTCAGACAGTCATGCCATACTAGTGTTATTTCATTGAAAGCGTGTCAGTCACTTTCGTTGAGGGCGGACTGTTTAGATGTACTCGTGTTATCACACACGCACTTTCACTGTTCGATGCACGCGACATTAAGATTAGTATGTGTATTTTGAAAAAGTCTTACTGTTGTATTGTATTGGAGGAATCCACTTGTCCGGTTTTACCACGCTTTTATTAGCTTGACCTGTATTTGACGAAATCTTTGAACTCGATTTTACCGACTTTGAACGGTCCGATTAATGTTAAATTTAGAACAATTATCAAGATCCGATGACAATACACGATTTTAAAATTTTAACCCATTCTTCTCATCAGGATCGTCAGGAATCAGGATTAACAATTTTCTTTGTGCGATTTTAGCTTGGTTTTTAGTTTTTAAACTCTAATTATTCTAGCTATTGTTAGATTCATTTTCAGGTTTCAATTGGTAGAACCCTTTGTAGTTAGACCCTGTATGCACCGCTAAAACTACGAGTATTTCAACTTAATAATAGTAATGTTCATTGCTTCTGTGTTCCAGTTAAAAGGTTGTGGTAAGGTAGAGAGTCACATACGAGTAATTATAACTTAGTATTTAGAGGTAGCAATGCATCGGTTGCAGACGACAAATAGGCCTTCAATTCTATCTGGGGTTCGTTATAAATATCTTTGATTGATCATGACCTTTAGCATCAAGGGGATGCTTATTTTAATTTCATTAAAAAGGAAACAAACAATTTAACCCCATTGTACTCTATCCTAATAATCCAAACAAAACCATTCTTACTAAAGCTAACTACAATTCGTTATTGAAAAAAAAAGATATCAACCCCATTCTACGTAATGATTCAGAACAAAAATTATTCTGGTACAAAATCGATTGTTTCACTCTCATTAGATCTTAGCGAAGCATGAAACTCAGTACTAAACCTCGGGCCTTATAACCTTGTTAAACAAAATAAGTACTGATTACCCTTATTTTTATTGGGCCCTCCCTTATTGGGTTTGGGTGATAAAGTCCGTGGTACGTCGCAATTGTTTCGTTCATTAAGGTGAAAGAGAAAATGACCGGTTCGGGAAGCCTCTCGCTGTACGAGTGTACTTATGTAGGAGGTGTACACATGGTCATGGAAATCGACAAGTAAATCCTCGAACAATATATAAAAGTAATTAATAAAAAATACAGTCGAATTCTATGTCGCTACCAAGTAAAAAAAAAGTTCCTTTGATACGTAGTTGTGAGGTCGCCGTTCAAAACATTTCGTCGCTGGAAAGCGACGTAAACAAAAAAAATACGCTTTCTACACTTACAGCCCCACACTAGGGTTCCCTGTGTCGTGGATGCTATGGACACGCACAGAGACAAATACACAAACACCCAGACCTAGAAACAAAAACCTAAATTTATCATTTAGAAATCTGTCTGGCCGGGGATCGAACCCGGGAGCCTTTGCGCATCAGACCCTTCAGACAGAATTCTTTTTTTTTTTTTCATTGGATTCTCTGTGTATTTATCCTTTTTAATCAGAATGTCGTCAATTATCATTCAGTGAGAATAATTCATTCCACCAGCATTCGTTCACATGCTTATTTGACTTTTATTTATTAGTTGCCCATCCTTCCCAACTGTATGTATATAAACAAATTAAATTAATCGCAGGTGCTTTATATTATGTCTATTCGACTGTATCGTTCGCCATCCAACCCATCCGTGTGTATCGGCCTTCAATGAAATCACTTCATTGTACCAAATGAGATTAGATAAACTACAGCAGCTTTCGACTGTTTATTCGCTCTCGGCTACCGAATTCGCTAATTGGAAAACTCAATTTGAACAGTAAACAAACGTGTTCGCATATTATTGTATTTACGCCTAAGATGGATTTAATTATCAGAATGTTTGAGCTCAGTATATTAATTTTGGGATTAATGTAAGCCTCGTTTGAATAGTCGAGTTATGTTTGTACGGATTTCGGATCGTATTATTGTCTGTTTGTTTTGGAATGGATATAATTAGCTGTCTTATGGTACATGTTAACTGATGGGTGTATTATTAATAAACGTTATCCATACGTCACAATAGGACTATCTCACTTTTAGCTCTGGCATTAACGCCACGTCTATTTCTTCCTTAATAGTCGATCAGTACCCTTAGTATGAGATTTACGTTTTGACAAATATAACGGTTTTTGTTTTTGTTTACGTATTTCCCATATAATTCCAATAATTTCTGATACAATCCGCCAAGGGCGCTAATTGGAAATGTATGGGAAAATACGTACCTAAACAAAACAGTCATTTTTGTAAAAACGTAAAAACTCATACTAAGGGTACTGATCGACTATTAAGGAAAAAATAACTATTAAGGAGCACATTTCAATGAACACTGGTTTGCACCTTCTTCCTATGATACTCTTCTAACAACAGCACTTAAGACACACAGCAGCTGCACTTAATACTCGTACACACAACAGCACTTACCTATAAGGCAGAAAAAGGGGAGACCGAATAATATTGCTCTCATAAGACTGAAATAGCTGTGGCGGTCGCGCCGCCAAAGTCGAAACAAGAGAAACAAAGAAAAAAAAAGAAGAAAAAAACGATTGAACCAAGCACATGTGGGACTACGAAGTAATATCTCATATTACATGGACCATAGTACGCGTACAGCCGCAGAGCACGACTAGTTCACCATAAATAATAATGGTTTTATTGACATTTTCTCCGCCATCAAAGTATGAATATAAATCAATTAAAGCTGCTTGTTAATCTTGCCACGTTCTTATTATGGAGATCGGCACACGACATGAGTCAGTCAGATGTGTTCTTAAGGCTTTATTCACATGATGCTTTTTATTTATGCGACGTTTGAACGATTTTACGATTAAAGCTTTGGTTTCATGTGGTTACTAGACTATATTTAAATCAATAAAAAATTTAACTACTAAGTATAACTATGTTCGAGTGAACGCTTATTCGACAATTCTTCTGGCGTAAAATATTTCTTTACCTTACCTTTAGAAGGTATACATATATAGATTATATTAGACAAAATTAGACTAAAAACCAAAGTTTATGTCATTATTTCTCCTACTTAGGGTTAAAAAAATAACCTACTATTACTTTCTTAACTTCGTAAATATAATTAATTTGTGAGATGGTTGGCTAGTTGATTTGTTGGCTGCAACTTTTCATGTCAACAGTTTGACAAGTGTCTCCTACAACTGTATGGCGTACTGAAAACAATAATAGAAAAATGTTGCAGCTTAAATAGCGTTCTGTAGACGAGCCCTTATTCTACATTTGCATTTGATTAATACTAATGGGTTGTTCTGACAAGCGGGCGCGTTTTATCTTGTAATTCGGCTTTAGCATTTGCATAGTAAATTATGTACCCAATAAGAAGACACGGCGATAATGTTAGTGGATTTGGAACTCGACCTCAATTGACTTTGAAGTTAATTAATAAACCCCGCCCCTATAGGCGTGAAGTGTATTTGTCATTTTGATTTTGTAGTCATTTGTCTTTTTTTATTAGTGCCTTTTTTATTCACGAGGGGGAAACCTTCAAAAGGTACCCGATGCCGTGGGAACGACACAGGGTTATGTGGGACTCTTATCGCACTAAAACCCCCGCGGTGGCCGTCCTCGGCGCTGCGTAGAGGATTCCGGGATCTCCAAAGGAACACAAACGGAGTAACTATGCCCTGGGGGAGCAATTTACGCTCCTCTCACATCCCCTGGTGATTACAGCTATATGCGACCATAAGTGGGATATAAAAAAGTTACCAACATACCTACCTATTCTAATACGATTTTATTACAAAAGTAGAGCATCATAATTGTTATCACTAATTTGCATAAGAAGACGTATGGCTTGAGATAGCTAGTAAATAAATCGTAATCAATCAAGACCTGACCACCTTTTTTAAATGGGATGCATTCTAAATGGATGTAAGCACTACTTAACTTTATGTATATATGGGCGCATGGGTATAATAGCGCCATCTAGTGGCAAGTTTTATAAATTGTAAGTTTGCAAGTTTATCAATCTATGTATTTTGGTTCCAAATATTATTATGGTAACTTAATATAATTGTTTATATTAAAGTAAATTTTAATATAATATAATTATTTATATTTAAAACAATGTTAAACGTTTTATAACTTAAAACTTAATAATTATAATTTCTGTGCCATCTATAAAATATCCTTGTTGCAATTTACGGATGCAATTTATATGAGACTCAATAAACATGTTATTATATGTAAGTTGGATTGTTTCTGAATGTTTTAAATTTCTAGAATTCATTTAAAACGTATTGCTAATTTTATATAACTTATTGTGAACATAATCCATTAGCAATAATTCTGTAATAAATATTAAATAATACTGTTTTGATTTTGCTGTTTTGATTTTGCATTTTGTTTGACTTAATTTATGCAAAAATGTAAACAAATTAGTTAATGACGTTTTAATGTTTTATATATTGCTAATTATTTTTATTGTAATAATTACTTTCATATGGGATTTGAACTTACCTGTATTTTAAATTAATAATTGATTTTAAATTATCTCTTGATTCATATTTTGGTTAAAAACGCTACTTCCTTTTTGAGAGGATATGATGATTGTAATAAAAAGGAGGGATTGTAATGGATCATTATTAAAAAGTATTTCTGGCGAACGCTTGTATTATTTTTAAATTCAGTAAAAAGTCAAGTTATAAGTGAGATTCGTAAGGTGTAAAAGATGGATGAGAGCTCGGGAATCCCCGGCACTCCCAGGAGAGCGCCGATATATACCATTATTTTTATCGCTCATTTTAATAGAATTTAACCTCACTAATGAGCTACGTTACTTAATTTAAAATAATAATTATTTATTAATATAGAAGTGATAGCCTAGTGGTTAAGAAACTCGGCTTCTCGATCGAGGGGTCCGAGGTTCAAATCCCAGGCTCGCACCTCTAATTTTCAAATGTATGGTACGTTTTAGAAATTAATTATCACTTGCTTAAACGGTGAAGGAAAACATCGTGAGGAAACCTGCATACCTGGGAGATTTATAAAAAAAAAATCTTAGAGGTATGTGAAGTCTACCAATACGCACTTGGCCAGCGCGGTGGACTGTGGCCTAATCCTTCTCATTATGAGAGGAGACCCGTCCCCAGCAGTGGGACAGTAATAGGTTGATGATGATGACTATTTTTTAATTATATTTCATATCATTTGATTTAATACTTATAGAACCAGTTTGATTAGATTTGGGAGGAAGCTTAGTCCTCAGGAGTGGAAACGCACCTGTGATCCTCTTCAAATAGAAACCTTGTACTACAAGGAGTTGGTTACAGATGTCCAATTGTCCATTTGCAGTACTGACCACTTACAAGTGAACTGCACTCTTATTTGCAATTGCAATTTTATAAAAAAAATGCAGTGATTTTTTGCAAAAAATGCTAATATGAAACTTAATGACAAACTCGACCCACATGGCTGAGCGGTCACCATACCGGTCTGACATGCAGAGGGTTCCAGGTTCTGTCTAGCAACAGTATGTGACAATAGCAACTACGACACAGGGTAACCTCTTTGGGTATAGAAAAAAAGAAAAAAAATAATAATGCTTACTCGAGCGCCTGATTAAAAGAAAGCGGCTATGAAGCACTTTTTTTTAGATTGATCAATACTATATGGGATTAGTTATATAACACAGCGGTATGAATGTGCGAAGTTTCTTCACAACTCAACCAATCTCGCCTTTTATGACCAGCGAAACATCTCCCTTTATCAAGAGGCGTAATAAAAATCTCATTTTCTTGTGTGTGGTGAATTCACTTTCTAATATGAAATTAATTGAATACTTTCTATTATGAATTAATTAGGGAAAATTGAATAGTGAGTTCATTATATTATCTTTACGAAATGATTTTATTCACTTGATTTTAAGAAAGGTTAATTCATTTTGAGCGGTTACTACAATTCACTGCTAAAAGTCTCAGCTAAATACTCGTAGTATTTATTCTACTGAGTTTATGCTTGAATATGGAAGTTTATAATTGTAGTAGATGAATATTTTTTTATGAAATTGAAGTAGAAAGCAGCACGTAATATTAGATAACTATTATTACCCTTAAAAGCAACGAGCATGCAGGTCACTAACAAACAGTCTAACATTAGTCACTAATGCAACTTAGATGGGATGATTTAGATTTCCTGTAAACTAAGCCACTAATATGTCGCGTATCTCGAAGCTATACTCGATTTAATGCCCGAATGATTTTATTATGAGCTGATATAATATAATAATATGGATGCGATTATTTAATTTTAGTAAATTCTAAAATGTGCTAGTGCACATCAAATATTTGGCAATAAAAACCTGTCTGCTACATCAATCAACGTCAATTAAATGTTCGCTACTAAAACTACGATAAAACGTTCAGTTTTCAATTTCAATCAAATCGAGCTCTCTCAGATAAAATGTAGAAAAAAGTGATGTAGCATATTCGCCTTTTTCTCGTATTTCACTGCCAGTTACCCTTTTTGGACGTTTTGTGGAGCAAGAAACTGGTCAACAGTAACAGAGACTGACATGATATTATTTATGACAAATGAAGGTGAAATTTTAAAATACATCGAAATATTCGCGTTCGATTTTCAATTTAAATAAATTTTATGTATGAATGCAGAAACGAGTGATATTAAATTAAATTGAAAATTCGCGTTGGAAATTTTCTAATAATACCCGACCTTCCGGGCCAACGGACCAGGTTAAATATGGTTTCTACTCACTCAAATCTCCCTGATAGTCTAACAATGTACTATAAGTATATATACTGTACGATAGGGAACTTCGGGGATCTAGAAACGAACTCACCGGTGATTCCCTTTATTTGTATCTCCTGCCTGTTCGAAATCACAAAAGTCAACAACCAGTAACACCAAGTGATGGCCTGTAAAAACTACACCGGAACATTCGAATTTCGATTCGAAAAAGGATTGTAACATTTCAATGCTCTATCGTGATACTGCCGGTGCCTTTTTGATAGTCTGTGGTGATAAAAAATGTCCAGTTAGAGACAAACTTCTGCATCAATAAACGCCAAGTGAAGAAACTGCACCGAAACGTTTGATTTTCAATTTCAATCAAATTCAACTTGCTATCTATGAACGCAGAAAAAAGTGATATAACATTTTCGCGTTTCTCTCATGATATACTGCCGGTGCCTATTGCCGTGTTCGTATATAGGTTATATTTACACGCAATGCGTGATAGAAATTGTGTCGGACAGACGCGATCTTGATCAAACAACGTTCATTAACGTTTTAATTGGGTAATTATTTTTTCTCCACAAAATTTTGGCGTTCAGCAATATTATTATTTTTTCACAATATTGAGTAGAAAAAGAGCATGCAGGACATCTGATATTAAGTGGTCACTGGCGCCCATGGAAATTTGTAATAATATGGGATTCCATATTAGATAAGAGTCCTATCTAAGGTCGGCCACCAACAGATGTGTTGCTACCTACCTGTTAGGGTCCTGGGACTTAAATTAAAGAGTGGACTGTATTTTGCTGGTTTAATAAGGCCGCTTAATCACATCAGGGTTTCCCGGTCGATACAATATTTTAATAGAAATCGTCCGTGGCCGACGGAGGTCGCAAGCGTGAGTGATGTTCGGCTCGTACCACCACCGCACCGCCCGCGCCGATGACGTTGCCCGCCTCCTCCGCCCGCGCGTCTCCTCCCGTGCGTGTTACGTAGGAATCTTAACACTACCCTACGGACAAGTATGATTCCCTTACCGCACGCTGCAAATCAGAAGACAATACTGCGAAACACTGCCATTATTAGGAAAAGACAGAGTGTATGTTTGGTGTGTATGTGTGTATGGTGGTGTAATCGAACAACAAAGGGTCATACAAAAACTAAATTTACTAAAAAATAACAAATACAAAAAATGTTACGGAACATGTCCAGATCAAACCAACTCGTACACATATTTCAACGTACAAGTGACAGTGCAATAGGAACGCAGTTTTATCTACGAATCACGATCTAGATATTAATTATGAGGAAACATGACAGAGATTCTGCATCTATATTCGCCGGCTTGTTACTGCGTTTCTGATTTGATTCTCCAAACTCGGGAAAGTTTGTTTTGAGATGTAAATTGGTTTTGGAATTTGGAACGAGGGCAGTCCAACTTCGTATCTCATGCATACTTATGATGTTTGGAAGTCATGATGAGTATTTCAAATTACTTAATGACGTACCAGCTTGGATCCTTGCTCAAAATCTATATTGAAGTTTGAAACGAGGACAGTCCAACTTCGTATCTCATGCATACTTATGATGTTTGGAAGTCATGATGAGTATTTTTTTATATTATACACTGTCAGTTACAATATTTTTTCTTAAACTACTACCGGATCGGAACGCGATATGCGAGTCAGTCTAAATGCAAGTCAATAGTTACGTGTATTACAAACTAAATATATATAACTCAAAGGTTGACTGACATAGTGATCTATCAACGCACAGCCCAAACAACTGGACGGATCGGGCTGAAATTTGGCATGCAGGTAGATGTTATGACGTAGGCATCCGCTAAGAAAGGATTTTAATTCTACCCCCAAGGGGTTAAAATAGGGGATGAAAATATTACTTCGTAACGCGAGCGAAGCCGCGGGCAAAAGCTCGTAGTTGCATATAGCTTTGATGCCATAATTAAACCACAATCCTATCACCAGTAAATCCATCCAATAATACACATCCATTAAGCGCTGTCCGCTGCATAAATTGATCGCGCATAATTAATTAACGCTTCCGGTTTTTCATCAAGCGCTTTCAGCCGTAATTTACTGCCTCACATCCTTCTCTCTATATAATTACAATAAAGTGTATCTTTATATTTATCTATACTATTTATATCTCTGATAAATGTGTAAAATACAGTTGTCTAGGAAACTAACTATATCTACTTATAAAACATACTTTTCTGAAACATTCCAACTTAGTCCTTAGGGGTGGCCGACCGTCTGCTTCTCCTATGTTGTAGGTGTAGTAGCTGACCCGGCAAACGTTGTGTTGCTATGTAAGTAAAAAAATGTTAAAGGTGAGCAACCCTTATCACTTAGGGGTATGAAAAATAGATAGTAGACGATTCTCAGACTTACTGAATATGCATATAAAATTTGGTGAAAATCGCTAAAGCCGTTTCGGGGGAGTCCAGTAACTAACATTGTGACACGAGAATTTTATATATAAAATACTAAAATAGAACAAAAAAATACTTTTTAAACTTTCCTTTAAAACATCCAAACTTATCTGAATAAGAAAGAAAGAAAACAGTAGACAACATTTGAAATTCAAAAATAAATGTCAATTTATTGCTCACATACTTTCATAACTTATACTTGGATAGTTCGAATATGTTTGCTCTACCTAAATCTGTCTAAATGCGAATAAATCAGTTTACAAAACTTGAAACAAAGGTTGGTAATAAATTCAGTGTATGTTTTAAACTGTAGCGAGCATGAAATATGTTATGGTTTCACGAGAAAGTTAGAAATAACGCCTTATTGCCTGTTTTCGTTATAAAACTCTTGTGATTTATTCGTTGGTGTTTTACAAAATCTATATTTAGTTGTGTTATTCTCTAATTTCAAGCGAGCAAATTGCCAGCGATCAAACTATAAGGATTATATGTAGTTTTTATGCGAAAATATATAGATTCTTTATCACCAATTAGTTTCTTTATGACAATGACCACTTAATATCAGGTGGGACAGAATACTTTCTGTCTTAATAAGAGTCCTATCTAACATTATGATACATGTATATTGCCCTTTCGATCTATACTGTATGTATGTATGAACGTATTGAAATCCAGAACCCGACAGCTTTATATCACTGTACATACGCTGTCGGACCACAAAATATAATATATACCAACATGATACATTAACCAACATGGTACGTAAAAACAATTATTTTGATACATTACTTATTATATTTTATTATTACTTATGTGATAAAGCTACCATGGGATCACCATCGATCGCTTATAAATCGGATATCAGACAATTACCTTATTGGTACATTGTAAAATCCTTTGTTAACATGTTACATAGTACGGGAGCTTGCTTATTTTATAAAATAAATTAATTTTATGCGGTGAGTTGGTTTATAGGAGTAAATTGCTTCCATTACTGTATTACTCGTTTATAAATTCTCAGAACAAAATTAACTTCTTTAAGCCTTAAATGCTATGTGGGACGAAATTGAACCCTCAACCCACGAAAGGCTTTTTGTATCAACTCATTTATTATTACGATAGTATAATAATGATGTAATTTTGAGTTTATATTTAATGATAGGCATTAGTCTACTTTTTATTGTATGTTATAAATAAAAGTAATTGTGGTATTAGTTATATTTAATACAAAAAAAATGTTTTTATGTTATTTATCATGCTTACAGAATCTGTTTGTGATGAGTGGTCTTCTTTAGATTTTACTATCATTGTGAATCTTCAAAAAAGAAAAAAGTTGATAAGCTTCAATAATTTAAATGTAGGAAATTTGGTCCTTGAAAATATTAAAAATACGTAGCAGACTGTATTATGTACTTTAGGGTTAGCGACTAATTATTTTGAAAATTTCAATCTGAGACGGTCATAAAGCCGTCGTAAACTACAAAGCTTGCCCCAGTTCTTAAGTAACACAACTATAGCGATAAGATAAAAAATATTTTCTTTAAAAAATAAATAGGTACAAAAATGGATTTTCAGAGGAATGTTTTAATAAAGATTTTAATCCTAATATTTCTATTCGCCTTTCGTTTTTCTTTAATAGGTAAGAAAAAAACATACACTGCGAAAGCTATCCTTTTAACGCAGATCTTTTGTTGTCAGTGAATAGAGCTTAAATTGGGCGAAAAGCTAGCGTTATGTGAATAACATTTATATCACACTTATATAATGAATAATGTATTAGATGAATGTTTATTTCTCGACAATAAATAATCTTGTTATTAAGCAATATCGGGATTTTTATAGGTGAGTGTTAGAAGTTGAGTTCATGTTTCCATACATGACACCGAGTGATAAACGTTATAAAGAGTGATATAGATTATAATTTACCTCGGCCGATGTAAATTCTATAATAATAAATTAATTTTATGTCGCAATATACAAAATCCCCATGTTTCTTACCAAAATGATTCGGTCTAAGAAATTCCTTATTGACCCCATAATGTAAAAATAGATGAATGCGTAAGGAATTTATCAAAAACAAATCATATAGCGGTAACTATACCTATAGGATAAAAATGGGATTGAAACTGACTTCATATTAAATCTACAAGTGACAAGAAGATAAGGATTAAACTAGAACGAATAATGAACAAGACTTTTCATCATACATTCACAAACTCAATACAAGGCTTATTCTGTTTCAGTTAATTAAATACAATTATTTTTAAACGCGTCTCGAAGTACTCGTACCAAGCAGTCAGAAACTGCAGTCTATAAAAACGCCATAAGCCACCGACGCGATAATCTCGGCGCTATTTACGACAATCTCCAACCACGGTAAGTGCTAACCGTGCTGCATCATTCTTGTCGATGGCGCGTTCACTACGGATTGTGCTGAGAGTAATAATAGCAGAGTTTATAGCGACGAAGTGAGATATGATCTAAAAGCAACCCAACCTGGCACTGACGTTATATCGCCTTCGTCCGGAATTAGCTGAAAGGGCGATAAAATTACAAATGGACAAAAACTAGGCGCTAGGTTAAGTTATGCTCGCAAAATAGCTGTACTAAACTTTTATGATGTTATAAACGAAAGACGTGAAATGCATAAACTCGTTTAAGCTTAGGTGATCGTAAGTTAAAATTTTAATACTGAAATTGTAAGCTTGCTAGAAAAGTTAATGAATATAGGAGGAAGTTATTTGAGTTTTCTTTGCAGGTCACTGAATAATTAGGAAAATCAGAAACAAAGTAAAGAAACACCTTTGATTCAAAAAGGACAGTAAGGACATATTATCTTAGACAAATACATGAAAGATTTCATACTTTTCTACTTTATCTTGCACATTACGTAATAATAACGTATAATATACAAAGTTTAGTATAACCGATTTTTTATTATTTTTCCCAATAAATGATGTCCTGTAGTACTTTACCGTAAGCGTAAAAACACG
Source organism: Epargyreus clarus clarus (assembly GCA_014595695.2). Lineage (NCBI taxonomy): Eukaryota > Metazoa > Arthropoda > Insecta > Lepidoptera > Hesperiidae > Epargyreus > Epargyreus clarus. The sequence continues at coordinate 257,674 of JACTTY020000094.1, forward strand.
CAATACTAGACCTATAAATTACAATACAATCCATGATATCATCAAAAACATTATTTATATAAAATTCTTTATAAATTACAGTTTAATAATATCAAAAAACCTTAATCTTCAAGCAGTTATTAAACCGCATACTAATTTGCTTAATCACGTTTTAAAAACAGAAGAAGCCGATAAATTACTAGTGAACGTTGCGCTAGCTCAGCTAACTGTACTCGAACGAAAGTGAAAAGCGTTGCAGTCCGCTTCTTAGTTGGATTTGTCGAATAACTCAGCGTCTCAACCGTCTCCATTGTTGGCTAGACACAATCAAAGCGGAAAGATTGTAATTTTTCGCTCATTCTTTCCTGCAACGCTAGAATAAACGGACTGAGAAAAACTGTGGTTTTCTTTTACTTCTTTGTTTATTTTATTGTTGGTTTTTAGTAGCTCAGTGTTGGTTTCTGCGCTTGCAATGTTGTTATTATAAGTCAAATTAAAAATTGAACATTTTTACAAATATTTTTAAATTAATAGAAATGTATCATTTCCGATAAAATCTATGTTTGAAAAGATAAAATTAAAAAACAGGATAAACTTTTATTCGTATTATAAATTTAACGACTATTCTGAAAATTATTCAAATAATTCACATAAAACTCTTATACGTATAGTTTAAAAAAAACTAATTTCACTGTTGCCCCAACCCTATTAAGCCCCATTAAGGATCAATGCACATTGAAAGCTGAAAATATGAGAATTTTCTTATTCTTGTCTAGCTTAAGCGTCTTTACTTAGTGCCTTTTCAAGCTTGGACAGCTCAATGAAGCTTGTTTTATTGTCATTATTTATTGAGCCTTGTTCTCTGTTAACTTAACGCACAATTTATATATAAGGTTTGATTTTCCTATTATTGTAAAGTGTATGTCGGCTTTGTTTTTTCTAACCAAATTCTCCTTATTTAATTTGAGAAGTTTATTTTATTTTGTCAAATCCTGTGTCTCATTTTAACCCCAATGGGACTATTATTGTATATATCGGTCTATGGAATCGTAGCTCTCAAATGGGTAGACCGAATTGAATGCGTTTTTTCAAATTACAGAAACGAGGAGCAACCAATAATAAGATTAAGTAGCGTCTACCCCGTAACTCCAAATAAGGTTGCTATCCCTAAGGATTAATTTGGACGGGTCGGGAAAGTACCTTCGGCTATTCGATACTGAAGGCTTTATGGTTTCAGATTCCGACATTGAAGCTCCCTTCGGAATTTCAAAAGATTTTGAGTATACTGCTTCGATGTACATAATGTATATCAAACAGATATTTGTGAGAAGCAACAATAGGTGTAACTTTTTTGTTTATTTGGAAATTTGGGATGTTTCTTGGCTTTACATTTAGAACTGCACTCAGTACCCTTTATGAGTTTTTACGTTTTTACAAAAATGACTGTTTTGATATTTGTTTACGTATTTTCCCATATTTTTCCAATCAGCGCCCCTTGCGGATTGGATCAGAATGGATTGGAAATATACGGGAAAAACGTAAACAAAAAAAAAACAATTATTTTTGTCAACACATAAAAACTCATACTAAGGTGCCGCCACCGCAGCTTTGCCGTGACCACGATCCATGCAACTAGATCGACATATCGGCAATAAACAAATTTAAAAACCGCGTAACGTGTGAACCCGTTACATAGTAAAATATCTCAATTCTCAATTTTAGTCTAAAATCACATACTCTTACTTTGTATTGGATTGCTCCACCCTTGACACCATACTTGCTACCTTATAGAATCCCCTAAGGAGTCAATGGACACATGTGCGGGCGGAGTGCCGTGAAATTAAACGATGCAATTCACGGAGATCGCGGAGTGAACTGGACTGAACTTAATCTACTTCCAGCTCTTGTGAGCTAAAACGTAATCAGTGTTGAGGATTATCATCATCGCTCCGTTGGTTCTCATTCCTCTTAGAACAGCTTATGTGAGTAATCATTTAAGTACAGAGATTAAATATATTGAGCTATAGCTCTATTTATTTTATTGAATGTCTTTGAGTAATAATTTTAGATGGCGTTTAGAAACAAAATTGTTATCGACTTTAGAATGCCTATTATATTCTGCTTTTCTCTTCTATGTTATATTCTATGAAAACGATTTATTCTTCAATGGTTAGATAGATAAGGTCGTAATTATTCAGTTTTACCATTATTTTTAATATACTATACGTAATTTTAAGTCTACTGCAAGTCGCTCGATATCATAGCCTTGAGACTTTCTGTCCAATACCTTAGTTTTAGTTTTATGTCTATTTCCTTGTAATTTTGTGTAATATTGAGCTTGATTTAAATAGTCGTAGTAGAGTCATTATTTAAGTAATATGACTTACATTTACCTCATTTATATCTAACGATATAATGAAATCTTTGAGTTTAAGTACTCGAAGCAACATCAGTACAGGTGATAAATATTATTTTATAACAACACTAAAAACCGTACATTTTCAAGTCCCATTGAACTGCCATATGCCACCAGATGACATTTGTTATCTAGATGTTACCAGCTAGCCAATTCTAGGAAAAATACTTTCTAATGCAAGTAAATCAAACTGGAGTGGACTGAAATGGAAAGTAAATCGTGACCACTCTCCACACAGGATAAAGGATAGTACCTATAGTGCGAACGGACGATTTTAGAAGATTTTGGATTCACTAAAGACTTACAACGTTAAATTGTATCTCTACTTTTAGGCGTTTTTCGGGTTTGTATTTATGTTTGAATGAATGTATGTAAGTATAATGTTTTTGAATGGTCGGCGACTTAAACAGCCTGATTGATTTTAAATTAATAATGTGAGCAGTTGTTGTACTCATCTAAATTGTGAGAATGCCATAGGTTATATTTTAACCACTTGAATATATTTACAAAACATTAAAAAAATTGGGCTCTGCTACTGGTTATTATACATGTATTTTATTATGCTTTTGTTGTAACACTATCATCTCTAATAACCGTTTCTAAATCATTTCCATTAAATATTTTACGAAAAATTATTAAAGATCTTACTTGTGCGTACTTATTTCAAAAAAATGTCTGTGATGTTACTCAATGGTTTATTCAACGTTTGTCGACCGATAAAATTAATAAGGATGTGTTTTATATCCTTCTTCATTTTCCTTCAATTTATTACATTGTTGGTACGTTTTACTATCGCAAAGATCATTAAACTTTATTGAGTTTAAATATTTCAGATAAGAATTTGCAATAATTCACGATTTTTCAAGTCAAAGGCATGGTTCCATTATGTAAAAAAATGTTAAGGGTGAACATCCCTTATCATTTAGGGGTATGAAAAATAAATAGTAGATAGAAAATTTGGTGAAAATCGGTAAAGCCGTTTCGGAGGAGTACGGTAACTAACATTGTGACACGAGAATTTTATATATAAGATAAAAAATCTGAATCCCATATATCTTTCACCAATAAATTATTTCTACACATAGTTCTATAATTTTATGAAATAGTTACCAAATTAATGGCTGTAATATTTTTTGGCAAACTCTATACTTATACGATTCATTTTCTATTCCTATATCAAATGATCAGTAATATATTATCTGGCGTGTATGGCCATATGTGCTATAAATCTGGGCATCGTTGACAGTAGAGATCGCAATCCGGCGAGTTTAGTTATTCTTCATAGATTTATTCGGAATAAAACGATAATAAATTATGCTCTAACGATTGATACGAGAGGGTAAGGATAAACGCTCAATAGCGAACTAAATAATAATAAATATGAAAGAAGACAGACCTTAAACTTTGCTGCGAATAGCTCTTTGATAGAAAGAGGGTAATGCGAAAGTCGATGCGCCTGACTGTTTTGGTGACCATCATTATAAGACTTAAAATATCATAGTAAGACGGTGAGGTCAAAATTTTAAATTTAAACTAATTCTACGTTTTATATGGGGTTCTTTAACTTTCTGCGGCATGGTATAAACATAAATAATTATATAACAGAAACTGTTTATTTAAAGTTAATGTACTTTTATTTTAAATATATAAACTCTTCTTTAAGATCTGTAATTGCAGTGTCATCACACTCATAACGAATCCATACACGGGTGAAGAAGCTAAGCTCATTTCAATGCTATTTGCCAGATGCGTTTGATAAAACGTTCCCAGAAAAAAACAAAAGAAATATCCCTTTTACATCCAACGTTTTACTATAAAATTAATCGCTTTAAAATATTCCCAGAAAATCGATAAAACTAAACTTAAAATGCTTGAAAACCAAAATATTTTTTTCCTTTTACATCCAACGTTTTACAAAATTAATCGCTTTAAAATGTTCCCTGAAAATCGAAGAGCTACTAAAACTTGGAGTGCTAAACTCACAAAAGTTGGTTCAACATACAATACGATATGAAGAGGTCTGGAAGTCGTAAAAAATTATGCGCCAATTCGCCATCTCGGAACTGGGTTAAAGTTGATTGGAGGAACTTTTATTATCGAGGCTAAGTTATTGACGAGATTTTGAGAATTTTCTGCTGCAGAATAATTTTAAGTTGCGCATTCGTTCAGTTATTCGGAGTGGTGGAGTTTTGACTAACTAAATTATTCGTGAACCTTATTCGTAAATCTATACCTAATTACCTACTGTGCAAGAAACTCACAGTAAATATTTTCGTTACGAATAATAATATGTCGATGATCTCTACAATTTATTTCCATTTCATGCCTTTTTACATTTTTATTAATTTCCTAAATGTAGACCTTTGAGGAAACTGCTTAAGTTTAATTTTATAATTACATTACAACATCATACATTACATTACAATCCTTACTAATATTATAAATCTGAAAGTAACTCTATCTGTCTGTTTGTCTGCCTGGTTGTCTTTTCTTCACGCCTAAACTACTGAACCGATTTTAATGAAATTTTGTACAAAAATAGTCTGAGACCCGAGAAAGAACATACGATAGTTTTTATCCCGGAAATCCCACGGGAACTAGGGATGGCGATCTAAGATCGATTAATCGGAGAATCGATCTTTTGGACCAAAAAATCGATTATTTATAATCGATATTAGTAAGGATAGAATCGTACACTTTGCATTTGATCAAGTGATGATCTTTAGCAAAGTTGTTGTCCATGATTTTACGAAGGTTTCGTTCTTACGAGTTGGTACGACCAATGTTCGCCAGATGGCGCCATTGGTATTCCAATGAAGGTACGAATTTACGGTTTTATGTATGTTAGTATGTCATATTATTTTGTTTTACACGCGGGCGAAGCCGCGGGCAAAAACTAGTACATCATAAAGTTACACTTAGTCATGACCTTATTTAAAATTTTCATTGTAAAATCCAACATCCATCTTGCATACCAGTTATTGTCGAAATTTAATGCTTTTGATGACCTTTTCGGCTATTTTTTGGCACTATTCCATTTTAATTTTTATGAAATACTTCTTATCGACTAATTAAACTAATGCTTCGCCAAATTATGCGAATAAACAATAAATTATTTATTTATTTACCAAATTAAAATATCTCTTTGTGTTACTCCAAAAAGAAATGATCTTACGAACATAATAATATTTCATATCATTCAAAACTCAAAAATGTCAAAAAACAGGTCTCTCCATATACACACGTAATTAAACGGTAGAGCAAGCAAACGGAACGTTAATACAGTTCCAACATATCTTCATAATTGTACTCCAAAAAACAAAGTTTCGGTCCTTACTCGCAATATGTCCGAATCGAATCACTTTTGTACGTGACGATATGTGGCGAAGAAAACAAATTGTCTTGAAAGAACTCCATTCATGAGCCGAAAAAGTTTAGGGATTCATCGAATTAAATTGCAATTGTTGCAGGAATTGTCGCAATATTTTTAATCATATCTATGTTTTTACCTGACTTTATATACTCATATTTTCGGAATACTCTACAGCCCAAAGGGTTTGACAGATTTTTACATATAAGGTGTAGTTGGACTCGTCTAAATAGCGGGAGTGGCAGTGGCCGCAGATATTTGTTTTTATAATAATGCTCTAGTTTTCCAATGATTGGTATGTACATGTTTACTATTTAAAGGTGAAAAATTATTTCATCGCATTTTCGTGCATTATAAGCGTACATTACAGCTACACTCAATAAGAGACAAATTCTTATCTTGTAAGGAATGTATTGGGAACCGATGTTACTTTTATGGCAGTAGCTTTATTGCACAACATAGAAATGAATTGTACAAAAGTTAACTTATACTATAACTGTAACGTGAATAAGGAATGATTTATTTATCGTTATTGCTTCATTTGTCGAATATTAATTCGACAAATGTACAAGCGTATATGCGACACGACTATTTAATCGCTCCATTCATGGCGCGCCTTATGGTGCTAAAGAAACATAAAATGTTATGGCATCGTCGTATTGCTCTTATGGGTATGTATTGAGACTAAATTAACTCTTTATTTTTACTGGAACCGCTCCGAGGCGGAGTTCGAAAGAGAAAAGTGGTCAATTTGTCCAACTTTATGACCGATATTTGATTTTGTTGGTGCCTTCAGCCGTAAAAAGATGCTTGGTTGTTGAATACAGTTGGTCGTGATTTATGAATGAATTGTTTATTTCTATAAACTGCTTATATATAAATATTATCTCTTATATTATTGTAGATGTTAAAATGAATGTATATTTGTTTATGTAATAGTACTTCTATGGTTTCAAGGGTGTGGTAAGGTAAGGGACACTTATGTGAAGCTATCCCACGTAATCTCCAGGGGTAGCAAAGGGTCCGTAATTGATCTCGCTCTGTCGTGGCATCTACATATGTACATATATCTAGTCTAAATTGTAAGAGATGAACTACCAGTCTCTTTAACTAGCTTTGACAATATATGAAATACATTCTACGATTGTTTTAATTTCGTTCTTTAAGCATCATTTGCTACATTAAGGTTTCTAATGAAGAATCTCTTGAGGTTTGACGTCTCAGAAATAACTCGATTCAACTGTATTTTCCGTAAGTGTTCCGTAGGACTACCATGAGTTTACAAAAGTATTACTCGCTAGCGACTGCGTAAAATAAATGTATGAAAAATTGTACAGCGCCTCTGGTGGTTACTCGTAGAACTAAAATCCGTAGTGACGTAACTCGATACGTAAAAAACCTATCGAAATCAAATCGCTAGCGAATGTCATTATGATCTATTGCCATACAAATTCGGTCCCATGAGTCATTAATTTGACAGACGTTGTCAAAGTTGTCAAGAAATACCGTAACGATAGTAGTTATGTTATTCACTAGCAAAATGACAATAGTTTTCTATTTACCATTTCTATAGTGGCGTTTCTATGCCAACTCATGGTAATGCTACCGTTCGCTATATTATTTCAATACCATTACAAAAAGTCCAACATAATCATAGTTATGTCCTCTTAACAACATAATCGACGGTCGAAAAGGTCAACTGGTCACAAAAAACGAACGGGTGGTGAACGACCACCGATTAAGCCTTCGATAGTTAAGCTAACGGTGTTCGCCAATCGGTGGTACCAGTAGCACTCGACATGTGATGTCATGTTGTAAAAACAAGAATGCGTGCTCCCAAATCTCGCAATGATGTAGGTACAGTTAGTTGCAAATGTGCTGGTTTTCATTTTAGGACCCTGGGTCACAGGTGGTCAACTCACTATTATCCCACAGGCACTTCTCAGAATAAGGATGGGGAGGGTGATTTAGGCCATAGTCCACTACGTTAACTACGGGGTATTGATAGACTTTACACACATTTGAAAGCATTTTTTAAGTAACTCTCATATATGTTGCTTCATAGAAGATGTAGGTTTAGTACAATACGTTTTTTTGATATTTTCAAACTGGTTGGTTTCAACTGAAACATTATGGTTTCCTGTAAGACAGCGATCAGGATCAATGGTTCAATAAGCACGGAACGTATGAAATTTAACCACCAGATAAAATTTAGCTATCCGATACTCGATCGCAAATTCTAAATTTTGATTCGCGTATGATCTACACAAGCCACGGGGTTATGCGTGTGTCAGGAAAATATAGAAGAAATTTATGATAAGGAAGATTTAAGATATTCATATTAAATCATTCAGATCCGTCTTAAGCATACGCTTATATCCGTAAAACATAATCTCGAAAACCTGTTTTTAACATTACCGCCTATCACTAATCTAATCTATTATCTAAGCTTATCTTAGATAGTTAAACCAATGGTATTTTTCACACGACTGTCCTCTTCAATTTAGTGAACTAATAATCATTTTGTCTTTCAGTTTATCTTCGCAAGTCATCGCAAGTAATTTAATACCAAACCGAAATATTTTTGCACTTCATAAACTATGATCTAATACTTTTGTGAATGTAATACGGACCATATTAGTCTTGAAGATTTTATGATTATAAAATGATTATCAATACTACACTTATTGTAACTAAGATTTGCTAAGGGGAAAATCTTTTCGCCGATAATCTGCCTAATGGCTTTAGGATCCTTGCGGTGGAGACCGTTATTTAAAGAGTCAATTAAAGGCTTACAAAATTAGAAATCATTAAATCTCAACTTCAAGAAGTTGCGTTAAAGATTTCTTGAATTACTTTGAAGGAAACGTTACTATTATTCGTGGTTTGGTTATGGTTTTATTTTCAACTGCTTCATACAAAATCCTACTGGCAATACAAAATATAAAAGGTGGAGAAATCATTTTTAGTTGGTAAAAGTGTTTGTGGTTCCAGCGGAACACGGTCATCTCAGCTACTCTTACTGTCTTACACAATGTTGTGCTATAACGCAGATTTAAAGTCTGTAGTAATATATATACTTAAGTGTTTAAACCGTTCCAAATAATCCTTGAGAGTAGAAAGGGATTTGTGTTTTGTGATACTTTAGTCAATATTGGTTGAGTATCAACTCAGTTTAACACATTCTTAGCGTAAACCAAATGTATATAAAAATCAAGTAACGATATTTTGTGTTTTTGGATTCTTAAAAAAAACCCTTCATTTTATACCCACATTATCTAAGTGCCAAAAAATAATAATTGTTTCACCATCTTGGGCAGTCCATCAAATATTGGATTTAGGAACGCCACTATGTTTATAAAGAATTGTCATCCAAACCAAATTCATATGAAAAAAATAGTTCAATCGGTTGAGGTTAAGTAGTTTAAAATTCAGTTACAAGACTTGACCCGCATTTACGAACTTATAAAACTATGAGACGACAATATGAATGAAGTTCTTATTTAAGCTAGCATATTACTTTCATATTTCAAGTCATTTCCATAACCCTTTTAGTCCGGTATATGATAAAAATGGTAAATATATTGAAATGAAGGTTTTAGAGGAATATACAGTAAGTTCGGGACGTGAGTGCTATTCCATTTAGCTACGATGGGCATTCACAAAGAAAACGTTTTAAATTTGAAATAAAGTAAAGAACCGTGTAGCTGTATAAGGAAAGTTACGTTTTTTATTTATTAGTATTTTTTTACTATTTTCCATTTACTATAATATTTCCAGCATTGTAAAAAGTGGAAACGTTGCAATTTCTTTGCCACTCAAGTTTATTCCAACTAATTGAAAGCGACGATCACTCATTGTGATGTTAATTGATAATACTTAGCTTGTTTTTCCAGCTATTTTCTTTCTTCAGACGTTGAATTAATTGACGTCTACCTATTTTACAAATATTTTCTTTTCGTTTGATTAATATGTTATAACGTTAATAAATAAAGTATTTTAAATAGACGCTTTCTACACTCACAGCCCCACAATAGGATTCACTGTATCATGGTCGCCATGGACACACACATAGACGGATACACAAACACCCAGACCCAGAACAGTTATCTCAATTCATCATTCAAATATCTGTCTGGCCGGGGATCGAACCCGGAACCCTTTACGCGTCAGACCGGTATGGTGACCGCTCCGCCTTGCGGGTCGTCGTGATGAATGATTCCTTTTCTTTATTAAAATCCAATTAATACGTGTAATAAATATGAATAACTAAAATAATGGTTACCTAAAATATGACTGATGCTTTACAAATTACTCCATAAACACTATTAAAATTTCTATAAAGTTATAAGTCTATAAATTCTAAAATAAAAATCAATATATTTTTTTCGGCAATAAAACGTCAGCTGAATTATTTGCAAATATTTTTAAACAAATTATACGCAACCATCATTCATAGCGCTCTTAATTAATAAACCGCCATTTTTTGCCGCCATCGCCTCTCGCCGAATTAATTGATGACCAAATATAAATGGAATAATCGCCGTTACCTATTATGTGGAGATTTGCGGTACTGTCCGTTATTATGCTCGCCTACGGTCATTATGTAAGGTTGTAAGACTCACGCTTATGTGATTCTGAATGGAAATGTACGGTCATTTTTATAGTATAGGAGTAGTTGCTCCCAAAAGGCTGAGCCTGATAGAAGGGCTGAGGCTGATTGAAGGTGGTAGAACCCTTTGTGGTTCGACTCCGGCGGCACCACCGCCACACCTATTTCTACCTAATAACAGCAGTGCAGGCGCTGCTGTGTTCCGGTTTGAAGGGTGTGGTAAGGGAGACAGACTTTTCCGAGGCGTTCTAGCTTAGTCCTCAGGGGTAGCGGCGCATTTGTGGCCGACCTCAGGTAGGAATATCTAATCCTATCTGGGGTTGATTACAGATGTCCATGGGCGGCAGTAGCCACTTACCATCAGGTGGACTGCATGCTCGTCTGCTACTCTTACATTATAAAAAAAAAAAAAAAAAAAGGGCATCGCGTTAGGAGGTTGTGTTCCGTTGGCGATCCCAGAGTTCTCTACCAAACGCCGAGGACGGCCACCGGGGGGGTTTTAGTGCGGTAAAAGTCCCACATAACACGACGTCATTCCCATGAAGACGGGTACCTTACGAAGGTTTCCCCGTCGTCAAAAAAAAATGTATAGGAGTAGCAGACGAGCATGAAGTCCATCTGATAGTAAGTCGCTACGGTCGCCCATAGAAATCTGTAATCAACCACAGATAACCGATGTCGGCCACAGATGTACCACTACCCCAGAGTACTAAGCTGGTTCGTAGAACGATTACTTGGTAAATATTATGACTTAAATGACGTCATCAATTCTTAACTCCTAAGGAGAAAGCTCGAACATGTAGTTTTCCGATGTTTTCCGTTTACATTGTTTTAAGTTTCAGTTAGTATAAGTGTGTCGACTTACACAATCCGTTTGTATATGCATATTTTTTTATATAATATAATAATATATTTATTTTATGTATGGTAGAAATCTTTAACGCCGTTTCCACCACTCATATTTTTCCCTTATAGAAACAATATTTTTTAGCCCGACTGTTCCTTTTGAGTGGCATGATTACGGTATGATATACAAACACGCGAGGCAACCCAACCTAGCCCTCAGTTTTAGCAATACATTAGTGGTCGACTTGATGTAATGCCGTGTCCACACGCTTTCGAATCCTCACAAATTCATACATATGTTTACACTGTTCGTCTGTACAAAACGATTTAATCCATACTTTTGTAGAAGCTTGTATTTTGTAACAAGTGTGGACACGGCATAAACTACGATAATAAATTTGTATGGACGGTTAAACGTGAAGTATCTTGCATTTTGTAAAAAATATACAGAAAATCGCGGGCAAATCGAGTGTCTACGCTAGTGTAGCGTTATAAACAACGTAGGTAATTACTGTTTAAGCGCGCTTGTTCAGTTCCGTGGTAAGCAATATTATATAAAGAGATACCGTCGCCATTCTTGCGCCGGTTCATAATAAGCTTATGCTGTAACTAGCACCCCTACTATGTGCGATTTTTTATTATTATGAGGTCACTAAAGCTTGCAGGTTTTTCATTTTTTTTACATTGAAGTAGTGAACGACCATGCTGTCCACCAGATAGCAAGTGGCTATTGCCGCCCATGGAAATCTGAACCTAAGGAAGACCACAGATGCATTGGTACCACTGAGGTCTAAGTTGGAACAATTCGAATATGTACGTCTCCCTTATCACACCTATAAACATGAAAGACAGCAACGCTGTTATTGAACTGCAGAAAATCAGTTTTGTGAACCCGGCATATCCGGCGATATCCTCGCCACACCTATTCCTGTCCAATAAAAACGGTGTTAAGAGCCGCTGTATTCTAATTTGTAAGGAGACATACTCTTCTGAGTCGTTCCAAACTTATATCAGCGTTATAATCTTGAAGGGTAGCAACGTGTCTGTGGCCGACCTCTGGTAAGTGTCTTATATCTTATTTGAGGTTTTCTTGGGGTAGGTTAAGGTAAGTAGCAATACCTACCTTAGTGGACTGCACGCTCGTTTCCTACTTCTACATTACAAACAAAAACTTAAAATATAAATAAAAGTGATGTGAGTTACAATCGAGAACCCATAGTAGTGTGTATAGTGAGCATCCCGTCCTTGGTATTTAACGGTATCCAGGATGTCAACAGCTACCGGCTTCATCTGGCTTCCTGTTACTGTATATTGATTGTGCTTACTCGATTACAGTAATGTGTTTAGGATATTAGACACCGTTTATTTATTCTGTCTCGGAGAATTATATTAAACGACGTATTTATGCTATACCAGTCTTATAGCTAAAATAGGGATTTCTCCTATAGCTTTTGTAATAAGAATTTGTTATTTGACGTACAAACGACATACGGATTTATTTTAACAAGCTTTTACCTGCAGCTTCGCAGTCTGAGTTTTTATCCCTCGGGCCCAGCAAAGGACTATTAAGGGTTATAGAGCACATGAATCCCCTTTAGAATTCTAGACGTAATTTTAGATACATTAATCTTTAGCGCGAAATTTAATTAAATTGTAAGATAATATAAAATTTCTATAAAAGACCCCTTTTTCGGACTTTTCTTAGCGTAAGACTTTTTCAAATTTCATCTTACTAAAAGGTTAGTTAAAATGACTAAATACTATTTTAGTTGGTATTGCAATTTAATACGTGAGTATCAACTAGTGTTATTGATATACCGTTTAACGAACTCATCATTCAAATCACTATAATCTTGTTCTAGAGGAAAGAGGGGATTAAGGAAATGGGTATATTTTTTTTTTTTTTTTTTTTTTTTTTTATTAGTTGATAGGCATGCGCTTGGCCTCGATCTCGCCTGATGGTAAGCTTCGATGAGGCCTAAGATGTGCCACGCTTGCCTAGAAGTAGCCTATTCACTCTTGATTTGAAGACTCCTAGATTATATGTGTCGGGAAACACAGAAGCCGGCAGGGCATTCCACTCCTTGGCGGTTCGTATTAGAAAAGACGAGGCAAAACGCTTCGTACGAACCAAAGGAAGGTCGACTTGATAGGGGTGGTAGCCTGCCGTGCGTCTGGACGTTATTATACGTCTTATAATCATAATTTATTAAGATTAAGATAATATTAAAAGAGGTGGTTGCAAACTGTCACTTAGTTGATTAACATCCTGTAAACAAAGTTATTAAGATTTTTTAATAAAATGAAACAAGTAAGTACTGCGATTGGGAGATAGATGACTGGCTGAATATGGAATATAAGAGTTGGTTGCACCGTAGGGCCGGTTGAAGTTGTCCCTGTAGTTCCGGGACTAGAATAGGGTTACGGTGTCCCTTGCCTGTCGTAAGAGGCGACTAAAAAGGGGCTTTCGGGGTTGCGGGCGGTAAGAGTGGGTGCTCGAACCGTCCAGGAAGCGACCCCGGGAAGGACGGCGGTACCATTACGTGTGTTCGCATACCGTCGTAAGCACTACATGGTGTGGGAGGAGCGAAAACTGCTCCCCCAGGGTAGAGTCCGATCGGGGCATCGCGGTTGGAGGGCTCCGGCTGTGTTCCGTCGGAGGTCCCGGAGGTCTTCAACAAGAGTTGAGAACGGCCACCGGGGGGGTTTTAGTGCGGTAAAAATCCCACATAACCCGGCGTAGCTCCCACGTCGTCGGGTACCTTTTGAAGGTTTCCCCTTCGACAAAAAATGGCCGGTTAATGTGTGCGCTAAAATTAACTATAACAATCAGTTTGACGATAGCGTTGTAATATAACAATTATAGTCATGTCATGTCATTAACGTCATTTGTGTCACTGTCACCACAATTTCGATGTTGACAGATACGGAGATTCCGTATTCCTTAGTTTCAGGAAAAGATATATGTGCTCACGGGTTAACGTCAAAATTACTGAGATCTTCTAAAGGACCTTTTAAGTAAATATACTTGGGATTTTCTAGGGATTTGGGCGTACGTTTTATATTAAAATATGCAGATGGCTTAAAAAATAAATAATACTATGCAAAAATCACTGCGTTTACGCAAAGTCTATATTAGTTCCTTTCCAAAACCATAAAGTAACATAATATTACTTACTATCAAGTATTAACATCATTTGATCAAATTAAAACTTAAGCAGAACTAAATTAAAAGTAGTTTATTTCGGTAACAAAGCATACATTATGGAAGAGTAGATGTGATAACATTAAGATAAAACAACGGAAAGGTTATATAACGACACATCATAACCATAACGTTGAACAAAAGAATGGTATTCGCTTCCGACGCGAACAATGTGTGGAAGTTGCTTACAGATAACCATTGTTGTACGTACACTACAATCATGATTCCGTTTTGTAATGGAACTGTAACCGAATCACGTGTTTTATGGTCAGTAAAAGTTATGGTAAGGTCTAAAATTGCTGCTAAGATTTATATTAATATGAATAGAATCAAATTAAAAAAAAAAGATTTTTTGAGATTCGGTAGGTTTAGTTTAGATTAATTAATGTACTCGTACGTGTGTGTCGAGACGGGTACAGAAAGATAACCATTATTTGAAAGTACACTACAATCATGATTCCGTTTTGTAACCGAACTGTAATCGAAAATCATTTATTTATTTATTCATGATCACCAACATAAATGAAATAAATAAATAAACATTGGAGAAGCCTGTTTTTTAAGGAATGGTATTGAAACTATAATGTTGGAATTTTTAGATTCGGCAGGCTATCAAAGCGAGAAAGGCGGTTACTAATAACTAATATGCAAACATACCCTCTAGGGTATGATTCTAATCATAATTCCGTTTTGTTTGTATGTCTGTATAAGGGTAGCGCATGCTGAGAAACACATAATATGACGTTCTCTTGTAATAAAACTTTTTCTATTTATAAACATACCAAAATAAACATTCATACAAAATATATAAGTATTTACCAATATTAATATAAAACATTTTTACACAAACGTATTGCCCATCTTTAACTAAAATTGTAGTTTTAAAATATGAGGAAATCCTACATAGAATCGTGACAAAGCCCACATATTAAGATTGAAGTTCCATTGTGTTCATTTAATTGAAATATTTCGAAACACGATCCATCCACAATTTTCGTGACAAACGTCGAGGGCTTTTAGAGCATGACGTCGACGACCTGAATACGACACGACAAAGTTCGTACGTAACTAAACCTTTAGCAACATTTTGCAACTATTTTGGGCTTTGTCATACTCATGTTTGTTACATGACAATGGCTTTACGTAGGCATTGTTTTGATAAAAGTTACACAATGTAACATGTCATTGTAATGAAAATAATCTATTTTATAATACTGAAGAAAGGCATGGTCATGTAGTCCACCTGATAATAAGTAGTTCTACCATCAATACTGCACTTACATCTGCCTAATAACAGAAATGATAAAGATACCTGAGGCATTTTCACTTAGTTCTCAGGGATGTTAACACGTCTGCAGCCGACCTAGATTCCGGCCTCAACATCGGCCTAGATCAGGTGTACTACATGAACGTTTATTATTTTTGTATCAAGATAATGTGTTATTATAGTTGTATGGTTGGACTGGGAAGGTATGACCTCTACGCCTATTTCTATAGTAAAGTTTTGCGCTTCATCAGGAAGTTACTGACTTACATATGAGGCGATCATATCAGTCCTCAGTAATGGTGAAATATCTGTGATCATGATCATCTGTGAGCTTGAGGTAGAACCTTTTTTTTTTTGTTGACGAGGGGGAACCTTCAAAAGGTACCCGACGCAATGGAAGTGACGCCGGGTTATGTGGAATTTTTACCGCACTAAACCCCCCCCCCCCCCCCCGTCCTCAGCGTTTGGTGGAGAACTCCGGGATCTCCAACGGAACACAACCGGAGTCCTCCTAACGCGATGCCCTGTTAAATATAATTGGTCAAACATGTCCATGGGCAGCGTTGACCATCTGCAAGCAAGTAGACTGCAAACTCGTCCACTACTCCAATCAAATCTATGTTTAAAAAGTCTAACTTCGACCGAACTTTCTATTCACGGCTTTGTCTAAATTTTTTGTTCTGAGTCCTACCATTCCTTGTCCAACTCAGTACATCTAACCCGTCTAATGGCAGACCATTGAAACACCTCGGTATCGTACCAGATAACCACACATATGTTACGCTAACGAGGTATATAAATTACTCTTATCTCCCCATATACAGCTACCTGAATGCTTGCTTTATGAATTAACTGTATAAGTAATGAGAATAAGTATCTGAAAGCAAATATAACCTGGTATAATAAAGATTCGATTTTAAAATAGAGCAATTTCTATTTAGCGCTCGCTCTTTTTTATGTTTCAACGGAAGAAATGAACTGAAATCTATTTTGCTTTCATGGAAACGTGTAATAACTATTTACACCATTAGTCTTACAAATACAATAGATATAATTTATAATTATGATATTTTGTCTATGAAATTGAACTAATGTTAGCAACATCTAAATTAATTTTGGTTCGTTTATTGTTTAATGATGTTAGATTAATAGTTTTTATATATCCATCTGCCAATTCAACTGCATTCGATAATTTCGGGGCGTGAAATAGGCTATATTATTGAACAGTCGGGTTTTTAATACTTATAATTAGCATGCTTACTATTATTAACTTTTACCTATTTCTACCTAATAACAGCAGTGTTAGGCGCTGCTGTGTTCCGTTTTGAAGGGTGTGGTAAGGGAGACAGACTTTTCCGAGCCGTTCCAGCTTAGTCCTCAGGGGTAGCCGCGCATCTGTGACCGACTTCAGGTAGGAATATCTAATGCTATGTGGGGTTGATTACAGATGTCCATGGGCGGTAGTAACCACTTACCATCAGGTGAACTGCATGTCTGCTACTCCTATATCATAAAAAAAAACTTTAATACATCATCATCATCATCATAATGAGGAGGTTAAGGCCATAGTCCACCGCGCTGACCAAGTGCGTATTGATAGACTTGAGATTTTTTTGACTATGGTATGGAGCTTTCCTCACGATGTTTTCCTTCACCGTTTAAGCAAGTGATCATACGCACATAATTTGAAATATCAGAGCCTGGGATTTAAGTCTCGAACTCCTAGATCGAGAGACAGAGTTTCTTAACCACTAGACTTTAACATATTCATGGCAACAAATACACATAATTTTTTTGGCATTTGATTAGAAATCGTCATTCATTTTAATTTTTCCATCGTAAAAATTAATGGTTCAAAAGTACGCATGTAGACAGACCAAAGCTGCGTAGGCGCAGCCGTATTTGTACTACACAGAACTTTCCCTCTCAACGCCATATGAAAGCTCATTGCATCCATTGATACTCTTAAGTTTAAGTGCTTAGTTAAATGTGATTGGTTGTATTTTATGTTATCGGTTAGAGAAACTGAAAGCCTAGGACATGTTAGTAGTTATTAAACAAATGTTAATAATATATCTGTTGTTTATTACGTAAGTAATTGGACTTTTTTAACAGCAAGGTTAAGCGTTGCTTTCTTCCGGTTTAAAGGTGATAAGAGAGAGAACCGTTCTAAGTCCTTAGTAAAAGTAGCGTAATACATATCGAGTTTGAGTAGGACTTTAATCCTATTTGGGGTTGTTTACAAATGTTTATGCTTGCGTGGCATAGCGGTTATAATACCAATTTCATAGGCCGAGGGATCCGGGTTCGATCTTAGATAGATCCGTCTAAATAAAATTAGATACAGAAATTTTAAGAGAATTGAAATCCTTATCCGTAACAACTAAAGACGTTCATTCCCGACACAAAGTTATTTGCTACTGCCCACGGCGCCCATGGACATCTGTAATAAACCCCAGATAGGATTAAATATTCCTACCTGAGGTTGACCACAGATGCGCCGCTCCCTCTGAGGACTAAGCTGAAACGCCTCCGAAAACTATGTCTCCCTTACCACACCCGTCAAACCAGAACACAGCAGTGCTTAACACTACTGTTAATAGGCAGAAATAGGGGTGGCGGTGGTGCCGCCTTAGTCGAAACACAAATGGTTCTACCACCTGCAAAATAAACTTTATCTGAAAGAGAATGGAATCCATATCCTTAACAACTAAAGACATTAATATGAATCATGTTCGATTCAAAGTTATTTGCTTAACCCTACAGCTAACTGTGTGAGCGGTAGTTATAAAACATATTATTTCGCACCTGGTCTACTTCAAGCTGTAACATCATTCCACAGATCCACACCTCTATCTAAAAGAGAATGGAATCCATATCCTTAACAACTAAAGACATTCATATGAATCATGTTCGATTCAAAGTTATTTGCTTAACCCTACAGCTAACTGTGTGAGCGGTAGTTATAAAACATATTATTTCGCACCTGGTCTACTTCAAGCTGTAACATCATTCCACAGATCCACACCTCTATCTAAAAGAGAATGGAATCCATATCCTTAACAACTAAAGACATTCATATGAATCATGTTCGATTCAAAGTTATTTGCTTAACCCTACAGCTAACTGTGTGAGCGGTAGTTATAAAACATATTATTTCGCACCTGGTCTATTTCAAGCTGTAACATCATTCCACAGATCCACACCTCTATCTAAAAGAGAATGGAATCCATATCCTTAACAACTAAAGACATTCATATGAATCATGTTCGATTCAAAGTTATTTGCTTAACCCTACAGCTACTATGTGAGCGGTAGTTATAAAACATATTATCTTGCACCTGGTCGCCGTTTAAGAATAAATCGAATGTAATCGCGATTAACGACCAGATACAAGATATTAACGGGTTAGGTTTGTGTGTGTTATTTATTATGTTTTATGGTGTGTTCGATTTGTTATTTAGTGCGGGTTATGTGTGTGCAATTGTGTGCAATAATAAGAAATTTTCATGGCATTCGTTGTGAAGAGAGTATTTTGTTTTAAAAGCTTACTTTAAATATTTACAAGCTAAGAAAAGTCATATCATTGCGTATGTACTACCTGCAAACGACAGTTTTCAGTTTGATAGAAGCAGATATGCTTCTTGATGTCAAGTGAAAATGGACGAGATCGGATTCTAATTGGAGAATTCCAAACATTATAGTTTCAATAATGAACGTTCGTTAGCTACTCCACACTTTGACAAGTTATCAGTTTTCTAAAAAAACATTTTTTCTGTGTGATAATATCGGTGGAGTGAGTTGCTTGGCGAAGCTCGCATAAAGTCGCAGACTGATTCGGGTTGAACCCGACCAGACAAACACTTACTTAAATATTAAATATATTTTTATATTTATGATTTGAGTAACTATATCGTTGTAGCCATAGATACAAACGTCTATAACTATAATGATACAGGAATTGTAGTGCTATGAGTATTTAGAAAGCGTTATTATCATACCTATAGGTATATATAATTGTATAAGGTCCAACTCAGGTATAGCCCTCGCAACGGAGGCCTTACCTACTTCGGTATATAAACTATTAATAACGGAACTATTGTTACTAAATCGATTACATCTTGATAAAGCGCGAGAAAATTTCCTCAGGCGAAATTAATTATATGAATCGCTTTACTAGAGTATTGGCGAAATAAGTTTCTGTTGAATTGTAGTTTCGTAGTTGTAGGTATTTTTTGATTGATGTAGCAAATAGTAGTAAGTGCTTTTAAAACTTCAAAGTATTGTACTGCAGCTAACCACAGGGGTATAGTCCGCGCCAAACTGCTAGTCCACTCTGAAGTTGTTGCGAGCAGGTTTAGTCATACAATTTACTGTGGCGATGCGATCCATTTCTATATTTAGAGCGGACTAGCAGTTTTACGCGGACTATAACACTGTTTTTAAATATTAGTGGTTGAAACATGAACAACAATACTATTTTTTTTATTTATCGGTAAAAGTACTTACTCCATTTGGGAACGAAGTTTTTAATAAAATAATTTCAATTAACACATTAACTGAAATAGATTTTTTTAAGATTATTATATTGTTACGTTATTTACAAATTCAAATACAAAGTTACGAAAGTAATACTTATTATATTCTACTGAATAAATATCAAGGGTCGTATTTCATTTAGAAATAAAGGTAATTTACACAGATTATTTAAATTGATTTTTTTATCATATCCATTAATTTTGAGATATTTGCTTATTTCCATAAAAAATCAACAATCCGTTTTTTTGTGTAAATAAATCGTATTATTTATTTACCGCGTATTATACAGAAAGCCGAAAGGGATTCAATTTGTAAAACGTTCGAATCGTAAAACTTCAAGGGAATTCCGACGCAATCTCCTCAGCAAACGTATTCCGTGTTTGAGGAAGCACGTACGATTGGAAAGAAAATTGTGGTCCCACACGACATGGAAATGGAAATTGGGACCTAAATCGACTAGCGATTTACACCTTAGCTTTATCACGTTGACACGTATCACTTTGCGAGATTCGATATGTAGGCAAATTCTTCTTGTTAGAATAGATTTAATCCTTTTTTTGGATTTGTTGTTGACTTAGAATACATTGAATCCAATATTTTTTATAAGATGTGAGTTAAAAATGATGATGGACGTTTGTGGACAACTTCTAATATAAAAATTCACTTTTGAGAAAGACGAAAAGATGATAGAAAACGCTTTCAACCAAAGAAGAATATAAAAAGACCCAGACCCATCATTTACATATTTGTCTGACCAGGAATAGAACCCTGTACCCTCTGCGCGTCAGACCTATACGGTGACTGCTCGGCCACGCCGATCGCCTTTTCAATGAAATTGAGAAGTGATTCACGTTAGAAATGGGTGTGGCGGTTGTACTTCCCAGATCGTACAAAATTGGCTCTGCTTTATTTCAAATTTGAATTATATTGTACCATTTCATATGGGCCCTACTAACTCAGACCTATGGATAAGCAATATGTCAATGCATAGCGGTTACGTGCAAGAGTATATTTTTGACTTAGCTAATAAAACAATGTCCATAAAACTAATTATTACAATGTAGTAAGTATGGTGTTTGTTATATTCGTTGTTGTTAATTTCCTATAATACATCCAGCAATACAAGCCAATAGCAATGACATATAAAATAAAATAAAATAACAAAATCGAACATCTACCAATAATAGCATTAATTATAATAATTAAATTTAAATAGTAATTTTTACCTCGTAAACTGGACATCAATTGTATCATTTCCAAATTTAAAATAAAATACAAAACAAAACTTAGACACGCCATTTGGTTATAACACAGCAATAAAATCGAACATCAAGCAATAACAATAGCATATAATTTAATTTAAATAGCAATAGTTTTCAGCTAATAAATTAACAATGAAACGCACCAAACGACCCGCTAATAAATTACCCATCAGTTGTACCATTTCCATTATATTCCAACAATACGTAGCGTACAATGGAATCTGTGTTACCTGAATGGAACGTCGTATTTCGTAGTGTATTTTCATCGAGAAATAATTTCCAACGGCGATAAATTGTTCGCAATATATTGTGAGCCGCGTACAGGGCTGGCTACCGGTTTATTGGTGTATGGTCTTAATTGTAAGTGAAAGCGTTTTAATGGTACATACGTGTTCATAGAACTCTTAAAATACTTACATAAATCTTTGTGTTTGTAGACAGTTTTGAGTTGTGATTTTAGTACACAAAACTTCCACAAATTGAACAGGGTACAAAAAGGTATGTCATTTTGGTTTGCAAATGCGTGTACACATGTAGCTGACGAGTTATCAATACTTATTGTATACCAATCCTAAAACGTAAAATTTTCATATCTAATAGGCCAAATCACTGAAATATCAAACTATATCTTTTTTCACTTATGGCAGGTACATAGGTCTGACGAAATACAGCGTACATAAAATCACTGTGATGACTGTCAGTAGAGAATTGAGTGAACTATTTTATTATAATGCATATTACATACAAAAAATAACAAAACTAATACTTATACCCATGCATACAATTATGCACCAATAATTTTTATAATCAAACGTTTTTGAAAATGTATCGCCTATATACTCCTAACCGGGGATGTAAGGATATAAAAATAAAAACGCCAAAGCTTATGACTTACACCACACTTGTCTCCGAGCCTCCTCCGATGCGATCTGCACGCGACGCGGGGAAAGTGTGCTCGCCGGCTGTCATCTCTATACGCTTTTAGTTGACACTACCGCGATCGTGTAGCTCTTATAGCCTAGTGGTTAGAAACTTGCCTCCCATTCGGGTGTCTGGGGTTCAAACCCAGACATGAAATTAAAAAAATGAGCGTATGAGAAATTAATTGTCACTTGCTTAAACGGTTCTTAAGGGAAAAACAGTTCTTAAGGGTGTGAGAAGCCTACCAATTTGCACTTTCCCTCACTATGAGAGGAGACCCATCCCCAGAAGTAAATTGTAATGGGTTGATGAGTACCCTGACTGTATTAGGAAATTCTTAATGTACTCTTTTACCACTCTCAATAATTTCTAATGCGTCATTTAAATTATAAGGTATTTTATACAGAAGGTATTTTAGAGGACGGATATGATTAGTAACCAGGTTAATTACAAAAACACCAATGATCATCTTTAATTTTGAGGGGATTTTAAACAACACGTGACGATAAACAAAACGTAACGTATGTAGGTGTAATGATTTTCGTTTGATATCATTTGCTACTTACAGTTACGGAACTAAAGCAAATCTAATTCCCACCGAATTCCCTGAACAATAAATCCGATTTTCATGTTCTGTGAATAAAGCAATAATTCCAGCACAAAATATAATTTCACAAATGGCTAGCAATATAAAATAATATCAGTAATAGCATTCGCAGTTCCCTTATCACAGAATAAAGAAGGTACAGAAGGTCTGTTCTGTTATAATGAATATTTTTGTACGATGTTTCGGGCTTTTCCTGGAACATCGATTCATGTAGATCGTCGGAAACCGGACCATGAAACGGTAGGACCATGGTAGTCGTTAATATATATTTATTGGAGGATGTGTTGTTAGTTAGTATGACGTGACGTTTTAAATATTACGAAGGCGTCCACAGAAGCGCCTAAATCCATTAGGATAATTGAACATTGCCAAAAGTGGTTTTCACGATGCTTTTCAGATAAGACATAAGTAGGGGCATTAAGATTTTTTTTTAAATAATTGGCATTACAATTATTCTAAAAGTGGTATAGGTAATATTGTCAAAGTCGCTGGCATTAATGTACAAAGGAATTGTAGAAAGGGGTCTATTTTATCGACTGAACCTTCTACTTTATTTCATATTCTGTGTTCAAATCCTGCGTGGGCCTGAGACGAGTTTATCAATCTCACGTACTAATGCTGTTATGCGCTTCGCAACTGAATCTGCGCTGTACAAGTGTTGTGAGATTCTTTCGCGGATTTCTGTGATATGAGATTCCGCTCGCGGCGTCGCCCGCGTGCACTCCCTTGTAATGTATGTACTTTTTATTTTAAGATAAATGTGTAAAAATATTACTCATTTATCTTAACATTTCGAAGTGAATTTTAAGATAAATGAGTAATATTTTTTGCGAGGACGTTTTCTAAAACAAAAACCCTACAATAGATTTCCGATGTTATGTCATGAACGCATACCAGGACAGATATAGAAAATACCTAGACCCAGGACAGAATTAAATTGTCTAGTACGCAATGGGTTCGAGGTTCAATCCCCTTATCGGACATCTAAATTCTGATATTAGAATATTATTTTGGGTTGATGTTTATGTACCTACTCGTATTTTATTTTTAGGTTTAAAAATTGAATTTCACCAAACATGCTGTTTCTAAAAATATCCACACACTTTGAATAAATAAAATTTGAAATATTCATCAGCTTAATAATAAGCACAAATTTCTTTAAAGATGTCGTATCATCGAGCTACTGTTTGCAATTAAGATCGGTATCAACTCAAGTTTCAACTTTAGGTTAATTTCACATCAAAATATACATTTTATTAATAAATAATATTAATATTAATAAATAACACATTCGTAGCATAACTTAATATACATAATTAATTAGCGACCCACTTTATTTAATTGCTGATAAGTTATAGTTATTACTAGCTGTGCCCCGCGGTCTCACCCGCGTTAAAAAGAAACAGGGGCACAGCTAGTTCTAAAATAGAACTAAGTTCTTATTACATAAGCTACCTGGCAGTAAAAGTCCCGTTAAAATCAGTCCAGCCATTTTAGAGATTAGCCAGAACAAACAGACAGACAGACAAAAATTGTAAAAATGTTATTTTGGTATATGTACCGTATGTATATTCATATGCATGTGTAAGATATTTAGATTAAAATATTTAAAACCTTTTCAATACTTTTAATTATTAATTTTTTGCGGCGAAGGAATATAATATTTTATCAGTAGACATGAAAAATGTGGGTTAATAAAATATTTAATTTTATGTTTCTACATACGCATATTTTTTGAGAAATTCTACTGATATAGAAAATTACCAACGGTGCCTCTACACCTTTTTTTTTAGCTCGATAAATCATTGTTAAGCTGTATTCTTATATGAAGGGTGTGTTACGTTAAGGGAGAGACACTATAGCATTCTAAATTGACGACCCGCGTGGCGGAGCGGTCACCATGCCGGTCTGACACGCAGTTCCCGGGTTCAATCCCCGGCCAGACAGATTTCTAAATGATGAATTTAGATTTCTGTTTCTGGGTTTGGGTGTTTGTGTATTTGTCTCTGTGTGTGTCCATAGCATCCGTGATACAGGGAAGCGTAATGTGGGGCTGTGAGTGTAGAAAGCGTTTAAAAAAATAGTCCTGAGAGGTAGAGAGAAATGTGCCTCTCTCCCTATGGCAGACCTCAGGTAGGAGTCGTCTAGTCTTATCTTGGGTTAATTGCAGATCAATGGACTGCAGCAGCCTCTTACCATCAAATGTATCGCATTAGCTCGTTTGCTACTCGTACTTCTGAAATAAATAAAAAATAACTTTTTTGCACCATTTTTAAAAGCGTCATTTGATATTTTATTTACGAGTTAAGAGCAACAAAATCTACTCTGGATCCTATATATGTAATGTATACTGAAAAAATATTTTCATTATCCTTCTGCTGCATCGTTTTCCGTGGCATTCCTTCTCAGGGCGCTTTTTCGGTACCACTACTATTGTTATTATCTACAAAAATACGAACATCAACAAATGGAAAATTCGAAAATTCATCTGAACTACGAAACTTACATGCATACTATGTAGCTTGAAGCACTTGACCCCTTTCAGATAATCCCCCTCAACTTTACAACAATGGGCAAGAACGTGCAAGTTCCTCCGACGATAAGATTATCCATTACTTAGTTACATTATTAGAACTTCACTAAGCCCACTTTGGCCGAACTTATAGCTTAATAGTGCCGAACAATAGAATAGGTAGATACTTAAACTTACTTAAGAACTTTGGAAGAGCCTTTCCTCGAAGGGACTCTAAGTGTTTTGAAGCTCTATAATGGAATGGGTGTGTATTTAACGGGTTACACGTTTTAGCGATTATAGAATAAAATTATAGAATTTAGAAGTTGGTAGAACCCTTTGTGGTCCGACTCCGGCGGCACAACCGTCACACCTATTTCTGCCTCATAACAGCAGTGTTAGGCGCAGTGCTGTGTTCCGTTTTGAAGGGTGTGATAAGGGAGACAGACTTTTCCGAGGCGTTCTACCTTAGTCCTCAGGGGTAGCGGCGCTTCTGTGGCCAACCTCAGGTAGGAATATCTAATCCTATCTGGGGTTGAGTACGGATGTCCATGGGCGGCAGTAGCTACTTACCATCAGGTGGACTGCATGCTCGTCTGCTACTCCGATATTATAAAAAAACTTATCGTGCTTTGATAATTTCCAATTTTGATGTTTTTTAGTATTGATATGTTGTGATAGAGACTTACTTGAGGTTTTATATTTATCTGTTTAAGATATCAAGACATTCAGTACTGACCTCAGATAAACTGTTGCAAAAACTCAGGCATTTAAGTTTCCTTGAAATATGGAAATATACTTTTGGAGCCAAAACCAAAGCCAAATTATTATTAGGATTACCACCGCCACATGTTTTTCTATTCTTTTGGTAATTTTATTGACGCCCGTGAAATTATTTTTAAAACCAAATATAAGAAAAAAATCTACCCAATCATATCGTTTAGTATTTAGTTTTTTATAATAAAGATGTCATTAAACTTTTTGTACCTTAAAAATTTTTGTTTATAAACATATTTGAAAATCCCCTTCATAGTTTCAAATTAGAACAAAACATATTCATCAAATTTTCCACTTGATTACCCTCACAAATAATTCGTGAACATCTGTCCGTGGTTGAGACCAAACAAAAAACAAAATATGACTATCGGGCTGAAGCTAAACCCACCCCTGTCTCCCCGGGGGTTGAGGGAGATACCTCCTCGTGCCGACGTAAACTTATTGGTAAAAATAAAATTAGTTCAAATAACGTATATTTTATTTATTTTATACGAGGCTAACAAATAATATTTTTTTCACTGTCAATTTTAATTGGCCGCCGTAGCTGGTTCTCTATAAGTCTTACTAAGCAATGCATCTATAAGATAACATACTCGTATATGATATCTACATAATATGTATTACTTGTAATACCTTTACCAGTATTCTACAATGAAGTTGGCTTGATTTGATTAGTTTGATCGGAACTACTAGTTTTACTAAGTTCCGTTGTACTAAGTTCAGTTTTAATTGAAGTACCATTACTGAAGTTCATAAGATTGACATAGCATAGCAGTTACTTAATAGAGCAGCAAAGTCCAAGTTTGATCTCGGCTTGTTCAGACAGTATTCTATAATATGTTAAATTTTGTTTGATAATATGATTTTTTTCTGATACGAAGGGAAGTTGCAAATGAAGTAATGCTCTTGAAAGTATTAAGACTGTAGACTGTAGTTCAGTAGAAATTAAACCAAACCAGGCAGAAGTTCCCAAGTTTGCTTCGATGTCTATCGACACATGGTTTATGATGTTTTTGCCAAAAAAATATATTGCAAATCGATGTTTTTTTCAATAGATATATTATACAAATGGCCGTTTTTAACATAGAAAATCCTATTGTGGGTCTAGAAATATTTATCCCGAGACCCTTACAAATGGAATGACTAGAAAGTTGGATAAAAAAGGTTAATGGGACTCCCGGAACGAAAATCTACGATTTAACCAATTTTTCTAGAATCAATGGCCGTAATAGAATGGACGCTCCCACAGATGCGGGTGATGGAATCGATTTTGAAAGTAAAAAAAACGTTTCAACATAAGAAATAATGTTTTTGGTTGTGTGAATTTATGAATTTAATGCAAAATTGTACTTTTAAACCTGTTACTAATAAAATTTCAAAACTTAACTATTAGTATATACGAGTATTTCTATGTAGTCCGCGTACGTACAAAATGTGGAATGAACTTCCTCCTGAGGTGTTCCCTCAAGACTATGACATGGGGCTCTTCAAGAGGGGTGAAAAAAGAGTTCTCCTTCAAAGCCCGCGATGCATTGGCGACTCCTCTGGTGTTGCAAATGTCCATAAGCGACAGTGACTACTTTCCACCAGGTAGCCTGTCTGCCTTATCGTTAGGTTAAATATAAAAACAAAGTAGGTGCGGTACCTTTCTAGTTACTCTAAGTAAAAGATACAGAAATAATGTTCTACGTGATTGAATAACCAATGCAGTTATTAATCTTATAGTATTTGACAGGACGTTATAATTATAACCGCGATATAATTATTTTAAAACCATGGAAAAGTATAAGCAAGTATAGTAGGTGCATATAGTAAAGCATAGTTATGTTATTTTACTTCGAAAATTCAAAGATTTCAATAATGCTACGAATATTTATGTAATGAGATTTTTAATATGACAGAAAATAGAAAACTTCATGAAATTTTTTCTTCAACAACGACCGATAAAAAATTCACATGTAACCATACAATGCCACTTTCGTGTTTCCACGCCACTAATATCACTTTCGTTAAAAATTTACCTACAGTAGTACAAAGTAGATAATTTTTTAACGAAACGTAGGTAATGGTGAATATTTAAGGGACGTTCCTTTGCTTGACATAGAAAGGGATTTGGTAATTTGGAATATTTTGTCTATTGATACTCCGAAAAGATCAAAAACTCAAAAAATGTATTTTAAAACAAAATTACAAAGATTGTTACGGTATACCTAATAGTATCTAAAGTAGTTTTCCCAATTCCTAATTATTTACCAATCCAATATAGTCTGTAATTTAACGCAGTCTAGCTTCACAAACAAATAAAGGTAGTGTTGGCAATTTCACAGTGAATATTACCAAATCACAATTTAATAATATAATATGTTAGTTTCAGTTACGTTTATAACATTAATTTGTGACGTATACTGCCATCTATTATCAAATTATAAAGATACGGATTGTAGTACTTACTACTCGACACTAGATGTCATTAAATCCAATTTGTTTTGAAATGCATTTTTATTAATTGTATTTCCTCGTTTTAAATATTTAATTTCTGATGGAGTATTCTTGACAAATGATCTATCCCAGAAAGATGTATTGTTCTTCTAAGCTCATGTGTTCGTTTTTTACTTTATCTTATTGCACCTGCATGACACGTGTCGTTTATTCTTAAGGTATTTGTGATTAAACCTGACTAAACAATATTTTGTCGTAAAAAAATGTTTTGTAATGATTTGAAGGTAGTAAAACACTCTGTGGTTCGTGGAACCTATTTCTTCTTAATAAGTATGATAAGGGTATTCCAGCTTACTCCTCAGGGGTAGCGGCGTATAGGTAGGTCTAATCTTATTTAGATTTAATTACTGATGTCCATGGGTAGTAGACCTCAATTGGGAATCTAATCTTGTCTGGGGTTGATTACGGATGTGCATAGGCAGCAGTAGCCACTTACCATCAGGTGGACTGCATGTTACTCTGCTACTCCTATATTATACAAAAAATATTTTTCCTTTATTTTATCTCTTGCTCTTGCATGACGTGTGGTTTATTCTTTAGGTAAATTTGACTATACAGTATACAAAAAATGCTATTTTCCTTATTTAACTTTTGCTCTTACGTCGTTTAATTTATTCTTAAGGTATTTCTGACTTCTGACTTTTCCTGTTAGAAAATGTTTTTAAATATATTTTGTTTGTTCCCAGGTTACCAGATGTCGCGCAAGTCGTGCACGGTGGGTGGGTCGCGCGGCGTGTGCATGTGGGTGCAGGAGTGCAACCGCGTGGGGGGCACACACGCTGGCGTGTGCGTGTATGGGTTCATGTTCGGGTCCTGCTGTCTGCTGCCCAACAAACCGCTTGTGGAAGGTTGGTTTTGTGACTTGTGTTTATGCTACTCGCCGCTAGATGGCGCTACTAAGTATTATTAGTTTGCTATTAAAATGAATGTAAAGTGTGACCACTTTATATAAACCTGATGAAGTATTATATTAAACTGTATATTATTTAGTATTATTATTTATTAATTGTAAATTTTATTATATTCAGAATTAAGTAAATTATAATTATCATAGAAAAGCAACATTTTATTATAAACTAAAGAAGGTAAGGACGATTTTAATATAACATTTTTTTATTCCATAGCAAACACTTTTCATAAAAATGTTTACAGTCCACTGATTTATGACAATGACTATCAGTAAAATGTACCATTTCGTTTCATACAATTTTCAGAGAGCTCCAGTGCAGTTACAGTCACAGACAGACCGTATTCAGCGCCGCTCAGTGCCACATTGAGCACTTCTGCACCCATCGAGACTTCGACTCAAACCACGGCGCGGTCAACTATACAAACACAGCGGCCTTCTTTCATGACGAAGCCGATAGATGGCGCGCCTTACAGTTATCGGCCGCCAGACGTAAACCTGCCTTTAGGCAATTTAGACTCAAGTAGCGAACAAAATAGTGATATAGTTAATAAAATAACATATAACAGTGTAAATAAGTACCAAAATGTAAATAGGCCCAGTGAAGTGGAAACTAGTCCTCATAACAAAGTCTGGTCTAGTCTTAGCATAGTACCGGGAGCGCGACCTATGGCCGTGTCTGAACAACATCCTGACAACAGTATTTCAGCGGGTGAGTTGACTAAATAGTTATTGTAAGTGTAATAGATGGCGCTGTTATTTATTTTGGTTCCGGGTTGGTTTTTAGTGTATACAAGATGGCGCTTTCATTTTGTAATTTTAGTCTTCTAAAAAAATACTATGAAAGTAAAAAATGAACGTACAATCCATTTCATGGTAAATGACCACTGCCGTCCATAGATAGGTCCATGAGTCCATTCACCTATATAATCAACTCCAGATACGAATCCTACCTGATCTTGGCAACAAATCTTTTGCTACTCCTGAAGACTAAAAATGGTCATCTTCTTTAATGGGATCTATTGTCTTGTGTATGTTTCTTATCACAATAACGCTTAAGCCTGCTGTTATTAGGCAAAAATAGGTTTTTTATATAAGTAGTTTAGAAGTAGTAGACAGATTAGGTTCCTTCCTGAGGTCTTTTACAGACGCGTCGCTAAACGTTAGGATTAAGCTGAACGTTTCAAACTATGTCTCCCACATTCTTGAAATCACAACACTTCATCGCTGCTGTTATGAGGCATAAATAGTGCAATTAGTGATGTAATGTTTAATCACTAATTACTACAGTCCAACCCCCATCTAGTAACGCAGTCACCTAGTAACGTAGTCCATCATTCAATTTCCAGCACATCTCATGTCAAGACCGAGCAACCTGAACACGATCCACTGGCAAGCGACGACAGAACCGACGTTCATCACGAAGCCGCGACCGAACTGGGAGAAGCCGGCGGTGAAGCCGAAGCCCACGAAGAAGTTCACCACGACCACGAGCAAGCCGCACAAGAACTACATCAAGCCTAAGGACCCAATGCTGAACATGATCAACAAGACGGATGATTCAACGCCAGCGCCGATACATACCACGGCTGCTACTAACAGTGTTGGTAGGTATTGTGTTACGCTAGATTTCGACTCTGCTTTCGTAGGCCAAACATAGACCGCGCCAAACTACTAGTCCGCTCTGATATTGTTGCGAGCAGGTGTAGTCATACAATTTGCTATGCGATTCATTTCTATATTCTGAGCGGACTAGCAGTTTAACGCGGATTATATTTAGTATTACTTTTCCAGTCTTTAGATTTACATAGGGATTTTACCTAGCGTCGTAACTAGCTGCAATGTTCAGGAAGGCCGAATTTTGCAGGCTCATGAAAAATAAACTATGTCGGTAATCTGTATAGATTTTTGTATTGATACCAAAGACGTAAAAAAAACAAAAATTATAGTATGATTGATTAAGATATATTTCCTTGAGTTGAACCACAGAGGATTCTACTATCTTCAAATGTGAAGCAAATCAAACACTTTCATCCTATGAAAATCTTGAAAATGTTCGCTCCATAGCTAATGTCTTTGTAAGTTCAAAATAAACAAGAATAATTCGACCGTCATTACACCCTAACGTACCCGTATGTGCCAAACGTCCCCACTGTCCCCGCGGACCGCTGGGCAATTTGTCCCTTTTATTATCACTAACTGCCGAGCATTAAGTCCGTGGTCTAATTATGTTTATCTCGTGTGCGATGTGTCTTTGAATATGAAATGCTAAGTGACCTGTGTAGTTACTGAACTCTGGTTTTTACTTTCGCGAATTTTCATATAGGTAATCTATATAAATCACGTGTAATAAGCTAATCATCTAAACTGGCCTTTCATCGAAGCAGTTTTGCGTTTCAGTGGTAGGCCATGGATACCTAAGTTACACATGAAGTCATCTTCATCCTCAGAAGTAGCAAAGGAAAAATGTGATCGTCTTCACTTTTTTATAATAAAATGCGCATCTACCACTGAACATTAAGCTGGAATGCCTCTGATAAATTCCTATGTCTCCTTTACCACACTCTCCCAACTAGAACACAGCAGCGCTTAACACTACTGTTATAATGTAGAAATAAGGTAGAATTGGTGCCGCTGGAGCCGAATCACAAAGTCCTACCACCTTAAAAGTCCCTGTTCTTAATGGAGTTGATTACTATTGATATGATTGATATCAATGGGTGGCAGTGTCCACTGAACATCAGGACTATATGCTCGTTACCTACTTGAATGTAAAAAAAGTAAATAAAATCCCATTAATTTAAACTTTTATTGAATGTAACTTCCATTAAGATAACACAGAATTTTTGCAATTGCTATTAAGAAGTAACATTTTCTTTGTCATAAATTTTCTCAAATGCATTCAAAGAGATACCTTCCGCCGATAAGAGTGAACATTGAATTGAATTCATTACCTTCATGGAAGTCTTAATGAAACTAAAGTAGCATTAATATCCTTTCACATTTGCTCTGAGAATAACTAATTTTCTCATATCTGAACACCATTTATTCTGAAAGCATTCTTGCTAACTTGATAGGCAGCTGTCTCATCGACCTAAAATAGCGAATAACTTTAGAAACGAGAAAATGCAGATGAGATTTCGAATTGGAATAGATAGCACTCCCTATTTAGATTTGCAAGTTCGATATTTTAATATTTTTAAAACGAGCTTTTGCCCACGGCTTCGCGTTACGCGTTACGAAGTAATATTTTCATCCCCTATTTTATCCCCTTGGGGGTAGAATTGATCAAAATCCTTTCTTAGCGGATGCCTACGTCATAACATCTACCTGCATGCCAAATTTCAGCCCGATCCGTCCAGTGGTTGGGCTGTGCGTTGATAGATCACTATGTCAGTCAGTCACCTTTGAGTTATATATATTTAGATTGATAAATGATAAATTTGGCGTTGGTAAAATATAAACGAAACCTTCAATGTTGTCGCTATAAATATAGTTTTTCCAGATTATGATTTACGTATTAAAATAATGTTATATACATTTATATATCAATAAATTCTTGTTATTTATGACTACCTACTTACTTAATGCATAATGTAAAGTCTGTAAGTAAGTCGGACTTAAAAACTAATTGCTTATAATATACATAAAACATTACCTCATGTATTTTATAGCGTTCAAAAACATAGAATTTGATAGTCACGAAAACATCAAATGAAATCGGTTCAAGGCAGCCAGATGACTAGGAATGTTCATTTATCGTTCACTCGCTGGCAGTAAGACAACGGCCAAGCCATGCATGTAATGTTCTTGGCAATTTCATTTTCCTTGTCTCTCTTCGATTCGTTGCCATTCGGCGATATGCCAAGACCTGAACACGCTGCTATCTTGGCAATGTTATAACCGTGTTGAAATAATTCTTGTCTCCAAGTGGAATTTGGTTATAACCTTTGGAAAACCTTATATTCATAAAGGCTACGCACCTTGGTATACAGTATATTGCCAATATGAAGCGACTGATGTGATTAGGAAGCGAGCTTTATAGCCTAGCATTAGATTTTATTCTTCTTCTGGTTTCTGTCACTAGTAATATAATGATAAGTAATAAGTTCGTACAGGATACTGATGGCAGTTTCCACCTCATGTTAGATGTCTACAGCTGTCATTGACGATATCCCTAAAGAAAAGAGACATAAATGCAAATATTTTTCATAAATAAAATATTACACAACAATAAAAAAACTTACCTGCACTCGTTAAGCGAGGTGGATTATGGCCTAAATTTTCCTCAATCTGAGTATCAGAAACCAGAACGCACGAATGATATTGTACTCTGAATAGTTTTAATTTGATTTTTACACCCCAATTTCAACACGTTTCAGAGTGTGGAGTGACGTCAATGTGGCCTCGACCAGAATCACGTATCATGGGCGGCAAGGATTCCAGCTTCGGAAGGTGGCCGTGGCAGGTGTCGGTGCGAAGGAACTCGTACTTCGGTTTCTCCTCAACTCACAGATGTGGTGGTGCCATCATCAATGAGGGCTGGATTGCTACCGCAGGCCACTGTGTTGACGAGTAAGTTGATTATGATCTTGTAACATAAGCTAGTCATGCATCTAGAGTGGAATGAACTGAATTTAGTTTTTCTGTGTGTTGATTGTGTATTCGTTACTATGTTTGACCATATCACCAACGATACAGAAATTGATGACCTGGTGATGAGACCTGGTGTGATTGTGTGTGGAATGTATGCGATGTCATACTCTACACGAGTATATTCGACTGTCTGATCATCTTAGTCCGCAGGAATCTATTTAGGGTCTATTTAGGTGGGTCTATTTAGGGTGGTCTATTTAGGGTGGATCCTCCGTTGTAAATGGACTTGGTTGCTTATAGGTGGCTGTGATCACTTACCATGTGGACTGCAAGTTCGTCTGCTTCTCTTATCTTATTAAATGCCTTTTGACTATTATGCCTATAAATATTATGCCTTTCCATATCTTTCAAACTAAACACAGCACGTGGCCACTGCTACTTTAAAGAAAAAGTACGTATTACAATGATGATCACGTAGTAAAACCACTGCTAAAATTCAAACAAAGCTTTAGGAAACTTTTTGTTTTATTTTACAGTCTCCTAACCTCTCAAATACGAATACGAGTGGGCGAATACGACTTCTCGTCTGTATCCGAGCAGTATCCGTACGTGGAACGCGGTGTCGCCCGAAAGGCAGTTCATCCGAAGTACAACTTCTTCACTTATGAATACGACTTGGCGCTGGTGAAGTTGGATTCTCCAGTGCAGTTCGCGCCTCATATAGCGCCGATATGCTTGCCTGCGACAGATGATCTGCTAATAGGGGAGAACGCTACTGTCACTGGATGGGGCAGACTGTCTGAAGGTGGTGTGCTGCCGTCGGTTCTACAAGAGGTAAGTTTAGAAAATGAAAACATAGTTTTCCAAAGAAATAGGTTAGCTTTGCTCAGATTCATTAAATTTATTGTAAGGATAAAAGATTTTATTCCTTACAAAGAATATAAGGAATCTGACCAAAGCTAACGTAGTTCTTTGTAGATTTCATAACAATTATCATCGTTATTTCACATAGAAACCAAAACACAATTAATAATTTGTTATATACTTAGGTTAGTGTGGAAAAAAACATAACGAGTAGAATTTTTTATTGGTTTTGTGTTAGTCAAAATTGAAAAATAACTATATTTCTTTGATCAACTGTATCAGTACCTTATTGCATGTTTAGTTTTATATCAATGTATATAAAACTAATGCAAAGCTCCAAATAAACCCATCTTTTAGATGATTGTCTTGAAGTACCTTGAGTTTATTAAAGTGTCGTTCATAATTTGTTTCTAGGTGCAAGTACCCATAGTGTCCAACGAGCGTTGCAAATCCATGTTTTTAAGAGCTGGAAGACACGAATTTATACCAGATATTTTCCTGTGCGCTGGTCATGAGCGAGGCGGCCATGATTCCTGCCAGGGAGACTCGGGAGGACCTTTGCAGGTATTTCTTGTAATTGCACGTGAATCTGTACGATTCATCTATATGGAATCATCTCCAAAAACGTGGTAAAATTAGCTGGATACTCGTACGAAGTTCTGCTGACCTTGTTGTCATTGACTTTGTGTAACAGTAATGTAATGCTGTGTGTGATTGATGAGTGTGGAAAGAGAGAGACACTTATATGAGGCGTCTCACTTTAGTCTTCAAATGTATAATGATCATTGTCAATAAATAACTTGTCAGTTTGCAATGCTACACCTGTCACACGGCCAGAACACTTCAATAAACACTGTTTTAGTACACACATACGAAATTGTATTTCAAATTTTATGGGAGCTATTACTTTTTATTAAACAGATCATAAAGTTTCAATGCCGTTCATTTCTATAAATTTTCTAGTTTCTACGTTACGAGTACTAAAGTCATTAAATTATTTATGTACTTAAGAAACTTAACTGTTGCATACGCTGGGAATATAAAATAAATAATATAAAGTAAAACTTATTTAAGAAATGCTTATCACTAGGCATAACAAAACATTATTAATACTTAACATTTCTTTGCATATTTCTTTATATCTACCTATGCAACGATTGGTGCCATCCTAGTAAGCATTTTAAAGCCTGTAGCAGGAGGCTCCGCTCTTCCATATCTCTAAGCGTTTATAAATAATAATAAGTTTATGAATACATTATTTTACAATGTATAGTAATATGAAATGTCGAAGCCATAAGAATATAGAACTAAATTTTTTAATCCGGAAGCAGAGTTGAAATATTTTGACTATAGTTTCGTAGTAGCCGTTAGAAAATAAATTCCCAGTCGCTAGTCGCTGAAACGATGTCGTTTGGCGCAGCGAAGGGTATAAAGGCACAACAGAGAAAGATAATAGCCAAAACATTTACGCTGTTAAGAGGTTTATGCACCCGGTGGGCATTAACCGTTATTGTGCACTGGATTGATCGATTTGGAGTTATGTTCACCATTACAAGCACTCGTGATGAAATCTGGTCTCGAATTTTGGATGTTGTTGGAATCACAGTAACGTTGACTTTCAGAAGTTAAGTTGTTTAAGTGATAACGAAAAATGGTATATAAGGATTTTTGATGTAGTAACTTAATGTAGTATCTAGTCTTAAGGCGGTTAATTATATGGTAATTAATTGGTTGGTTGTGATAATAATTCGTAGTTTAGTTTCAAAAGCAAATTTTGCATAAAATAGCCAGAAACGTTATAACGTTAACGTTAACGACTGTTCATGAAGTGCGCTTTAGATTTGTTTGCAATCTCAATTTCATAAAAAAAAACGACTTACATATTGAAGAAGATTGTGACCTTTAATTTCCATCAAGTAATGTATACTTTATCATAATTCGTCGTTAAAATAAAGCGAATAAAGATAAACTACATATTAGTTCCATATTTAGGTACTGCGGTAAATGCATGAGCAGCTTTAGGCTAACTTTGGCATGTATAATGGTCATGGTTTGGCGTAGTGAGTGTTGC
Source organism: Epargyreus clarus clarus (assembly GCA_014595695.2). NCBI lineage: Eukaryota > Metazoa > Arthropoda > Insecta > Lepidoptera > Hesperiidae > Epargyreus > Epargyreus clarus. Next base: position 294,924 of record JACTTY020000094.1, read on the forward strand.
AAGCTTATGTTGGATCCTGTTTAGGAAAGTTGTACCTTCAAATTCTATTCTCCTTTTTTAGTTTATACCTAACGAGGAAGGAAATTTTGCCATTTTTATTTTGCATTTTAGAATTGTTGTTGCAAGTGAACTTCATTTTAATTCTTTGTTATGGAAATCTTTGTCGTCGACAATCCATTTCTGTTTCATTGCTGGGCATGGGTCCCCTCACGCCATAAGGCTTGAGGCCATAGTCCAGTAGTTTTTCCAAACAACATCAAAAACATTATCATTATGAAACATCAAAATCAATCAAATTTTTAATCACATACTAAATAATTAAAACATATGAATTAAACATATTATTAATATTACATTTTAAAATTATAGCATATTTTTGTAAATAAATTTATATTTATATTTTGTTCAATAATTATATTCTACCTTCGTTAGATATAGGTACTGTTGTGATGGTTCTGTTATCAATTTCAGGTCAAAGGAAAGGACCAAAGATACTTCCTAGCGGGTATCATTAGCTGGGGCATCGGATGCGGCGAGGCCAATCTACCTGGGGTATGCACCAGGATATCAAAGTTCGTACCTTGGATCCTTCAAACAGTAAACTCTTAGCTGAACCCAATTTTTTTGGAAATAGTGAAACAGATAATGGTAATGAAGTGGAAATCCAAACAGTGGAAGTGCTAGTGATAGTGACAATAGAAGTAGCCGATGAACGAACAAACGAACTTACCACTACAGTGCAAGTTACCTTCAAAAATGTTGATTGAATTCAACGTTTTCTGAGGCGTTTTATTAATAACAAAGTCCACCGGGAGGCTGTACAGAGGTCTAAGAGAGACTCTGTATTATTCCCTATAAGCTTCAAAACGGTGATATATTCAGGCTTGGACTATAATAAACGCCCTTGTAATCACTGCTTGTTTCGTATGCGATGTAAATGTCTTCTGATGTCTCATGCACGTGTGTTAGTTTAGCTACTTTTGTAAATACCTCTTATGTGTTAGAATTTGTATTTGGCATAGTATTATCATCGTTAGTTACACTGTAATTGTAAGTGACATCGAAGTCGATACGTGGAGGATCTTCTAAAGATTTTCCATTTTACCGAACATTTGTTTTTGTATAATGAATACAACTTTATTTAACTTTAAGGTCTCACATTAAATAGGTTAGATATTGGAATTTACGCTGTAAATAGCTTAAGATGTGTATTTATCTTGCCTCCGATGTTAAGCTTTTGTTTACAGTATTATTTATTTGTTTTAGCTCTCTGTGTAAGCTATGCGTCTTTTGTAAATATGCGTTTAGCTGGTTCCTTATTCGAATTATCATTAGTTATACGTTTCAGTTATGTATTGTAAACTTTGGAAGTAAGCTTAGCCTGTAGTATATTAGCGTTATTGTATAGATTGTCTAATATTTTGTTATGAAAAGCGAATATGTGAACAATTACCAAATCGCAGTTTGTTATTTTAACTTTTACGAGCATTTCGCGACTTGGGTTACCGCAATCGGGTTCGTTTTTATAAAATTTTAATATGTGAAATATATTTTGTTTTTGTATCATTATGGTCATAAACATCTCTGATACCTTAACTGCTACCAGATTTAAATCATCTTTAATAAGCGTTAGGGCCTTGGGTAAATTCTTATTTATATTCGGTCCTCGGTTGCGGTAAAATAAGTCCTTTAGTGAATATGTTCTCGATGGAGTGATGTTTTATAATAATATTAATGTATATTCTATTATAAATTTTGTTTGAATGGATAGTTTATGATGACGTTGACTCCATATTGTTCGTTTGCACATAATTTTGTTAATGATTAAACAATGACTCGATTTTCAAGTATTTTAATGTATTCCCAATTCTACATTGCTGTTATTTGATTAATTTTCATTAAAATTATTACCACGGTCTGATCCAAATGACAATCTTTGTAAACTTTAATTGCATATGAAAATTGCTTGTTAATTTATTGTTTTAATAATATGCAAAATATTTATGATTATAAATAGATGTACTTATATGAAACAAAAGTGAAAACTATATCATTTAAAACATCTGCTCATCTGTCGATCTAAATTTATATAGGCATGAGATAGTCTTACAAAACAATAAAACCATTTATGACCTTTTAAATTTGGAAAAATTCAGGCTGTTGGTATTTTTTCTTTATTCAAGCACAAACCTTTACACACGGTAGACTTACTATGTCTATCTTCAAAGTGATTTAAATAATCAAACAATTTCGACCATTGTTACGAATTTTGAAAATTTAAAACCCTTTGAAATTTGCACGCTAATTAGCGAGTCGAACTATCCATTTGGTGCATGGCTGCGATAAATTAGATCTGATGCATGATACAAATTCCCGGCGGAATAACGCCGGCCATTAAGGACCTAGGGACGTTCTCGGGTTTCGATAACGTGTAGTTGTAAATTAGTAAGCATAAGCTTTTATATTATATTTGTTGGTCGTAGCAAAATCTATGGAATTTATTTTAGGAATTTTAGAACGCTGCGTTATGAGATTTTCCAAATAACTTCTACCATATTTATTATTACCCCTTAGCAACATTGAAACAGTTTTGAAATGTGTATGTTGTGTGTGCATACTCACATGTGTGCGCGTATTCGTGCGTATGTGTATTGAAAAGATAATTAGGTAAGACACATAAATGTAAAGTATGCAACGAATTTGTTACTTATCACTTAGCCTTGTTTGATAAATTCTAATTCAAAAATTCCCTTGCTTCAGGTGCTATTTAAAAATATTAGTATTGTAATTACATACAAAATATTTCACTCATTTTATGTTTTGATTGATTTATATCATATTATATATGCCTTAAATTCATAGCTCCATTAATGGTGAAAACCGGACATTTCAGATATTAAGGGAAAGGGGTTAATGTCCAAATGGACGATAATTTGTAACCAGCAAGATTTGCTAATTACGAATATTTGTTTTGTTGGCTTTACCTAATGGACGAAATAATTATTTCGTGTATACCTTTTAAAGGCGCTTCTTAAAGTGTCTTCTTAAGATCGTGCAGCTATTTTTTTTGTCTAATTTTATGTTTTTCTTTCCGGTTTATCTTTAAATAGGCTATACTGATTTTGTCGGAATACTTACAGGTAGGTAGGTAAATGCGTTATATACTATCAACTTCTTACTATTTTACTATTCCACTACGGTACTGGTTTCCTTTCAGAATTATGGTTTAGGACATAGTCCAACTTGCTAGCAAAGTGTGGATTCGTACACTTCATGTACTTTTAAGAACTATTAGACTCTCAGGTAAGTAGATTCCCTAGTTGCTTCGCCCTTATTAAACGTTATATTTGGGTAAATTGAATTTATAATACATAACTTTGAAATATGATACCTGGAAAACTCGAACAAAGATCAAACTATGAACTCCTAGTAGTAAAAGCTCACAAAGATAACTAACTGATCTCACATTTTCTACTCATTACATCAATATTGTTCATTCAACTGATACTTCTGGTTTTTACATAACTATACATATTGAACGAGATTTAGAGTTCCAATCCTTACTAATATTATAAATCCGAAAGTAACTCTGTCTGTCTGTCTGGTTGTCTCTTCTTCACGCCCAAACCACTAAACCGATTTAAATGAAATTTTGTACAAAGATAGTCTGAGACCCGAGAAAGGACATAGGATAGTTTTTATCCCGGAAATCCCACGGGAACTAGGGATGGCTATCTAAAATAGATTAATCAGAGAATCGATCTTTTGGACCCAGAACATCAATTATTTTAATCGATATTAATAAGGATTGAATCATAACCTATGCATTTGATCAAGTGATGATCTTTAGCAAAGTTGAAGGAACGAATTTTCAGTTTTATGTATGGTAGTATGCTATATTATTTCCTTTTAAACGCGGGCGAAGCCGCGGGCAGAAAGTAGTAGGAGATAATATGTTTACCTATGTACTTAATTTAACATAATTATAGTACCTTTTTCCTCGGACAATATTTCCAATAAGTAAATATCGCCAATACATGGCGCTAATTACCCACAGAAATAATTAATTAAGTGCATAACAGCCCGACTCCAATCCAGCATGTCTGAAATTCCCGCCGGCCATTAGTAACCGAATAGGGATGTTCCCGTCTCTAGCAGTATTTGTATATTAATTTACAACTACGATATTTTTTTATTAAATTAAATGCAAATTAAGGAATTTTATGTTATAGAACGGAAATAGGCAGTGATAGCCTAGTGGTTAAGAAACTCGGCTTCTCGATCGAGGGGTCCGAAGTTCAAATCCCAGGCACGCACCTCTGATTTTCCGAAATTATGTGCGTATTACCAATACACACTTGGCCAGCACTGTGGACTATGGCCTAATCCTTCTCATTCTGAGAGGAGACCCGTGCCCAGCAGTGGGACAGTAATGACATCTGAACTAAGTCCAGATAGAAGTAACTTCATATGGAATAGGAGTCCTTTCTAATATCGATAAATAACACGTATTGTTATGCTGCTCAATATGACTAAGGTGGAAAAATTCTATTTAACTTTCACTACTCCTTTTAAAGCAAAACTTATGAATAACAACACTACATTAGTACTATGAGCATAATAGTACTGCTTACCTACTTAATATTAAGTTTAATTTATTTTTTTCATAATACAAATATCTACTATACATAGAATACTAAATGGTATTTTTTGTTGTATTTCTAATATCTAAAACCAAACATTTCAAAATATATCGAGAATTATTAATTATCATATAACAGTTGGTTTAATGTAGAAATAGGTACAAAAAGCTATTGCTAAAAATACCATACATTTCGCAACATTCAAAAATATTACGCAATATCGTCGACCAAAATTTAGAAGCAATTTTCGGTTTATGGATAATGTATTAGAACCGAAGCATGGTTGAAATTCCCAGCAACCGGGAATTTCATGATTAAGGTACGCGAGGTACGAGGTCCAGTTGCCTTATATAAAACTTATGTAGTTTTTATAGTGGATTTAGTGTTTTGTTTCAATTCATATTTTACATATTTCATAATATTTTACATACCAATTATATATGTTAAGCTTTCCAATGCTAAAAACAATCGTGTGATGACGATAGGAAAGTACATAACGTAAAGTATCCATTGACAATGGCTATGTGGTTGGTAATAATGCCTTCATTAGAAATCTGCATAAATTATACATATTTACGTTAGTAAAGACTTTATCTTTTTCTATAGTATGAACCTACTGAAGCGTTATATATAATTAACACAATATTTGAAGAACAAATGTTTTTTTTTATCGGTCACGAATACTAAGGAACATCACTAATAATGTAAATATAGGTCAATGGAGGTTGGTGATAAGAGGGAAAGCGGTGTGAAATTATATACGAATTACATCTACGGCTTCTCTGAAAATGCAACTAATGAGAATTAAAACGCTGCTCGGGTACTAAATTTGCTTTAAATCTGCTTTGCTTAACAAGGTTATATTGGAGTTAACGTTGAAAGAGGTAAAAGGAATGTTCCAACCGAAATTTCACGCTGATAAAAATTGGGTAAACGTGGGAATTTCAAACAGTAAAAAGCTAAGCTCGCTTTAAATAAATGAAAAAATTAAATTACTTTAGCGTTTATTAAAATTCAAGCATTTAAAAATACGATGCATAAAATTAATCTACCTACAGAAATTTACAAAATTTACAAAACTATTTCCGCTTACGGCTAACATGCAACATGCTACGGCCAGCACATTCCGAAAATTTGCATCGGCAACAGCAACCATGACTGGAAATTCTTCACCGATTTATCGTAGTTCATGATTATGTAGCCCTTGTACCAAGTCGATATAATACAATCATAATTGAAAAGAATAACTCGTTTGAAATCGTAGCTACAGCTTTCAAAACCTGGATGAATCGCGCCCGGTGTATTTTTACAATGGATACTATTAAATTGCACGTCATAAACTGGTATTGCTCTTGTGATAGGAACCCTTGGAATACCGAATTCTAGATCTAAAATCCATGACGTATTGTCACTGATGTTGGCCATTTTACAAAATTCATCTATTATTGGATTTGGGTCTAATGAGAACATTCTTGCTGTTGGGAACAGTTCTTTGGGTAACGTCAAATAAAACTCTAAAGGGTCTATCTGTACATTCTCATCTGATGTAATCTGCTCAGGCATTAACCCTGCATCTATAGAAGATTGCTTATTCACGATGTCTATAAGCGGTGCTGTTATTTGTTCATTTGAATAGGATACAATTGGCTTATATGCGTTAGAAACAACGGGTATTATCTCTGTTACGACTGTATTAGGGATTACAGAAGTCAAAACAGGTTCAGAGACCAAAGCACCTGTGTATGGACATATTTGTGTGACAACTTGTGGCGTTGTCAGTACAACGGGTACGGGCACAGCAGCGGTGTACAAAGAAGTTGGCGTCTGAACGGTACTCACTATGGGACTCCATTCTGTCATGATCGGGTAAGTATACCTTTGCAGCTGATATTGTGGATAATAAGTTGCCATAGCTTTAACTACAGGATATACACTTGCAAATTGATGATATTCACAATTTTTATAAACGTTTCCGCATATACAATTCGGCGCAGCTGTGGCAGCGATCTCGGGTATTTTATTCGACTTGTCTTTGAGAAATCCTGCGACTAAATTGTTCCTTTTATTCCCTTTCTTTACTTTGCCGCTCTTCTTGATTGTATTTACTTTCTTTGGGGACGTTTTAAGAGCCATTGTTTAACATACCTGGAATGGGAATATTGTTATTAATAACAGAGTGTTTTTTCTACAAAATAACAATATTAACATATTCGTGATGATTCGTATCATTACATGAATATACATATACACTTCTATTTGAAAAATATATTTTTCTAAATACTCTTAGTATTTTATATTATATATTCTATGCTGCAGTTCTTTACTGCAGGCAGCATGCAGTCCATCTGATGGTAAGTAGCTACTGTCGCTCATAGTAATCGATAATTAACTCAGATAGCATTGCTACTGGAAACCGCAGATGCATTACTATCCCTGAGGACTAAGGTGGAATGCTTTGTGTCTTATTGGTCAGAAAAAATGTTACACAACGGATTGAAGAATAATTATGTAGGTACTTACTTTAAACGCGAGGTACAAAGCTTCATTTTAAAAAATCTGTATTATGTTTATTCTGTGCTTGTGGCCAATAATTAAATATTAAGTATCGAATACTTTCGTCATGACATATAAAATGGCTAATAATTATTGCAAAAGACGCAAATTAAAATAAAAATATTAATAACTATCACAGTTTATGTCGGTAGAAGGAAATAATCTTTGACATTTAAATTAGTTTCACTAAATATTTCATTCAGCCTCGTAATAAAAATATGTAAACATTTTTAATACAAATATAAACATTACATATCTTGAAATTATATTATAATTTTTTAATGAAGAATTTCGATTAATATTAAAATCTACATTACAATTTTGTGGCATAATAATTTCCTATCCAAGTACATTCATTGCCAAAATTGCACATATTTCTTATTTAAAATATTAAATAAACATAAAATAAATTTAAACGAGCAAATTCAATTTGTTCAGAACAATTAACCCTTGCAATAAGTATTCGAACGGAACACCGATACTCTGCACTAATGAAACAAAGACAACAAGATGTTACATTCATTCTATTTACGGTCTTATTCTGTCCGTGAAAGGGCGATAATCCTCTAGAGAGGTCGAACAGAGGTTGTCACTGAGTGTATTTTCTGAAAGAATTCTCTCCTGCAAATTGCTTCCCTTGTCGCGATTGTTCCTAACGACTTCCATTGTACGTTTTCATGCGACACCCCTACATTTGTTGCAATTCACGATAATGCGAGAATCGATCGATTTTCATTCCACTCGTTTAGAGAATAAGGCTCATGTGCGGGGACTTACTGAAATGATGAGTCCGTGTATCGATTCGAGACCACTTAGGGCTAGACCAGACGTTATGTAATAACTATTAGGCTATTACAGTGAGGCTTTTAATGTATTGGGGTCGATTCGTGTGAGCTGGGCCGTTCGTGTGGAAAGTCCGTCGTACTAATGTGGATACGAGGTACTCTGTTGATTTAGGTTAAGTATACAACATGTAGGGAAGTATGTGTAGAGAATAAAGTACTTGTGTTTTTTTGTTATGATAAGGTGAAATAATATTTTTGCTAACTTGGGCTTTAATGAATAGACTGAAATCTTCACTATTGCATTGTGAAGCTACGAGTATATGCGGAGAGATCAGAGTTCGATGCCGAAGGTACGTAAATGGGTAATTTTGATTCAATTTACCCACGGTAAAGGGAATCTTGACTTTAGCGTATAGGTTGGCACCGGCTATCAACCATAGATAAGATTAAGAGTCCTATCTAAGATTGACCACAAACGCGTGCTATCCCTGAGGGTTAACTTGAAGGTGGTAGAACCCTTTGTGGTTCGACTCCGGCGGCACCACCGCCACACCTATTTCTATCTAATAACAGCAGTGTTAGGCGCTGCTGTGTTGCGGTTTGAAGTTTTTAAGGGAGACAGACTTTTCCGACGCGTTCCAGCTTAGTCCTCAGGGGTAGCGGCGCATCTGTGGCCGATCTCAGGTGGGAATATCTAATGCTATCTGGGGTGGACTGTATGGTCGTCTGCTACTCCTATATTATGAAAAAATAAAACTTTGAACGCCTCGGATAAGTATGTCTCTCCACACCCTGGAAACCAGAACAGAAAGAAAATGTTATTTCACACTGATGCTGTTTACCACGAATTGAACGACAAAAGGTTCTACTACATTCTTCATGAAAAAGGAATCCGGTAGTACTTATTTTAAGAACACCATAACTTATAAGTATAACATAATATATTACGTGATAAAACAATATAATCAACAATAACTACTGGTATCTATTTCATAGAATAGGCGTCGACCACATTTAACTTCGTAGGGTCAGACAATAAAAGCTATCTTAATTAGATTCATTCAGAATTTAGCCTTTAAAAGCTTTGAATAGAATACTCAGTTGAAAAGAAAAAATGAATAAAACATAAACGATATAAACAGCGTTATTTAAAACGACAGATTGCATTTCTATTTAGATGCTAAATTAAATGAGAATTAATTAAAAATATCTATGGAATGGACGGTATTTATCTCAAAGGTGTCGAGTAAAAGAAAAAACATTGAAATGCAAAACAGCCCCAAAAAAAGAATAGGTATTTAAAAAGTATGATAAATGTTCTGATGAAAAATGATAAAAGGTGTTTGAAAAGCACGAGAAAAACTGGTTATCTTTTCATCAGATATGATGCTATACGTATTGTGTGACTTGAGCAAGTTTTCAGTTATCATCAACCTATTACAGTCCCACTGCTTGGTCTCAAAGTGAGTGGCTAGCACTGTAGACCACCGTACTGGTCAAGTGCAAATTGGTGACTTAATACATTTTTGGGAACTTTTTTTAATGAGCTCTGAGCGTAGATTCAATTCACAAGTTACTTTAAAAATGAGGTTTTAACCTCAAATCCCCAATTGATAGCCTGAGTTTCAACTAGGCTATCACTGCTTTGCAATACTCCGTTACGTTTTTTCAGTATTACTTAGCAATTATATTTTAAGTTAAGTATAAATTGTGAATACCGTGTTTATCTGTCTTTGAGTGGAAGTCATTAACATCGGACAGGACGTCAGACTTGGTTCTATCTGATAAATATCCGATAATACATGTGTTGCCACTCCTGATGAATAAGGTCAGGTTGTAAATAATTCAGCCGATATTGATTCTGTAATGACATAGGAAATAGTACGATCTTGCAGTGCATCGGATATTCTCCAGGGGCGATGAATATCTATAATCAATGCTCAAGATCAATCTCTAAAGACTAATTTGAGGTATTAGCTCAATCTTCCTCAAATTACACAACAGCAACTACACATCAGGTTTATAAGAATCTTACTTATATCTTAAAAAAATGGCTTGCTTAAAAATACGAAACGAAGAAAACAAATGAGCATGATGTCGTCCTGATAGCAAGTGGCTACAGTCGCTCATGTACATACAAAAACAATTACAGATAAGACTGGGATTCCTGAGGTAGGCCACAGATGCGTTGTGCCCCTGAGGACTAAATTAGAACGCCTCGTATAAGGATGTCTGCCTCGCCTCGACCTCCAAAGCGGGACATTGTTGTTGTAAGGCAGAATGGAACAAATGTGGCCCTGGTGCTTCTAAATTAGAACCACGGAAGGTTCGACCACCTTTATATATGTCTACGTTTATTATTAATATAACACCTATGTTTATTTATACAATCTGTAAAACTTTGTCAGCTGTGAAAACTCCCTTGCACGCAGAATAAATTTTACTTTTACGACATCACCCTTTTCAACCTTTCGAAAAGTTTGCGGTCAAACATAATGTACTAACGAAAGTTTGAAGGCAATTTCAACTTGAAATTGATTTTGAAAGTGACTGTCCGAATCACCGTAATCGAAATATAAAGTTGCTAACACCCCAAAGGGGGTGACAAAGATGTTCTTGCGTCGATGACCAAACTTCAATTGAAAATGATAAAAAAGGGAAAGATTTTTCAACAATACATTAAGGTATTTTGCATAAAAGTTTTGAGATTGTGCGAAATGGTTATGAAAATAGAAATCTACTATAAGACGGTGACGGTGCTAGTATAAGACAATGTGAGATTGTTTGATATTAAAATAAAGGATGCTTAAAGAAAGTTGTGGTTTATATGCGAAATTAACGGCTACTAGTTATTGCCACGTAGAAAAACCTTGTTATATTATGAAAGAAAATTTTATATCCCACGTTTAGGCTAAAGGAGGAGGCCTCTCCTGACTAGCTGGACCGTCGACCTGAAGAAGACGGCAGGAAACCGCTGGATTCAAAGGCCACGGGATCGGTTCAAGTGGCGTCAATTAGAGGAGGCCTATGTTCAGCAATGGACCATAACAGGCTGGTCCATAGTTTTTAGAACATTTTCTATATGTAATACTAGCGTTTTTACTTAAGGAAACACGGAATAAGACGGAACAAGGAACAATAGAGTATCTAATCAAACACGAATATTCCTGACCATGACGCCAATTACACTAACATTTTAGCTACAGGTAACATATAGAAAAGAAATATCATAGTACAAATATTGTAAGAATAGAACAAAGATAGACGAAATCTGTGAAAATGTCGGAATAATCTTTATTTCCCGGGAAAATATCGTCGATGCGCGCATAAAACTCTTTGACCGCTTCGAACGTGCGAGACTCGGATGCCGCGGGTTTAATGGCGTAGGGTTTAAGGTATAAGCGGCGGCGAAATAATTAAAAATAAAAATTAATGTAAGTATAATATGTTCTTTTTGATAATATAGGAGTAGCAGACAGTCCAACTGATAGTAAGTGGCTACTGCCGCCCATGGACTGTAATCAAGCCCAGATAAAATTAGAGTCTTATCTGAGGTCGGCCACAGATGCCCCGTTACCCCAGAGGACTACACTGGAACGTCTCGGAAAAGTATGTCTCTCTTACCACACCATTCAAACCATAACTCAGCAGCGCTTAAAACAACTTGTATTAGGTAGTACCTAATAGGTGTGCCGCTGTAGATAAACCACAAAGGATTCGACCACTTTTAAAACAATGTTTTTAAAAACAGGATTTTAGTAAAATTATATTTTTAATCCATATCATACATTTATCATGGCGATGTGCCAAAAATAAAGGGCTTGTCATCTTGGGGAATACGCCATTTTGCATTTTGATGAATAATTTAAAAGCATATTATATAGAAAAAAACAAAAAATAGATGTGATGGTGGTGCCTCCGGATTCAAACAACAAAGGGTTCTACTAACTTTAAACGACCTTGAACTGGCAAATTAAATTAAACAAAAGATTTTAATAATGTAAACTTGGTTAAATTATATTTTGTGGTTGATTATAAACGTCGGTTATTTAAGTAATCTCATAATTTCTTCACTGTCTTATTGTGTGATTCTACTTCTTCCACAACAAAAATTAACCGCTCACGCCTTTAACTTAATCCACTAGAGAATGAATCCAATTGTTCCTACGTTCTTTGTCTCCCAGCTCTAGTTTACAGACAAAAAAACTTAGGCTTACGTGACCATCCCGAATCCCACTTAAGAAGTTCTTAGCAATTTATCAATGTAATGGTGGATATTTATCTAGGATAGCCATATTTTATTACTGAAATGAAAGTTGAAGAAAATAATCGGATTTTCAGATAATTCATGTTTTATAAGATTTACAATGATAGTAAGTGCCTACTGCCGCTCACAGACATCTGTAATCAATCTCAGATAAGATTATTCATACCTGAGATCGGCCACAGATGTGCCTTTTAACACAGCAGCGCTTCACACTGCTGTTATTAGGCCGAAATGGGTGTAGGGGTAGTGCCGCAGGAGTCGAACCGCATGGTCCGACTGGCGGACTTAATCATGACGGAGTCCTGTGCCTAGTGGTGTAGTATAATATTGAGTTGTTGATGGCGCTTAATTGCGAAATGAAAATTTTCGATTTGAACCTTAATCTTTAAATTCACATTTTCAAAGTGGAGTTCAAAATTCGTATTACTAGGTTATCATAGAACTTCCCGTTATCTAACAAATTGTTGTTGAATGTTGGTTTAACTCCCGAACTTTGTACACTAGATACTGCTATGGTTTAAGGTAAGGGTACAAATGTTTGTTTACGCAATCTAAGTTTAGTAGTTTTGTACCCTTGTGTTATTGCATTTAAATTCGTTTAAAGTTTTAATGAAGCCATTGCTAAGTATTATCAGTAGGAAAATAATACAATTTTATTTTATTTTACTTTACGTTGTTCGGAAATTTAGGAAACTTAGGAAAAGGCCACCTTTTGTCGACTATTATTACTCGTATTTTATACCCATCTTTATGTAAATAAACATGTTTATTTACCTATCTGCCATTTACTTATGTATAAATCAATATATTCCTGCTACATGTTTTAAATTACTAAAAGATTCTTTTTTAGCATAGATTAGTAAAGATTACTCACTCCTAACAAGAAAATGTACCCAGTTTTGAGAATTGAAATAGTTGCGTAAAAAAGTTTTGCCACGTCTCCGTGCTAAAATGTCCCTAAAATATTTGAAATAATTATTTCTTTATAATACTGCTACATGTATTAGTCATTTATTCGTAAATTTTCTCTAAAAATGTTTTTATTTGTCAAGAATTCAAAAAAAGAACTTACTAATAAGCCGTTTGTGGCTTCATTCAATTTCAAGGCGGCGAAGTATCATTACTAATCTATGTTTTTTTGTAATAACTTAAAAATCTCATCATTAAACTCAAAAATCATTAACTTTTTGTCGAACATTCTACTTGCTGAATTAGTGTTTTTGTTATTAAAATATTTTATAATTTATTTCAGTAAACAAATGACCTTATATTTTCCCTGGGAAAATATAAACGTAAATTATTAAACCAAAAATAATTATTTAATCACCATTTTATGTCAAGTACCACTAATGTATTGATCCTTCATTGGCTCTTCATAGATATAATATGCGGGATTAGTTGGTCATGTACTTGATAATATAATGAGGCATTAAAATGCTCAGTTTAGAGCATTACTATAATTTTGTTAGCATAATCGCTCGTTTTGACCGCGTGCCAAACCAAATATACGCTGAAGCGTTAAAATATAATCCACATGAATGAATAAATAATAAATTACTTAAAATATACTCATTGGTATCATTAAGCTTTATTGTATTGTAGGTTTAATGTAATAAATGTGAATTGATCGCCTATTTCTGCTTTATAACAGCAGTATTAAGCGCCGCTTCGTTCATATCTGAAGGGTGCGGTGGGGGTGCACCTTCAAAAATACAATATTAAATTAGTTGCAACATCGACTCCGGTGGCATCATGTCACACCTATTCCTGCCTTATAACAGCAATGGTTAGCGCCGCTGTGTACGGCCTAAAGGGTTCGGTAATGGAGACACCATGCAAGGAGTACCAGCTTACTCGTCAGGAGTAGTGTCAAATTTGTTTCCGTTCTCTGACAGGACTCCAGTATACTGGGAATAATTACAGATGTCCATTGGCGGCAGTGGCCACGTATCATCAAGTAGACGGCATGCTGGTTTGAATAGATAGATAAGCTATTTAATTTCTTTAAAATGTTTATCAATTATAAACAACCGAAGTGTGTATTATATTAACATATAAAACATCAGACAATTCAATTTACTTCTGTGTAATAGATATAAGAAAATCCTTTTTAAAAGAGATCTCCCAAAATAGTTCGCAAAGCGGTCCTACGTTTGGGTAGGACCGCTTTGCGAACTATTTTGGGAGATCATAAGTTGTAAAAGGATATTTTACGATTATGTCGAGTAGTAACTTTATAGTTTCCGGGATGCGTAATTTATTTCCGTAACCGTAATTCGTTCGCCCTTTCGGAATGTTATCTACCGTACGCAGGATCGTAACCTTCCATCAAGTATGACGTAGTAAGTTTATATTATACTTCTAGTAATCTTAAACAGTTATTGTTAAACGTGTACAGGCGCATCGCACCATAAAATTTGTTAGGGGAAATTTGGTTAAATTAGACCACTTTTTTAATTATCAACTAGAGAAGTAATGTTTGTTCATCGCTTGTTCAATTATCGCTGATTTTTAATTCATTCATTTTACGTTATGATATATTAACACGCTTTTATTAGCTTGGGTTGTACGTTTGTATGTATGTACGTAACAGTAACGGAATCTTTGAGCCCGATTTCTATCCACATTGAACTTTCAGTTTAATTCAAAATTTTGAAGAATTATCAAAAACCGATGACAATACACGATTTTAATAATTTTGTACCATTGTCCTTATCAATATTCTCAGTATTAATGGTTTTCGAGGCGAGAGAAAGCGCCTTATGGAGCGTTCAGGCAAAGTTACTAGATTGATTTTTAGCTTTGGAAAATAATAATGTTATTTCCCTATAACTCAAATGTACTGAAACATGTCTACAATGCCATCTTGTAGAATGATTTTTAGGATTCCGTACTCAAAGGATAAAACGAAACCCTCCGCTGTCTGTTCGTGAGTCACAGGGCTTTATCTCTTAAACCGTAATAGATAGACACTTGATTTTTTTTACAGACGATGCATAATGATGGTCGCTATAACAACAAATACTAAAAATTAATAAAATAAATATAGTTCAAACTTACTTACTTTTTAGTTGATTTTATCATAAAAGCGTGTTTTTTAGTTTTTTGAACTATATTTATTTGTATTTTATAAGCGATATTTGCGGAGGCGAGTACTTTTTCGTTTAAATTGCTATGCAGTAGATTAACCTGCTGCTCCGGTACCCACTTTTTCAGCAACTGTTGAGCGAGGAGCGGTACATGTTTGATTATGGTCTAAAATTTATTGGCAGTCGATTGTCTATGCGTCTGTATAAGATACGAAATATTTACTCCTTTACCACTAAAGCTACCAGTTGCTCAAGCTATAGTAGCTAATGGGAGGTCTGCCATCTTGAGCTATGAGTTTCCTAATATCCTCTAAATACTTCTTTCTTCGTGTTCTACGTTCTGTCGTGATAATAAGCGTATTTTTAAATTGTGCTTCGTTTATTTAATTCAAACAAATCTTTACCGTCATCTCGGTTGATGGCAACGATTTGTTCGTGTAAACAGCATTCATCCACGCCCTCAACAAAGCAATCTGGGAAAATTCACTTAGCGAAATATTTTCCCATTTATCCAGCTTTCAGTCTGGATTTATTTAGGCTGTAATGGTCCTTTTGTTGTAAATAATATTAATTTTATAGTCATTTGTCGTAATGCCTTTTTGATTTTGTAATCAGTTGCGAATTGTTTCTTTTAAGTTGTCTATTATAAAGTAATAGTGATTTTTTTTCGTGGTTCAAATAGCTAATCTAATATAATCCTAAACTTTCAAAACCTTTATTAAAGTAATTTAATTTCTTCCAATTTTTTTTGGTTATGTATATTTCGGAAACTATAATTTTAGGTAAAAAATATTATTTTACCGCAATAAAACTCCCCGGTAGCCATCCTCGGCGCTGTGTAGAGGTCTCCGGAATCCCTGAAGGAACGCAACCGGAGTCCTCTTTGCCCCATCGGGCTCCACCAAGGCGAACATGAAGCTCGCAAATTATTATTTATCCGTCACGTACCTATCAAAATTTTAAACTTCCTCATAAATAAAACCACAAATTATGGTTAGTTTAACATATTGCGGATTTATTCATCCTTCGTACACATTTATATCGAGAAATGGGAGTGAAAAATGTATATTGCGAGGGAATAAGCTGCGTCGCATATTCGCGGCTAGATCCAATGAAATATTTGGCTATATACGTCGACTTTCAAACGAAAATTGAATTGAAGTAACGTAGTGTATACCGTTTATTTACTACTTTTGGTCGATGCACTACTTATGTTTGGTGTATAGTAGAAAAATAAATGCAGTCCACCTGACAATAAGAGGCTTCTGCCGCCCATAGAAGATGTAATCAACTCCAAGATAAGATTAGTCCTATCTGAGGTTAGCTGCAGATGCATTGTTACTTGCTACCCCTGAGGGTTAGAACGCCTCGGTTCTTTACCACACCTTTCGAAGCACACAGCAGCGCTCAACGCTGCTGTTATTAGGCAGAAATTGATGTGGCGGTGGTGCCGCCGGAGTCGCACCACATTGGATACTACCTTAAAATTCATTTACTTAGACATTTTTTTCTCTAACAGAACTTCAGTTTTAAGTCACATTCAAAAATTATACATCTTCGCCTTAAATGTATGATTTTTACTTTTTAAGCAAATTAAATTTATTTGGATGTAAGATTAGCTCTATAGTAAGGGAAAAATATTAAAAAAAATATATTCATAAAATTACTTTATTTTTTTTACAAAAATTGGGTTGGTGGAAATTTACATCTTTATGTAAACAGAACTAAATTACTAGGAACAAAATGTGCAGTGAGATAATAAACTTACTCATTATGATATTTGTTAAAACAATTATTGTTTTTGTTGAGGCAAAGGTTAACATTACATTTAGAACAATGAATAGTTGAATATCCCTTACAATTGGGGTATTTACATCGCAAGGATCCCCCTACCAAAGGCCAATGACCTTGCCCATCTCTACGAACTTCTTTTGGTGGGGCAACTGCTACAGCACTTCTTTTTTTTTTGGCTTGGATCTCATTTTCTAGAAGACTAGAACTTGGACGACCTCTTTTACTTTCTTTAGCTGCTCCCATGTTACAGAGGACGAAGGCTAGTTCATTTCTAAAAGCACCTAAATTGAGGATATCTTTCTTAGGTACATTTTTAGCAATTAAATTTTTTTTATATATTATCCATGCATTTATTACTGCCAGGTCTAAAAGATGAAAAAAAATACGAATATACCATTTTCTTGACTTGAGCTTTATTCTGTACCTTCCCAGAAAACTATCCATAAGATCAACGCCTCCCATGTGGGCATTGTATTCACTTATGATCTTAGGGCATGGAATCTGTATCTTTTCTTTTTTTTTCTTGTCATACCTAGACACGTTATTCAAAGGCAAAGCACCAACATAGGAAGACAATAATGTGACAACTTTGTTGTCTTTCCATGCCACTATACTCATATCTACACCTTGAAACGTTGTCACTCTTTCTTCATGCGCACCTCTTGGAGTAGATTTATTCATAAATTGTTTTTTATCTGGTAATTTTGAATTTGGTATTCTATTTTGCTGAACTGTCCCTACTGAAAGGATTCCTTGAGTTGCCAAATAGTAGACCAATGGCACAGAAGTATAAAAATTGTCAAAATAGACAATGTGTCTGACTTGTCTTGGTATACCTCGAACTAAACGCAGGACAATATTGCTGGTTGAGCCCAAATCTGGTTCATTCTCAGGTTTACTGGTAAGGTCCTGTCCAGCATAAACCTCAAAGTTGTATGCAAATCCTTGCAAACTGCACAAAACATACAGTTTGAACCCCCACTTATGAGGCTTGTTGGGCAAGTACTGTTTTAGAAAATGTGCAACTTTAGTTGCACACATTTGCTCATCTATGGATAGGCGTTGTTCCATAGGTACTGATGAAAATTTTGAATTTAATTCATCAATAACTGGACGTATCTTGAATAGGCGATCATGGCCTGGATCACCAATTGCCTTGTGGTGGTCATTGTTGTTGAAATGCAAAGATTTTTTTAACTGTTCAAACCTGTTATTAGACATTATCGAATGTATTGGTTCATATCCATATCTTGGAGACCAGTATGCTCTTGTGTTAGGAAAATGTTGGACTGACATATATATCAGTATTCCAAAAAACTTCCTCAAGTCTGATGAATTGCATGCAGTTGAATTTGCTGGATTTTTTTGTGTGGCATAGAGGTTTGTTTCTTCCACTATCCTTGCCATGAAATTTTCTGTAAAAAAGTAGCTAAAGCATGCATATGGAGTTTCTAATTGTGACAACTCTGGCCCTAGATCAGAATTGCCTTTGAATGTAATTTTGGACTCATCAAATTCTATGTTCTTTTTTTTCCAGATCAATTTTCGTTTATCTAATAATGATGAAAACATATGTCCTGAAGGGCCACTATTGTCTACAACCTGGTTGTCTGTTGTCTGTATTACCTCATTTTCAACCAAGGGAGGGTCACTTTCGTGGCTTTGTGGGCTTTCTGTGTCTTCCTCATCACTTTCTAACATGTCCAGTAACTTGTCTCTGTCATAACTTTCAGTCACATTTTCCTCCTCTTCATCAGACTTCTCCATGTCATCTTCCGACAGCCATCCACCTTCCAAAGATGCTAAATAATGTTCAATATCTCTGTCATCCATTTTATAAAATATCAACACCTGGAACCAAAAAATAAACAAAACTAAATCAAACAATAGTACTTCACTAACTTTCATACAAGCTAAATGAACGTCATTACATGATGATGTAAATTTACATCAACACAATATTGAGTTCGTTTCTACATATTTTTCTATTTATGAACAAAATTATATACATAAATCAAAATACTGACCTCAAATCCATCAATTACGAATAAATTGAAAAGAAACCGTGCGTATCTTATACATTTTTTTTCCAATTACAATAATCAAAATCTTCACCGAGCAAGATAGCGCGTGTTGATATTTCAAAATAACATTTGACAGCTGACATTGACGTATGAAGGTTTTCTTTTCGTTCGAAAACGTCACTAAGGTTGCGTAAAAGTTACCATGTACAAAAAATATAATCCCCGTACTCTGTGGAAACGATAAAATGGCATTGAATTGGTTGATGGAAATTTCCATCACAATGCATTTAAGGGACCAAGATAAAAAGATATTCCACCCTCCAACTCAAACAAATTTCTCGAACCCACATATTGATAACTCATTATTCTTCGAGCCACGTATTAATATCTCGTTTCACAATTAATTAGTGTGATACCAATTGATAATTGTTTCAAAGCCCACCTGATTGCACGTTCGATAACTTAGCGAACTTCAGCACCAGATGTTGCCGATCTTCGGGCTGCTAATTGAATATCTTAGGACCCCTTTTATATATATGTAATACTATCCTCCTCCTGCGACTTGGTTCACGTATTTAGGTTATAAGTTAAAATAAAATGGATTGTACAAAAAATCATCCAAAATGTCTACCTTTATTCAGATATGCTGACACCCTTTACAAATAAAGCCATTCCCGATGGTGCGCCTTCCATAACTCGACATTTGCCGATTTCTTCATACTAGACCTTGCTAAATTTCGATCTTTGGTAAGGTAAAAATGAGATCGGTTATTATAAGCGGCGTACCTTTCATGCAGGTCAGTCAAATGACGTTAGAATTTATACTTATTCCAGGCGTCCCCACTTAGTTCTCAAGGATAGCAATCCATCTGTGTCATACTTCCATCCTCTTTTAGGCTATTTAAGCAGCCTAGGCCCCTTATTATTATGTAGACTATATGTTCGTTTGCTACGAGTACTTATATATTTAAAAAAGGAGTGTATGTGTATACAAGATACATCAAACGACGAACCACATTGCAGGGCCGTCATTTCGCCGGTGACATATTAGATTCCTGCTTTGATTCCCGGCATGACAAACGTCTAAAAAATTTGGTTTCTGCCTGGGTCCAAATATCCAGTATTTCAGCCTTGAGGTTGTAAGAAAACCCTTATTATATTTTCCTGTAGGATTGGATGTTTACCGATAACATTTATTTCTTCCTTTGTATTGTTTCATTACATGCAGTTAATTAGTGTCTTATTACGGGGCTATGCGGTCACACGCTCATTAAATCGTAATCATTAGTAACATGTGTTAATATTATGAGGTTCTATTAATTGGGTTAATTAATTTAGTAAGAGAATATTCGGCATATGTAAAGCCACTGGAGTATGTTACATATTAACAGGTATGAAATTACAGAAATTACTGACAGTAGTAAATAGTCATTTTGACTTATGTGTGACAATGGCACAACGTGACAAGATAGGTTGTAAACCCTCTGTGGTTCGACTCCGGCGGCAGCAGACTTAAGTGTTCTGGATTGAAGGGTGTGGTAAGCGAGACGTACGTTTACGATGTATTCCAGTTTAATCCTCAGGGGCAGCGGCACATCTGTGGCTTGTCATTTCATTTCATGGCACGCTTGTATGCTACGCCTATATTATTATAAAAAATATATATAATAAAAAAACTAGGAACACAACAGTTGCTCTACAATATTGGAATAGACGTACATAATGGAACCACAAGCTTCTCCAAAAATGACATAAAAAGAAATGAGTTCGGGAACGAAGATTAAACCTTTTAACACAATGATCTCCAAAGATTGCCAAAACCGAAACACAATAACAAAAACAAAAAAGGAAGGCTTCCAATTTAACCATTCCTACTACAATATTCAAACATGTAATAACAGTAAAACGTTTTTTCACAGTCATATCAAAAAGCGAATATCTACGGTTGATCGCCTGGAATAGCATTCAAAAGACATCCAAAATCCACTGGAGAGACATTCAGAAAACAAGATATTTAAGGGAATGAGGGTGGAAGCACTCTTTAGGGATGAAGCACGTAATGCAAAGCGTGGAGAGGAAATTTAAGGCTTAGTCTAAATAAAGGGAAATTTGTATTTAATGCATTACAACGAGAGGAAATGTTTCGACGGATTAGGGTCGTAGATAAATTGTATTGCTTCAATATTTCATAGCATTTTATAAGTCTCCAATTAGAGTGATAGAGGTTTGAGCCACAGTATCGCGATGGTCAAGTGCAAATTGGTAGACATCACACACCCTCAAACTTTCCTTTTCCGTATAAACAACTGATAATTATTTTTAAATACGCACTTAACATACCGTTGTACTCACTGAACGTTGTAGGGAATACATGCTCATCTGGGTATAGCCCGACGGGGCATTGCGCTCCGAGGACTCCGGTTCCTTTGGAGATCCTGGAGTTCTCAACGCCGAGAATGGCCACCCGGACGGTTTTCGTATGACAAACCTCAAATAACCCTGTATCGAATACACGATACCGGATACCTTTTGAAGGTACCCTCGTCATCAAAAGGCTGCCACTGCGCCAGTACATATACTTTAGTACATAAGTAGATACACTTCATGTTAGTAGCACAGGTTCTTATGCTTCGATAAGGCAGTAATACAGGTTTTGGTACCTGCCATTCAAGTGTACTCGTATCTAAGCTTTAAATTATAGATATGTTCATTCCTAAACCCGTTGCAGTATCTCTGTAACTGTTGTTTCACTTTTTGTGCCCTTTATCTAGTAGTACTTTGTCACACTTACATAATTTTATATCCCGTTAGTATACGTAGGGAGTATCACTTACTTTTTCTGATAAGTTATCTATAGATTAAAGTTGAAGAATATTTATTTAAATTTGAAGGTTTTGATATTCTTGAGATATAAATTTTAACTAATTAAGAAGTTTCGGTTCGAAATAATTGTGCTACTGCAACCGGTCCTCTTGTCACTGAATTTAATTTTCCAGTCTTTCCTTTTTATTTGTAATCTGTTTTGTGTATAGGTAGCACCGGTCTACCTATGCTATGTACGAAACACCGTAAGGAAACCTATATATCTGAGAACTCTTTATACTATACTCTATATACTAGAAGGTGTGTGGAGTGTAGTTAAAGATTATAAACTTACAATAGTCTAAAAAGTGTCCATGTTCAGTAGAGGGACAGTAGGTCATTAACTATTATCTTGAATGGTGTTACTATCATCATTTTAGTTATGACCAGTTGTAACTGTACCCGTGGTATGAGTGTTTACGATTTTACAATAATGACTGGTTTTATATTTGTTTACGTATTTCCCATACGTTTCCAACCAATTTTGAAACAGTCCGCTGGAGGCGTTGATTGGAAATGTATGGGCAAATATCAAATAAGGTTTTCTTAATTTGTCTATTATCGATACCTATTAAGTTAAGGCTCAGGTTGACTAAGATTCAGAATTTACGCGCTCAGAAAAGAAGCTTAAAAGTCAACTGCAGAAGTGTAATGTTACATTTAATAGCCGCCACGTAATTACTTCGTAAAACGCTTAACTCTCCACGTCCGAAACTTTTAATGAAAGCGCTAAAAGTGTTAGCACTACGAATCCTACTGTGACTTTGTAGTCGTGAAAGTTACCAACTTACTTCTGTATTAAAAATGTTATTCGTTGAGTTGTGTCACGATCGTAATAACTCGGCAAAGTATTCAATTTACGACTTCATTTAACTTAAGTTATTTCGTTTCTTATGTTACAAAATTGTTAAGTACAGCCTTTCTATTTCGTATTTATAAAAGTTTCATATTATATTTTTCTTAGGTATTTGTAAGTAGGTATACTATATACTAATATAATATTTAAGGTGGTAGAACCCTTTGTGGTTCGACTCCGGCGCCACCACCGCCACACCTATTTCTGCCTAATAACAGCAGTGTTAGGCGCTACTGTGTTCCGTTTTGAAGGGTGTGGTAAGGGAGACATACTTTGCAGAGGCACTCCAGCTTAGTTCTCAGGGGTAGCGGCGCATCTGTGGCTGACCTCATGTAGGAATATCTAATCCTATCTGGGGTTGACTACAGATATACATGGGCGGCAGTAGCCACTTACCATCAGGTGGACTGCATACTCGCCTGCTACTCCTATATTATAAAAAAAATCCATGTGATAACTATGGAGGCACCAGAGTCACTTTAATTTCTGCCTAATAGGCAGAAATTAAAGTTGAGGGCTGCTGTGTTCTGATTTAAATAATGTGGTAAGGAATACGTACTTTTCCGGGATATACTAATTAATTCCTCAGAGCAACGCGCCTGTGCCTGTTGATTACAAATGTCCATGGGCGGCTGTAACTATTTACCATCTGGTCGATTCCATGCTTGTTTGCTACTCCTATATTTTAAAAGGAATAATAAAACTAAAATTATTTCATCAAATGAAATTTATGTAATTAAATTACAGTTAACATTGCACTAAGGATACATAAATAAATGCGATAAACTATATTAAGTTAGCCTTTTCAATCAACAATATTCACTTTGACTTGCTCCAAAAGCTTCGATTTCGTTCGGTTTATCTTTTTATATTTAGGATTCGCTTTAACCGATCTTCTTATACTGCTCCTTGTCATGACACGGTCGAAGATTTCTTCACTAGTGTCTTCGCTTCCATCATCAGAGAAGTGGTTGTTCATACTATCGTTCATTTTCTTAGGCCTTATAACTACAGGTTCAATAGTACTGTCAGAGAGAATAGAATCTTCCGATATCAAACCTCTCTCGTCTTCGCTAGTTACCTTATCAACACTCATTTGACGTTCCAAAGCTGATTTACATGGTATTTCTAAATTTTTCTTCTTATCCTCTTTCTTCTTAGTATTGCTGGGTTTATATTTCATCGGTGAGAAATCAATTCTTCGCAAGTAGCTAATTGGATCACCGAAGCGTCTACTGCATTTTCTTGTGGCTTTAATTTCAGTCTTAATCTCTTCTGGTTTGACGGCATTGTCCTCATTTTCCATAGCAACGCCGGAGTCAGAATTCGAGTCAACAACAATTGTAATTTCTGGCACTGGCAAGTCTTTCATCTTAAGTTTCTTATTGAGATCTTCAATAATTTCAGCTTGATTTCGAATAATATCTTCCTTTTGCGCAAGCTGTTTATTCACTGCGTCTGTTCTGATTGCTAAGTTTAATTCATACTTTTGAAGTTCGCTTGATAAAAACTCGAGTTCTTTTTTCCTGTTTGATTCCAATTTCTTTATCATATCCGCCTGTTTGATATACGCTTCTTTCAATTTCGCCATTTCTTGTTTGTGCGATGTGGTTAGAAATTTGATTATATTTTTAGCTTCCTGTAATGTTGCCGGCTGTAGCACATTTTCTTTGTTGACATCTCCAGGCAAAGCCTCCATGTTGATCTGTAACAATAGAAAATAAATTTTAAAAAATTGTTTCAAAATGCAAATATTACGCAAAATTTAAGAAATATTTTCGTTAAATAAACTTTTGTATCAATTTAAATGGTAAGATTAACTTTAACCTTAAAATGGACCAGGGTTGTTCAGTACTTTATATAAAACTCAATAAAAATAATCTCTTTGATCATAACATATTTACAAAATAAGAATCGTTAACAAGTATATCGCAAGGTGTAAGTTATTTATAACTAACTTAAAGCAGCTAATTTATTCCGAATAAAATATTAACGGCCGTTAATACATTGCTGTAATATAATTAGATTGCATAAATTACGAGCCTGTTAACTCATTACACGAGGTGTTTAACACAATGGGCATTGGCTAATTAGTTTCTAATGACCGTATTAGATATGCAAACTATTGCAAAACGAAATGCAATGATTAACAATATTGTTTCATGGAAAAATACAGGCATATTAGGAATAGGAATAGGTAAACCATTGTGGATGTAATTTACTTTGTCACCATCGTCACCTTACGCTCGTTATTCAATCCTCGTAAGGTTTTGCCTACTAAACAACGAAATTTGGCAGCTTTGCTTACTTAAATTGTCAAATTTTAAACTATGGTTGGTAATTGATTATTATTAAAGGGCTTTGTATTAATTTACTTAAAAAGTTACAAAATAGCCATACTCGTACTACATATAGTATAATTAATAAGAAGTATATGCATATAATTTCCAATAAGCAGAAATTGTCAAATAAAGAAGAACGATTAGCAAAAATTGGATTAGATTGTTTGAAACGGGCTGTAGTCAATCATGGTCAGTAGGTCAGTAAGTACTTGTCGAATATCATCTAAAACTTGTTTTCTATCCAAAATATAAAATCCATCAATGAAGTTACCACAATCTACGAAATCTACGAAGACTCGTTACCATGAAAATATCTTTATCTACGGAAACGCTAGGGAATTATGACATCAAAGGATTTAAAAACAAAGTTTAACGGTACTCGCAAATCTTGAGAGTTGTGTGAAATCGTACTTGTTATTGTATTCCGTTTGTAAGAATACTCGTCTCGCTTACAATTGATATTATCGTCTTTCTCAAGATGTTTTCTTTTATGCCGTTCAATGTATTTAAATGGAGGAAAACAATTGGCTTTAGTATTGAGACTAGCTTGAGTAACTTCCTTTGAATGTCTATTTCGGTCTGAATGATCTAATATAAATTACTAATATAAATTGTATTCCTGAATACCTGATAATAAATTGATGTTTAGTCTAGTCGATACAACATTTTTTCTTACAGGATTGGTATAGACCAAAAAAAGGGCAAACAATATTTTATTTAATTAATTAATTTTAATTTTAAATCAATTAATTTATGAATAAATCAAATTATACACAGATTATAAGAAATTATTTACTTAAATGATTAAATTTGGAACACTTTCTGGCTATATATTTGTAATTATTTTATATTTAAAGTTGTAAAAATAGTTTGTGTAGATTTTTATCACTAATATTTGAAAAGATTGTATACCTACTGGTTTTCACACTTTCTTTCTTTTCAAGGGTAATTTTTGGTTACATTTATATTATACACTAGTTAAATAATGCCTTACTAAAATGGTAAATCGAATAATAGATCTATTATAAATGCACGATGCTAGTTATAAAAGCAACAGATCTTTATCAAAATAGCAGAATTATTGCATAGCATCGATGAGAATTTCTATTGTTCATGAAATTTGTTTGAGTCATGCGTATTGGACATTGGTCTTTATATTAGAAAGCGTTTATGTTTCTTATTTAATATAAGCCATTTGATATTTATTATTCATAATATACATTTAAAATAATGAAGAATATTTTTTTAATGACAGATGTAGCATACGCCCATGCATGACTGCATTGACGGTATAGTCTCATGATAATTGGTCACTGCCGCCCAGGGTCATCTTTTTCTTATAATATAAGAGTAGCAGACAAGCATGCAGTCCACCTGATGGTAAGTGGCTACTGCCGCCCATGGACATCTGTAATCAACCCCAGATAGGATTAGATATTCCTACCTGAGGTCGTTCACAGATGCGCCGTTACCCCTGAGGACTAAGCTGGAACGCGTCGGAAAAGTCTGTCTCCCTTACCACACCCTTCAAACCGGAACACATCAGCGCGTAACACTGCTGTTATTAGGTAGGAATAGTCATCTGTAGCCAACTCCACATAGAACAAAGAATCACAGATCTATCTGAAGTCGATCATACATTTCATGCTATTCCTGGGGATTAATATGTAAGTTAGCCGGCATCAACACCCTTCCATCGAAATACAAGAACTGCTTCACTCATATAGGTGACACGATAGTACTGTAGTGTGTACCTACCTGGTCGTACAGTACATACAGTACTTCTAAACATTCAATAGTCAATATTTTTACCTGCTCTATTACTCTATGGTAAAAATGACTTAACAAATTTATTTCGAACGCAGGTTTGTGGTAAAAAAAATCTAAAGCAAGATTTGTTCATTTTTTTTAGAAAACTAACAAAGAGGTAGGCAGTCCATCTGGTAAGCGGATTTAGACATCTGTTGCGAACCTCAAATGGAATACCAAAGGGATATTCTACCTGACATCGAGCACAGATGCGAAACGACCCTTATAACAAAATTGGTATTCATGTAAGTGTATTTTACACAAGAAAGTGCTTTCTTATATTTGAACGACAAAATTTAATATGCCTGTAATTCTAAGTAACGCGAATATAATTACTCTAATTCACTAAAACAAAATGAAAGTAATAGATATTAGCCAGAATAAATTATATTAAGTACATTATCTAACTTATTAGGGTATCGTAATATGTATGTCAGAGTAATGTATGATTGGTATGTCAGTTGCATCTTTTTGCTAAATAATAAATAAATTATTAATACAATGCAAGAAAATTCAAATACTACCGACTTTGACATATTTCTTGTTAAACTATGGTAGGACCACAACTTATTTCTGAGTTTCTGATGTCTATGGGTGGCATTGACCACTAAACATCAATTGTACTGCATGCTCGTTTGCTAATTCAGTGTTATAAAACAGAAAAATAAAAATTATAAAATTTTACAATTTACAAGCCGACCCGGCAAACGTTGTGTTGCCATATAAATAAAAAAATGTTAAGGTTGAACAATCCTTATCACTTAGGGGTATGAAAAATAGATAGTAGCCGATTCTCAGACCTACTGAATATGCATATAAAATGTGGTGAAAATCGGTAAAACCGTTTCGGAGGAGTACGGTAACTAACATTGTGACACCAGAATTTTATATATAAGATAATAACAATTTTGAATCTCAATATTACCAATACAGGTTGCATAGAGCTTTGAATTAACGCATGTCATTAAATCCTAATCTGATGCATATAACGTTTCGTAATCAACCGTTCAACATTAGATGTCGCAACGCTATCATTCCTAGAATTCCAACGATGTTTATATAGGTGTAGAGTCTGTAGAGCTGGTAGAGTCATTGTGAAGTATTGAACCGGTCGGCTATATAATAACAATGCGGTATTGTTCGACCGACACATGTGACCTTTGCAAACAAAACAGGTGATATTTTTGTTTCATATCCTCGGTGACTCTACGTAGAGTATGAAGAACTGGTTTTGGCGTTGGTATGCAATTCCTTGCGTTCCTTCCGTTTTATTGAAGATGGGATGTAGAGACAGGTCTTGTATTGTATAGTGTTATTGTTGTAAAATTTTCAATTTTTTTTTTAAATTTTTTTCGAAAACGAAGAAATGGAAATAAGTGAATATGAATTATAACGAAAAGCAAACTTATTTTTTTTTACCAACTTTATTACTTTCAAAAGCTTTTCAAAGTAATATGAAACATTAATAGTTTAAATCACAAACTAAAATTAATTCCTAAGTAAGTAAAAATCAATTATAATAAACTTTTTCAAACTTTCATTCATCATATTTAAAGTTATTATATAACACAAGTTTTTTTATTTGTAATACATAATGATATTTTATCTTAACACTATATTTCCAGCTGTAATTTAGTAACCTGCATTAACAAAGTAATATACCGGTATAAATTTATTCATTTAACTACAAAAAATAATAATTAAAATCTATAACCAAACTTAAATAAAGAGCATAAAACGAATTCGACTTTTAGGACCGAATTTGAATAAAGAACAATAAATAAAATTCACAAATTCAATTCAATAAAAGATAAATCGCACTCACCTAAACAATACGATCTCGGTACGCAACTCACTCACTAATCACTCAGTCAAAAGAACAATACAGAGCACTCACTCTTGTGACCGTCCGATGTTGACTGAATGGAACGTAATAAATTGACTAGTAAGAAACTAATTGATCCCCTACTCCATACATACAAGGAACATTCAACCATACTTTTTAACAGTAAGCGCTATAGTGCGGCGGTGAGTCAGAACCGGTCTACCTGAGAGCCAAACCCTGTTAGACCAGGTTCGTATACCTGAAGTTATTATTAGATCGTGGGAAGAGGCACATTCATTACACTGGAGTTTCTTAGAAGGTAAGCTAGGAAATTCCGAGATAAACCATTATGTGTATATCTTTAATGAAACTCATTCATGGGATTAATGGGATTAATATATTTTTTTAAATTAACTGGATTTAGATATTAAAAAATGTACCTGAAATTAATAGATATGGATGTATAAAAGCAACTATCAAAATTGATTATATTCGTAGTTGAGTATTTTAAGGTAATATTATTGAAATAAGTTTGGGCCAGGACTTTCCAGAAAGTCATTTACTTTTTAATCCGATATAAAGGAATTACACACAAAGCCAAATGTTTATGGTAAGGGATCAATTTAAATACATAATTTGTAAAAAATAATGAGAACTGTCCAATCTACTGGGTCTGAATAGTCACCGAGATTGTCAGTAGCTGAAAAACTTCGTAAGATTCTCTCTCAATTTTGTTACTGAACTACTGAGCCACCTAGTCCTATGGCATCTAGGGAAGAAACTAAATTGGTACCTACACTACATTTTTATGACATTCAATTAATGGCAAGGAAGCTCTAACAAACAAACTACTGAGTTAGTAATCCAGCGAAATGGGGTAGAAATGTAATGTGTGCTTTAAACACAGGCAATTAATGAACCCACAAACGAATAAGTGTTCCGTTTGCAAAACTTACCCAATTATAACTTCTCATGGCTTTCCACAATAAATTTTGAACACGGAATGAATACTCGGAAAATCCGAGCTCTTGAAGGTGTTGTGGAGTGAAATTTACGCATTATAAAGTCTTGGCTATTATTTAATAATTAACGATGTACGAGTCCTGTTAACATTAATATATTTTTTTATATTTTAATCTATATCGCCAAATAAAAAAAAAAAATATTGTCTAAAGATTAATTCAACATTTTATTTTTCTTGAAAGTTTTTAATAATAATAACCTTATTTAAGTCTATCAAATGTTTTTAATTTTTTTTATTGATAGGCCGATTTATGTTTGGGTGTTTATTAATTATAATTAGTTAGTATTATTTTTTGCGACCGCCGTCACCGCTATACCAATTTCTGCCTAATAACAGCAGTGTTATGCACTGCTGTCTTCTGGTTTGAAATATATAGTAAAAGCGATATATCGCTATTCCTAGACTCAAAGGTCAAAGCAAAAATTACCTGGGGTTAAATACAGATGTCCAAAAGCACCAATACCCACTTACCATCAGGTAAACCACATACTTCTACATTCAGAAAAAAATGTGTTGAATTAATCAGTTAACAAAAATTTGCCTACTCGTTCTTATTAATCGATTTAATATCTCTATATGATATTGAAGCCTTACATAAAGCTATTGAATCATTTCTAGTATGTTAAATCACAATTCTCAAGTTGCGGGGATCAGTTTACGGAAAACATAACGTTCAATTCACGAAGACTCGTATAAAATACATTTTAAACCTTATAATCTTACTATAAGGACTTATAGAGCGACTTTGTGATTTAAATTAATTTAATAATACATCAGCTGCCCACAAACCACTGGCTGTCTCCGTGAAGGCTCTACGTTAGGTAATACAGTAGTAAAGAAAGTTAATAATTGCTACCTGAACTTTAATTACAACATACTTATGCATACTACTCTCTATGTGGGTGGAGGCGGATAAATAAATCTAAGTTTAGTACAATAGTAGAGATTAGTACGAAACTTACACTACGTTTACGTTTCCCAATTTGACATTTAGAAGCGTTTAAGGTTTTTTAATACTAATAGTTAAACACAATAATACTTTAATAAGTTTTTGTTGTTAGACTTGTAAGTGAAGATTATAATCATGCTCTTTTTAACAGAATTAACAAAATAGCCAGTAAAAACTTAAGTGAGAATTACGTTTCTTTCCTTGTATTTTTATCTTAAGCGATAAATACACTAAATTACTGTTTAGTAAGCTTAGGAAATTGTTAGTGGGGATTTATAATAAGCTTTGTAAGTGGTTAATAAGAACATTGTAAGTATCCTTATAAGTTGGATCAACTTATATACTTTTTAAAACCAGATTACAATAGTATTTGTATGTATTACAAGCAGAATCAATTATGCCAATGGTTCAGCTGTAGTCGAACTGCAACAAACTCTCCCCCTTTGGATATTTTTTCCTGATTTATAATTATTTTTTACAATACTAACATTTTATTGTAAGTCACGGGATGATAAATGTATATTAAATCTTATTTAATAATGTGAAGTAATTACTGTAATGGAGATGACATTTTCAAAGTAATTCCATCTTGACATTACACGTTTGTCAATTAAATTATATAAATCAGAAACCTTTTATTTGAACTTTCAGCTTTTAACACTTTCTTTTTATATTGAATTGTTTTTACGTTTTTTTTACTTTAATAAGTATGAGTATATTAAAATCTTACTTTAACTTACTCAAGATGATATCATCACATCTTTGAAGTCTTTTGAGACGATTTTGAAAAAATAATATTTGCAGTATATGACTACAAAAATTAGAAAAAATACTCACAAAATTGCAGGACATTCGTTTGTAGACAAAAGCTTCAGGGAAATAGATAAGAAGTAAATCAAATGTACCGAATTCTAAATCTATAGCATACAATAAAACAAAACGCAACAACATTACTATATAGGTTTACAAAAATAATTAAAATCGACACGGAATAAACATTCAATTCGTTGTAAACTGTTTTTACAAAAGTGTACTTTTTGAAAAATATTGTAGAGGGAACCATAAAACGTTCGTTAAAACTGCAGCGTTGAGTTGGAACACCTGAGCCCTCTGCAGGAACATAAACTGCAACTTCTAACTATACTATATGGTTTTATGTTGTACTAGTTCACGCTTTTACGGTTTTTGATTTTAATACTGAAATGTACATTTAGCATCTATATTTTCTGCTAAAACAGGTTGTGTTGGACATTCCAAATGTTGGACTTGTTGTGACAGCGAAATCAAAATCGATTTTGGCTTTTGCTATATTAACTATTAGCTAATCATTATTATTCGGTGTTAGGTAGGTGTTATTATGTAGACAGAGAGAGAGAGAGAGAGAGAGAGATTTAGAGTTACACCGGCAAAAACAAAGCGAGACAAGGAAAATAATATACCCTATTTTTAATTATTATATTACAGGTAATAGGTTTTACAGATTTCATATAGTAAGTTATTTAGTTCTTTTTCTATAGATCCCTATTAATGCTTAGTTATTATAAAAACAGTTAGAATGGTCACGCCAAATAGTATGAATACATCACTCTTCTGAGTTCTGGGTTCAAATCCACAAAACGTTTTACGTTTTTTTAAGTCATATATCAATAATAATGTAAAAAGGTACTTATTTTTCGTACGTCCTTCACCATAGAAAATTCTAGTGGGATTATGTGTAAGAAGCGGTAAAAAGTTGCAATAAAAATTTATTACGTTCAACAAAGTTGAAGATTAAAGCGATTTTTCAAAAACCCGTCCTTTGTCCCACCATTCATAAAGGCTCGTTAGGACAAGTTTTTACTGTTTTAACTGTTCGAAGTCATAAGTAGTTTAACTAATTGTTTTATTGCGACAAGAACAAGTACCAACCTGCTTTGGGAGGATAATAATAATTCTTAAAAATGGATGGTGATATATTGTGCGGTGTAAGGGATTCGTCAAATTATGTTAGTCCCTTATGGAGTCTTTACCTTGTCCCGTGTATTGTCAAAGCCCTATATTATAATTCCTTTCTTCCTAGTCGGGCCTTAGTCATCTACTAAGATGTCATACACACCAAGACTCAGAATATAAATGTAGATTCATCATATTTGATGTCTTTATGGACGGAAATTGATCCTAGACTGTACATAAAAGCATAGTACATGGCTTAATGGGTATATGAACAAAATCATTAATAATATTTTTTTATATTTTTCAAGACTTATAAATAACGGGTACGTTTAGCGAAAATGGTGGTTAAAATATAATACGCAAATGATATAACTTCAAATTATTATAAGATTAAAAGCTTATAAGCCTTAAAATAAAATACATTCATATATACATTCTCATAACTTATAAATAATTAACGCCACTTTGATTAGATCCTGTTATACTCTGTAATTACTTAAGAGAATTGTTTGCAGAAATTCTTTACTTCTATTAATTTTATATTAGATTCGAAATGTAACGTTTTGTAAATTTCCGCTCTTGTATATTTTAATCAGTATTAATTAAGTCTTTACAGTAGATTTGGGCCAAGAAGTTTAATTAATAATGTATAAGCTTTCCTAATTACTTTTTCGTTTGAAGGCCTTTGTTTTAACCCGGCTGTCTACGCCCCTTTGGTCCAAAGTACGTGTCAAATTGAAAAGGTAGTAGGATCAGTGTGGTTCTCTTGTGGAGATGCCACCGCCACATTTACTTCTAGCGTGCATTTATGCACGCTAGCGTGGGGGGCTTCCGGGGTTGCGGACGGCAACTCCGGGAAGGACGGCGGTATGTGTGGTCGCATACCGTCGTAATCACCAGATGTTGTGGGAGGAGCAAAGGCTCCCCAAGGGCAGAGCCCGATCGGGGCATCGCGCTTGTAGGACTCCGTCTGTGTGGTTGTGTTCCGGCGGAGATCCCGGAGTCCTCCAACAAAAGCTGAGGACGGCCCCCGGGGGAGTTTTAGTGCGGTAAAAATCCCACATCACCCGGGATCGCAACCAAGTCGTCGGGTACCTTTTGAAGGTTTCCCCCTCGAAAAAAAAACTTAGTGGCAATCTATGTTCGGCTTCGAGCACTCCTGATCTCTGATTTTATAGAGTTGAGTACAGATATCTATTGGTGGCAGGGATCATTTGCTATCGCGTAGGATTACTTGCTCGTTTGATACTTACAATAAAAAATCTTACGATTAAAAACATATTTTTATTGCCATGCTTTTAACTATTACTCTCGGTATTTTGTAATAAAAAGTAATTCTTTATTTTAGCCATTAAAGCCTTACCGTTTTTCAAGATTACCGAATAGGTTCTACATGATACACATTTTATATGGAAGTATTTTTTTTAAATTGTAGATATCGCAACTTTTGATCTCTTGAAGTATGATATTTTTAGAGCAAAAACGTTTTCATCAAAATTCTCTTCAACCGCAGTGTTAAACTTTTAACTGAAAGTGCTTCAATGTTTTGAACTTGGGAACAAAACATCGGTCGTGACCAGTACCCTTACCATGAGTTTTTACGTTTTGACGAATATGACTTTTTTCGTATTTGTTTACGTATTTGCTCATACAATTTCCAATCAGCGGCCCTAGCGGATTGTATTAGAACTATAGTGACAGTAACGTAACATTAAATGTCTAAATTAGAAAAAAATAGACATTTAATGTTACGTTAATGTTAATATTGTTACAAAATGACGCTTTATGTTTTGTCTCTCTTTTTTGTGATCGTTTGAGACAGACAAAAAGACTTGAGTACTTACTTATTGTTACGTGTACTCAGTCTACTGAAGCAAACGGAACAGAATAATGGATTGAGTAAACGTAAGGTAAAATTGTGGGATGTTTTAAAAACTCATGGTATGGATACAGTCCCGACAAGTTGAGGTTACCTACGTCATTTTACGCGACTTAGCGACTTAGTCAGAGGTTCTGTGAACACAGATCTTTTCTTATCTTTATTGCCATTGTGACGGGATTAGGGTTTTACTACTTCTCTGCGATTATGTTTAGAGCCTGTTAGCCTGCATGGTCATTTACATTCAACGTTTATTTTTAAGAACGTTTCCAGAATGATTTGGATAAAATTTTGTTTCTATTTATTATTACATTGCATTGTTTTAGGTTACGCAGAATTAAGTTGTTATATAGGTATAGGACTGTTTTTAAACCGGAATAGATTAAAGTTTATAAATACCTATTAGCAAGTGCAAATTAGTAAACTTATCATATTTTACTACTTTACAATGTTTCGTTAATCATTAAAACAAATGACGATGAGTAATACAGTAACTACTAGAATGGTTTAAATTTGAAATGATACAGATTTTTGTTTAACTATACAAAGATAATTTTTGGCAGAACCCTTATTAGATTTTTTCCTTAACCACAAAGTTCGTGAACTTATGAAGCTGTTTTAAAAAGTTACCCCAGTCTTTCGAACTTCCAACAAAAGATCGGTCGAGAAACTTCACGGAAGTTGGGGTTACTCATAGCGGCACGTGACTTAGTTTCATGAGGCTTTTTCACCTGTATGTAGGTTTTTATGGTTAGATGAGTAGCCCCCTGGTGTAACATAAAACTATGTTGGATTTATACTTAAATAAATATGTTTATTGGTTTAATCTTGTTTATGGTTTTATTCACGATTTATATAATTTTTTTAAATTTAGTTTTTATGTACATGTTGACTAGCCTAGTGGTTAAGAAACTCCGGCCTCTCGATCGAGGGGTCCAAGGTTCAAATCCCAGGCACACACCTCACACCTTTTTCAAAATTATGTGTGTATTAGAAATTAATTATCACATATATTAAACGGTGAAGGAAAACATCGTGAGGAAATCTGCATATCTGAGAGATTTATCAAAAAAAAAGTGTGTGTGTGTCAGCTACGACGCACGATTGGAGTTTACTCCTTACGAACGATAATTATGATATATATCGAATAGAAAAAAAGGGTAAATGAACGCATCTGCTAAAATGATAAGAGAAACAAACATATATCTGTAATTATTCGGATTATTTATATTACTTCAATAATGCGTATTACATAAAGTATGTTACAAAATAATATAAATAATAATAATAATAAAAACATTAAAACTTGATGGTTAGGTTGCTGTTTATGTACGTTGTATATAGATGTATACAATAGATGCTACTATATGCATTTATTATACAGCATGCATACCCTGTACTCGGCAGCAGTATACAAGTTGTGGCAGAACTTCGTAATACGCAGGCGCGCAACACACACGTACAAACATACGCACACATTCAACTCTCAGACTGGAGGTAGTGAACTATACAGTGAGACTACGAAGTATCGCGCAAAGAGGAGACCCCGAGAATGACATACGCTGTGTAATGTATTCCATCTCATTCTTTTACACGTTCAATCCTACAGATATATATGTTTGTCTCTTTCTACGTTACGCCTCAACTTTTCGTGTTACACTTGATTTTACTCCTCATAAAATTTCCGTACCGGGCCTTATAACTCAAATCGTTTCTTAAGGAGTAAACTCCAAAAATCTCAAAGGTATGTGAAGTCTACCAATACGCACTTGGCCAGCGCGGTGGACTATGGCCTAAT
Organism: Epargyreus clarus clarus; assembly: GCA_014595695.2. Taxonomy (NCBI): domain Eukaryota; kingdom Metazoa; phylum Arthropoda; class Insecta; order Lepidoptera; family Hesperiidae; genus Epargyreus; species Epargyreus clarus. The sequence continues at coordinate 331,355 of JACTTY020000094.1, forward strand.
CCTTCTCATTATGAGAGGAGATCCGTGCCCAGCAGTGGGACGATAATGGGTTGATGCTGATGATTAACTAGATGAATTTATTATGTAAAGACGACACAGGAAAAGCAGTATTTGAAAAATGCCTTCAATTTCTCATAATGTTCGATCAAAATAACAGCTCCTGATGGACGTCCTTGGAAGTTAAGGTTAAATCATAGTTTTATGTGACTTAGCGACTTTGTACGACGTTCGTACAACGTGAGATTTTCTTTATCTTTATTGGTTTCGTGAGCGTTTATAACTTTACGGGTTTTGTACTTTTGGCTTAGGTTGGCAGACTTTCTTTGTTTTTGGTTTTAAAATAATCCGGATGTTGGTAAGATCTAAACGAGTATATAACGGCTACTATTTGAAAGTGGTAGAACTCTTTGTGGTTCCACTCCGGCGGCACCACCGCCACCCCTATTTCTGCCTCATAACAGCAGTGTTAAACACTGCTGTGCTCTAGTTGAATGGGTGCGGTAAGGGAGACGTACTTTTCTGAAGTGATCCAGCCTAGTTCTCAGGAGTAGCAGCACATCTATGACCGACCTCAGGTAGGAATATTTAGATATCAAATTAGATATTAAATATAGGATTAGTTCAGGTAGGACTTGGTTGGGGTTGATAACAGATATTATATAACAAGAAAAAACTATCTTAGTTTTCAAGAGTGGTAATGTAACTGTAATTGTCTTCATGTTCTATTGATTTATAAATGACCAATTACCATTATCCTCGTGTGTTACTTTAACCTTATGTAAAAAATGGTATTCTATCTGAGGTTGATGCCGATTGCGTTTTGGGTAGAAACGCGATCTGGATACCTAGATCTGTTAGAACGCTTCGCGTATTTGACCGTTTTTCAAACCTGAACATCGCTAATCTTAATACTGCTTTTAAGGCCGAAATAGTTGAAGTCGTAACCGCAGTCGTAACATCGACCCTTCAGCTAATTCTACAATAATTAACATTTGCGCACATACAAATGACAAATTCAAAATTGTAAGCTGAAAAGATATACTTAAAAGACCCTTTTCGAGCTTACATTCCATAGATCTTAAGAATTAATAAAAACTGCGATATAATAATTTCAAATGAAAGTTTTCTTCAAATGAAAAGGAAAATTTCGGGCGCAGGATTTAAAGTTTAGATGAACATTCTCAGTTCTGTTTAACTATTATAACATAGGCAGAAAAGGATAAGGTTTTGTTAGTCCGTTTATTCAGAAAATTGAAAGTTTGTGAAGTTAGCAAACCAGATTTGTAGGTACAACTAAATTATATAAAGTTTTTGCTTATAATTTTATAGTGCCATGTTCTGAGCTCATGTAATTAAATAATTTTCTAATTCCATTAGCTCGAACTTAAAAACATTGAACCGATTAGAGAAGGATTCTCACAAGGTTAGAAAGAGTATAAAGCAACTCTACGTAATAATAGCAATTTGTCTCTTTGTCTGTGTTTGAAAAATCATCAAACGAATACTACTTAACTGAATTCAGTGGATAATTATTCATAGTTCATATTTTACTTTAACATTTAGTCTTTACCACATTGAAATATCACAATTTAAAGTCAGAAGTATTTTTTCTAACTCCTTAAATAAATGCGTAGCGGAGAATTTCAATTGTGTGCTTGATAGATGGCGTTGTACAATTAACGTTCAAATCAAATCAAATCAATACTCTTTATTGTACCCAGTAAAAGAAATTACATATAAAAATAAACAACTAATTTAACAGACAATATAAAAGGCGGTCTTATCGCTAACCAGCGATCTCTTCCAGATAACCTTTAGGCGAGGAGTTATAGTAGGGATGAATAGAACAATAGGTAGGGTTCAAAATAACAATTTTAGGACTAAGATAGCATAAACATGTAGGAATAAATAAAATATAGCATAAACTAAGCACCAGTAGAAGAAGAAGAGCACCAGTAAAAGAACGTTATATGTATTTTAAATCCACGTGAACGAAGTCGCAGGAATAGCTTGTTCTATCATACATCTACTACTGAGTGCTAGGGAAACTACGTTAAAAAACGTAGATAGACCTATACCTGTTTATGTGATCAACTTTGAAGAATATAACGAAAGGTTCGAATGTTGAGCTTAATAATGTGTAAATGGGTACTTCATAAAAGTGAAAACAGACAATATGAACACCAATAAGTTATTTTCCATAGGTACCCGATTCCCAAAAGTTTGATTGTACCCCAGAGACGCAACTTTGCTTACATAAGGCGGTGGTACAGTTCCGTAGATCAATCGTTACATTAAAACAGTATTGCCATATATTGTGATTTATAAGATGAATAACGGAGTCAACATTCAAAAGCGTTAATCTGAAAATTCCCTATTTATTCTAGAACTACAACTCATGGTAATTCTTGGCGTAATTCTAAACTTGTGTCTGAAATTAATCCTATTATACGTTAGTAATTTACTAATAATATCTGAACACAACACAATAAAATCCATGTTAAACTGATTAATACTGCTTTAGAATAAAAATCGGATATTTTCGGTTTGTTTAAAAAAAAAGATTACAGAATGGACTTGTACTAATGAAAGAAGTAATGAAAAAACAAAAAAAAAAACAAAAACTAAAGATTACTCACGTTAAATTTTCAACTTGCTACGTAAATATGTATTCCATACACTGAATTGGAACTTGGCACTACTAATCCATGAATTTCCCTACCTTAAAACCAAAACATAATTGTCAATACGAATACTGATGTAATTAAGATTAGTTACAGAATCTAGACACGTTAATGATTCAGTCGCCTTGAAAATCAATATGATAATCGTATTTAATTAGGAGCCAGAAGAGCAAAACAGCGAAAAGGGGAACGATTAAATTAATCCTGCTATACACTAATTACGTAAGCAAAAATGTGTAACACATTAGTAATATTTGACCCTGACTGTACCCGAAGTAATAAAGGAGGTCGTGTGTTTCTACCAACTACGAAACAATATTGATCGAGGTTTGTCGAAGTTATTTGAACTGCGGTATCATATAGGGATTTGTGATCTTCGCTGACTTCTGATCTACTACTGATTTCGTGTGCTTAATATTTGGGTCACGGGACTTGACACTGGAAATGGATCCTGAATGTGGAACGTGATAGCATTTTAGAAAATACTTTAAAACGAACAGATTTTAATTTTAATTTTTCATCGTTTTAACTTCAGAAACTTCAACTATAAATTAATGATTGTTACTACGTATTAAGTTTTAAAATGAGACCTGTTTATTTCATTTTATGTATTTATTTATCAATGTCATCTAGTATGGTTCAAACTTTCCATCGTCCTTATTAAAATTTCTTATTATGCAATCTTCATCCTTTACGCACCTCTTGTTGAATATTAACTTCGCCAGAGATATTGTCTAACAGTCAGCACAATGCTAGTATGATAAAAAAATATCATCTGCCTTATGATCGTCCATCTAAGGCTCGGAGGTCTTATTAGTTCTATCATGTCTATGAAGAACTTTTGAGTATTATTAAATAGTTAAAGTAATTTACAATTGACCGTTTGTTTCATATGGCGTTTAGCATTTGACAAATCGAAGTTTCTGTTTCTTACTCGTCCCTTTTGCCTTTTATACGATCTGTGTGTTTTGATGACATCAGTGCTAGACGCTTTATAGGGCACAAAAGCAAAAATCTTTTGATATTTGGCTGGAGCGACCTGCCATAATACCTACAATATATTCCGGGCAGGCACAGCGATCATATAAAATAATAAAAACGCCTCATTTATATTTACGGCGAACGTTTAACCCTAATAGAAAAAGGGGGATAAAAATGCAAAATTGTGGCCGCCCCGTTCACAAACAATATAAATATTTTCGTACGGTCATAAAAATGACGTATCACCCCATACGCCTAGCGGTACTTCAGTCGAACAGAAATTGGGTCATTTTTCGCGAATTTAATCCCGGACGAAACATAAAGTATTTTTTTGGCGGCAGAAACGAAAATTGATGTCGAACTATGCGGGCGACATTGATAAATCATTTTTTTCTGGGTATGAATTTCTTACGGGATATATTAATTACTTGCTTCTGCTCGTGACTTCGCTTGTATGCTTTTTGGAGGGATAAACTCTTATACCAACCTGTGATTACACCATGAACGTTGTCAAGATAGGCCATGTAAACATTTACACAAGTAGTAGTTGAAAATTATCTTAATGATGATGGTTACAGGTATACACCAAAAATTCCATGGTAGAAAAATTGCAAGAAATAAATTAAACATCGCATAATATCATGAGGAGCTTCGTATGAAAATGTCTGAATTCCGCTATAATGTAAGTCTAAAATCAAATAACACGAAGTTAATAAAAGTGATGAAAGAACAAACAAAGAATAAATTATTAAGTAGGCTCAACACTGTTTTCTTTGAATAAAACAATTACGAATCTAATTAAACTTGGCACAGTAAAACCTTGGGATGTAAGTAACTTATAACATGATATCAACTAGAATTGACGGGACTAATAAGTTTTGTTAGCAAGGTCTTTCGAGATAGCGTAATAGACCTAGATGACAGTTGGGATAATACTCAACTTTGTTTTGTTGCCCCAGCCGTGTGGGTTTCGGTAAATTATCATTACAATATTTTTTCAAAGGTCAGATGTTTTAAGAACTTTATTTCTTTCATTTCTTACGAATTTATATTTTGTCTCTTGTCAAACTTTTATTACGTATTTTTATGTACAATTAATTTACAATGTTGAAGTAGCCACTGATTGTATTGGCTGCTACCGCCAGGAAGATCTGTGATCAACCTCCGACAAGATTCGATTCCTATATGAGGTTGGCAACACATGCATTGCTATTAAGAACTAAGTTGCAAGGTTTACCATGAGAGGGTCAGCACACTTGTTTGCCTACCATATTATAAAAAAATGTGTACTGTGGAATTTACAAAATAGAAACTGGTAACTCATGTCTTGAATAGGTTTCGAAAGAATATTTTGTTCGCCACTAAAAATAATATGAAAATATAATGCTATTTAGGAAAGTTTGTCGAAGTTAGAATACAAAGGTCTTGCGTGCAAATTTATGGCTCTTACTTCTCAAGAATTTGAGTTTCTTTTTAATTGGTGCAAAGTCTAATAAATCTTTGTTTGGTAAATAATTCAAATGTATTTCCGTAGTTTACACATTCAATCCATATGCCATGATTAGTAATGTAAAAATCATGATTTATTCCGATAAAGATTGGCCAGGAGAGGAGAGGAGACTGGATGGAACTGAAAATTATAAATTTTGCCTTATATATACTATTCATGATCGTTTTAGTAATTTAAATTCAAGAAATAAGGTTACGTAACTTATAACATGTAATGAATATAAAAGCAATATAAACCCTTTTACTTATTAAAAGAAAAATGTTTGTAAAAATTCGTCGACACTCGCTTAGTGACGACAAACCGATGTCTTCTAAAGGAGATATTAGAAAACATTCTAGAATCTAGTGAAATAACTGAGCATAAACGTTACGTTCTTGCGCTCAGTTTGTCGGAATCCTAATAAAAGTTTCTTTCGTAAATTTCACGGACCATTGCATGGTGTTACGATCTTGACGATAGGAATTTCTGAGTAAACAACATTGTATTCGCGGGCGTCGTTGGGAATGTGGAGAGAAAATATATCTCTGTTCGGGATACACCAATCTCGATTTCTATTTCGTGGGCATAGATCCGATTGGAATTATTTCACGCAGTTCTGAAAGTTGCGGATTGCCGGCGGATTGTGGGGAAAGTTATGTTGGAAATGTCGTGACTTATTTCGCTGGAGTTCCATCTTACTAACTCAATAGCTTCAAGTGTATCGCACCTTAAGTAATACGTATGTTAAAGTTTTACTGCTCTACCTATTTTTTGTGGTATTTCATGTCGATTCACATGGGCAACAGTAACTGTTTACTATCTTGTAATATATAAACAAGCTTGTGATAATTATTTTTTCTGTGTCTCTGAGAAGTTCTTCTTTCAAAAGTATATCGTGAGTGTAGCGTATTGTTATTGTAGAGCAGTTTTGTATCACATTTGATTGATCAAATAGAAAGTTTGAATATCGGCTACTAAACCAATCTATCATAGATACCATATAGAATATAAGGCGTTAAATAATATAGATAGACGTCTTAGATATAAGTATATTAAATAAATTATATTGTTAAAACGCATATTGCGAGAATAGGAAACATATGAATAAAGTTTTGCTAAATCTTAAGTTGGTCAACGGCCGAATGTTAGTTATCAAAATATTCATGAAAAGCAATGTTATTGCGCATACATTTTCTCCCTTATTTCGCTGGAATGTAAGTTCCAGGACTACACAACCCCAAATGACTTTTTTATAATTTCATTGGCTGTTCCAAGTCGATTCAGCAAACGCATTTTGCTGCAAATCTATTTGGATTGGAGCCAATCGGTGCCACCGGATAAGCAATTGGTCGAATACGAATCTTTTAGACGATTGCTTTCGATACATTTTCGCGAAATGATATTATAAGCAATTTCCATAAGATATCAGGTAGCCTACAAAATGATGCTGGAAAATTTTCAGATGGCTCGGCAATTTTGATTTTATTAATTTCATCTTAACAATTTTGTACCTTAACATGAACCATGAAATAAATTTTGTCCGAGATAACTGCTTATTTGTAAAACATATCTTAGTTGACTGAGGAGTAAAGGTAACATTAGGAGTAGCAAATACAACACACATTTTATAACTATGTAGTAAGAATATATTTTTAAAGGCAAAATTTGCAGGTATATATTACTACAAACACCAAAAATTGGGCACTAAAAATTGTTACCTTATATATTTTTGCTATCGCTTTAAGTTATTAGTACTTGAATAATTCGTTGGTTTTTCGGTGGTCCTAAGTCCAAAAACAGATTGTCCGAATGGCCTTGCCATAAGCTCAGTATAAGGATCTATTATTTGTACTGTGCCATAAGTTTTGTCGTATTCTTCGAACCTTGAACTGGTGATATAACAACATAATAAAGATTTGACCGAAGTTGTAAAATAATTAGGTACTTAGCTCTCCTACTTTTAACAACTGTTTTTTAATCCAAATAGCTTGTTTAGTACGATAACATTCCCTAAACCACAATCGCTTAACATAACCAGGAAACAACAGATGGTAAGCCATTAACAACAGCACTGGCTGCAAATCTGGTTATAATGCAACAATACTATTATCAGTTTACAGTACATTAGCTTGCATAGTCCTCTTACCGGCAATAGCTTATGCATTAGAATATGCGATATGCAAATAGCTTATTTTGATTCGCTAATGGAGTTTGGTCATAGTTAAGTACATGTATACTAGTAGTAGTAGAAGATTAGACAGGAAAATTAAATACATATGTAGAGTTACGGATTATGTTATCAAATATTTATTAAAATGTTGTAAAGAATATTACCAATATTATGAATTTAATCTGTGTTAAAATTAAAATAAAATATAAGTATACGATATTGATAGCAGATTGATAGAGCTAGTGATAGCCTAGTGGTTACGAAACTCGGCCTCTCAATCGAGGGGTCCGAGGTTCAAAACCCAGGCACTCACCTCTTATTTTTCAAAGTTATGTGCGTATTAGAAATGAATTATTACTTGCTAAACGGTGAGGAAAACATCTTGAGGAAACCTGCATATCTGAGAGATTTATAAAAAAAAAGAAATCTCAAAGATGTGATGTGAAGTCTACGCACGCACTTGGCCAGGAATATGGCCTAATCCTTCTAATTATAAGAGGACACCCGTGCCCAGCAGTGGGACAGTAATGGGTTGATATTGATTTGATTTGAAACGATATTGATAAAAATGTAAGAAAAAGAGAAAATGTTTATTTGTAGGGTATTTGTAGGCACTTGGTTGGGAGCCTGAGTTTTTTTGTGAGCATTCGATTGTGAGCTGTAATAATGTTCAGATTGGAAATATACCGTACCAAATTACTGTGGGTTTAATTACATATCTAATTACACTCACGCAGCCATTTTATTTCATGTCTGGACTCTGGACTCTCCGTACATCTGGAAGAGATCCGAAATATTATCCACCACACTGACCTAATATGCTATTATTATAGTATAGATTGGTAGTAAGTCTCTTTACTACGAATCATTACAATAAACTCGATCCATAAAAGTCTCTGTATCTTCAGTTTCCGTAACAAGATTTGTCTGAGTAATTTCATTCAGACAATTTACATAAGGGATATAAGGATGAGAATTGATTCACCTCAAGGGATGCAAAAAATTCGTAAAAATAAAATAAAGCATCATTCCCAAACAAAACGCGAGAACAATGCACGTCTCTTAAGGGCACCAATAAAGGTTTATCACAATTTTATTTCGGAATATTCAGGTGGAATAAAAATTTCGTGTTGTCACACCGAAGCGTAATTTGCGCGTCTGTTTTGTTGCAGAATATATCAAATGATTATTGGATACGTTTAAAACGTTATTCAGCTTTGATAAAAACTAACGAAACCTACTTGAGTTTAAATTTTGGTCAGGCCTTTTAAAGGTTTAAATTAGCGTTAATAAAGCATCATGAACTCTATAATTAAAAGACGCAACCCCAAGTTTGGTTTCATCAGATTCGTTTTAGTAAGGATTTTGGTCCTAGATGATGTCCAGAATATAGCTGGACGATGGTCAGGTTTGCTAATTTTTTGATAACTCGAATATAATAAGTTTGAGACAACATCATATTGCACGAATACTACATACGTCACAACAACCACGCAATCACCACTTCAAAGCAATCAAGTCTGTGTCGCAATCAGTCTGTCAGCAGCCATCTGCCGCCGACCTGTCTCACCACACACTACACGTCCCTCGCCCCTGTATGCGCCGATTTTCGTATAGCGCTTAAGATGCGATGCATTGACGTAGGTGCATCTGTGCGTCAATTGACATTTAACGACGAGGAAGGATTGGAGTGGGAGGCGATGGGTGGAGCAAAAGGAGGGGAAGGGACGCATGAAGAGGTAGACGTGCTGGTTTCTAATTTAAATGTTCTTACAAAATAATAAATGGAAAGCTTATTCTTAAAAACTTGTCGTTGTAAAATAATTAGTATGAGAATCAATCGACAAATTCTTTTGCCTACTTATCCTCCATTTTGACCGATAGATCTCTCTGGTTCTTTCAAGTTATCGTTATTTCAAAATATTCTTCTTCTTATCAAATTCCAAAATCAGTTCAGTGTACTAATTACCAGTTAGTACACAGAACAAACTTATTCTCGGAGCAAGTGGTAAGTTTAATGCAATTTATGCAAAGTTTGTGTTCTATCGAGGTGAAGTTTCATCAAACTTGTCATTGCTCATACCTGTTCTTGTGAAGTTGTTAAAAGTTTAAGGTTTGGTTAATAATAAGATGGAGTAAATAATAAAATTCTAGTTTATATTCTTAGTATATTTTTGACTGTTAATTTTGATTCTAGATTTCAGAATGTAAGTTTAATAGGTACATACAGTGCGTAATAGGTTTTTTCGACCCGATATCAATACAATATCGCATGTAATCTGCCTGTAAAGGTTAATATTTCTAAAACATAATTATATCGCTAAGTTTTGTAGTACTATGTTCATCCTAAGTTTCTACTTAATTAAATTTGTCTTTGTCCCGTAATTAGCCCGACAAAGGGCACACTCAGGAAATGATATTGTCCGGTTGGTATTTAATGAAGTCGCGAAATTAGAAGCGCAGTATGTGAATATAGGAGTTTAAGAAGCCTGGTACAGCATTTTACGCAATATACTACACACTACATAGGTAAATTTTCAAACTAGAAATCGAAAACTATATTTGTCTGTTGAATTCGTGAAAACAGTAACCAAAAAATTTTTACTAACGAGAAAATATAGTTTTTACCATGTGAACTGAGTGAGCCAATAATGTGAGCCTTCAAATATTTTGCGATCGAAGTTTGAAATGTGAGAATCCGTGTGGTTGAGTGGTCACCATACTGCTCTAACGGGCAGAAAGTTCCGGGTTCGATCCCCGACCAGACATCTGAATGATGAATTAGCATATCTATTCTGGGTCTGGGTGTTTCATATTTATGTGGGCTGCGTGCTCATTTGATACTTCTATATTACAAATTTGTCAGCATCAAAGCAATCTAAAATTATTAATTTTTGATAACATCAAAATTTTTCTCATATCAAGCGGTCTATGACCTTTTAGCTACTCTAATAAATACAGAACTGAAACTAAAATCGCAGTGTCATTAATTACGTCACTTCAAGTTATACAGAGTTCCGGTCCCAACTTTAATGCAATTTATGCAAAGTTTGTTCAAGTTTGATGGAACTTATCATTGCTCTTACCTGTAAAACTGTACCTACGTCATATCTTTATATAGTTCAGAATGGAAACTGAGTCATATTTATACTAAAATAATTAAATTTGTAGCAAACTTAGTCTTAGCTTATATTACACATTTTAAGGATGGTATAAATTGTCATAAATCGAAAGTAGTATAACCACTTTTACACCCATTTCTACCTTGTATATGTGATGTTGTGTTCTGAGTTCTGTTGTGTTCTAGTCTGAAGGGTAAGACAAAAATGTCAATATGAGGCAATCCTAACCTACTCAACGTATCTTTGATTGACCCCAGGTAAAACTTCTGTCCTATATAGGATTAGTCACAGATGTGTCCAGGTACATTGTCTACAAAGCATTAGGTGGACTGCATGCTCGTTTGCTGCTTGCCTACAAAAATATTAAAACCTCATGTACTAACATGAAAATGTTTCACTTCGTATGGATGTTTGTTGATCTTTCATACAAAAAAGAATTATTGGATTTAGATGAAATTTAGCATACAAATAGTTTATGATCTGGATTAAAACATAAGATACTTTTTATCATAATCGAAGAAAATCGCACAGGCGGAGCCGCGTTCAAAGGATAGTGTAATTAAATGTCGGTATTGCGAAATTTCCTCTATGACGTACTTATTCTCATGAATCCATTTAGCTAATGAAGCATCCTATATTCGACCTAAAATATCAAACTGATGCAGTTGTTTGCTTTCGACCTAAATACACTACTTATGGTATCTTTGTAGTGTTAGGGGTTGGTAATTATGATATTAATTATACTTATGGTATTGGTATTACTTACACACTATACACTAGATACCTTATTGTTCAATGTATTGTTGATCAAGGTTTTATTCTGCTTTTAAGGCAAATCTTTCTAACTAGAATTGTTGTCGTAATTTTTAATGTATTCGTAATGGGTAGCATATTTTCATTTTTCTGTACTGATTTGAACTGTGATGGGGTTTTTTTTGTCACATTGTTGATACGTAATAAATATTGACTTATTTTGTATTACAAGACTGTTTTTCGAATTTTATTTCTTTGTTTAGATTTTGCCAAATTCAGTTAAAGTAATTTGTGACAATCCAAAAAAATAAACTCGTTTTTGCTTCAATCCGTTACAATTCCGTGTACCAGGCGGCCAGAATACGCGAGAAGACCCATTGTTCTTTGGGCACAATTCAAAACCAGAGCCCGACAAAAGGGCACCGATTTGATGGAAAAACTCTCTGCAATAAGACGGAAGCGCCCTCTGGGGACCTCACCTTTGTTTGTACGGATACGTGGGGCTTTTTGTAGTCTGCGGGTTGCTAAAAGTTTTAATGTGGCGGATTTTTACACTTATTTTTATACTGCGAAACTATTTGTCGTATTGTAACTCGTATTTTGCAAAATAATGTGCAGAAATATGAATGGGTAATAATCGATCATTGCGTCCATCATACCGGTGTGACAGGCAATGGGTTATCGGTTCGATCCCCGGCTAGACAAAAAAATATGCATAAGTTTCAAATTTGCAATGTTTTGCCTGCATTTTTTGCCGAATTTGTAATATGAATAGTCAAATTTCGAATTATGGAGGACAAAAATTGGAGATTGATTATTACTTACGGATCAGATTTGTATACTGGGTCTAGGTGCTTATGTATTCGTCTGCCTGCGTGCATTAGTGTACGCGTGTGTGTGTGTAAGTATTATTATTATTTCGCGTCTGCCATCAATATTCTTATACATTGACGGATGGAGCCTTTATTTTTAGATGGTCCCAATTGACGTTCTGCGTGAAATAAATCGAGGAAAACCGAGGAAGTAAATGATTATTCCTCCTCGTGTTATTTTGTAACTTTTCCTTATGGATTTGTAAAAAGGAATGTTACGTCATTCAGTTATACATTTTCTGTATGAACTACTTGTATGTCTAAGAATTGTGGGTACATAAAGCCTACACTCTTAGCTTAGCACCGTACCTTTTATAAGTTGTACTAAGCGTTGCTGTAAAACTGTAAAAAAGGGAAAAGAGACAATTACACGTTACAATTTAATAGAAACAACGTCCTCACAGCTCTTAAGTGACGATTGTGTATTAGTGTTATTGACGCTAATCAATTGAAATTGGTTCTAAATTTTACGTTTATTTCTACAGCTCTGAAAGGTGTTTTAGAAAGTAATAAGTTTCTAATCATTTAATTACGATCAGGTGGCGTATCGTAAATCGTTTTAAAGGTACATAACCTTAAAATGTACTTAGACTTCGGAGCCCTAAAATATTTAGCACAAAGTGCCTGTAAAACAATAATAGACCATAAAATATTAACTGTTGTAAATTCTGATCGCAAATCGGAGGCACCTCAAAATGTATAACTTTTAAATTAAAACACCAGTTGAAATATTAAAGTCCGCAAAGATTACTCGGCAATTACAAACTCGATGGAGCAAAAGTTCCGAAACTGAATCCTATTTCTTTTGTTTAAGGCTATTGTTATAGTGTGGCCGCAAGGACAGTAGCGAACAAAGCGATAATTTGAAAAACTTTTTTTAACATTTTTCAGGTATGCAGGATTTCCTCGCGATATTTTCCTTCACCGTTTAAGCAAGTGATAATTTTTTTTTAAACGCACATAACTTTCAAAAAGCCGAGGTACGTACCTGGGATTAGAACCTCGGGCCCCTCGATCAAGGGGCCGAGTTTCTTAACCACAAGGCTATCACTGTTTATTGAACTAACTAATATTATTAGCCAATGACTGTTGGTCAACGATTCATAGTCGTCAATGCGTAAAAAAATATATTGGGAATAATTACCCATAAGGTACGTATTATACTCGTAATTTTCCAGCTATCTGGGTAGTTCTATTTTTCTTTCATTTAAATATTGATCGGATACTTACAAGATAATGTTACTGTAAAGTATAATGGTAAATAGTTAAAAAAGCACGACATTAAAATAAAATGTTTGTGAACATAAATAAAGCCATCTGTATAAAGACATACCCTTAGTTCATTATTTAGATAGTTGGCCTTAGAATCAAACCTGTAAACTTACTGCAGAATGTTATGATAGTCCCCGTGTGAAAGAAGGTTTTGGTTACTAACGCCCGTTAACCTATTTTTGACTACCACATTACGAACAATAATATAGGCAATTTAGGTCGCATAGGTTAATCGTGCAACGTTATCAAATTTCAAATTATGTAGATAAATATTGACTAATAATAATAATAATTTAAATATTTATTTCATGTAACAAAGACTTATTTTTGAATTACAATTAAAATTTTAAGTTAAGTATGTTACAATTTTTAATGTAGAAAACTGCAATGAGAACTAAATCTACAGTCTACTGTATTGCTTATCATCTTCAGGATGCTGTTGGAGCTATTCCGAACACGGTACATCAGGGAGCTGCATCTTTTTCTTATTATGGTGTAAAAACAGTTTACTAAGATTAATTATAAATTATGAACAACAGGCACTTTTTATTCTAATCTTAAAATAATTTATCGCCTGCAGCTTTCAACTCGCAATGGTGCACATCGTTGAACGCCAGTAGAAAATTCTAATTGATTTACGGAAAATGTTTAACAAGGTGAGCGAAGTTTTGGATATTCGGAGACGAATTAAAATTAATGGCAGGTGTGCACTTTGCTTGTTTCCTGCTTTGTTGACCCACTTTTAAAGTTAGAAATTTAATTTATTATTTGTTTTCATTTTTTGGGCCAAAGAAGTGCTAAACGGAATTTTTCGACGTTGCTTGTATGTTTTTTATTCCTAATTGAAGTAGCGAATGAAGTAGTGGCAATGAGAGTTTTATTAAGGACAGGAGTGTTATATAAAGTAGAATATACATGCTTTGCTATTTTTAACAACTTAGTAGGTACTTTAGTAGACTTGGTTAGGTTTAGCCATAGATTAGTAAAGATTACTCATTCCTATCAAGAAAATGTAACCAGTTTTGACAATTGAAATTTTCATTGTCATCCATTTTCGTGTTAGAAAAATATTAAAAAGTGCAGTTTTTAGAGCATTTACGAATTAAACGATATTTTTCCGCACTTTTTCTTCGATTTCCTTGTGTTTTTGCACCACTTAACTGCATATGTTGGCATTGTTCCGCGTAAATGACACCAAGACAGTCGGAGACGTAATGAGAAAACAGTCAGCCATTTTACGTATGTGTCAGTCATTTGTAGCTTCCTTCAAATAAAAGGCGGTGAGATATCTTTACTAATCTATGGGTTTAGCATTAACGAAATGCGTTTTGGCGATTGCATCGATGTTGCATTAAAAATGTTTTGACGCCTTGCTACGTTCTATCACGGTTTTTTTATATAATATAGGAGTAGCAGACGAGCATGCAGTCCACCTTATGCTAAGTGGCTACTGCCGCCCATGGACATCTGTAATCAACCCCAGATAGGATTAGATATTCTTACCTGAGGTCGACCACAGATGCGCCGCTACACCTGAGGACTAAGCTGGAAAAGTATGTCTCCCTTACCCACACCCTTCAAACCGGAACACAGCGCGCCTAACACTGCTGTTATTAGGCAGAAATAGGTGTGGCGGTGGTGCCGCCGGAGTCGAACCACAAAGGGTTCTACCACCTTCAAAATCCAATTTGTGCCTTTAGCGTTTGCATTTAAGCTGCATTGTGTTCAGTTCAGCTTGGCTGTCAGATGTAGGTATGCGGGGTGTAGAGATCGATCCCTAAATTTTCCGAAAATCAGCTAAATCGTCGATCGTCTCTTAGAGCACTAAAATAAATCCTTACATAAGTAAAATGCCTTATCACACCTTTCAATGCAAATCTAAGACAATATAACATCTTTTACATCTATCAAGGGCTATGTTGGTATGCCTTATGTACTACATACCTTAAAACACCCTTCAAACCACAACACACGGATAGATAATGTTGGCCACCGTACAACCCTTTCTCTTTTACAGCAGTGTAATATTGCAACATTCCTAAAAATAAAATAATAAAACTTATCTAAAAATCCACTCATTTCAGTGTTGAAATAAAATGTTGAGAATGTCGCTTGGAGAAGGCTCATTACGAGGTCTCTCTTTGTCAACTTTGAGTGGCAAGTTTGGGGCTTTTCGTATCTCAGATGGCTTTATAGACTGTCCTTAATAATTCCGTCCTGTCCAAGATACCTACTATTTCTTGACGGACAAATAATTTTAGATTTACACTTAAAAAAGTATTGAGTTTACTACTCTATTATGTTATTATATTATATATATTATATAATATTCTCTCTATTATATTATTATTAAATTTGGTCTTTCATTCTAAGGATTCGGGTTTGAAACCCTGATCCGTCACCTCTGATTTTTAAGGAATTTACGTATTTAAAAAAACCTCTCTCACTCTCAAACTTAACTCAAGTAAAATACTGTATAGAATATACTTAGTACGTTCAACTGGGGGGTTGCTACCATCTCTTAACACAATATTATTTTAATCATACTTCCTTTTTTTCAGGAAATTTAACTTTTTAAGCAAAATATGACAATTGCAGTTGGTTTTATACAATGGATGAACGAAAAATTAATAAGGCTTAAAGTTTGTTCAACCGTGTATGACGGAATATTTTACTGTTTTAAGGAGGAAATAAAACTTTCCCGAACTATTATGGTATTAAAAGATGGTGGTTGGCCCCCTGAACTGCCATGAATATGATTTCTGTAGCTTCTGAGATCGCAAATTTGTAAAATATGTTTCATTTTTTTTTCAGTCGAGAAAATAACAAGACTAAATTGATATTATCTACTCGTGGAGGTAAACTTTATTATAACTTGATTCAATAAAAAATGTTATTCATCTATATTTCTGTATGTTTGGTGAAAAGAAACTAGAAATACGAATTGAGTTACAACCTTTATTTACAAATTATACTAAACATTTCTATAAATTGAAACTGTCTTACACTTAATGTTTCACCCTAATTAATGTTTCACCACAACTACTTCAGAGGCGTCAACATTTTCACTCAAAAGTAATATAACAGAATGCCATTTCTATGTCAGTGGAGTTGTAAATTCATTTCCGTTCTTGAAGCAGGAAAAAAAGAAAAACGAAAAGTGAAAAAAGATAAAAGATAATAACCCTCTCTTGCTATATTTAAATACGGCGCTAATTACTTTCTGTTTTAATTGCCTCCCACTGAATGTCACAGTTAAAATTGTTTTTACATTCAGGGGAAATGTAAAGAAAGCTCTTCAAAGCTTTTGACGAGAAATTGTGAAACCTAGAATGTCTTATTAGTTTTTATTAATTTATTTTGTAACAGTGATAGTACCTAGTACTTGATGATATTTCAATCTTCTATGCTAGGTCGTATGCTCTAAATACCAAATATTTTTCAAAATTACTCGCATTTTTTTAATCGACTTCAGAGGGTAATGTTTTTTTTGTCTACCACATTACGAAAACTAATATATGCAATTTAGGTCGCATAGGTTAATCGTGCAACGTTAATCAAATTTCAAACTTTTGTAGGTAAATATTGACTAATAATAATATTTTTTTAATTATTACTTCCTAGATTTTGATCCTTATAAGCAACACTATCAGATAGTGGAATAATATAATGAGTGTATTTTTTCTTCTAAATGAACTCGTTCGATTCCCGGCAAGGAAAAAAGTTTTTTTAAAAAGTAATGATGCAGTTTTAGCTTTTATCAAAATCGGCGTCGTAACTTCGCAAATCGTCGTCGTCCTTTCAGCATTTTTCGCAAATCCTTATAGTTTCGGATTTGGCCCTGAAGGCCCGTTTGAAAAAATCACCCTGTATATGTTGTATTACGAGTAAATAATATTGACAATCTAAATGATATTAAATGCTTACTTTAATCTATTTTGTTGACACTTTCATCTATTTTGAGTTCGGTGTATATTTATCTTTGATATTTGATATTGTTCATCTTCGATAAGAAATCTTACACACTACGTGTATGTGCAGGAATCATCGAGTGTCAATGTAAATTTCCGTAACTTGTCCCTCAAATTTACCCATATATAGAAATACCTATCATCACATGAATTCGTGACATTTTACACCGACGCACCGAGCTCCGTTACCGCGCCCGGGTAATTTACACAGGTCGGCGGGTTCCAATTGAAACCGGCTCGTTATCGGGCCCATTTTAACATCGCTACGTTATTTTGCTTATAAATAGGGTAACATGACCGTTTATTTCACTTCCAGTTACAAATTTACGGGACCTGGCGACCTTATTAAAATTTCTTTATTAACACACGAAATGATTTCAAAAACGTTTAAAGTTAAGTAACTCATAAAGGTCTAAGGGCATCCGGTTTCCTAGCCGGGTAGGCATACTGCTCATCTCAAAGGGAGTTGGTACTTCTGTATCAAACCTTAAAGGGTTAAACCAATTTCAAGGTTATATACAAATTATTTTTATGGGCTCTTTTAATAAATATATAATCAATATTCCATAACGCAATCCATTTTAAAACGGACCATAATAATAATTAAATGTAAATAATGTAGGGTTACGGTTTAATTATATTTAGATTAAGCCAAGGGTCGACCTCTGGATAACCGTAAGTAACGCGTAATCGCTTTATCACCGGGTGTTAGGTTTATTGCTTAATAATCTACTTTTATACTATCTAGTTCGCGTAATGGTAGTACAATTGTCTATATATCATGAAGATAATGGAAACCTATATTAATGTAAAGGTGTTACAATTCGCTATGTAATATTACTGTTTGGCAATAGGTATGGCGATTCTTTTCGAAACAGATCGATTCTTGAATCAATTCGAATCTAAATGTGATAAAGGTTGATGATGGAACAAATTAGAAAATCATTATAACACCTGAAATGTTTTTAGATTGTAACATACAATGTAACACACTTTTATTTAAAAAAATAGGATATTAAATATTTGCGTCTTAATATTATTTAGGACTGTAACCGAATTCTCTCACACTGAGAGGAAACCCGTGCTCAGCGTTGGGATAGTAAATAATTACCTGTAGCTACTCATTATTACACCGTAGCCTAATACCGAAGAATTTCACGTTCAAAAAATAAAGATGTGAAAATATACAAGTTCATTAGCAACTTTCTTCCGTATAAGATAGGCGGAATGAGTTATTTAAAACTCATCAACACGTAATGAAGTACTAAGGGACTGCGAACATTCCGTCCCATCTAGATAACAGACGATCGTTAGCCCTGCGTAAAAGTTACTACGGTCTTAGATTTTTCGCAGTAGTTACAAATATATCTAAAAAGGTTTGAAACTTATCTAACCTTATACACCACAGACCTGTACAATACAGGTCTGTGTTATACGTATACTTTACATCTTACTTTTACTTTTTTTATCTACTGATGTATAGAACTATAAAATATAAAATAGGGGGCCAATAGAGAAATACATCCTGTTTCAGGTTATAAATATTTTTTAAAACTAGTTTCTTCCCCTCTTCTCCAAATTTTCACGAGTGCTTAGAACTACAGCAGTTTATTTTAAAAATTAATATGTATTTTAATTTGTTTAAATTTATATCGTTTATTCATAAAATTGAATTTAAGTTTGGTCCCCAGTTTTCGTAACTATTTTAAATATTTAATATTTTTGTTGTTGTCTTTGTTTATGAAATATTTAAAAATGAATTTATTTAATAAATAAGTAATGATAATTTTCATCTTCAAAATATTATACAACAAGTTAATGGTAATAAAAGGAAAATTAAGTAATATTTTTACACCATTCTATTATATACATTCCCTAATATTTTGATTATAGTTTAAGATTCGTTTAATGACGTAAAATGACGTTACCATGACGGCAAAAACCATATGATCGTGTTTATATTTAGGTATAAACGTCACAACGCAGTCGCCGTACAGAATGTATTCAGCGCGCAGTCGTAATCGGCTAATAGGTTAGGAGTACACGTGCTTGACATTTCCTTTATTATCAGTGATATAATAAAATGGATCCGATTAATTTGCAAGAAATGAGTGCGAGTGAATTGAAAAAGTTCCTCGATTCCTTCGATCACGTGTTCTCGGATTGTGATGGTAAGTACTGTGAGAATCCTGTGGTTTTATTATGGGTTGGTTCTTATTGTTTGTTATTAATGCAATGTGTCATCGCTGCATTGCATGAAGTTAGCGATTTCTATGTATCGTTGAGTCACGTTAAAATTATTAATGAAATAGTAATTGACGTTGCATCATAATACTTAAAAATAAGGCTGAAGTTATGATAATATTGAATAAGGTAAAGGATCAACGATGATTTCTAGTGATGTATATATACACCAATTCGCACTTGGCCACCGCTGTGGACTATGGCCTTAATCCCTTTTATTTTGAGGGGAGACCCGTGCCCACCAGTGGAGCAGTAATCGGTTGACGACATATTTTGCTTATAAAATAGTTTTGATTCGACTTATAGCAATTGGTTGCATGCATGGCGTTTATCGATCTTCGATCCGTCAAGGTTAGGTAATCTACACATTCAAGGTTAGTTTTAGTGTTGCTAATTTGTTTGTAATATTTATGGGTATTTTAAAGTAAACGAGATTTCTTTCACAAAATCGACTTCGCTAAACATTCCTTTTGAAAATTCGTTTGCAGAACGACCCCTTTAAAAATTTCCTTTTCACAAAATATCTATTTCAAAAAAATGTTTTCCTCAAAATATGTGGCTTACAATGAGTTAATTAAAAAAGGTAAAGTTTTAGTTTCAATTTTAATAGTACGGAAGTTAAAATAAATTTACTCGTATTATAGTAATGAACTATTAATTTTTTTTGCAGGCAAAGCAATTAAACCTTTGCTATGCGTTAACTCACATTTTATAAGGAAAATGACACAATAATATAAGAAAAGCTAGAATATTCGTCTTCGTAAACTCGTAAATCGCTATATGAGTTTGAAAATTATTAACCAACCATCTTAGACATATCTGTAGTGGAAAATATCTTATGCAACATTGGAAATCCTCTATCTTGGGGTGTGACTTTGTCTACTGGAGTCCAGTTGTCGGGACTTTCCCGACAACTGGAATCCTACCTTTTTTTTTTGTTTTTTTTTGTTTACGGGGGGAAACCTTCAAAAGGTACCCAGTGTCGTGGGAGCGACGTAGGGTTATGTGGGATTCTTACCGCACTAAAACCCACCCGGTGGCCGTCCTCGGCGCTGCGTAGGGGGCTCCGGGATCTCCAAAGGAACGCAACCGGAGCCCTCTTAGCGCGTTGCCCCGTCGGGCTCCGCCCAGGTGAGCTTGGCGCTCGCCACACCGTCTGGTGCGTACGACGGTATGCGACCACACATACCGCCGTCCTTCCCGGGGCCGCTGGCTGGGCGGTTCGAGCTCCCACTCTTGCCGCCCGCAACCCCGGAAGCCCCCTTTTAGTCGCCTCTTACGACAGGCAGGGGATACCGTAGCCCTATTCTGATCCCGAAACTACAGGGACAAACTGGAATCCTACCTGGGATCCTAATATCATAACAACGCATTTACCTGCAGATTGAATCTACCTAGAAAAACAACAATTGAAAAGAATATTATGAAAGCTAGAAATACAGTCTTATTATTATTTATGTAGATCGAGTTTAACTAGAAATTATAATCCGTAATGTGTATGTATTATGTTATGTATAAAGTACTGATACATTGCTTTATCTTGTGGTGTTATAATAATCCTACGCCTATTCTATATCTATTTGCATGATTTAATCAGCTTATCATCAATGCCTAAATAAATATTATACGAGAATCAGAAATAGCTAACGTTGAAAAGGATTTGCCGTCTTCTACCTTAGATAAGTAAAACAGAAAGATACTTCACCGCCTTGAAATTAGATGAAGACACAAAACGCGGATATGTCAGTTCTTTTTTGAATTCTTGGCAAAAAAAAACATTTTTAGAGAAAATTTACGTATAAATGACTAATACTACGAGTACGTATTTTACGTATTACATAAATATTTCAAACATTTTAGCACGGAGACGTGGCAAAACTTTATTTACGTAACAATTTCAATTCTCTAGACTGGTTATACTTTCATGTTAGGAATGATTTATCTATGAATTTTACTCATCTAAGTCTTCTACCAAAGTATTAATAGATGATAATGATCTTGGAACCGGCGTTTAACCATGCGTGATTTAATACTTTCTGGGAATAAACCAAGGGCAAAACTAGTTCCCAAGAAACGTTCAGACAGTAGGTATCTGTACGTAGGTAAAATTATTCTATAGAGCTTATTTAACAGTTTATGATGCTTTTCTGTATTAAACAATCAGTAAAATGCGAGTAGAACTCACGCAACGAGGGTACATGTAAGTATTTTTGTGTTTAGGAAGGAAATATTTTGTATTTGGTAACAAAATTGTTAACGCACTTTCACTTAGAAGATTTTCGTTACTGAGATGTAATCCTTTTCCACTGTTGGGCACGGGCCTTTGATCATACTTCATAATTCTGCTCCAGAATGGATTGATTATTCAATTACTAATACATACAGACAAACATTAAAAAAATATGTTTTGACATCTTGCAAATAATGCAACACCTCGAAAATAATTATTACGGTTACGTGCAATATTTTAAAGTACATATGAATGAAAAGATGACGCGTATAAAATGTTGATATTGTTGCACACGAATCATATTGCATCATATGTCATTCCAAATCCCTACAAAGATAAAAATCGCTTGATCAACAATATGGTACGATTGTGAAAAACAATTTATGAAATTGGAACATGTTTTAGGTATTGTAATATTGTAAAGTTATAGCCTTGAATAAGCATGAACTGAATATTAAGGATCTTATAATTATTTTCTGGCATATAACATGTACTTCAAATTTTATCAATAGCCTTTTTGCTTTTAAAAGATCAAAGTAGCAAATTAATATGTCTACTTGGGATCAGTCGTAGATTCTTTGCTACTAAGTTAAACAGCTAGTGTATGGTAGAAATAAATAATATCATCAACAACCCATTACTGTCCCACTGTTGGGCACGGGTCTCCTCTCAGAATGAGAAGGATTATGCCATAGTCCACCGCGCTGGCCAAGTGCGTATTGGTATACTTGACATGCCTTTGAGATTTTTTCTTTATAAATCTCTCAGGTATGCAGGGTTTCCTCGCGATGTTTTCCTTCACTGTTTTAGCAAGTGATAATTAAATTCTAATACGCACATAATTTCGAAAAATCAGAGGTGTGCCTGGGATTTGAACCTCGCGCCCCTCGATCGAGAGGCCGAGTTTCTTAACCACTAGGTTATCACTGCCAATATAACTACCAATAGAAATAAATAATTCCTTTTACATTTGTATTAATTTCCAAAATTATTTATCATAAACATTATCAATTCGATTCTTCGTTTCTGGGAAATGATTTCATCTTTATTAGGCCATAGTCCATCCTGGCCCGTGCGTATTAGTATACTTCACATACGTGTGAGATTTATATATAAAATCCTATAAGATTTATATAAGTTTAGGTTACTTCACGATATTTCTAATACGCACATAACTTTGAAAAATCAGAGGCGCATGCTTAGGATTTGAACCTCAGACGAGAGAACCAAAATCAGCTACTATTTCAACTTTTTCCTTCCCAGGCGTTCTTTGGACAGAAACCACTCCACTCCCAGGATCAGGAGACTTTATCAAGTTGATGAGGCGGCTCGGGAAGACCGTGAACTTCGTCTCCAACAACAGTATTCGTACACGGCAAAACTACGAAGATCTGTTCAGGGAATCAGATATAGAAGCTGGTTACGTGAGTAGTTTGAAGAATTTTCATAGATTTCAGAAAACTGGGAGTAAAAATGTACCTCTAACATAATAATCGTTTATATCTTTCCAATTGACTACAACTTTTTATATTAGTATTATCTTTCAGTGTTACTGAACATTTTTTCTACGACTAAGATTAGAAATATTGGAATATAGGTGATAGAACCCTTTGTAGTTCGAACCTGGTGGCACCACTGCCACACCTATTTATAATGAATAACAGCAGTGTTAAGCGCTGCTGTGTTTTGGTTTAAAGGATGCGGTAAGGAAGAAGTACTTTTCCGAAAAATCTAACTTTTGTTACAGGAAAATCTTTCAGTTCCGTCAGTAGCAATCGCAGAGTTCCTAAAATCAGAAAATTTTAACAAGACTGTCTACTGCGTATCTTGTCCTGAAACAATAAAAGTGTTGCAAGCAAACGGACTTAAGTGCAAATATGGGGTTAGTATTGAAAAAAATAAATTATATTACATTATGAAGGAAAACGCTAATGAGTTCTGAATAATATTCTGAAAACAAGGTCTTCCAATCAGCATTCGGGTAGTCTAGTAAATTGTAAACTACACCCATCCTATTCAGAGAGATCCATACGTATAGATATATTTTGAACGATCTCCTACTTATTTTTGCTGGGCAAGAGTAGTGAAAGGGTTGTGCCGGCTATACATTATTGTAAAGCAAAACCCTCTTGGAGCGGGAACGAATGAACTAAATCCTGAAGCTGTTGGAATGTGTACGATTTCAAATAAATATAACACTAAATATAAATATAACTGTAAAGTAAAATATATTGAAAATATACTTATCTGAAATATCCTCATACTCAAAAAATAATAAGAGTCGAATGACACCGACAGGGAGCAGAGTAACGTCCTATTAAGCGTCTAGAAGACCATCCCAGACTGATATTACTAACCTTTTTATGCGACTGCCAAGGAAGGGTTATTATAGATGATTATAAACTACCTCACTCTGCCCCACTTCTGACCACCGGTTATGACGTAATTATAAACATTATTCATATTTATAGAAACAACTTGCAAACTTGCAAACTTTCTACTTAGTACTAATCTTTGTAGCTCCATTCACACAACTACTAACTAGATCTAAGCAACGTTTTGATTTAAGGGGTGTGGTAAGACATATCTACTTATGAGGCATTTTAATTCAAAAATGATTTCAGCCGGACGTAGGTGCAGACTTATACACAGAATACGTGCATTACCTCGATGATGACGAGGAGATAGGAGCAGTGGTGTTCGACTGTGACTTCAGGGTCAACATGCCCAAGATGTACAAAGCCATTACATACCTTAAACGGCCAGATGTGCTCTTCATTAATGGAGCTAGTGACAAATCTGTGTCTTTGAAGCCGGGGTCCATGATATTTAGTAAGTACACACCTATTGCTGCCTCATAACAGCAGCGCTGCTGTGTTCTGGTTTGAAGGATATGGTAAGGGAGACACGCCTCAGAAAGTCTGAGGCGTTCCAGCTTAGTCCTCAGGGGTAGTGGCGCATCTGCGGCCGACCAAAGATGGGAATATCTAATCCTATCTGTGGTCGATTACAGATGTCACTTTAATTTAAAATTTGCATAAAGCTTATAGAAAATCACACTTTTGATGTTTGGTCTGATGCTTGCTGATGCAAAGGATATTAAGGGCGCTGTTGTAGGTCGTACTTACATTTAGAAAGGGTTATAATTGAGATGTTTTGAGGGCGGATTAGACATCCATCAATCAATATGTAGATTATTAAAAGGAATTTGGAATTGTAAATAAATTATATCGTTGATGAAATTACTAAATGAATCACATACGCTTGCAATTATGATCATAAAATTTATGATTTAATTATAACATAAATATTTTTTTTTTTTTTTGGCCAAATGTATTTTATTCAAGTTTAACAACAATATAAATTTAAACAATAAACAATTTAACACTATTTAAAATAAAATATAACTAATACAATTAACACTAAAATTTATAAATAAAATAAATGAGCCAAATCGCTGCACCGTGGAAGTGTACCCAAGATACTAGCAGCATTACCTCGCTGAATTGACAAACTAATTTGTTGGCCGAGGTAAGCTCCAGCTCTTGGGTCACCGGAGGCCTCAATCAGGCGCGAAGACATTCTTTATAGATATATACACGTAAATAATTAATGATTTAAATTCATAGTGAATTCAGACATTTTAGTTCCGACAATCATCCTGCACTTATTTTGTAGGTATTGGTGTGTTTACGGAGATAGTGGCGTCAGAGGCTAAACGACAACCCTTAGGGTTGGGGAAACCAGGCAAGATGTTTGGAGAGTTCGCGATGAAGCGAGCCGGTGTTACAAATGCCAGCAGGGTGCTCTTTATCGGTGATACGTGAGTGTTTATGCATAGTTTCTTAGATATGTTATACGCACTTGCTGACAACTTGCTGACTTGTCAACAAGTGAATCATAAAGGGTGTTCCTATGAGAATATTTTCTTATTCACTTCTTGACTTGTTATAAAAGTAACTTTTACTAAGGTACGTATTTGGGGACATTTGTAGTCATTTGTTTTTACCTGACTGTCGGGAGTAATATTTTTAAAGCATATGAATGTATGTCGCTTGTCATCCTGCTGCATGTTCTTTGTCATCCTGCAGGACAAACAGCCTGACGGATTTTAACATATGATGTGTTGTTGGATTCGCCTTAATTGTGAGAGTGACATTGGCTATATTCTTATGCAGTCGGGTTTCTGTTTTTATTAATCTATAAATTAATTATAATTATTTTGTTCCATATACCTTATTACTTTAATAATAAGTTAATTGTTATTATTAAACTCGATTTAGTTAGACTACTATTTAAATGCTTGAAATAGTAACAACTGAAATCAAACTCATCTTGTAGGTCTTGAAGTCATGTAATAATATAGTCACATAAACGGTACAGAGTAACGATATAACAATTATACGTAAGTAAGTTCACACTAGTGATTAGAAGTATTATAACTACACAAGTATCTCCGTTATTCGACTGCTCTTGCTGAAGTCTCCGACCAGAATGTCGCTCTCTGTTAATTCGAGCGCCGCCAAGGTGTCGTCCCCACTTCACCTACCCGCATCTGTTTTTAAACTGTAGTATCAAATGAGTCACTTATTACTTTAATGTAACGTTATAAAAATGTGATATCGTTAATATCCAAGCTTCTTATTAACGACGATAACATTCGGCCGTCCTGCTCACACGTTCGTCCTCGATCGTGTATGGTCTGATGCAAGAGCTGCAAAAGAAAACCAGTTGTTTAATGCCTAAGTCCAGAAGAGTTACACATTTTCTTGTAATACCGACTCGCACGTAAGAGGCCCGAACTGTTTATCAAAAACATGGCTTAAACTCTACGCATTTTCTTGCAATACCGACTCGCATGTAAAAAGCCCGAACTGTTGATCCGAACCAAGGCTTAAACTAGGTGATGTTCATATAGAATCACACTAGTTGTGTATTACCTAGGTTATAAATCTGCCCCAACAGTGTTCACCACGGATTTCTGTTGCAGGCATAGTTCATAAGGACTCTTTACATAAATGTCATATGCGCGACAGGTATTGAAGCGAATGCATTAGACCATTGTTAAATAATAAAACACACGGTTTAAACTAGGTGATGTTCATATAGGATCACTCTAGTCATGTATCACCGCAGTTTTTATACCTTGTTTACGATAACATTCGGCCAGTGCTCAACTCAAATTTACTCTAAAAATGCAATATTCACTCAATGTAATACATCCACCCAACATACATACATACATACACCCAACCATATGCATCACCAAGAGACACCCGCGAACATTACACTGCTCGAGGCATCTGCACTAATCCATCTTAACTACAGATAAATAAAAATCAAACTAAAAAAAGTTTCCTACACCTACAGTAATGACAACATCTAGCTGCCCACTTTACTTATGTCTGGATTCTAAGTCCAATAGTTAAATCTCCAACAACTATTGATTCGATAAAGTTACGCATCAGAATAACGACGTTAATCTTATTAGTCCATTTCGGAATGCTCAACAACCTGTTCAATAACTGTTATCTGATAGATAGATAGATCTATAGTTGGCCACTAAATGAATCTGTGCGACTCAAAATACTATTATAAAATTATTTTATTACTACTTAGTACTTCTTTTAATTATTACAATGTTATTTTATACAAATAGTTGCCTTTCCAATGTACGTCTTTTATCAACTGATGAAGCAGTATCAAAATAATAATATATCGTGAATATTTGAAATGAATGATATCAAAGTTAAAGACTAAATAATGGTAAACAAACCATGAATTTCACACAATATAACACGTATAAGTTGTATGAACCCAATTTTTTTACGTTATTTATCACAAATTCAAATTATTTCTTTCAAAGTAGGGCCACATAACCCACTTTTGAAAATCAGAAAGAAATTTCATTACATTAAATTGAATTTATATTCAGTTATAATAATACATACTATTACATGAATTTCAAAATTTAATTAACAAAGCAAAGGACCCATGCGTTCACGTCAGCGACATACTTGTCAATTGTGTATGGCTTAACTACTTAACTTTTTTTTTTTTTTTTTTTTTTTTATTTCACCAAAAGTTTTAAATTAAGATTCCCATAAGGAAGTTATAGTTTGGGCTATTTTACTGTAAAAGTTATGCATTATACTAAGGAAGATTTGCTAGACTTTACGCAAACGTCGTTTTTAAAAAAAAATCAAATAATGTTATGGAAAGAATAAACACATTAAAATGGTCCGTTAATCTAAACGGAGTTTAAACAGACCTTGTCTTACATTGAGTTCCTCGGAAGCGGATTTTTTTTTCCGTAGGTAGTTATCAAACGGATAGTGTTATTGAATACACACTCGTAAACTACCTACCAAGAAAAATGACTTCAGAAACCGGCCATTATTTAACTATACTTATTTGTGTCTACAACTGATAAAAGATTTTTTTTAAACACGCTTTTATTTTTGCCACGCTTTTATTAACTTGACCTGTATGTATGTAACGGAATATTTGAATTCGATTTTTACCTACTTTGAACGGTCAGATTTATTTAAAAATTTTGAAATACCTATGACATGACATGATTTTAATAATCTTGTCCGATTCTAATTTTGTCTCATCACGATCGTCAGATTTAAAACTATAACTGTTTTACATAACATGTGGCTCCTTATCAATCACAACCTAAAATTTCTATGACCTGAAAAAGGTCTATTAAAGTTGATCATGATTTTATACCAGCCAGCCAAACAAACAGTTAGTCAAACTATCTTATGATACACCTTATTACCGAACAATTCATATTTATTATATATATTTCAAACGCCTCGGCTTCACCTGACTTTTATATAGTTTGTAATAAAAATTATATTAGTGCGTAATATCTATATAGATTATATTAATATAATATGTATCATTTACAACCAACACTCTCAAGGAGATGCTCGATGTTTCTATAGAGAAAACCTAGACATGACGCAATTGTGAACCGTATGAAATTTATATGAAAAGTAAATTATTGTATAAGAAAATCCCATCGAAATGTACCTATGCTTTTATTTGATTACATTATTATTCATTTGGCTATGATATACATATAATAAGAATGAAATCTTCACGTGTTTACATCGAATATATTTGAAAAAGAAAAATTGTCTGTCGGTTTGTATACTTGAAAATGCATTAAAACCAAAACTACGAAGTCGATGTCAAAAGTATACATTTTTTTTAAAAAAATATTACATGACCAGGTAATGGACAATTCCAAATTACTAACGTACTCCGTGATCTTGACAGAGGGCATTGTATAATTCAAATTATATTTTGAATCCACATGAACAAAGTCGCAGGCAAGACTCGTTTTAAAAATGCAATTCAAATTATATTTTGAATCCACATGAACAAAGTCGCAGGCAAGACTCGTTTTAAAAATGCAATTCAAATTATATTCTGACTCCACATGAACAAAGTCGCAGGCAAGACTCATTTTAAATATGGTATACAAGAGACTATCTAAATTTATGTAGGCTTCAGTGACCGTTTCTCACTTAATACGTATAATAACTTAATTGCTGTAACTTGTAAATAGAACTAAGCTCAAGTTATAAAAGCATCAATTTATTATTATTATTATTATTATTTTACTTAAAATAATTTATTCTCAATCCCATACAAAGTGGATCCCGTTTATCATTTCGTAAATGGCTCACATAATTAATAATATCGATAGTCTAAGCGTCTCAACGTTTAAGGTACAAACTTCATTTACCAGTATTTGATAGTGCCCAATTTTCAAACCAAAAGGACGTGTAATGTGTCAAATTCAAATTGAAATTTAAAGATTTAAAATTACGAGATGTAAAGAAATATTAATACAAAACGAAACGTTGCATACTAAATTTAAAACAGACATTTAATATTATGTATAAGTGAGTCAGTCTGAAGTAGAATGGGAGATAAGAGAGATATTTTTATATATAATATTCCAAAGACCGCTGCGCATAAGTTTCTCAGTTTTCTTATAGATCATTAACTAATGTGCATTTATACTTTATGGGAGTCAAAACACAGTAGTACACAGTACTGCGTGAATTCGCCTAGAATTGATGGAAATCTAAATTTGGCAACGTACGTATGCTTCTTTCATAACAATTACGTATCAAGTATATGAAATCAAAAGGAAACTTTCATTGATTTATAAAATTAAAATGTGAACAATGTAGATGTGAATGCAAGTTTATTTTTAAATATAGTCAATTAATATCCAAAAAAAAAAACAATAAACCTTAAACTCATTTACCATTTCCCTCCTGGGTACACTCAGCCACTCAATACCGTGGTCGTGATACTTTTTTGCAGGCAGTTAAATATGTACCACGTACATATTATACATTTCTGTACAATTATGAATAATCAAAATTTTGCAACTTAATAAACGTGTCACTTATATCAAGTAGGTATACTGTACTCTGTAACTGCGTTTGTTGCTACCGCATAGTCCCTTCCATACAATAAAAACAAACGCATATACGTAAACCCCGTTTGAAACATTAAAAGTTATCAAAAATAAATTCAAATCTAACCTGTATGCAATTTCTGGCGTACATTAGCCTATATTAACAACCATTAGGTTCCCATATCTATAAAGCCTGACATTTAAGATTAAAGATCCTTAAAATATTTTCATAAGTACGTGTATTTCTATATATTTCAAAGTAGGTGTAACTTTAGAACAATTAGGATTTACTTTTTACACCACAGAATTTAACCAAATGGACAGATTTACCACAAGAACTGCCTTGCAAAATTACTTTTAGACACTTCTTCACAGAAAATGCACTTATTTTGAAGTAAACACCTCAGTTTACAATGTTAACAAGTAATTTGATAAGAGTAAAGTTTGTTCACAAAATTTAAGTATATCATTTTCAGAGGGTATTAACATTTCATTGAATTACTAGTCTCAATCTATCCATTTTCTTAATTCAAATGAGTTTTCCCTTACATCAACGACATTTATCTACCCCCATTTTTACTTATTCTACCAAGATGAATTCACATATGACATAATAATGTTTTAACTCACGGTTTTTATTCCTGTGTCAAGTATGTTCGTACTTACGAATCGCCGTCCATGATTGTGAGCTGGTTCTTGTACACTTCTGATGAAATCAAACTCATCTTGTAGGTCTTGAAGTCATGTAATAATATAGTCACATAAACGGTACAGAGTAACGATATAACAATTATACGTAAGTAAGTTCACACTAGTGATTAGAAGTATTATAACTACACAAGTATCTCCGTTATTCGACTGCTCTTGCTGAAGTCTCCGACCAGAATGTCGCTCTCTGTTAATTCGAGCGCCGCCAAGGTGTCGTCCCCACTTCACCTACCCGCATCTGTTTTTAAACTGTAGTATCAAATGAGTCACTTATTACTTTAATGTAACGTTATAAAAATGTGATATCGTTAATATCCAAGCTTCTTATTAACGACGATAACACAACATTGAACAATCGTAACTCATGGCCAATAATTAGGTAATACCTGCATAACTAATTCCTAATTAAATAATGTTCCATAAAATTAACTCTCACGATTAAACCAGTAATGTAATTACTAATAATAGGAATCAAGGTCGAAATTGAAGTCAATTATATTGCATTTGAGTGTACAAAAAGTTAAGCTTTTATTAGCAAAAAACCTTAATACGGTGCCGTATTTTTTGGTTATAACCTAGAATAGTATAATTCTTTCTCTACCAAGACCTGGATAGCCTCTCTGTAGTAGAAGACGATTGTATGCAGCCCTGTGTATAGTCCAACGCTGGGCCCGAGTCTCTTCCTATCTATAATACAAGGAGGCCAGGAATACACTTCTTTACGCTGTTGTGTGTTGATGGGGAAAGGGTTAGTTGTGGGGATATATTTATCTTTTTGTCTACGATAACCGCAACAGAGAATTTCCATTTTTTTACCTTCTCATTTCAATTTTGCTTTATAGGATCGAGCAAGACATTGGATTAGGCAGAGCTTGTGGGTTTCATACGCTCTTAGTTCTGACCAACGTTTCTAAGGAGAAGATGATGGCGCATCCAACTACAAAACCTGAGTATTACGCGCAATCTCTTGGCAGCTTAGTACCATTACTTAGTCAGTAAAGTAGGCAAATAAACGCTAACGCAATAAACGTATAGCTAAACTAAAAAATGTATTGTACCAAATATATGTATGATGTAGTTCAGTATTAATCGCATTCCCTGTTCAATTGTATAAATGAAGAAGGTAATTGGTAAACTGCTGTATAATTATAATTTTAAAAACACTGTATAGTTCTGACTAAAAACGACAAGTACTTTACGTTATCTACACAAAATGTATGTAAATACATACCTACATACAAAGTTCAATAATTGCATTCCCTGTTGAATTGTGCAAATTTATAAATTAAGGATATTATGATGAACTGTTTAATTGAATCTAAAATATCCGAGATTTTTGTATAATGTCCATTAAAAATAGACAAGGTAACACTGTTATTACGTAATTTAGTATTATAAATAATTCCATATTGTTACATGTTTGTGTTGGTGTATTCATGTCAATAGTAAAAAAAAGTATTGTTGTAAAGGTCTGTATAATTTAAAATAAGTTCTGTCGTATGTATTAATGACATTACATAGTTTTATTTTCACTAACCGTGGTTTTGTCGCCTGTTAAAATATTCTAATTTTCAAAACAAGAAAATTCCTTAAAAAGCACGTGATATTATATGTCTGTATAATATATTTCTTATATGCCTGTATAATTAGATTTAAAAAGTGCTTTACTAAAATGGTTGAAAATTGTGAAAACGTATCGATATCGAAGTGTAAAATAGCTAATTTTTATTTTCAAGATTATATTTTTATATACAGCAATATATATTTGTGATAATAGAAATAAAATGTACAAAGCATATTCTACTTTAGTTTTAAGTAGTGAATTCAAAATAAACGGTATTAAACAAATATAAAGTTTTATTTGACTATTTTCTACAGTATTATCTTTACGAATATAATTAACCATCTTATTTGATATCTCAAGTAATTAATGCGAAGCTAACAATGATAATAAAAGATAATGTTTACTTTACTTTTACGATATCATTTTCTTTAAGACGGTAAAAGGAATTGTTTTCTGTTCAATTTCATGAACTTGATTACTTGTTAAAGTTTTCATTTCATGGTTAGGATGAGGAATATTCTTTCAGTGTTGTTCCTAATTTTTGTGCGAGAATTGTAGAGTTAAAGGAGTTAAAGTTTTGTGTCAGAACCCTTTGTGCTTTGACTCCAGAGACTCCACCGCTACACCTATTTTCGCGTAATTACAACGGTGTTAAACACCACTGTGTTTTGATTTGTAGGATGTAAGGAAGACATACTTATCCAAACCGTTCCAACTTACTCCTTGGATATGTCAACCACAATATTTAAGATATATCTGGCAATGTTTGAAAAACCAAAAAGTGATCTACGATTTCTAATACAATCCCAGATCAAAGATTCGGAGGGATAAAATTGATTCCAGGTAGCGTGACATTTATATTTCGTCCTTCAATAAATCTTGCCAAAGACTTTCCACAAGCGGAAACGTCGAAATGCGCGTTATCGTTGTCACCGATACTGAGTATCTGATTCGCTCTTGTGGAGAAGTTGATAAAACCCATTATGGTTTGATTCCGGAGACCTCACCGCCATGTCTTTTTCTCTTAATAAAAGTAGTTTGAAACGTTGCTATGTTCTAGGTTGTAGGATTACACAAAATAGTCACACATGAGACATTTCTTTTAAAACCTTAGTAGTATCATCAGTGATTTCGGGAAAGTAAAGTAAGATGCGTTTATACCAAAAAAATCTAATGTTTTCACCTGTTTCCACCAAAATCTTCCATCTGAAATATTAGTCGAACGCGGAAAAGCTGTGAAGGCCGCTAGGGCCAGTAACTACAACATTACAACGTAAACAAAACATGGTGCCAACTGGGATGAAACTAAGAATAGTTCACCTTGCAATTTCACGAATGATGGAAGTTTATTCTGTTTAGTGGCTAACCAGAGTGTCAGATGTCGTAGATCTTCGCTCTCGTATTTATCACGCGTTATGAAAGCAGAAAATCTCTTACCTGAAACGTCACCTATGCCGCATAGCTAATAACATATTCCGCTTAGATAGGATTACAATATATAAGTTTTTAAGCACGTTAGACCTAGTAAGTTACTTTTTACAAACTATTTATAAAATGGAATTAAAAAACTAATAACATTAATACAATTTCATCACTGCAGAGGCCATCGTTCTAAAATTGTGTCATAGATTTATTAAGGGACACGGCACGTAAATTGGGTTACGTTATCGGATCACAGAACTCGATCCCGGTGTTGAATTTGTTAAGGACGTACGTGAAACTATTATCGCTCTTTTTACACTGTTAAAAATCAAATAAGATCCTGTTCTACAAAAAAGTCATATCGAAAATTCTGATAGAATTTGTAATATTGAAAGAAAAATCCACATGTATCTTCATGTGGATTTTTCTGGGCCCAAGAATACGGCTTTGTCATATTTTTGTACCTAATACAAGAATAATAAACGAGAATGCAGTCTAATGGTAAGTAGCTACTGCTACCCATAAATATCTGTAATAAATCTATATAAGATTATATTCTTACACGTGGTCGACCACAGATGCGCCGCTACTTCTGAGGACTAAGCTGGAATACCTCGAAATATTATGACGGCATTAGGCAAAAATAGATATGGCGATGGCGATTAAATATCCGTTTCATGTTTTTTTTTTATAATATAGGAGTAGCAGACGAGCATGCAGTCCACCTGATGGTAAGTGGCTACTGCCCCCCATGGACATCTAATCGTATCAAC
Source organism: Epargyreus clarus clarus (assembly GCA_014595695.2). Lineage (NCBI taxonomy): Eukaryota > Metazoa > Arthropoda > Insecta > Lepidoptera > Hesperiidae > Epargyreus > Epargyreus clarus. The sequence continues at coordinate 366,062 of JACTTY020000094.1, forward strand.
CCCAGATACGATTAGATATTCCTACCTGAGGTCAGCCATAGATGCGCCGCTACCCTTGAGGACTATGCTGGAACGCCTCGGAAAAGTATGTCACCCTTACCACACCCTTAAAAACGGAACACAGCAGCGCCAGACACTGCTGTTATTCAGCAGATATAGGTGTGGTGGTGGTGCTGCCAGAGTCGAACCACAAAGGGTTCTACCATCTTCAAAAATGTTGTTGCGCAAATAGTCATCAAAGAAGAGTTCGAGACAGTATATATATTCATCTTAGCGTATGTCCATGGTACCAAGTCGTGAGTGTCGTAAGATGTAGAGGGGCCAACGACCAGCGACACGGAACCATAGTGGAAGCACTCAATAACATTACGCTATAGTATACAGCGTAATACTTACAAACATTGTAAGTTGAATAGCTTGTAAAAATGAGTACCTACATGAAACTGCTGCAGCGCACACACCAATGTGCTTTCACATCGAGTAGCAATCCCCAAGTGAGCACCTAACTTTTACGATAACGAATATTATCGTACGTGTTCATGCTATGTATGTAATAGCTATGTCACAAGGTTTCATTAAGAGGCGAATTTTCCTTAAAAGCTTGCAATGTTTTTCTAAGGATACATTAAGTCTATTTGTAATCTTGTTATATGTACATTATTACATTATTTACAATTGTATGCTAATCCTGAAAAGAATAAAAATCTGGAACTTCAGCCTCTGGAGATTCAGCTTGATCTCTCTTTAGTATGCATCGTCATATAGTGGGGAGGTCAATCAAAATGGATATTAGAACTTTTTCAGTTGGGAGTTTTGGGCAAGAGGTATTTTAGAAGAATAGATGAAGTTCTGAAGACTGGTTTTAAACGCGAGTGAAACTGTATATAACTATTTTCAATGTTGGATTTTTTCTTATTTTCATAATAATAAGCCACCGTTATGTGATTATTTCGATGAAATTACTGGAAAAAGCATCCAATAAATTGTCATAAATGTTTCTAGCAAAGTAACTTATGACGTCATGCACTTTAGTAACGAGTGGCTATCCTCGAGCGAACACCTAGGTTTTACGATAACAAATATGACGACAGGTACACGCGACGCAATGTACCCATCTACTATACGCTTTTAGTCTTAGAGGCTTTTAAAGAAGTTTTACTTCTCTAGGTGCATAAGAGAGTATACCTGGTCAAAATAAAGTATCCGCGGAATTTTGAAATGCAAGTGAATACGACAGGTTTAATAAATTTTGATCGGTTCGCACATGTCATACTGAAGATAATCCATAATGTTCGAGTAGGTAATAGAATATAATACGAGTATCTCGTGTCTCTTACAATAAATATTACTTTTTTATTATTTACATAATTAAGCATTATATAACTTGCATTTCTTTTCGACGTAACAATTTTATTAATAACTTTTATTAATAGCTGTGCCCCGCGGTTTCATCCGCGTTAAAAAGTAACAGGGGCACAGCTACATCTAAAATATAAGTAGCCTAAGTTACTCCTTATTGCATCAGCTACCTGCCAATAAAAATCCCGTCAAAATCGGTCCAGCTAATTTAGAGATTAGCCAGAATAAACAGACAGACAAAAATTGTAAAAAAAATATTTTGGTGTATGTACCGTATGCATATTTATATGCATGTAGTAAAAAGCGGTTATTTCAATATTAAAAACAGACACTCCAATTTTATTTATATGTACAGATTAATTCATACAAATTAATTTTATTCGAGTTTTCCAGTTTTCATAGAAGTATCTAAGAAGTTATATTTCTTCTAATACAAGATGAGTTATTTTTATATACGTAAAGAATTGTTTCGATCTTTCACAAAAATGAAAGGATAGAATTTCGCAATAATCTCGATTCACGTTTAATAATGCAGAAAAAATTATAAAGTATAAAAAAAAACAATTAAGATTTTTTCATCATTCAATTTTATTAATTGACTAAGATATTCAATATCAATGGAATAATAATTAAGTATAAGAACAACTTCGTTAAGATTTTACATACACATAATTAAGTATACAATAATATAACTATATAACATTATATGTTCACAATAAATGATATAATGCACTAAAATACTCAAAGTAATAAAAGTCTGGTAATAAAAATAAATATAATTTAAAGTGATTATTCACACATCCATTTATATTTAAGGATTTAAAATTAAGTATAAGACGAAATGCATTCCAGTCATTTTTGAGGTTAAATCCAGCTTAAATTTTACATTTTGGATTTATCAGAATAAAATTTACCCGTAATGCCAATATTTTGACATATAAAAGGTAAATAAAGTTGAATCCCAAGGCAAGGGAAAAAATGAGAATTTATTTTACTATTTATTTTTTAGTACTAAATACCTTAGTTCCGTTTATAAGAGCAGTCTGTGATAAATAAATGTTAGAAACATTATTACATAGTAGGAACATATTGATTGATGACGTCACACCATTAGTTTATTGTAACACATGGTCGAAAACCAAAGGCGTGTCGTGAGAATTCATATAACATACGTATTATTGTTTTTTAATTTACCTATAAGAAAGTAAATAATACTTATTGATTGTACTGTGATTCAAAACAGGATAGTAGTTTTACTACCAGATATCTTCGTGTAGTGCTAACTACTGTGATACTTCCTACAAATTACATAAATAAAGCAACTTCCATTATAACTTTAAGAACATATTTAAGTATCGTATCTAACTAAGTAAAGGCACTAAACTTCCGAGGGACTTTGCGTAGTAATCAGGCTTTGTTGTTGGATGCGCCATCATCTCGTCTTCAGGAATGTTGGTCAGCACCAATAGAGTTTGGAAGCCGCAAGCCTTGCCTAGGCCGACGTCTTGATCAATCCTGTAAAAGGGATTTTTTTAAACTAACAGTAGGTAAGTGGCGCTTGGACATTTCAATATCAAAAAGACCGCCGATGTGTCACAATAAAATATATATAATGATCACTATCCGAATATATATGATGATCACTATCCGTTAATATATTAAATCTTAAAATTGAAGAGTCGTAAAAATAATTTCACTTGTCCTTAATGTAATAAACAGAAGTGTTTATTTTAAGGCCATGGCTCGATTTATTATAATCTAATTACATCCGATAACTGTCTGTAGTTTACTTCATTACAATGTTGCTGACCAACGGATTTCTAGCTAGTCCAAATTCTCTTCTAGTTCTACTGTTTCTATTCAGTTGCTTCAAGTTATTCAAAAATGTAGGTAAAACCGAAGAAGTAATTTTGTCACTTACATATCACCAATAAACAAAACTCTGCTGGGATCTGTCACACCGGCGCGCTTCATCGCAAACTCGCCAAACATCTTCCCCGGCTTTCCTAATTGCACTGGCTCTCGCTTCGACTCACTTGCTACTAGTTCACTGAATATTCCCGTACCTGTTCAAATAAAGAGACTTTTCTGTATTTTTATGAAATTAGCGTACGATAACGAAATCCATCTTACGTTAAGGTAACCATAGTGATCTATTGTCAACCTCGAATTAGAAATGTAGAAACCATAGATATATTATCCTACTGATAATGGTAGAAACCTTAGGAGTCAGCTACAGATGAGTTGCTGCCCTTAAGTGTTCGATTAAGATAAGTATTTAAGTACTACTCTTTTTTTAAGTAATAGTGTAAGAGGTATTTATTTAATGTGTAATGCAGAAAAAAATTACGCTAAAAAATCACGAATGATGATATTATAATGATCAGAACTACCAAAAAATCCTCAGTTTATACAGTTTATGATTTTTGGAGACATAAAAATGTTGCCACCTATCCACTACTCCTGTTGATATTTTGGAACGTAAGAAGAAAATCAGGAAGTTCCTTACCTAGTGACAATGATCCTGGTTTCAGAGGAATATATTTATCACTGGCACCATTAATAAAGATCACCTCTGGCCGCTCCAGGTATGTAATGGCTTTGTACATCTTCGGAATGTTAAGTTTGAAATCGCTGTCGAATACAACTGCGCCTATTTCTTCATCGTCTTCCAAGTACTGTTGGTATTCAGCATAGAACTCTGCTCCCAAATCAGGCTGAAGAGGTTCAATATTAAGAAATTTATAATGTATTGTGGTTATGTATGTGAATGTATATGTATTAATCAATTTTAATGTCTATACAGACGTGATAAATATGAACTCTTTGTCAATCAACTTTGTGGGCAGCACCCTTACACCGATCTTTAGAAAAACCTTGAAGGCAAATCGGATTGAATATGAAGGCTTCCAATTTAGTCTTCAAGAGTACTCGTACTACGTATTTGTAAACGATCTTCGATAAAATTCTATCCTATACGAATTGGCTAACTATGGTCGGTAGTAACAATTTCATATTCTTTAGTTTATGGCGCTTTATCACTTCTTAAAACTTAAAAATCATTATTTTTTGCAACTAGCCGTCCTAGTCGTATGTTTGTTGCTATGTTTGTGTATTCTTTTTTTAAATAAAGTTTTAAAAAGTACTCACACCATCTTTGCACTTGAATCCACTAGCTTTTAATACTTCAATTGTTTCAGGACATGTTACACAATATACAGATTTGTCAAAACTTTCAGATTTTAGGAATTCTGCAATAGCCTGAGATGGAACTGTGAGATTTTCCTGCAACAAAGACAATATTATTATGGAGATTAATTTACACTGTTATTATTATAATTGACTCTGAGAACTATTTTTTTTTACCCTTGTGTATTTAAATTATGTAGGAAATAAATTGCTGCTAAAGAGTACAAGTACAGGGTTCAAGTAGAACACTGAAAAATAAATGAACACGTAAATGAGTATAAAAAGTATTTTAAATAGCTAGAAAATATATTTATCAACAACAATATGAATAGGAACAAAGAAGTTAATTATTTTTAATATAGCTTAAATTGCAGCAATACATCCAGCTTTCATTTATGTATGAAATATAAAACAGGGTCAATTTATTTCAACAGAACAATACTTTCGTAAAATTGGCAATCAGTAACAACAATGCAGCTGATAAATACTACCTTTTATAATAATACTAAGGATAATAATAAATAAAAAAATGTATTTATGGGACCTATTACACTTAGTACTACACTGTGATTGGATAACTTCAATCAGTCTCATTTTTAATTAAAATATTTTTTTATTACCGCGAAGGGTTATGAGGGAACATAGTTGCCTTTTTTATAATATAGGAGTAGCAGACGAACATGCAGTCCACCTGATGGTAAGTGGCTACTGCCGCCCATGGACATCTGTAATCAACCCCAGATAGGATTAGATATTCCTACCTAAGGTCGGCCACAGATGCGCTACCCCTGAGGACTAAGCTGGAACGCCTCGGAAATGTCTGTCTCCCTTACCACACCCTTCAAACCGGAACACAGCAGCGCTTAACACTGCTGTTATTAGGTAGAAATATGTGTGGCGGTGGTGCCGCCGGAGACCAACCACAAAGGGTTCTACCACCTTAAAAAACTTCTACAGGATGGCAAATGATAATATATCTTTCATTATAAATCTTCATCTTCAAATTATTTATTTCGAAGATAGTAGATACTATCACAATGTAAAACTAGAAGTGTAAATGAAGAACGGAACGGTAATCTCAGAAATAAAATATATTTCGAAACTTACGCTGATATGAAACCTTTATAGAACAACTACAAATATAGTGGATTTTAATAAAATCTCAAGTATTATTTAATCCCACATATACAATATCACCGAAAAAAAAAACTTGTATGTAGTAGTTTCTAAAACTCGTTTATTGGCATCGGCGTCATTTATAGTTATAATTATCTATAGACGTTTGATAAAATAATAAAATTCCAATTATTATAATAGTATCGTAACCTGATTCGCAATTCGCATATCGGGTCGCGTGTCATCCGACTTATGAAAATAAATGTTATCACACGTATTATCTCGTATTGCAACCCGGTTAATTAAACGCTATGATAATTCTGTATTAAATTTATCCGGGCGTATCGATACATAATAATTCTCATTGTTACATTTACAGTAGTAACACTTCTCACGATATTATTGGATTGGTATTATTTCACAGTTTCTATAGATAATGTAAATTTGAGTTGTCAAATTATGTTACGTATTTTAAAAGCTGATTATTATTTAGTCGTATTTATGTATGTATGTAAGTATGGATACCTCGGTATTATTTAAGTTTGACTTACTTCCTGGTAACCCATTGAGCTGAATTTTGAATGTGTATGTAAATCGGATGATAATGAATATTATTTAAACAAATCACGTGTCAGTAATTTCCTATTAAAGAGTTCCAACGAAGTCTAACTACAGTTAATTGAATACTATGATGATAAGGTATTACATTCATTCGGGCGTATCGATATAATATAATAATTCTAATTATAACATTTACATAAGTAACACTTCTCATTTGGCATTTCACGGTTTTTATAAATAATGCAAAGTCCAATCGTAAACATATTTAATGTATTTTTTAAAACATCCCTGGGCAACTTATCTAATAGCTTAGCAGCGAAGTCTTATTACAAAGGATTATACCATCTTTGAAGATTTTTGGAAGAGATTAGCCAAGAAATTGATATTTCGACATTATTTTGTTTTAAATAAATTTACCATTTTAATACAAACAAGCTGAATTGGATAATACATTGACGTAATGCGAAGTTTAACTTCTGATGCATTTAGTTAAAGCAGATTAAATATAAAAAAATCTTACATAACCAGATTCAATGCCTGCCGCCTTAAACAGATCTTCGTAGTTCTTCTGTGTCCTAATACTGTTGTTTGAGACGAAATGCACCGTCTTCCCGAGTCGCTTCATCAGCTCGATGAAGTCTCCTGACCCTGGGATGGGCGTCTTCGCCCAGATTACACCTAGGAACAATAAAATTGATTTAAATTTTTACGTATTTTTATTCATGTTATTATTTTCAACAATACTTAGTTTTATGAAACAATGCCATCAAGTTAAGCCTAAATAACTACCGATACATAAGCTACCTATCACAAATTTCTGACAAGTATCTATCATCATTCATCATAGGTAGAGTTGGGGTGATGATGAATGATACGTACATAAATTAAAATCTTATATATAAAATTCTCGTGTCACAATGTTAGTTACCGTACTCCTCCGAAACGGCTTTACCGATTTCACCAAATTTTATATGCATATTGAGTAGGTCTGAGAATCGGCTACTATCTATTTTTCATACCCCTAAGTGATAAGGGTTGTTCACCCTTAACTTTTTTTTGTTTATATGGCAACACAACGTTTGCCGGGTCAGCTAGTAACTATATAAAAATATGTTTAATTATTCTTATTTGTACTTATTGTATTATGGAAACCTATCTAGAATACATTATTGTTTGCTACTTATATAAAGAAATAATTGAAGACTTAGTTCAGTGCAAAGGAAGTGACCATTTGCACTGAACTAAGCCAGCATCATCAGCAACCTTTTGTTTTTCCACTACTCCTGGGTTTCCTCTCATATCGAAAAGTATTTAGGCTACGCTGGTTAAGTGCATGTTGACACACATAATAAACTTCTTTATAAATCTCTCAGACATGCAAGCTAATTCCTTCAACGTTTAAGAATATGATATTTAATTTCCAACGCGCGTAAAATTTTCAAAAAGAGGAGTTGCGCGCCAGGTATGCGAACTCCTGTACCCTTACCATGAGTTTTTACGTTTTGAAAATTATGACTGTTTTGGTATTTGTTTACGTGTTACGTGTCAGTAAAGTTCATCGTCACTTGAGCACTCGCTTAATAATGGATTGAGTAAACGTAACTTAAAATTGTGGGATGTTTTGAAAACTCATGGTAAGAGTACTGGACCCTAATGTAAGAGGCCTAAACATACCAAGAGACTAATACGATATAGACGACTAGACGATACGATTATAAAACAGAAATAGGAGTGTCGGTTATAACACCGAAGTTTAACTGCAATTATACCATTTCAATTAACGCAAATGACGCGATAAGTCATTTATTTACTCAATTATTAAATTATACCAGCAATTTAATACGGAAGTTGTAGGCAACTCTCGTTACCAATTAATCACCCTCTGATAATTACTTCGTGACTGATGAGCCATCGAATATCGAGTTACGGGCTTTAATGGTTGTTATTCGCAGGGCTCATAGCCAAGTGATGGCTGTGGACTGTTTTTATATGGAATTTAAGAAGTAGTTTGAAGTTTCCTTGGTTCGATTTTAGAGGTACTTAGTCTTTTAGAGGTAGCAAAGCATCAGTGGACGACCTCAGAAAGGACTCCAAAGTTATTTAGGGTTGATTTCAAAAGATCTACCTGATGGTAAGTAGCCACCGGTGGGGTTTTTGGTGGCTTGGGGTGGATGGATTATATAAAAAAAATGTGAGCCGTCACGGGACGCCTGGCAGATGTGAAACATCGACATTATTTTGTAAAAGTAATATGCAGAAAAGAACATATTGTGATAGGAACTAAATATGTCATAATGATAAAATAAAATATAACGATTTTTTTCCAGATAACGATGACTATTTCAATATATTCTGGTACTATTAGATTTACAAAATCTTACATAACATTAATAGTATGTCTTGTGTTTAACTGATCTTGGTGACGTCCAGTTTCAATAATAATATTTTGTGACCCCTGTGATGATTGTTGGGTTCTGAAATATTTATAAAAAATATGTTATTAAAATATACAGAAAAAAATAAATTGGCTCCAATATATTAGTAAACTCAAGAATCTTAGCTAGTTATTTCAATATATTACTAAAATCGTAAATTATAAGTATCAATAATGAATGTTTCACAATAAATGCCACTATGATTAGAAAAATTAATTAATTTTTTAATGTTCATATTTATAACAAATAAGAAAAAACTTTCGTGCGCTGCACGCCATCAGCTGATTTTGAAATACAATTCTGTCAGTCTTAATAAATTTATTCTCTGAGAAGAATGACATTAAAATTAATTAATAATTTAAAAACATTGTATGCAATGATTTTTATGTGAATTTTAATCTACCAAGATAGTAGATTTTACATTTGCTGGCGCTCAAAACACACCAAATATACGCGTGCTTAATGCACAGATAAATGCATACTTTAATTATAAAAAAATAATTAACTTACTGATGACTTGATGGTGTGTCATAGTGTGATTTTGCTTTCTTTGCAGAAGGCTGATCACTTTCACTCTCTAAATTATCACGGTCAGACATTTTATTATCAGAAAAATAAGCGGGCAATACTTAAAACATACAAAATACGTCAAGTGGTGTAAAACGAGTTAAAACGACTCCAGTCGCTCTCGCGCGGCGTAGTAATACACACGAATGTCACTGAACAGAACACGTTAAACGTCATTATTTTGAATTTTAAACCTCAAAATGCCTTCTTGTGCAATGCATAAATGCAAAAATTATGCTCGAAAAAGAAACAAGATTCATGGAATCACCTATCACACGTAAATGAAGAGAAATTATTAAATTTTGTTTATTTTTCGTGTTCGATCCGCCATGATTACATGAGTAACCAGAAAGAGACAAAGTATGTTTTTGTCAATGAAAGTGATAAAGACGCAAAATGCATGACCATGCATTTTGCGTCTTTATCACTTTCATTGACAAAAACTTTCATTGATTGAATTGAACTGTCATAGATCAATGAAAAAATTTTCATTGATCTATGACCATAGATCAACAGAACAGAAGTGACATTTTATTGAAGCTCACGATGTTCATACGTGTATGTTATAGTTTAAGATCCCACTGCTTAATTTTTATATTAGTGTGTTTTAGTCAAAATATAACTTTTTATAGTTTATTTTAATAAAATAAAATCGATATATGGGAAATTCTGTATCCTAATCTCTAAATTTTCTTCGATATCTGTGGTAAATAATAAAAAATATTACCATAAAATTTATATAGGATAGTATACGGTATTTTAAAATTTCTTTAATTGACTAAATTAACCTAAACATAATTTAATAAACAATCTTTGTATAGCCAGAAATTAATCCTCAAAAAGACCACGGTAAGATTATATAAAATTCGCATGTCACGATGTTAGTTACTGTACTCCTGCGAAACGTTCTTACTGATTTTCATCAAAATTTATATGCATATTCAGTAAGTCTGAGAATTGGCTACTATCTATCTATTTTTCATATCTCTTAAGTGATAAGGGTTGTTCACCCTTAACATTTTTTTTATTTATATGGCAACACAATGTTTGCTGGGTCAGCTAGTACATTTATAAAATGTACACAACTTTGCAATTAATGGTCGTGTGTAAAATAAAACTGAAAATAATAAACATAAATTAGTAAAGATACTTCGCCGCCTTGAAATTGAATGAAGCCACAAACGGCTTATTAGTAAGTTTTTTTTGAATTCTTGACAAATAAAAACATTTTTAGAGAAAATTTACAAATAAATAACTAATACTGCGTAATTTACATAATAGATAAATAATTATTTCAAATATTTTAGGGACATTTTAGCACGGAGACGTGGCAAAACTTTTTTACGCAACTATTTCAATTCTCAAAACTGGGTACATTTTCTTGTTAGGAGTGAGTAATCTTTACTAATATACGATAATAAATATAAACAATTTTGAAATCGTATATTTTAAACCAGTCGATACATCTGTATAGATACATTCTTTCATCAAATTATATATTTATATAATAATAATTTATTTAGTTAAACTGTACTATAACATTTCTACGTAAACGATGTACTAAAACTATTATCGACAGTTCTGGACATTTTTTACCTTCTGTTCCATTATTTCATTGTCTTTGACAAGCATGAGTATCAATGAGAAATATACGTCCATACGTCCCGTTTTTAACGGGACAGTCCCTTTTTTCGATGCTTCGTGTCGTTGTCTCCGAAATGAACCGTTGCCATTGTCAATTAAGTAACAGTAAATATTATAATTGTGAAAAAAACATGGGGTGCTCCATTTATCAGTTTTCATAAAGCGCCCCACATTTTTTGCACAATTATACTATTTACTTTTCCTTAAATGATTGAAAATTATTTTCTACTTTTTAGTTAATTTTATCATAAAAGCGTGTTTTTTATTATTTCTAACTATATTTTTTCAAGTAAAAAGTATTTGACATAAAAAAATCGATGTCCCGTTTTGACTGAAGTAATCATTGGTCACTATATTCCATGGTCAATATTTACGTTTGCGTACACTTGAAACGCAAGGTCAAACACTAGTTGTCTTTTTTTATCACATTGTTCTAATAGCTCTGTCCCTTATAGAACATTTGTCTATGTAGTTAAAGGTAATCGTCGCCACGCCAGAAATCTTTTTTACGTGCGGCTATAGATGTTTCACATCAAAATCTGATGCTTAGTGATCACAGCCATCCAGGGACATATCAACAGCAAATAGAATTGGAACCTACTTGCCTGGTTATGCTTCTTTAGAAGACTAAGTTGAGACGCCTTGTGTGGCTCTGCCTTACCACATCCTTTAATCAGAACCCCGCAGCATTTAACACTGCATAAGCGAAATAGGCAAGTTGGTTATATTTCTGCAGTCAACGACAAACTGATAGTCCGCTCTGAAGTTGTTGCGAGCAGATGTAGTCGTACAATTTGCTATGGCGAAGCGACTCATTTCTATATTCAGAGCGGAATAGCAGTTAAGCGCGGACTATACCTTTAGAAAGTTTACTCTCATTTCAAAACCAATATTTACTTTACTTTTTGATAATTTTCCCAAAATATCTGTACAGTGAGATAACGTTCAAATTGTAAACACAGACACAACATTTAATTTATTTTATAGCATAAATAAACAGATAATGCAATCCGCATGAAACAAATCTTATCATGCGGATATAAAATACGAGAGATAACGCTATCCGTATCAAAAACTTATATTTTTAAGACTCGCGTGGTAGTGTAGTCACTATAACTGTCTGATACGCATAGGGTTACAGGTTCGATTCCGGGTCAGGAAACCATCAAAATTATTCCGCGATTGAGTTTTCACCATACCAGGCTGATACGTAGAGGAGTAGGTTCGATCCCCGGTCAGGATCCCCGGTCAAATATTTGATGATTGAAGTTTCAATTCAGAGCCTGAGTGTTTTTGTATTCAGTTTTTTCATGGCACAGTTTCATGACGGACAAGAAGGATACAATTAAGAAGCATGCAACTCATCAGATGTTGAGTGGCCACCCATGGAAAGGAACAACTTCAAAAACAAATTAGGTGTTACCTGTCATTCATCACTGATATACTGTTTGCGTAAGTGGAACGTTTTATAAATTCCTGAAAACATGTATGATTTCAGTATGTATAATGTATATTTACTAGGCTATTGTCAGAAATAGATTCAGCATTTATTTTTCTACCCGTTATGACTAACTTGGAACTTGGAACGGTCATTCACACATTCCTTGAAGTACGAATGAAAATACAGAGTACAGAGTACCATTTGCTGCAAATGCTTCCTTGTTTACCGTAACTTCAGATTTCACGAAGTATTAAGCATACTTCGTATAACCAGTTTTAAAACTGAGTTCGCTTAGCAACACGCGTTTTTACATTTTCGAACCTTAACTGTAACGTCAAAACGCCATTTTCATTTGACAATTTCAACATGGAACAAGATACGCGAATATACTCCTAATGCTTGTGGTAATAGGGGTTATGTGAAACAGGAATGGTATCACAAGGTAGAACAATGCGAGTGCGTCTATGCATGTTATGCACGGGATAAGAACATGACTGACTTGTAGGGTTGCCAGCAGTATTCAATTTGAAACTGTTATAAAAGTATTTAATTTTATTTTTAACACGTTTTTTTATTATTTGAAGTATGCATATGTTCATCCGTTAATCATACCCGACATAAAATAAGAGCCCTACCAGAGATTGATCACAGTTGTCTTGCTCTTGCTATCTTTGAGGATAAAATTGGAACGTCTTGGATAAGTACCCCCCTTACCATACCCTTCAAACCGGAATACAGAGTTTAACGCTGCTGTTATTAGGCAGAAATAGGTGCATACGCAGTCAAATAATAAAGGGTTCTACCAACTTCACTACATTTTAAATCATCATCGTCAACCAATTGCTGGTCACATGTCCCTGAGCATGGCCGTAGTGTAACACTCATTTTAGTGCTTCGATCAATTGTTGATCGAAGGTTTTAATGCTATCGATTTCAGTTTTAGTACTCATACATCGTTAAACCTTATCAAAAACCTATAAAGCATGTGTTTACACTACTGTGCTCTGAGTAGCTCAACTGTGAAATGTGTTAACGCTTACTTCTAAGGCACTTCTACTTCGCTATTTTGACCACGTGATCAATATTTTCATACATTTTAGAGTTTCTACAGCGCAAGCGATTGTAAAATGTCAACTTGGCTAGCCCCCTAGATATTTGTTCATTTAAGTCGTCGGAAACCCATTACTGTCCTACTGCTGGGCACGGGTCTCCTCTCAGAATGGGATGGCTTTAGGCTATATTCCACAGCGCTTGTCAAGAGCAAATGGTAGACTTAACACATACATATTTGAACCTTCTTTTTTTTAAACAACTCACAGATGTGTGAGTGAAGTGAAACTTCTGAAACTTCTTCAATGTTTCCTTCACCCTTATAGCAAATTATGATTATTAACTTCTAACACGCACGTGATTAAAAAAAATCGGAGGTACGTGGGATTTGAACCTCGGACCCACTGATTGAGAGGCCGAGATCCATTTTGCTTAGAACCCGTGGTCAACATTCGCAATTAACTTGAGGTCTCATATTCAATAATATACTAGGGCGATAAGGATAACTATCACGTCACGCATCGGTCATTGACCCCAGCCAGCCAAAACCTGAACGTTGAATTTAGGATTATGATTTGCGATTGGCTGTTTTTTGCAGGTGTGCTTAGTGTACTCGTATTAGCAGGCATCAACACATTCATTGCAAGTATGGGACTATGTATCCAATATAATGGAGCTCTTATTTTAGCAGCAACGTGGTAGATTAATATATGCACTTGTCCGCGAGGTGGACTATGGCCCAATCCTTCTCATTCTGAGAAAAGGCCGTGCGCTGCAGTGGGACAGTAATGGGTGGACGACAATTGGTCCAGCCTGGCCCACTAAGCAGCAAATGTCATATTATTCAGCATTTTTATACCTATGTATTAGTTGCTCAATTCCAATTAATTGTACTTACTCATAATATTATCATCATGACGAAGCAAGTTGATAATTAAGTTTCCTCAAATTATGTCATGCTTACAATACTAGTATCTACTTTGATTAAAGTACATGGTTGTAAAATTAAATTCTATCGGCGGTTATTAATAATCAATCTATCCGAGTTTTACTTACCAAAGATCGAAATTTAACTATATCTATCGATATAAGTATATCTTCTACCTATACCACAGTTATGAGATTTTATTGTACTAAGATTTATTACACTGTATTTTATGAGTTTTATAGAGTGAGAAAATATGAGTGGTATTCGCAATTAAATTGTTAGGACACATGAAATTAAATTATATTTATATGAAATAAAATAAATACTAACATAAAATAAATGCAAATACTACTACAATAAATGCAATAATAGATAATTTACATTGTAAGTATATATTAAATACAATAATTCTAACAAATTAAATGAATTATCACTGCAATGGTGTCAATTTGCATAAAATTACTTGATACAAGTACGTATTTTAGAATAATTGTGAAATATTAGGTAATTTAACGTATAATATGTGATACTTAAAATTGCCAAGACATAATATTGCGATGTTATGAAGTGTCATATGACATAGAAAATTATTATCACATTGCTTCGGAAGTATAGAAAATAATAATTTAATGGTAAATATTTCTGTCTTTACTTCTATAACATATTATTTTATTATGTCATCAGATAATCATTGTTTTATTATGATAAATATGAATGGAACCATAACAATATAGGTGTTAACGATTGCTGTCGACATAAAACACGTAACAAATTATTACGATTTTAACGACATAAAACGACAATTCGCTCACACATGTAACAATATCGATCAATAACTGCCGTTGCTAAGGTCAACATAGATATGATAACGTGTTTGTAATCAATGACGCAACTTACCATCACAGTCTGAGAATACATGGTCGAACGAAGCGAGGAACTTCTTCAAATCACTCTGGTTAAGCTGTTCTAAATTCACTGGATTCACCATTTTTACAAAACAGCACTGTTGTAAAGTTTGACACGTGTGTTCCTAACCTACCGGCGGCGGCGACTGCGACTGCGTAGACTGACGTCAGCCGAATATAAATATAGAGCGAGGATTCCTACTGTTTTCTGTGTTTTAATCGTTGCGTCATTATGTAATCTTTGTAAGTATGTAATACGTAAAAATTAAAAAGTTTGGTACTGTTTATTATACTGTTATGTGTAAAAAATGTTATAAAATGTGTCTGGTAAATTAAAGATTACATACCAATTAAATTAAATTAATAATAGATTATTTAAAACTTAATTTAATTTTGGGATTAGTGTCTTCAGTTATTATTTGGCAGTATTACGAGTATATTGGGGAAAGGCATTAAAAATAACAAGGAAAATATTTTTTTTATATCCCATACTAAGTGATTTTTGTGGGATCCGTATCCAAAGGGTAAAAACGGAACCCTATTACTAAGAATTCGCTGTCTGTCCGTCTGTCCGTCTGTCACTGGGCTATATCTCCGGAAAAGTAATAGATATACACATGGGCTATATCTCCGGAAAAGTAATAGATATACACATGGAATTTTAACAGAGGATGTATAATTTTATTATACGTTATTCATCTTCACCCCAACGCCATCTATTGTGGTATCATATGACTAAGTATTAAAATAATAAAATGAATAAAAATAAGTAAAAAATACTGAATGCTGGTACGGAAGCCTCCATGTGCGAGTTCGAATTATATCGAACTAATATGAGTTCTGTCTTAGATAATAATAATTTAAGTCCTTCTCATTCGTCGGGTTTCGTTCCTTGTCCTATTAACACATTTTTAATAGTCGCACTTCTTTTCGACTACGTATCCACTTACTGTTCTTTCCTGACGTACAATGGAACATACAATTAAGTTCAAACATCCACGTACGGACCGTTACATAAAATAAAGAGTATTATGTGAAAACAGAACATCTTGTACATAACAGTTACATTTCATAAACACACACACAAACCGTTGTCAAGTTAGAAGCCAAATTAATGGAGTCTAGCAAAAGAACTGTTATTTCAGAATTTCAGATAAAGAAAGGAAAACTTCTTGGAAGTTCTGAAAAGGTTACACAGTTGAGGGTGACCATAATATTTGGAAAAATGGACACTGTCCAACTTGAATAAAATAAAATATTTTTTAAAGGTTTTTTTTTATAATATAGAAATAGCAGACGAGCATACAGTCCACCTGATGGTAAGTGGCTACTACCGCCCATGGACATCTGTAATCAACCCCAGATAGGATAAGATATTCCCACCTGAGGACGGCCACAGATGCGCCGCTACTCCTGAGGACTAAGCTGGAACGCCTCGGAAAATATGTCTCCCTTACCCATACCCTTCAAACCAGAACACAGCAGCGCTTACCACTGTTGTTATTAGGCAGAAATAGTTGTGGCGGTGGTGCCACCGGAGTCGAACCACAAAGGGTAGTACCACCTTCAAAGCACAAAAGGAAAAAAATCGAAAGCTAAAGATAAAGATACTATAATCTTTAATTTAAATGTAAAATTATATTTAAAAACATATTTTTTATAAAAAAATTTTATGGACATAATAACGCAAACTTAAGCAGAAGGTAACTTTCTGATTATTGTAATTCCATAACTTAGATTGGATGTATTTATTTAAATATTTTACTGTCATAGCCATAGACCAGTAAAGATTACTGACTCACTGTCATCTATTTTCGTGTTTGGAATATATTAAAAAATGTAGTTTTAAAAGATCTTTTACGTATGAAACGATATTTCTCCGCACTTTTTCCTCGATTTCGTGTTTTTGCACCACTTAACTGCGCATGTCGGCATTATTCCGCGTAAATTACAAGATGACAGACATTAAATGGCTGACAGAAATGTCAGCCGTTTAAGCCATTTGATGGCATCCTTCAATTACAAGGCGGAGTTATCTTTATTTATCTATGGTCATAGCATAAGAACGACTTGACGTTAAATTCACGGTCAGTAGCATAGCATTTATTGAACTTTGTCGAATAAAAAAAAGACCCTTAAATTCACTACTGGCACCTGAATTAAAACGAATTTGTAATTTTAATCAATGTTTCGTCTATGCTGTATTAACTACTGCTGTATCACTTTACCAGGAACTATCCATATGCACAACTAACACGCCGTAACCCTACACCGAGTATACGTGCGGTATCTCTTGAAAACTCTCCGGAGATCTGCTAAACATTTTATTTCACTATAAATCGTCTCCTTTGTAGGGTTGTCACAACTATGTTGAAAAAATAGTTTTAATCTTTAAAATATACGACTGGTTTTAAAAACAAGTTGTCGCATGTTGTCGAATTAAGTCATCGATGGGGTTAACTATTTACAATCCACTTGTAAGATTTGACCCTCACAAATAAATTAACAACACAAGTTTAATAAAAGCTTGTAAAATCATCATCAACCCATTACTGCCCCATGGCACGGCTGCAACTTTCAGAATGAGAAAGATTAGGCCATAGTCCACCTCGCTGGCCTTGTGCGTATTGGTAAACTTCACATTCACAGCAGTGTTAAGCGCTGCTGTATTCTGGTTTGAAGGTTGTGATAAGACTTAACCGAGGCGTTCCAGCTTAGTCGTCAGGGGTAGCGGCGCATGTGTGGCCGACCTCAGATAGTCTAAGCCTATCCGGGGTTGATGACGGATGTCCTTAAGCGGCAGTAGTCACTTACCACCAGGTCGACTGCCAGCTTGTCTGATACTCCTATGTTATAAGAAGAAACATTGAAAACTTTTGTAAAAATATTAAAATGTATCAACCCTAACTTACACCGGATAATATCATTTTGTTACCTAAGTAGTGTTTTGCACCCAACTCTACATGACGAAATAAATTCCTATTGTTTTATGTACAAACAAATAAAAGTGTCCATAAACGTAAAATATCTGAGACACGCTTCCTAAAGGATCTTGTGAGTTTTATTGAGGACAAAGTTTTCAGTTTTAGCTGAACTTTCGTGAAATAAATCCTTTTAGTCGGGGAAATATTCTAAACGGTTCCTTGAATTAGCATTAGGTATAAAACTTTTCATTTCGTTTCATTTCTTTATTCTCATATTGAAGATAGTTTTTTTTTAAATTAATTAAATATAATTAATTTGTTGTACTTACGATAATAAATATGTTTTCATATATTACCTATGTGTATTTAAATGTAAAACTAATACGTTCACAACGTATTAGTTAGTCCTTAGGTAGAAAATGCACCAAATTGTATTTTTGGAAGGGCTGGGCGGAAATGACTATCTGTCATGTTCACTTCATGTTCGCTGACTACATAATTTTATTTATAGTAATATTAAAAAATCTATTAATATTTTGAACAATATGGCTAACAGTATATTAGCCTTACAGTCTAGGTATTGAAACATGTAACGTAAGAGTTATATTTAAAATCAATAATGTTAACAAACATTAAAAAGTAAGTATAATATACTTATATCTTTAAGTGGTAATAACCACTTAAAATGGTGTTAATTACATTAAATACTATATTGTATGATAACTAGTAGTGACTTATATTATACAGTATATCTAGTTCAATAGTACAAGGACATAGTTATTAGTAGTTCCAGGCAATTAATACTTGTCTGTTATATTACTCAGTGTCTCTCAGTGTACTCATCGTGTGATAAAATAGTTGTTAGAATTTCAATATTTAAGTTATAAGATACATAATTTAGTTGAAGGTGGTAGAACCCCTTGTGGTTCGACCCCAGCGGCACCTACGCCACACCTATTGCTGCCTAATAACAGCAGTGTTAAGCGCTGCTGTGTTCTGGTTTGTAGGGTATGGTAAGGAAGACGTACTTTTCAGAAGTATTCAAGCTTAGTCCTCAGGTGTAGCGGTGCATCTGTGGCCAAACTCAGGTAGGAATATCTAATGTTATCTGAGGTTGTTTCCAGATGTTCATGGGTGGCAGTAGCTACTTATCATCAGGTGGATTGCATGTTAGTCAGTCACTCCTATATTACATATCTAAAAATTTTCACGTGTAGTATACGACACTGATAAGTCAGTATTTACAGCAACAGATTATGGAAGGTAATGTTTTACGAATCTATATATGTCTCATTCTTTGGCATGCTCTCGAGTCCAAACGGATTGACGAATATTAACATATGAGGTGTCGTTGGATTCGTTTCAATTGTGGGAGTAACATAGGCATAATTTTAAGCAGTGTGTTTATTTTTATAATAATTACTAGTAATCAAATTATTGCTTATAAAGACAGATAAATCCTATGACACATTAGATTTTAAATGCTCTTAATATCCGGCAAATAGTTTATCTACCATGCCTTGGGTATTGGAGTGGATCGAGTTGTTTCGGCGCGACTAATTCCGTTGATTGGTGTAATTTGGAAAAGGTCGGTGATTGTCTATAACAGGAGATTGCTTTGTTTTTTGCTCGAGCAAAAAGCGTAACAATTATCCCGTGAAATGCTGTATACATTTTCTCTTGTGACTAAAATTGCGAACGCGAAGCTTCCTTGTTAACCGCTCGCCTAAGATTTTCAAAAAAGGTAAAAGATACGCAAAGGCAAGTATTTTTTACAACTTCGGGATAAATCATTTTTATTACTGAATTATTTACTTCTACACATGTCTCCCTATATTTAAGGTATTTTCGTAAGTAAATAATTATGTTTGTTTAAATTAACATGTAATAATTTGAAAACAAAAAACCGACTGCTTAAATTAGCCTATATGACTCCCACAATTTAAGGGAATCCAATGACACCTCGTATGTTAAAATCCGCGTAACTGTTTGGGCTGCGTAGTTCCGGGATCAGAATAGGGATTCGGTATCCCCTGCCTGTCGTAAGAGGCGACTAAAAGGGGTTTTTGGGGTTGCGGGCGGCAAGAGTGGGAGCTCAAAACGCCCGGCTAGCGACTCCGGGAAGGATGGTGGTATGTGTTGTATTATTCCGTGGTATTATTCAGTGTGTTTATTTTTATAATAATTACTAGTAATCAAATTATTGCTTATAAAGACAGATAAATCCTATGACACATTAGATTTTAAATGCTCTTAATATCCGGCAAATAGTTTATCTACCATGCCTTGGGTATTGGAGTGGATCGAGTTGTTTCGGCGCGACTAATTCCGTTGATTGGTGTAATTTGGAAAAGGTCGGTGATTGTCTATAACAGGAGATTGCTTTGTTTTTTGCTCGAGCAAAAAGCGTAACAATTATCCCGTGAAATGCTGTATACATTTTCTCTTGTGACTAAAATTGCGAACGCGAAGCTTCCTTGTTAACCGCTCGCCTAAGATTTTCAAAAAAGGTAAAAGATACGCAAAGGCAAGTATTTTTTACAACTTCGGGATAAATCATTTTTATTACTGAATTATTTACTTCTACACATGTCTCCCTATATTTAAGGTATTTTCGTAAGTAAATAATTATGTTTGTTTAAATTAACATGTAATAATTTGAAAACAAAAAACCGACTGCTTAAATTAGCCTATATGACTCCCACAATTTAAGGGAATCCAATGACACCTCGTATGTTAAAATCCGCGTAACTGTTTGGGCTGCGTAGTTCCGGGATCAGAATAGGGATTCGGTATCCCCTGCCTGTCGTAAGAGGCGACTAAAAGGGGTTTTTGGGGTTGCGGGCGGCAAGAGTGGGAGCTCAAAACGCCCGGCTAGCGACTCCGGGAAGGATGGTGGTATGTGTTGTATTATTCCGTGGTATACACCAGACGGTGTGGTGATACAATCTCACCCAGGCGGAGCCCGACGGGGCAGTGCGATAAGAGGATTCCGGTCGCGTACCTTTGGAGATCCCGGAGTCCTCTACGCAGCGCCGAGGACGGCCACCGGGGGGGGGGGGGGGGGGGTCGATCCCACGGCACGGCACGGCAAAAGTTAATGTTGTTAATGTTAAAAAAACATACATACGAACGTACAAAAAGTAACCCTGCGCAGAGGGGTAAAATATAATAAATAAACTTGGAATAATTTTACATAGTTTATCACACACCTACACATTAGTAAGTTATAAGTGTTTAACTTCACACGTAGGTTGAAATGTGGGTGGACTTGAATAACAATAATTCAAAAGTTATATAGAGAAAACTAACTTTAATGAAATTGAAATAGTACCTAGAAATGTCAAGTGCAAATATTATTAAAATCCACCTAATATTGGGACCAGAAAGAATGAAAAGTTTTTATCTATGAGAACGTGGAATGTCTAATGACGCCCAATGAAATCCTTATATCCGTATCAATCCCAGATCATAGATTCTTGCCTTAGCTTATCCACAGATGCGTCCATCCCTGACAGCTAAGATAGAACGCCTCGGATAAGTATCTCTCTTCATACTCTTCAAAGCGGAACGCAGCAGCGCTTATCACTGCTATTATTTGGTAGAAATAAGTATGGTGGTGGCGCTGAAGTTGAACCACAAAGGGTTCTACCACCTTCAATTTTAATAGTTTTAAATACGGCATACCCCTTTACCTCACAGATAGAACTTGTAGAACAGAAAACTAGGGCAACTTACAAAGATAATGAACTATTTTAATTAACCACGACTATAATCTTGAAGCTTGAACATTTCTACTTTAGCTGAAGCTTCGCGACATTCCAAATTTTTGTCGCTACAAATAATTACGAACTTTAGCCATACAAGCGAACTTTGGCAATTAGGGTTACAGCGCAGACGAATTTCCTTCAAAGCCTCAAAGATATTACTTTAAGCCGACCTATTTAGGGAGGTCTCGATAATATTTTTTCATAAAAGGTTTTTAGTGACATTTAAATTGGCAGTGTAATAGGAATAGATGTTGACATTGATAAGTGAGTATATAAACATTCATGTTTTAAAAGGTTTCGAAAAGGGTATTTTCTATTTCAGTCGTGAAACTGTACTTTTGTTTTGATAGAAGAGAGTGGATTTTCAAAACATATTCTTAAAACACAATCCACTAAAATAAAATTACAAACAAGTAATTAATTAAAAAATCAAAAAATCCGACTGCACTATAAAAGCTGAAGTATACGTTGAGCGTTGAACTATAAGTTGAGCGGTTTTGGCTGTACTTTGATTTCTAAAAAATGAAAAAGTCATTTAGTTAGTCAGTCAGTCACCTTGCTGTTTTATATATATAGAAATATGTTTTTATAGTCACCGTTTAATTTCCTTTCATTTGATACCCTATTCGATAGGTTCGGTTATCTTTTTTTTTTAAATGTGTCACTATTTCACGCCAAAAATCCGCCATTTTATTTATTTTTTTCTAACACCTATCTAAGGACACTTGGGTCATTGAGACGTATGTAATGATACCTTAACTGTCGAAATTCATCCAGCCGTTTGTTAGATCCGATCAAATAAAGAAAGACAAACATACAAGATACGCGCGAAAAACATAACCCTTCCTTGGCAGTCGGGTAAAAAAACATTGTATTATTTGCATGTGCATGTGCTGTGTATTAACATGTGCGTGTTTTTTTATCTGTTATTAATTATTTAAGTGAAGCTTAAGCACACCATATTGAATTAAAAGGAACTTTAAGTATTTTTCCCGTATTTGATAATTCGATTAAATTTTATCTGTAAAACATCTTAAACTTTATCGTCTTAACTTGTTACTATGTTTGCTTGTTTACTTTGTTAGTCAACTTCATCCATTATACCAAGTACTAATTTCGATTTTCGAACTTAGAGTAAAACTGAATACCTATTTGAAACCCTTGTCAGATATTAGATTAAGAGAATATCTTAACGACATCTAGGGCATGACAGTATCAGCCACAAGTTAACAGAAACATTATCAAAATTGTTTATAATTACAAACACACTCATACAGGTATATAAAATTCTCGTGTCACAATGTTTGTTACCGTACTCCCCCGAAACGGCTTTACCGATTTTCACCAAATTTTATATGCATATTCAGTAGGTCTGAGAATCATCTACTATCTATTTTTCATACCCCTAAGTGACAAGGGTTGTTCACCCATAACATTTTTTTATGTATATGGCAACACAACGTTTTCCGGGTCAGCTAGTATAGGTATAAGTTATTATAATTCTCTACCTATCGATAAAAAATATAAGTGTTGCTAATTATCTATCATAGAAACAAAAAAATGCTTAGTAATAGTCAATATTATATTAGAATATAATATTGACTATTACTAAGCATTTTTTATACGAATTATACGAATAGGTTTTACGGATATGCTTATAAGCATACCCGTAAAACCTATTCGTCGACAAGGCATGCCTAAGAGTAAAACAAACATACATATACACACATGAAGCGTTCGTTAAACGTTACCGTTAAGGTTAAAGTTACGTTAAGGTAATTACAAAAGATTGCTTTCTTTTAAACTGAAATAATAAAAATATTCATAAATAATCATAACAGCCTATAAATAAATTAATAAAAATAAATCATTACTACTGAAACTATCACATATAATCTGCTTTATGTGTTACAAAGTATCTGTATAAAATATTTCAAAGTTGTTACCTAGATAACTTACTTTAATATAACGTATTATTAGTTAGCGTTACCTTTAGAAACTCTAACCGCACGTTGAAGGCTTCTCTGACGCTCGCATATCCTGTAACCACTTTCTAAAACCCTTTAACCTTTTACGCTGAGTTATAGTCGCGGATCTTTAGCGAATTATATATCTTATATATAAAATTCTCGTGTCACAATGTTAGTTACCGTACTCCTTCGAAACGGCTTTACCGATTGTCACCAAATTTTATATGCATATTCAGTAGGTCTGAGAATAGGCTACTATCTTTTTTTCATACCCCTAAGTGATAAGGGTTTGTTCACCCATAACATTTTTTAATTTATATGGCAACCCAACGTATGCCTGGTCAGCTATTGATATATGTGTGGGAGAATGCTTCATTTCATATATATAAATATTCCGTTTTTAAAATCACATGATATTAATTTCGAACTACCGCTCCGTATTAACAATTGGCTACCTGTATCATGGTATACAAAAAGGGGCGCGCAACTGTCAACAGATCAGAAGTTGTCCAATAGTGGGCACGGCACGGTGGTGCTCTGAACTGTTTGGTGTTTTGCTTGGGTGTTATTGTTACTATGGTGGCATTAACGCTTATTCATTTAATTATTTTAACTATATTTTTATAAATATTGGTTAAATTAGTTGAATCGAAATACCATTGTAGATCTACCTACCGGCGCGCCCACATATGTATGTATAATATAAGTTATTAAGTTTATATTTTTATATGTTTTATTTTCTTATCAGTTTCGAGAAGAAAGATGAGTCTTTTTAAGACTGGTCTTTTGGGGCTACAAAAGACCACCACAGCTAACACCAACACCACCAACACTAGAGTAGAGGAGGATACAGCCCTGACTTTTATGGTCATTTTAACTAATCTACAAAGTTAAGCAACAACAGGCGCTATGAGGAATTGGATGGGTGACCCGTAGTGGTGGTGAACTGTGGAAATCTCTTATATTCTAGTTAGATATGGCCACTCAGTATCCTTACCAGGAGTTTTTACGTTTCGACAAATATGACTGTTTTGGTATTTGTTTACGTATTGGCCCATACGATTTCCTAGTTCTGACACGATCCGCTAGAGGCGCTGATTGAAATTTGTATTTGTCGAAACGTAAAAACTCCTGGGGGGCTAGCCAAGTTGACATTCTACAGTCGCTTGCGCTGTAGAAACGCTATAGAAACGCTAAAATGTATGAAAATATCAATGATCACGTGATCAAAATAGCGAAGTAGAAAAGTCGTAGCCAAGTTACACGATAGAATAGAACGCTAGCGATTCTACAATGCCCGTGTCATTTCTTTTTTCCATACAAATGACAACCTTTGACAACTTTTTGATAACCTTTTGACTTTTTTGTCAAATTTGTTAGCGAAGCGTATTCTAAGATAAATATCATAGTGAGCGATCGCGCCGACCCTGTAGAAAACGTAAACGCTAATAAAATGGTGGATTCTGTATCAGCTGTTTGTCACTTCACTACGCGCTATCACTGCATTATAGACTTTAATTACTTTTGATCATTTGAAAATGTATACTTTAAATGTGTTGAAATTTGAATATGGCTCTCTATAACTAGTGTATCCTAAAATATTATAGAAATTAATTGCAAAGCCGTTTTTCTATTTTAAATTAATATGAGCATATAATATAACTAGATGACCCGGTGAACTTCGTACCACCTAATTATGAGTGACTATCTGTACCCCGTAGTTTCACTCGTGTAACAGTCTTAAGGGTTGATCTAAACAAACAAACAGTGACTCAGATGCTTCATTATGTCTTATGATCATTTTCTTAGTGCTCCAAATTAACGGATTTTAAATTAAAGTTCCATACCCGATTAAACGACCGTAGGAGTTGATTTTCCAGAAACGGTGAAATATGTGTTCTATTATTTTCAATATAAAAGCTAAATTCTAATTTTCATAGACTTTGCTTCAAAATCTGCCGACTTCTAAACGAAGTGCCTTTTAAAGCCAAAAGCAATTTTTTACAGCCTTTGCTTCCAAATTAACGGATTTTAAAATAAAATTCCAACCCCTATTTAACCAACTTAGGGTTGATTTTCCAAATATCGTAAAATAGATATTTAATTACTTTCTATCGAAATCCCAAATACCAATATTCATATAGTTTTGCATCAAAACTGGGCGACTTTAATACAACCTTTCTCCCCTTATTTATTCATGGAAACGCGGTCGAACAGGATAAAAAGTATCCTATGTCCGTCTCCTGGTTCTAAGCTACCTCTCCACCAATTTTCAGCCAAATCGGTTCAGCCGTGCTCGAGTTATAAAATACTTCACGGAAACGCGGTCGAACGGGATGTAAAGTATCCTATGTCCTTTTCCTGGTTCTAAGCTACCTCTCCACCAAATTTCAGCCAACTCGGTTCAGCCATTCTTGAGTTATAGTGTAACTAACACGACTTTATTTTTTATATATAGATATTGATTCAACACGTGTTCGAATGTAACTCAATGAAAACAAAATATTTTTTCAATTCGATTGCAGCGCCAACTGTTGGTAAAAACTATCATTAAAATATATTATCCTTACTAATATTATAAATCCGAAAGTAACTCTGTCTGTCTGTCTGTCTGTCTGTCTGTCTGGTTGTCTCTTCTTCACGCCTAAACCACTGAACCGATTTTAATGAAATTTTGTACAAAGATAGTCTGAGACCCGAGAAAGGACATAGGATAGTTTTTATCCCGGAAATCCCACGGGAACTAGGGAAGGCGATCTAAGATCGATTAATCGATTAATAATCGATCTTTTGGACCCAACACATAGGTACGAATTTTCAGTTTTATGTATGTAAGTATGTTATATTATTTTCTTTTAAACGCGGGCGAAGCCGCGGGCAACAACTAGTTATTTAATATTTCAAACTGCGATGGTAGCGAAGTCTGTGGAATCCAATGTGAAACATTCCAAAATCAACAACTACTTACGAATTAAAAATTAATTAAAAAAACCGTTTCCCACGGACTAAATTGTGAATCTAAACCATTCTCAAGTCCCCTTGAACACACACAACAAATTTCATCAAAATCCTTCATCAAATTCCATCAAAGTCCAGTCGTTTAGGAAGAGTTCAGTGACATACACACGCACATAAGAAATATATATATATATATATAGATAGATAAAATAGAACTTAGAGTTATTCCAGTATTTAAATAAAAGTATTGTCTCAGTTTAACTGTTTTATTGCATCATTATATTAATACTTCTCATATTATCTTTACTTGTAACAAAACAATTTATTAAAACCTTAATAGAAAAAAATAATATTAATATCCGTATCCTTTTTTTTTTCATTATTATCTCCAGTTTCCCTGCAATTTCCCTGTCTAGGCAAAAAGCTGGTGGTTATGAGGTTTCATTTGTTGGCATGGCATGTATAGTATACACCCAGTGGCGTAACCATTTATAATTATTGCCTCCTTGGAAGCCGCTCCTACGATGGAAGAAGAACCTGAGTAGCTCTACTTTTGATGAGTTTAAAAGTGCGGGTGGCTAGGCAATAAGCTCAGTAGTAACTTCATTGGAGTGTCTTTATATGACGAATACAATGATAGGTTACCCCTATGGACGAGTATATGATTTTAGTTTATTTGTCACTTCCTCTTTCACTGTTGTCTCTGTGGCATCAGCTACCATGTGAAGCATCTTCGATTGGAAGCGTTGTATGATGTCCAAGTTTGAGTTGGATGCGGTTCCGCAACGTTTAGATCCATATGACCATATTGGTGTTAGTATGGCTTTGTTGCTTGATGTTGCTGAAAGACTTTCGTGCCATGAGCCAGTAAATCTTACGTCCAGATATTTTCTTTTAGTACGAGGTACGTATAAGTATCCTCAGTTGAAGTAATAATTTTATATAAAATACATGCAATCGCTGTTACTGTCATTAGTAATATCTCTATAAACAATTTGTATACTCTTTGTAAACAATCACCAATCACCATAGTTACCGTTCATAGACACATTATTAAGTCTAGTTTTTGCAAATAATTGTAATTAGTAAAATAAATGTACTATAAAATATGGTATATTTTTTATGTATTTTATAATGTTTTATTGTAATATTACTATTAAATAATTAATCAGTACCATCTAGGTATTTTTGGTAGTGTAGAAACTAGACGATATTGTATTTGACGCCTAATTGATGTAAATGTGATAGCTAACCATAGACTTATTATATATGTAGAATGACATTAGCTAACGAATAGAATAGAAAACGAATAGAATGCAAAGTTTGTAACATGGCTAGCCCCCCTGGTAAGGGTACAGGTATATTTGTGTCGGATTTCAGATAGAACTTTTATCTTATTCAGGGGTAATAATTAAGGTAAATAATTTTATAAGAACTCCTAATTGCATAAACCTGTACATTTACCTCTCAAGTTGTTAAAAAATTTCAATAACGTTTTTCACATTTCCTCTAATTAAGCGTCGAATTTCAGTAAATCCCCTCGTTAGCAGACTTACGCCCGGAAAGGAATATTTCAGTTTTGAACGGCTCTGGGCGATTTTCATCGTCTCCTAATTAATAAGATTTATGACAAAACACGTGTAGGTTTAATAAAATAAGGAATTATAATCGCTTATAAAATATCAAGTCTAAATATTACACAGAGTTTTATAAAGACAATCGGATATTTTCTGCTTTGTAGAGCATCGTCGCTGTCACTCATAACTAAAATATTCTATCCGTAATTTATCAATTCCGTAGAATATATTTAAGTAAATATATAAAATATATAATATAGAGTTGTAAACATCACTTTCTTTGGGTACCAAATTAGACATTATGGAATAAAATAAGTGAAAAATATTTCAAAAATTTAGTTTTTAGATCATTTACGAATGAAACGATATTTCTCCGCACTTTTTCTTAGATTTCGTGTTTTTGCACCGTGTTCTTTAACTGCACATGTCGGCATTGTTCCGCGTAAATTACGCCATTAAATGGTCATAAAATTAAACTATTTAATGGCTTCCTTCAATTACAAGGCAGTGAGATATCTATGCTTATCCGCCGCCGACCGCTTATAAAAGAATGAATGTCGTTTTTGTCTAAATAGTCACTGACCATAAACACTGATGCACATACATATGCCATAAACATAACATTTGAAGTTTATATACTTTTTAATTTATTATTTTTTACACACACGAGTCATATTTATGCCCTATCATTCAAAACCCCGAGGGTTACAGAATCTCAATATATTCTAGTACCTAAAATATCTCAATAACAATATTAGCAAAAAAAAAAAACTTAAGTTGTTCAAAATTAATTGCCGAAAAAACTGTAGTAGGAAGAAGGTACTGCACAAGCGCCCCTGGTGGAATAAATGTACATAATATCTATAGATATACAGTCTTGTAGTTTTTAGTTAGTAGTTTTTTATTAATTGCAATTAAACGACACTAAATTAATTAATCATTCGCATTCAGTGACCTACAATCGTCGATTAGAATTAAAAAAAAAAATAACTCAAATGATGGATTTTTTCACAAGTTACAGTGTTTTCAGGTTTCACACATGACGGACAGGAAAATTTTTTGACCTATTTTGGTGTTTTTTTCCAATTCTATTGCAGTAAATCAATTTTTAAAAAGGAATTAATCTCCATTAAATTATCTCGACAATAGTATGCAAAATATCTTGATTCCGTGAACTATCAAGGCTATAATAATAAAAATAGCCGCCAAAATGATGCGAAAAAAATTTTTCGATCGTAAAGCACTCTCTGATGCTTCGCATCATGAGTCGTGCAATAATCTAAAAGAAAAATGTAGAAGAAATGACAGCGATACCTCAACGAGTTTCTTAATTTCCATTAGAATATTTTTACGCGAAATTTAAGAAGGCTTTTAGGGATTTTTATGAAAGGTATACTTGATGGTGAGGGTCCTTTTAGTTATGACATTGAGTATTTTTCAAATTAAATATGACAAATGGGTTAGCTCTCAAAATAGGGAGTGGTTATTTAAGATGGACGTAAAATTGTATTTCCGAAAATAATATACTAGTCTAACAATTTCAAGTAGGTACAAATGCAAGAATTTAAGTTTAAACATGGAAATGCAATCAATAGTGCATCGGCTTATTCAAACTATTTTAATATTGATACCAGTTTAACCGGTATTTGCAATAAAACTGAATCATAGTTTGCAATTCAGATTTGCAAGAAATAAATAAATTTAAAATTCGAACCGTTTTAAATTTGGAATTTCCAGCCGTTGGTTTTATTTTCGATGCGGAAAAAGATTTAATTTGGAATGATTTGAAATGCGCAGTTTTCGGTTTTATTTCCATCACGTACATTTGCGGCGTGGACTTTGCAACAACTTTGCGCTGTTGATTGGCGCAAATATTTGCCCTCCAATTGTTCTCGCACTGATTGGGTTTCATACCGTTTCGGGGAATGCGTTCGTTAGTTACCTGTTGGAGTTGGGTTCCTTTTTACTGTTTAAATTAGATGTATCATGTTTATGTACTAAGTGTATTTAGCTCTACGTGTTATCTAAATTATAACCGATCTACAAAGCAGAGTACGATTACAAGTGAGATGAGTGATCGCTAGTGGCTAAATTACATTCTAGATCTGGGTGCTTGTGTGTGTACTATTGTGTGTCAATGGCACGTACGACAGAGGGAATCCTAGTTTAGGGTTGTGAGTGTAGAAAGCAAAAGCATCTCCTTTAAACGATTTCTATCTATCTAATTTCGATAAGGGTCGCAGCCCTAAATCTCAACGTAAACACTTGACTATCGGCACGGTGATGAATAGATAACCCTTCGTAATTGCAACGAAAGCACTTAAACAAGTTGGCTGCTTGTAAACTGTCACAATACCTAAAGATCCCATTAAACTTTGGCAATTTGCAACTTTTCCTATTAGGAATAGAGCGTCACGTCTTATAGTCTTCGGAATTTTGTGATCACATGCTTTAAGAGTTTAAGGAGTGACGAATCAAATTTAATGTATTTTTTTAAGAAAATGACGTTGTAAATAAGCATGCAGTTCAGCTGATGGTATGGGTGTGCTAATAAGGTAGACATACTTAACCAAGGCGTTCCAATCATAGAACAGATTTTACTGTTTCATGGTTCCAACTTGGTCCTTATGGATAGCAATGCATTTATAGTGAGCCTCAAGTAAGACTTTTCTTGTACCTGGGGTTATAGATGTCCATAGACTCTAATAACTATTCACTATCAAATAGACTGCACATTTGTTTGCTATTCCTATGTTATAAAAAGGTTGTCTCTGCAGTTCGTGAATTCTATCATTATTATCTAAGAGTAGGTAGGTCTTCTCTGCCTCCTTGTGGTCGGCACCTATCTCGCTACCCTGAAGGCCCATCTCTTCAAAATCAACAATTAAAACAAACATGTATATTGTATCTCTAAGCACTACCGTTTACTATTTCTAATTTACTTCTACTCATTTTGTACATTTTTACAGAATTACTTTCCAGATTCTAGGAGTTGAACCACGAAGTTGTACACCTTTAAATTTTCTATTCAATAAGTGTTATTTACATCGTTAGTACTAATCGAGAAACCTAAAATGAAAATTATTCATAGTAGCAGATAATATGCTAAACAGCGATCCAGGTATGGCCCGGTAAGCGTAAATACTTACGGTCGGCCCCAATAAATCTAGTTTCCATTGGCTTTATTTGACACTGGATAAATTTATTGGGTGCAAAATGTTGGGACCCGTGAATTATATGCAAAACCATGTGACTCTGGTTACGTTGGATGATAACGGCGTTTGGGAACGTTTAAATTAAACGAAGATCAAGCTAGACAGAAGATTAGATGAAGATATACAAGTGAATAATCTATTATTTTTATCAGCCTAGTGGATGAAACGCGCCCTCAAATAATCAGGATTTTTTTTATAATATAGGGGTAGCAGACGAGCATGCAGTCCACCTGATAGTAAGTGACTACTGCCGCCCATGTACATTAGTAATCAACCCCAGATAGAAATAGATATTCCAAATGTGAGTAATCTATTATTTTTTATCAGCATAGTGGTTGAAACGCGGCCTCACATTTCTTTTTATTATATTCGACTCGGTCAAACATATCACCATAATCAGGACATATAGGAAATAAGGTTGCTCTTCCTAAGGACTAACTTGGAATGCTTCATGTATGTTTTTCACCTTTAATACATCAGACAAATCACACCACATAAGCCCTTAACACTGTTGTTATTACACTTAAATATTATATAGATGTGGAGTTGGCGCAGTCCAACATGGGTTCTTGCTACCATAAAAAAGGAAATTGTAATATTTTATATTTTACAGGTATAAAATATTACAATTTTGAAACGTTTGAAAGTTTTATTTATTATTTAACTAGATGACCCGGTGAACTTCGTACCACCTAATTATGAGTGACTATCTGTACCTCGTGGTTTCACTCGTGTAATTTATGTATTATGTCCATAAACTACTGGTAAATATTAGGAAATGGCCACAGGAGAACAGGAAAATAAAAAATACAATTAAATAAAATTCACTCTACCTCTCTGCACTCTGTTATTTTTTTACCGACTTCAAAAAGGAGGTGGTTATCAATTCGGCCGGTATCTTTTTTTTATGTATGTACACGAATTACTCCGCCGTTAGTGAACCGATTTTAATAATTATTTTTTTATTGTGTTATTTTTTATTGTAGGTTCTAATGAAATTACAAAGTCAGTTCATCATTGACTATTTAAGGGTCTGATAATGTGGCTCGGAGACAAAATATGTAACTCCTCAACCGATGGGGATATTTGAGTTGTGTTTGAAGATATTTGGTGTAAGTTCTAACGAAATTGCAAAGTCAGTTCATCATTGACTATTTAAGGGTCTGATAATGTGGCTCGGAGACAAAATATGTAACTCCTCAACCGATGGGAATAATTGAGTTGTGTTTGAAGATATGTGGTGTAAGTTCTAACGAAATTGCAAAGTCAGTTCATCATTGACTATTTAAGGGTCTGATAATGTGGCTCGGAGACAAAATATGTAACTCCTCAACCGATGGGAATAATTGAGTCGTGTTTGAAGATATTTGGTGTAGGAGGTTCTAATGAAATTGCAAATCATTGACTATTTAGTTAGGTTAGGTTGGAACACATAAGACAATATAAAACTAAGCGGACAGGGCGCGGCAGCGCCCTGCGAGCGGGCGGTTCCAATCAATGTAAATTCAGACCGTACCTTAATTCATGATCACGTTTATACAATTTTATATTGTATTAATATAAATGTTATTATGTCATCACTAAAAAGGGTAAAAAAAATTTTAACAAAAAATACAACCGACTTCTATGTCACTACATAGTAAAAAATAATTCAAATAAATGTTGGTTTAGTACATATTGCTGAAGTCGGCGCTCAATATATTTCGTTCGAATTATTTTTTACTTTGTAGTGACATAGAAGTCGGTTGTATTTTTTGTTATTTTTTTTACAAACACTCGAAAAGAAGTACCTATAACTTCAATAACGGTTTTTTTTAAAGAAAGTTTATTTACTTATAGTACTCTAATCGGGTTGTTGAATAGCTAAAAATGCTGAAACAGGTGTGTAAATAGAAAGGCGATTTATAACAGTCTTAAGGGTTGATCTAAAAAAACAAACAGTGACTCAGATGCTTCATTATGTCTTATGATAATTTTCTTAGTGCTCCAAATTAACGGATATTAAATTAAAGTTCCATACCCGATTAAACGACCCTAAAGGTTGATTTTCCAAAAACGGTGAAAAATGTGTTCTATTATTTTGAATCAAAAAGCTAAATTCCAATTTTCATAGACTTTGCTTCAAAATCTGCCGATTTCTAAACGAAGTGTCTTCTAAAGCCAAATGCAAATTTTTACAGTTTTTGCTTCCAAATTAACGGATTTTAATATAAAATTCCAACCCCTACTTAACCAACTTAAGGGTTGATTTTGCAAATATCGTAAAATAGATATTTAATTACTTTCTATCGAAATCCTATCAAATACCAATTTTCATATAGATTTGCATCAAAACTGGGGGACTTTAATACAAACTTTCAACTCTTATTTATTCACGGAAACGCGGTCGAACAGGATAAAAAGTATCCTATGTCCGTCTCCTGGTTCTAAGCTACCTCTCCACCAATTTTCAGTCAAATTGGTTCAGCCGTTGTTGAGTTATAAAATGCTTCACGAAAACGCGGTCGAACGGGATAAAAAGTATCCTATGTCCTTTTCCTGCTTCTAAGCTACCTCTCGATTAATTTTCAGTCAAATTGGTTCAGCCGTTCTTGAGTTATAAAATGACTTCACGGAAACGCGGTCGAACGGGATAAAAAGTATCCTATGTCCGTTTCCTGGTTCTAATCTACCTCTTTACCAATTTTCAGCTAAATCGGTTCAACCGTTCTTGAGTTATAAAATGACTTCAAGGAAACGCGGTCGAACGGGATAAAAAGTATCTTATGTCCGTCTCCTGGTTCTAAGCTACCTCTCCACCAATTTTCAGCCAAATCGGTTCAGCCGTTCTTGAGTTATAAGTGGAGTAACTAACACGACTTTCTTTTATATATATAGACTAGATGACCCGGTGAACTTCGTACCACCTAATTATGAGTGACTATCTGTACCTCGTGGTTTCACTCGTGTAATTTATGTATTATGTCCATAAACTACTGGTAAATATTAGGAAATGGCCACAGGAGAACAGGAAAATAAAAAATACAATTAAATAAAATTCACTCTACCTCTCTGCACTCTGTTATTTTTTTACCGACTTCAAAAAGGAGGTGGTTATCAATTCGGCCGGTATCTTTTTTTTATGTATGTACACGAATTACTCCGCCGTTAGTGAACCGATTTTAATAATTATTTTTTTATTGTGTTATTTTTTATTGTAGGTTCTAATGAAATTACAAAGTCAGTTCATCATTGAGTATTTAAGGGTCTGATAATGTGGCTCGGAGACAAAATATGTAACTCCTCAACCGATGGGGATATTTGAGGTGTGTTTGAAGATATTTGGTGTAAGTTCTAACGAAATTGCAAAGTCAGTTCATCATTGACTATTTAAGGGTCTGATAATGTGGCTCGGAGACAAAATATGTAACTCCTCAACCGATGGGAATAATTGAGTCGTGTTTGAAGATATTTGGTGTAGGAGGTTCTAATGAAATTGCAAATCATTGACTATTTAGTTAGGTTAGGTTGGAACACATAAGACAATATAAAACTAAGCGGGCAGGGCGCGGCAGCACCCTGCGAGCGGGCGGTTCCAATCAATGTAAATTCAGACCGTACCTTAATTCATGATCACGTTTATACAATTTTATATTGTATTAATATAAATGTTATTATGTCATCACTAAAAAGGGTAAAAAAAATTTTAACAAAAATACAACCGACTTCTATGTCACTACATAGTAAAAAATAATTCAAATAAATGTTGGTTTAGTACATATTTCTGAAGTCGGCGCTCAATATATTTCGTTCGAAATATTTTTTACTTTGTAGTGACATAGAAGTCGGTTGTATTTTTTGTTATTTTTTTTACAAACACGCGAAAAGAAGTACCTATAACTTCAATAACGGTTTTTTTTAAAGAAAGTTTATTTACTTATAGTACTCTAATCGGGTTGTTGAATAGCTAAAAATGCTGAAACAGGTGTGTAAATAGAAAGGCGATTTATAACAGTCTTAAGGGTTGATCTAAAAAAACAAACAGTGACTCAGATGCTTCATTATGTCTTATGATAATTTTCTTAGTGCTCCAAATTAACGGATATTAAATTAAAGTTCCATACCCGATTAAACGACCCTAAAGGTTGATTTTCCAAAAACGGTGAAAAATGTGTTCTATTATTTTGAATCAAAAAGCTAAATTCCAATTTTCATAGACTTTGCTTCAAAATCTGCCGATTTCTAAACGAAGTGTCTTCTAAAGCCAAATGCAAATTTTTACAGTTTTTGCTTCCAAATTAACGGATTTTAATATAAAATTCCAACCCCTACTTAACCAACTTAAGGGTTGATTTTGCAAATATCGTAAAATAGATATTTAATTACTTTCTATCGAAATCCTATCAAATACCAATTTTCATATAGATTTGCATCAAAACTGGGGGACTTTAATACAAACTTTCAACTCTTATTTATTCACGGAAACGCGGTCGAACAGGATAAAAAGTATCCTATGTCTGTCTCCTGGTTCTAAGCTACCTCTCCACCAATTTTCAGTCAAATTGGTTCAGCCGTTGTTGAGTTATAAAATGCTTCACGAAAACGCGGTCGAACGGGATAAAAAGTATCCTATGTCCTTTTCCTGCTTCTAAGCTACCTCTCGATTAATTTTCAGTCAAATTGGTTCAGCCGTTCTTGAGTTATAAAATGACTTCACGGAAACGCGGTCGAACGGGATAAAAAGTATCCTATGTCCGTTTCCTGGTTCTAATCTACCTCTTTACCAATTTTCAGCTAAATCGGTTCAACCGTTCTTGAGTTATAAATGACTTCAAGGAAACGCGGTCGAACGGGATAAAAAGTATCCTATGTCCGTCTCCTGGTTCTAAGCTACCTCTCCACCAATTTTCAGCCAAATCGGTTCAGCCGTTCTTGAGTTATAAGTGGAGTAACTAACACGACTTTCTTTTATATATATAGATAATTATTTTATACGTATTCGACATTGAGTTACGATTTAAAAACCCTTAAGAAAATACCAGATACAGTAAATACAACTAACATTTGCAAAATAAACCTCTGGAAAAAGCCAACAACCTAACGTAAGTTTTATGAAGAATTTAATTGCAGAGCTTCACAACAATGAATGGAAAAACTGCAGCGGTCTTAAAAATCTTATAAAACTTTTATTTCCTGAAAATGTCGGGTCGGCGCGATTTTATAGTAATGGAAATTTTACCTTAAAATTTTCGAAAATTTTGAGGAAAATTTTAAATATTTCCTTCACAATGGAAACTGCGCCCTTAATTAGTGAAAATGTCTTGCACTTTATGATATTGCAATGGAAGTTGTGACTGGAAGTTTTCGACTTTTTATAATTTTGTTTCAAGTTAGTTCAATTTGTTTTGAATCTGGTTTTTTCTCACGTATTGAAACGTCTCATTGGTTTCCCAGCTTAAAAATTGTGGATTTATTATCAAACTTTAGCAATATACATATTTTCAAAAGGTGGTAAAACGAGTATGGTTTGACCGGGGAAGATATGTTATCCCTATTTCTCGATACTTGCGTTTCCTTGGAAAGGTGTAGAAGCCGGCTAACTTACGCACAAGGCGATTCAGGAAGTGGCAAAGCATCTGTGAGAGACTTCAGATAGAACCCCTGATCTATAAAGCAATCTTATAAAGAAATCTAGTCATAAGCCTCCCCTAGAAAGAAAAGCTTACAATGTACAGTGTTCAATTAAAATAAAGAGGATTATACGCTTAGTTGCTACTTGTATTAAGTAAGAAAAGAAACTCCTTATGCACTTTTTAAATAGCAACATTTGCTGGTCTTTTAAAAAATCCTCATAACTTTTAAAATTGTAGTTTCATATGATTTTAGGCTAATTTTATCGCACTTCAGGTATTTTAATATCAAATGGTTAGGTATAGGTACCCACGTGGCTTAAATTTATTTTATGCCAATATTTCGATCTAATTGCATCGACCGTGACCCCGACGAAACTGCGGTGGCGGGAAGAACCAAGAAGATTAATCTATCTACCCTATCTATAGATAGTTTTTCTTTTCTAAATTCCATATCAAAACACTAACTATCTTTACTTACTAATAGTGATTTGTGATTATCATAAAAACATAAAACAACATCGGGTTTTTGTTATAAAACGTTACGATCACGTTATGATCACATATATCGAACGTATATGAACGGTATTAAACCACCCAGGTGCTCTAATGTTTTATCCACATCACCATTAAACTAGCTCGTAAACCTGCCCCACTATACGCAAGCATTAGCTTTTGTGGGTGAAAACTCTTTTACAGTTTTGATATACAAAATGAAGGATAAAATACTATTAAGCTTTTTATATGTATAATAGAAATAGCTAACGATCATGGACTCCACCCATGGACCCATGGAGTTTATTACAGGTGTCTAATATTTACTGGTTAAGATTGAGGGTCCTAGCTGAGGTCGGCCCCAGTTTTAAGTAGAAACACCTTTGAAGTATGATTTACTTACCACAACTTTCAAAGTGGAACATAGCAGCGCTTAATACTGCTGTAATTAGGTAGGCATAGGTGTGGCGTTATCGTATATTGTGGCGTAATCGTATTTTC
This sequence comes from Epargyreus clarus clarus, assembly GCA_014595695.2. NCBI lineage: Eukaryota > Metazoa > Arthropoda > Insecta > Lepidoptera > Hesperiidae > Epargyreus > Epargyreus clarus. The sequence continues at coordinate 404,276 of JACTTY020000094.1, forward strand.
ATAACAAAACTTTAACTTTACTATATCGAAAGAATACTCAATTCTCGGTATCAATTACCATTGCCTCCGGATATATGAAATAAACATGAACGTAATAAATCGGTACATGAGAACTAATACCAACCTTAAACTGATTCCACGCACCGGAACTAATCCCTAAAATGTGTACTCGCTTCACACTTCCCCGTTTCAACCGAAGCACTTCGGAATTACCAGAAGTTTTTATTACCGCTTCGCAGGGAGTAATTCCGAGCCAGCGTCTGCGTGCGCTAATGAATTTCTGAAGGTCTCACCAATAAAACTTTTCTCGTTTGCAATGATGTATTCCGTCAAGATGTTTCGCTGACGGATTGAGGGGTTACCTGGCGGATTTAACAGGGTAATATTTTAACAGTGTTTACCTCGTAAGTGAGACGGTTGTAAAACTTATTTTCAAATGTATTTTAAACTGATGAGATTACAAGTTTCCATCCGGCTACCCGGTTCAACTCAACTCGAGTCTGGACTGGACTCGACTCTGGACTGAATTGAACTGAACTGGACTCGACTCTGAAATGGATGAATATTTAAAGGTTAAGTACAAATGTGAGCGTGTCCTTTCGCCTCGAGTAATTCTGAGCTAGCGACTGCGTACGCGAACTCGAGGTTAGACTTGACCCGACTCTGGACTCAACTTGAATGGACTCGATTTGACTCTAGACTGGACTAGGCTCTGGGCTGGACTAGAATTTGGGCAGGACTAAACTGGACTGGTTTCGACTCTGGACTCGCCTAGGCGAAACTGGACTCGACTCTGAACTGTACTGGACCGGATGAATATTTATTTCAATGTAATAGTTATCTATTTTTTTAATGATTTTTTTTTATTTTAAGATGTCATATGGTAATAACAACTTCGCAGCGAGTAATTTTGAGCCAGCGTATGCGTGTGCTAATGAATTTCTTAAGCCTCGTATAGTATAACTTTTCTCGTTTGCGGTGATATACAGCCATGATGAGTTTTGTTGACTGATTGTTTCACCTGATGCATTAGTATGTAATTTATTTTAGAATATGATAAATTACTTTCCTAAATTCTTTAGTAATATAAATTATAATTTTTTGAAAGTATTTTAAGAGGGTTATATTCAAAGGACGCACCTGGGCCTTTAAATAAATTGAATGAGAATAGTACATGCTACGATGATAATTATGATCAATGATCTGTAAAAAAATAAATGGAATCATTTCTTTACATCTGCGATACATGAGATTATCCAGATTTTGAAATCAAAATTAACAGTGGGATTTATATCAAAAAAGTTAGTATAATTTTCGTTTACAACTTTTCCGTTATAATTTCATACCTATTTACTACTTACCAAATCATAGCAAATTTTATATACTATTACTAATGTAACTCCAAGCTTACCCACACCCGAGAAAAAAAAATGCTTTAAAAAGTGTATTACGTCTATCAATTTGCACTTGACCAACGTGATGGACTATGGCCTAAAACTTTATAAGGAGACCCGTGCCCAACAGTGGGACTATAAAAGTTTGACGACAAAATAGCCATTTAATCTTAAAAGAAAAAATATATTTTGAAGGTGGTAGAACCCTTTGTGGTTCGACTCCGGTGGCACCACCGCCACACCTATTTCTGCCTAATAACAGCAGTGTTAGGCACTGCTGTGTTCTGTTTTGAAGGGTGTGGTAAGGGAGACATACTTTTCCGAGGCGTTCCAGCTTACTCCTCAGGGGTAGCGGCGCATCTGTGGCCGACCTCAGGTAGGAATATCTAATTTTATCGGTTGATTACAGATGTCCATGGGCGGCAGTAGCCACTTACCATCAGGTGGACTGCATGCTCGTCTGCTACTTCTATATTATAAAAAGAAAAAAAAATCTTAATAAGATTTTGTTATCGCTACAGCATAATATTCTACGCGCTAATTCCCCTAAACTCTCCCTAGAGTTAGCAAACCAAACATTTGGCGTGCCCTTCCACGGGCCGCTCCAATAACCGTAAGATAAACATAAGAAATTCCTCTAATTACTAAATACACCATGAAACAACAAAGTTCCGCGTTGATCCTAACAAGCCGCCGGCGTACACAAGATGTACGTCACACTTGCGAATCATTAGACAATAGTGTTTCACTCTCGGCGATAAGCGAGCAAAATAAACTTATGAATTAATTATTAAAAAAAAAACAAATATATTTACACTATTAAACAAGAAAGTTCCGTGTTGATCCTAAAAAGCCGGCGGCGTACATAAGAGTTACGTCACACTTGCGAATCATTAGACTGTAGTGTTTCACTCACGGCGATAAGCGAGTAAGGCATACATAAGTGTTCATTATACATATTTAAAATATTAAAACTAATAAATCATATCAGTCGCACGGTTAAGACAAGCCCTACGACACCCCTATATTAAAATCTGCCATGTCGGTTGTAGTGCGCGCCAAAGACAGAGACATACATAAGCTTCAAAAGGATTATTCTCTGCAGTAAATACAAATAATTTTCATATAATTTAAGTTAAAATCATTAATTTAGCAACAAGCGACCAACTTACTAAGGATTTTTCACGATTGTAACCGATCTTAAAAAGTATTCAAGTGCCCTAAATTAGTCTTATTAGGGATAGCATCGTAACGTATGTATGGACCTCGAAGGCATCTTGGACTATAATTGTATCTGGGGTTAAGTTGGTAGCTATAGCTTGCATTGACCACTGACCACTTACCATTAGTTGGACTGCATGCTCCTTTATTTCTTCTTTAATTAAGAAAAGTACGGCACCAAAAAGCAAAGAATACATGAGCGATGAAGCAGTGATAGCCTAGTGGTTAAGAAACTCGGTCTCTCGATTGTGGGGTCCGAGGTTCAAATCCCAGGCACGCACTTCTGATTTTTCAAAATTATGTGCGTATTAGAAATTAATTATCACTTGCTTAAACGGTGGAGGAAAACATCGTGAGGAAACCTGAAAATTAATTATCACTTGCTTAAATGGTGGAGGAAAACATCGTGAAGATTTATAAAAAAACCCAAAGGTATGTGAAGTCTACTATTACGCACTTGGCCAGCGCGGTGGACTATGGCCTAATCCTTCTCATTCTGAGAGGAGACGTGCCCAGCAGTGGGACAATAAGGGGTTGATGATGACATGAGCGCTTGGAATTATTTCTCATTTAGCCATCTTTAGAATGAATTGACTAAAGTGAGAACATTTTCAATACTAATAAAATACTAAAGTTACAAAATGCCCTTCAGAGTAAATTGAGTTATAATCCCTTTAGCACTTATACTTTAGCAAAGTCAGATGGCGAGTAATCCTAAGTTCCAATTAATTAAATGTACCACCTACCTTTATTTTGTGTCATTAAAATTGTGGAATAAAGGTATCTCTTTCTTTCTTTCAACAGCGATTATCTGTACGGCATAAAAGTAACACTAACTGATAAAGCATATCTTATACACCAGTGGGTAGAAAACCATGATATATATATATATATATATATATATATATATATATATATATATATATATTTATTCATTATTACATATTTTTGTCAGGAGATCTCTATCTCGAAATAACGCAATAAAGTATTTATGCTTGTCATTAACATAATTGGCCAAAATGGTTCTTAACTGCTAAAACCCTCAGAAAGGATTTCAAAAATATAATATATATTTTTTTATTTCTACATAAACACTATGAAAAGTATTTACAGTGACGTAAATTATTTATAAGCATCGTCATCAACACTTCACATACAGTTGAAAGCTTTTCTTTCTTTTTTTAAAGATATCCCATGATGTTTTCCTTCACCCTTTAAGCAAGTGATAATTCATTTCTAAAACGCACATAACTTTGAAAAATCAGAAGTGCGGGACTTGAGTCTCGGACCACTTATTTATCAACAACCACTTATTTACCAACAACCATGTGATCAGGTATATGAATAAGTGTGATGTGATAACATAAGATATATTATTATTTATATAGATATATTATTATATAAGTGATAAGAATAATTGAAGTCTCCAATGCGCTAACGTCTCAGGAATCTATTTAATTTTACCGAAAACGTAGAATGTCAAATTGTAGTCCTCTTTGCAGACAATGCGATATAATCCTTTAAGCGCTCAGACGTGAACAACCCGTGGTCTCGAGTTCAAATTAATTGAAGCAACGCTTCCTTTGTTCCTCATTTTACTTTTATACTGCCATTTATATGTTTCATGTTAACTCTTCATTGCACAAATATCGTGGTATACATCCCTTTTGCTTTCTCCTTTCCTTACTCGAAACTTCTGATAAATGTGTACGTTGTGATCGGAAACAAAGGGACTTCCATAATACATATGTAATATACGCATGAATAATGCTAAGGATGACTTTAGAAATCAAGGCAATATTTGTTGTTTTTTTTGCAATATTTTTTATTTTAAATTTTACACGTTGATTAATAATATTATTGATTGATAATATGAGTGAAAATCACAAAAAATAGACCTCAGCAGCGGTCGGCTACTGGCGCCCCGCGATATTCTCATTGCGACCCGCGGGCCTTCCTTGAAGCTCTCCTTGCGGCCAGTGTACCTAGAACCAAATATTTCACCCGTATTCGTCGATAAGTATAGATATCTCAGCGCCTTGTAATTGAAGGAAGCCATTAAATGACTTAAACGGCTGACAGAATTGTTTGTTTGACAATTCTGTCAGCCGTTTAATGGCTGTCATTGTGTAATTTACGCGGAATAATCCCGACATGCGCAGTTAAGACACAAAATCGAAGAAAAAGTGCGAAGAAATAGCGTTTTATTCGTAAATGATCTAAAAACTACATTCTTTTAATATTTTTCAAACACGAAAATAATTGACAGTGAAAATTGTCAAAAGGTTACATTTTCTTGTTAGGAGCAAGTAATCTTTACTAATCTATGCTGTATTTTTTCGCCGTAAATGTCACCGACTATTTGTTTTTCCTCCGTGATGACCTTTTTTTTTACCAATCAATTTCGAATGCGGCCTGCCATTACCTCGTATACCTACTATATGCCATTTTGCCAATAAAGTTGCCAACCGCTGGACTAAAAGTTTCGCTACCTTATACATTTAAAAATATAAAAATACCTAGAGAATTCTAAACCCTTAAATGCATTTAATAGTACCGAAGATTAAGACAAGATTAATACATTAGAGGGTGAATACAATAGGCGAATTTTCTCTAAAACAATTAATAAACACACGCAACGTGTCTACAGGGTCCTTTCCATTCAATTTGTTGCACTCTATCATAGTTTTTATCAACTCTTCTTCTTTGGGGTACTGCTCTTTGTTAACACTAATGAGTTTGGAGACGACGAAGTGTCCATCTTCAGTGACATAGCCAGCGTGTGTTAAGTAACAGTAGCTAAAGTGTAAAGCTGCTTCATTCTCGTAAGTTGCTTTTAGCATATTCTTGAAGGCGTCTGGAGGAGGATTCGTCTCGATCTCACATTTGTGTTTTATCTTTAGAACGTTGGGCAGAGAATCTGGCTTTACTACGACCACTTCCTGAAATAAAAAAAAAAACAGTTAGGTTACTTTTGCGCTAACTGGCTTTATAAGTAATGCTATTGAATGAGCATGCATTCCACCTGATGGTAAGTGACTACTGCCGCCCATGGACATCTATAATCAACCCTAGATAAGATTAATGTCCTAGCTGAGGATGGCCACAGATGCTTTGCTGACCCTGAGGATTAACTAGGGACGCCTCGGATAAGTATGTCTTTCTTACCACATCCCTTAAAGTGGAACACAGCAGCGCTTAACACTATTGGTATTACGTAGAAATGGGTGTAGCGGTGGTGCCGCTGGAGTCAAACCCAACTGATTCTACTGATTCTACTTTTAAAAATACGTGGTCGGTTAATAAAAATTACGAAAATGTTACAACGTAATGACGACTTACTTGAGTATCCTTTTTTGCCAATGTAATGGCAAATACTGCACAAATTAAAATAACCAAACGCATTTTTATGTATCGCACAGTGTAGTAACTTTTACATTAAGTATTTCTCTTTTCTAGCATGCAAACTTGAAAATTTATAAGAAAGGATCTTGAACAACTGCTATATATAATTGTAGATATACCTACTGATTGTATTTTGAGTGTGTTTTTCTACTTTACATTATGCATTTTAATTATAAGGATAAAAAGATAATGCTATCGTGTTTACTCTTTTTGCAACCAAAAGTTACTTTTAGTGATAGTTGATAAAATTATGGTTTTTGAAAACCGCTGCGGTAATGATATTTATAAGGACGAACGATTAATATTATTTTCGATAGTTAAATAATATTTAATATAATCTGTTTTAGTACATTTCTTTATCGTTTTATCTATTTTATAAGCTTTTAGTAACTTGCCTAGCTATTTCCTAAAGGACAAATCTTTATTACCAAAAAATATACATTGGTTCAAAATTGAAAAATATCCATCTAAATCCTATGTAGCTTTTCTTGGATACTGGCTTTCCCTCGAACTGTTGCTAAAATAACAATTATCAATGCAATAGCTTTCATCACAATTATTGTTTATGACTGTAAGTCAACTTTAAATCTGTTTGGTTTGAATGACAATGCTTTAGATTAGTGACGTCATTAAATCTAACGTGGCCAACCAATTCTTTTTATTTAGCTCCATTAGTATCAAATGAAAGGGTTTTCTGAGAAGAATATTAAAGATTAATAAAATGTATATTTGAGAATTTTGTGTAGAAATGAGAAAATAATTCTTGTATCGTTATTTAAATAACCTACCGCTGAGAATAGCCCTCCGTGCAGAAAGGAAAGTAGAATGTAAGTTGTACAGTAGTATCTTAGTAGTTGTAGTAGTAGTAAATTTGAGCATATTATTAAGAGTTTTGTTCTCGAGTTCATATACAATAAAGGTTCCACCTTACTCTCTAAACCTTCGGCTAAAGTATACTGGTTTTAATAAAGATCCGTTTAATAAAGATTAGTTTATTTATTATTTGTGTTATTATAAGGAATTCGTGTGCATAATTTCAAGATCGAAAACCGGTTTGATTTGGGTGTTAGTCCTTAGTTTTTATATTATAGTTTTATTTGTAATATAAAGATAATTAATATTAATAAAGCATCTCAGTTTCCGCTTACGTCTAAAAACATAAAGTATAGGAATCGTTAATAACATTTTAATTAGTACCTACCTATTTACATGAAAAACATACGTAAAATCCTTTTATATCTTTAATTCTGTATTAAATATGTGATGTATTACATATTCACTTAACATGTAACTTTACATTATTGTGTGATGTTTGTAGCTGTATATTTGCCCAACAGCAGAGGGTAATGACTTTCGTAGTTATGTATGTCTGTAGTCCATGGACTAGGATAGGGCTACGGTACCCCCTGCCTGACGTAAGAGGCGACTAAAAGGAGTGAGAGCTCGAACCGTTTAGCAAGCGACCCCGGGAGCGGCGGTATGTGTGGTCGCGTAACGTCGTAAACACCATATGATGAGGGAGGAGCGAAAACTGAGTCCGATCGGGTCATCGTACTTGGAGGACTTCGGTTGTGTGCCGACGGAGATCCCAGAGTTCTCCAACAAGCGTTGAGGACGGCCACCGTGGGGGGACGCTCCCTAAGACGTCGGGTATCTTTTGAAGGTTTCCCCCTCGTAAACAACAAAAGGTATGTATGTATGTCTTAGTCTCTGGCACGCCAAATGAATTGTCGGATTTTAGTATTTGAATTCATATATTTCACCGTAAATTCAAGTTTCAGATTGTAGAATCTATAATAATTATACGGCACCTTAAACCAGACTCAATCATTTTTTATTTAATTAAAAATGGCTTTTGTATTGAATTTTATGTATTTTACAATTTTACTTTTAAGTTTATACTATTATTTTAATAACATTTTTTATGATTAGTTTAATTCTTTTTATTAATTTGTGTAAATGAGAAACCGTTCCAATTAATTAAATAAATAAAATCTGTACCTACTGCCGTCTAGATCATAAACTAAATATTCTGTAATAAACCCTAGATAAGATTAGATTTCTACCTGAGGATGGCCACAAATGCGGCCATTTGACTACCAAGTTGTAACATCTCGAATATGTGTGACTGTATGTCTTTCTTCCATATCCAAGTAAGTCTCTCTTACCTCACCCGTCTAAGCCAAATACAGCGGCGCTTAACAATACTGTTATAAGACAGAATAGTCATGGCGTCTCCGGAGTCGAACTACAAATAAGGATTCTATCACCATCAAAACTTAACTCTCTGCAATTAGGTAATAAAATGACAAAGATGTTTCAATATATATACATTTCAATATACATACATATAGGTAATCAAATGACAAAGATGTTTCAATATACATACATATATATGACGACTTACCGGAGTATCTTTTCTTGCCAATGTGAAGGCAATTACAGTAGAAATCAAAATAACCACACGCATTTTCATGTATGTAGCAATAAGGCTCAGAACACTTATTTTCCTTCTCCACCGGGAAACCTTTTGATGATTATAAGATAGAGTTATGAGAACTGGTTTATATACTTGTATGTTAATTATGTTTTTTCAATTTACATTATGCATTTTAATTTTTCTAGAAACATTACTACAAGATAATGAAACCGTGCATATTCTATTTGGAAACAGAACTCTTAGTGATGGTTGACAAAATTTTGATATTTCGGAAACCATAATTATAAGAATGACAAATATTGTTGGCAGAATGGCAGAACGTTGGTAGAATGGCAAATATTGTTTTAGGTACATAATTTCAATCTAAGAATCAATTAAAAAAAAGTAACGCTTTCTACACTCACAGACCACACTAGGATTCCCTGTATCGTGGGTGCCATGGACACACTCAAAGACAAATACACAAATACCCAGACCCAGAAATTCATCATTTAGATTTCTGTCTGACCGGAGATCGAACCCGGGACCCTCTGCGCATCAGACCGGTATGGTGATCGCTCCGCCACGCGGGTCGCGGGTTCAGCCGGAGAGAAACCACCGCCATACTTAATTCTAACATCCTCAGGATGAATGCATAGGACAAGCATTTGGGGATAACCATTGATTCTAAACTCCAGTGGGGTCCCCACAACTCTGCTTAGTCCAGCAGACTTAGTACTGCAGCTTTTGCAGTCAGAAGGATTAGACAGTTAACAGACATCCCCACGGCCAGGTTTGTCTATTTAGGTTACTTTTACAGCATTATGTCTTATGGCATTCTGCTGTGGGGTAGTGCTGCTGACATAGACTCTATATTTACTATTCAAAAAAGAGCAATAAGGTCAATATATAGTCTGCGACGTGGTGAGTCCCTGAGAGAACTGTTTCCCACTATTAATATATTGACGGTACGAGTACATAGTCAATACATCTATGAACATATTATGTATATAAGAAAACACACTGATTTTTTGAAAAAAATAGTAATCACTATAACTTTAATATTAGAAATAGAAATAAATTAGCAATTCCTAAACATAGGTTATGTAAGGTGGCTAGATCTTTCATTGGTAAATGTATTCGCTACTATAAAATACCCGACCACATTTTGAATCTCACAGAAAAAAAGTTCAAACATGTCGTTAAACAAACGCTATGTAAAAAAGCGTACTATAAACTAAGTGACTATTTCACTGACAAAACGGTGTGGTCTGAAGTAGTAGGTATTTTAATATAAACTATTTTAGGACACGTTTGTTACTAGTGTGGTCTATTTTATATGTGCATATGCTTTAGTTGAGTGACGTCATTCTAAATCTAACATGGCGGATGCTCCAAGATGGTGGACTAATTCTTTTTTATAAACCTTTTCTATGTAATATTAGAATCAAATGAAAGGGTTTTTGACGAGAATGCAAAAACGATTTTTTTTACAATGTCAAACTTAACTTAATAGTACTTGTGGAGCTGGAACTACTTCAGACCACACCGTTTTGTCAGTGAAATAGTCACTTAGTTTATAGTACGCTTTTTTACATAGCGTTTGTTTAACGACATGTTTGAACTTTTTTTCTGTGAGATTCAAAATGTGGTCGGGTATTTTATAGTAGCGAATACATTTACCAATGAAAGATCTAGCCACCTTACATAACCTATGTTTAGGAATTGCTAATTTATTTCTATTTCTAATATTAAAGTTATAGTGATTACTATTTTTTTCAAAAAATCAGTGTGTTTTCTTATATACATAATATGTTCATAGATGTATTGACTATGTACTCGTACCGTCAATATATTAATAGTGGGAAACAGTTCTCTCAGGGACTCACCACGTCGCAGACTATATATTGACCTTATTGCTCTTTTTTGAATAGTAAATATAGAGTCTATGTCAGCAGCACTACCCCACAGCAGAATGCCATAAGACATAATGCTGTGAAAGTAACTTAAATAGACAAACCTGGCCGTGGGGATGTCTGTTAACTGTCTAATCCTTCTGACTGCAAAAGCTGCAGTACTAAGTCTGCTGGACTAAGCAGAGATGTGGGGACCCCACTGGAGTTTAGAATCAATGGTTATCCCCAAATGCTTATCCTATGCATTCATCCGGAGGATGGTAGAATTAAGTATGGCGGTGGTTTCTCTCCGGCTGAAGTGTACTTGTTGTACCCCCTTTTAATACGGTGTTAGTTTACTTCTCATCTACGTTATTATAAGGAACTCTTGTACATAATTTCATGCTTGTCGACTACCGGTCGTCATTCTGGAGTTTCATTAAAAAAAAAACATTTAATTTAATTCAAAAATAGACTAATACAAATAAATCATGACTATTTCCGTTTAAGTCTACATACAAAAGTAAAATAATAACATACCGAAAGAAACTATATAGCATTTTAATTAGTATTTATAGGAAAACATAATTAATAAAATCCTTTTATATTCCTTAAATTATTTTGTATTAAATATGTTATGTACTGCATAGTTACGAGTAATCTTTGAATTTTGTGTGATGTTTGATTTTGTGTGGTTTTATTTTGAAAAATACCAACATGATTTCGAATATAGTACCACTAACCGCTTGGCCACAGCCAACAGCGGCGCGGCGAGCGGAGCGGCGAGCGGCGCGGCATGAGTCGAGCGGTTGAAACAAAAGTCGCGCGCCGAAATTTGAAATCACTAATTTTGTTTTAACTTAATTGCGCGTTAAGATAAAATGTATGGATACAGAACGATTTATCAGTGACTTGCTCTCATATATTAAAAAAAATAATGGAAATACAGGAACTACTTATGTATTCATAATAAAGGGTGTGAAATTCGCCAAGATCTCTTCTTTTTTGGTTAAGTGGGTGCGCCGCTATTTTTGACTGAATAATATTTTGAGCTAAGAACGCACTCATTTCAAGGCAAAGGCGACACTTTTCTAATTTAAATTGTCCTAAATACATCAACTGCCGTCGCCGCTGCGGCGAGCTGTGGCATGCCGCTGCTAGCCGCTCCGCTCGCCACGCCGCCCGTAGCTGTGGCCGGCACGTTAGGCAATACATTTAGTGTAAGTGTAATTCATCATGTTACAACTTGAGCATTACCTATATCCAAATAACACACAGATTTTTTATTACACTTATCAGTACAGTGAGCCAAGTGTGAGCTTGGCTTTATTTATGATCGCCTCGAATTATATATACATATTAAAGGCAATATCTGCAAGTAAATCGCTACGTTTTTAATTGTTATTTTTTATAAAAAAAACAATATTATTGTTGTAATATAAAATCACATTTGTTTAGATTTGTTTAGAAAAACTCAAAAATCGACTCTGATAGATTTACCTGATTTAATCAAGCAAATAGCTGCGAAACATTATAACCAACAAAACAAAGCCACAATGGAACACAAATGAAAAATGAAACTATTGTGAGCCGTAAAACCCAAATCTGCAAATAGAATGATTTCATATACGGTTTGACATACCTCTTATATGCAAAATTTGCTTCGCCGCTAAAAGCTTCATTGTGTATGGATTATAAAAGTTGTCAGGATTCAAATAGAGCCCTAATATTCTAAAAGATATGTCATCGAGCGAGTGCTAATGGAATTATAGAACTAATCCGCACGAAGCCCTACCGAACATAAATGGAAGAGTATTTTGAATTCCATTAAAACTGTACCAAAGAGCTTTTATAAATGGCTGTAACGAGTATTGATAAAATGTGTCGTTCACGAAAATTGGTAACTACGAGTATATATACGAGTATGCTTACGAGGGTTTGTTAAAGGTATCTTTGATGTGGTATGTGAATGCGACTGAACGAATGAATAAATAAATGAAAGAGCATATGTAGACAACTTATTACAGAGGTTAGTCTACTTACTATCTTCACTTGGTATAGGTAACCACTTAACATCTTGTTTTCATGCTGTCGGTGCTTATAATTATTCTAGCACTTACCTTTTGGTGTAATGTTTAATTGAAAATATAAAGGTGTAAAGAATGTTGGCAACCTTTTAATAAATATATAAATATAGATCAAATGGTTACACCTATTTTTGACCAATTGATTTGCATATTTTAGTCCTCAGCGACATTTCAATCGGCTTCAGGTTGAATCCTGTTCTATAGTGTGTTGGTGACAGTTATATAGATGACAGTCGCCAATTATCATCTTAAACTAATTAGGTAAATTAAAAATATCATTTGAAGTACAGCGCTACTGGGTTCCGATATAAAGGGTGTGCTAACAAAGACATACTTATCCAAGGCATTCCAGCTAGGTCCTCAGCGGCGCATCTGTGAGCGATTTTGGGTTGGAATCTAATCTTATTTGAGGTTGATTACAAAAGTCCATCAGTGGCAGTACTGGCAGCCACTTACCATCAGATGAACAGCATGCTCGTGTACTAAGTGTATAAAAAATCATAATTTACTAATTCAATTATTAATAAATATCAAGCGCAATCCAAATATTGGAAATGTTACACTTTATTAAATTACTTTACGTGTCATATTAAACACGTTGAAATAATAACCGATATTCCCAAGTTACAGGCATTGGATTAATAGAGGAGAGAGTAACACGAAGTTCGACAATTTATTGGCGAAGTGGAGCTGCTGTCGTCTAGGAGCTAAGTTTGTTAGTCGGCCGAAGTTGCACTGCCAGTTACATGTTAGCGAGTTTCGTGTATCTACTTGTTATTGAATACAATGGATTATGTTGTGTGTGATAATATCTGGCCCGGTTTTGAAATTTTACCCATCAGATCTAGAGAATTTTGCCATCAATACATTATTGTCCCACCGATGGGCACAGTCTCTTCTTAAAATCAGAAAATTATAAAGTTGAGTTCAGTTTTGATTAATAAAGTTGTCAAATATGAAAGCCTTTCCTTTTTGAGAACATTATTAGGAGATTTGTACTTGAGTTTATATAGAACAGAGGTATTACCTGATGCTTGTCCTATGCATTTATCCTGAGGATGGTAGAAATAAGTATAGCGGCGTTTTCTCTCCGGCTAAACTGTACTTGTTGTACCCCCTTTTAATACGGTATTAGTTTACTTCTCATCTACGTTATTATAAGGAACTCATGTACATAATTTCATGCTTGTAGACTACCGGTATTCTTTCTGGAGTTTCATTAGAAAAACAAACTTAATTTAATTCAAAAATATGCTAATACAAATAAATCATGACTATTTCCGCTTACGTCTAGATACAAAAGTAAAATAATAACATACCGAAGGAGAAAATAACATTTTAATTAGTATGTAAACAGCGTGTCCAATATGAGCACCGACTTCAGAACTATGTACTAAACCAACATTTATTTGAATTATTTTTTACTTTGTAGTGACATAGAAGTCGATTATATTTTTTTGTTAAAACTTTTTTTCACATTTTTTAGTGATGATATACTAACGTTTATATTCGTATATATAGATTATATAAAATTGTATAAACGTGATAATGAATAAAGGTAAAGTCTGAATTTATACAGATCGGATCCACCCGCTCGCAGGGCGCTACCGCGCCCTGCTCGTTTAGTTTTATATTGTCTAGTATGTTTCAACCTTACCTAACCAATAAATAAATTGAGAAAAATTTAAAAAGTCCGAGACCGGGAATCGAACCCAGAACCTCTCAGTTACGCGCCGAATGCTCTACCAGTTGAGCTATCCAGGGCTATATCCAGAAAGAATACTTAATTAAATATATTGAGGAGTTCCTTCATTTTCTCCAGAACCCTTAGATGGAGGATCCATCTAAGGGTTCTGGAGAACCCCATATTTAAGTGGGACCAACTCCCAGCTTGTCTCTACACAATAAAAAAAGAACAATTAAAATTGATCCACTAACGGCGGAGTAATTTTTGTACATACATAAAAAAAAATATACCGGCCGAATTGAGAACCCCCTCCTTTTTGAAGTCGGTTAAAAATCCTTTTATATTCCTTTAATTATTTTTGTAATTAATGTAATGTACCGCATACCTATTTGATGATTAAACGATGAATTTTGTGTGATACGAGTATTTGAACCTGTGGTATTAATTTGTATGGACGGCGGTATGTGTGGTCGCATACCGTCGTGCCCACCAGACGGTGTGGCGAGCGACAAGCTCACCTGGGCGGAGCCCGACGGGGCAATGCGCTAAGAGGACTCCGGTTGCGTTCCTTTGGAGATCCCGGTGCCCTCTACTCAGCGCGAGAATGGCCACCGGAGGGGTTTTAGTGCGGTAAGAATCCCACATAACCCTGCGTCGCTCCCACGGCACCGGGTACCTTTTGAAGGTTTCCCTCTCGTCAAAAAAAAGGCAGAAATTGTTAAAGTTCGTCTATTGGTGAGTGCGACTCATGCGACAACTGCCATATGTGCCATGCACATTTGTAATCAACGCCAAATAAGACTAGATTCCTACGTAACGTTTGCCATACATTCGTTGCTAAAATAATCCTGAGGGCTAAGTTGTAACGCCTCGCATAAATATTTTTTATCCTTTACATTGGGACACAGTGGCGCTTAACACTGCTATTATTAGGCAGAAGTAGTTTTTACGGTGCAAGAAAAGATCAACGTGAAATAATCCTTACTAATATTATAAATCCGAAAGTAACTCTGTCTGTCTGTCTGGTCGTCTCTCCTTCACGCCAACACCACTGAACCGATTTTAATGAAGTTTTGTACAAACATGTCTGAGACCCGAGAAAGGACATAGGATAGTTTTTATCCCGGAAATCCCACGGGAACTAGGGATGGCGATCTAAGATCGATTAATCGGAGAATCGATCAAGGACCCAAAACATTGATTATTTTAATCGATATTAGTAAGGATTGAATCGTAAACTATGCATTTGATCAAGTGATGATCTTTAGCAAAGTTGAAGGTACGAATTTTCAGTTTTATGTATGTTAGTATGTTATATTTATTAACACGGGCGAAGCCACGAGCAAAAACTAGTAAGGCATAAAAAGGTTTGCTAAACTTTTTATGTGTTACTATATCTGTAATAATGCTTTATTCCATTGAAACAACAGTATAACACACATCTACTTCACAGCCATTGAAATCCACCAAGTTTCACGCCAGCAAATAAATACTGTACCTAAATACTTGTAATACCAGTGGCACTACCATGAGTTTACAAAAGTATTACTCGCTAGCGACTGCGTAAAATAAATGTATGAAAAATTGTACAGCGCCTCTGGTGGTTACTCGTAGAACTAAAATCCGTAGTGGCGTAACTCGATACGTAAAAAACCTATCGAAATCAAATCGCTAGCTAATGTCATTATGATCTATTGCCATACAAATTCGGTCCCATGAGTCATTAATTTGACAGACGTTGTCAAGAAATACCGTAACGAAAGTAGTTATGTTATTCACTAGCAAAATGACAATAGTTTTCTATTTACAATTTCTATAGTGGCGTTTCTATGCCAACTCATGGTAGTGTTACAGCTGTTGGAAACAAAGTGACAATCGAGCGAAACTGCAATAAAACCCATGGAATGTAGCGTCAGGGCATTTTTAATTTGCTTATTTTGTACTCGGTATTTTAAATGTTTGTTTTAAGTTACATTCGTGCTACTTGAATGAGTGACTAGTCGTTGAGTTGAGCGTGTTTCAATGCTTTGGAAGGCCACATGCCTGAGACCAGAATAGATTTATTTAGATTTTTATTTTTTGATCGTCCTAATAGGCAACTTAGTTAAGGGCAAGAGTAGGAGCCCGAACCGCCCAGTCCGCAACTCTGGAATGAATGAGAAAAGCAGGCAAAACGAGTTTAATCCTCGCTCCTGGGCTCAAGGAAGACACCGTTTTAAAAGGACTCTGATTTCGTTCTCATTGAATTCTAAGTCTATATATCATCGAGATAGACCGAAAAAGTTGTCTTTTCGTGATAACAATCCCACATAGATCATGGGTCTCATTTAAATGTTTAAACCACGATAGAAAGTCCGTCAATTCAAGTTGTTGGCTATATATATGTCAGGAACTTATCGGCAGGTTGAAAAAAAAAATAACATAAGTTAGCTAACATAATATGGCAAAAAGGGGCTATGAGTAGAGAATTACTCTAAAAATAAAAATGCGACTGGTGTCTATCCATCCGATGTAAGTAGCAACTATGTAAATTCTAATGTTTGTTCTTCCCTTATCTCGAAATAACTAGACGAATAACTCAAAAATCGACTCGGTGATAGATTTACCCGATTTAATCAAACAAATAGCTGCAAAACTCTATAACCAACGAAACAAAGCCCGCAAATGAAAAATGAATCTATTGTGAGCCGTAAAACCGAAATCTGCAAATAGAATGATTTCATATACGGTTTGACATCTTATATGCAAAATTCGCTTCGCTGCTAAAAGCTTCATTTTGTATGGATTATAAAAGTTGTCAGGATTCAAATAGAGCCCTAATATTCTAAAGAGATATGTCATCGGCGAGCGAGTGGTAATGGAATTATAGAACTAATCCGAACGAAGCCCTACCGAACACAAATGCAAGAGTATTTGGAATTCCATTAAAATTGTACCAAAGAGCTTTTATAAATGGCTGTAACGAATATTGATAGAATTTGTAGTGGTCGATAATTGGTAGCTATATTATACGAGTATGCTTACGAGAGTTTATTAAAAGGTATCTTTGATGTAGTACGTGAATGTGACTGAACGAATAAATAAATAAATGAAAGAGCATACGTAGACAATTTACAACAGAGCTTAGTCGACTTACTATGTTCACTTGATAGAGGTAACCACTTAACATCAAACGGTTGCACCTATTTTTGAACAATTGATTTGCATATGAGGTGAATATTTTAGTTCTCAGGAGCGACATTTCAATCGGCTTCAGGTTGAATCCTGTGGTAGGTGGCAGTGGCCAATTACTACTCGTATCTTTACTTGAATAAGTACATTATAAATGTCAAAACATTATCATTTGAAGCAGAGCGCTACTGGGTTCCGATATGAAGGGTATGTTAAAGAAGACATACTTATCCAAGGCATTCCAGCTAGGTCCTCAGGCGTAACGGTACATCTGTGAGCGATCTCAGGTAGGAATCCAATCTTATCTAAGGTCGATTACAGACGTCCATCGGTGGCAGTAGCCACTAACCATCAGATGAACTGCATGCTCGTGTACTGCACTTATATTATAAAAAAAAATCATCATTTACTAATTCAATTATTAAAAAAATTGAAAATGTTACACTTTATTAAATTACTTTACGTGTCATATTAAACACGTTGAAATAATAACCGATATTCCCAAGTTACAGGCATAATGCAATAGAGGACAGAGTAACACGAAGTTCGACAACTTATTGGCGAAGTGGAGCTGCTGTCGTCTAGGAGCTAAGTTTGTTAGTCGGCCGAAGTTGCACTGCCAGTTACATGTTAGCGAGTTTCGTGTATCTACTTGTTATTGAATACAATGGATTATGTTGTGTGTGATAATATCTGGCCCGGTTTTGAAATTTCACCCATTGTCTTTAGATAGTTACGTCATCAATGCATTACTGTCCCACCGATGGGCACAGTCTATTCTTACGCTGTTTGTCCACTGCACGCTGGACGCTTGTCCACCGAACGTCCGTCACCCGAGCACCGTCATCCCATAGTAAATGTATGTGTACGCTACTTCGGCACCGTGATTAATTATCGGTATCGGCTCGGTGACGGTGCAGTGGACAAACAGCGCTAAAGTTAGAAAAGTTTGGATAAGGAAGTGCGAATAAGTAAGCTTCTTACTTCCTATATATCTTTAAGAATATTTGATTAGGCATGTTTATCCTTATTAAAGCAAGTAATTATAAATACCTAATGCAAATAATTACGATATCAACGACGCATGCTTGTTATGTAAACCATGTTGTGATGATCCCATTTTAATATAATGAGCTGTCACCTAAAACAGTTTGAGTGCCTTGTGAAGTTTATATATTTATTATCAAAATCAGGTCAAAGGCTTATTTATGAGGTTAGATGGACAAAACTCCAAGAAAAAGAGTTATTTTGTTAAACACAAGAATTGAAGATGTATTAAAAAAACCATGCAAATTTTCTTGTTCGTCTCGACGTTGTATTAAAGTAGTAGGCGTTTTCAATTAAATAAAGTAATATTTATAAGCCTTAACAAACGAGCTAGTGCCACTTAATGGTAAGTGGTCACCGCCGTCCATATTCATCTGTATCAAACTCCTTATAACACAAGGATTCTACTTGAATCCGATCATAAAAACGTTGCGACTTTTAAGAAATAACATGCGTTACGACCACAGATGCGATCTATTTTGCGGTAGTTCTGTAGGACTACCATGAGTTTACAAAAGTATTACTCGCTAGCGACTGCGTAAAATAAATGTATGAAAAATTGTACAGCGCCTCTGGTGGTTACTCGTAGAACTAAAATCCGTAGTGACGAAACTCGATACGTAAAAAACCTATCGAAATCAAATCGCTAGCGAATGTCATTATGATCTATTGCCATACAAATTCGGTCCCATGAGTCATTAATTTGACAGACGTTGTCAAGAAATACCGTAACGATAGTAGTTATGTTATTCACTAGCAAAATGACAATAGTTTTCTATTTACCATTTCTATAGTGGCGTTTCTATGCCAACTCATTGACCCTGACCCTGTGTGATTCAGCTCGGGCGGCACCACCGCCACAATTATTTCTGCCTAATAACACCAGAGCTGTTGTGATCCTAATTGAAACACAGAATTTTGTTTTGTGTTATTTGCAAGTCGTCGGTTACAGGCGCTTAATAATAATTAGGTAAATGAATTCAACTCGTGCTATCCAATTATATAATAATTATAATAATATCAAGATATAAATAAATTGATGCAAATTAGATTGTTCTCTTGATATATTATACATAATCAAAACACTTCAAAAGGTCAGAAATCTAATAATATCAGGAGTAAGATTAATTGAAAAAGTAGGGCTATTTTGAGTTTTAAAACCTTCTGATATTTGTTCTCAATTTGATTTTTCGTGGTAAAAAAAATGTAGTGTGTAACTATAAATGCATATTACCCATAAAAAGCTCTGTAGTTAATAGAGTAAAATATTTACTAAAAATTAAGGCTGTTTTTGCAATTGAGACAAACTAAAATGTGGTGATGGAGTTTTTATTTAAATTACACTTGTTACCGACTCATATGGTGTTTGACATTACAAAATAACATTATTACCTAGTTACATTTTCTTCGATTTCATAGATTTAGAGTGTAAATAGAGCAGGTGTATTTTCTCTAAAACAATCAAACCATACACCCAACGTATCTATACGATCCTTTCCATTTAATTTGTTGCACTCTGTGATAGTTTTTATCAATTCTCCTTTTTTGGGATAACCTTCTTTGATAACACTAATCAGTTTGGAGACCACAAAGTGTCCATCTTCACTGGCGTGTCCAGCGTGTGTCAGGTAGCAGCTGATGAAGTTTAAAGCTGCTTCATTCTCGTAAGATGCTATTAGCATATTCTTAAACGTGTCTACAGGAGGATTGGTCTCAGTCTTACACTCAGTTTTATACTTAGAAGTTTGGTCATAAATTCTGGCGTTAATACGACCATATCATGAAATGAAGGAACAGTTAGATTGCTTGTAAGGTTTTTAAGTAATATTTTCTTTTAAACGAGCATGCAATCTGTCTGATGGTAAGTGGCTACTGCCATTCGTGTGATTATCTGTAATAAGCCCAGATAAGATTAGATTTTTATTTGAGGCCGGCCACAGATGCAGTGCTACTTAGGGACTAAGTTGGAACATACTTATTATGTCTTCTTTCCACGACTAAGTAAGAGTACTCTAACACACCCTTCAAAGCGAAATACAGGGGCGCTTAAAACTGCTGCAAAATAAAAATAAAAATGACAAAGATGTTTCAATATATGAGGACTTACCGGAGTATCTTTTCTTGCCAATGTAAAGGCAAGTACGGTAGTAATCAAAATAACCACTTGCATTTTCATTTATCACTGAATGTAGTAAGGCTCAAAATACTTATTTTACTTATCCACCGGGAAACCTTTTGAGGATTATAAGAATATTTTGTGAGTAACTGGTTTATATACGTGCAAAAATACCGATTACATCTTGATTACGTTTTTTCAACTTTATAATATGCATTTTAATTTTCTTGGGAGGATAACTATAAGATAATGTATACGTGTATATTGTTTTTGGAAACAGAATTGGTTACTTTTAGTGATGGTTGACAAAATTTTAGTTTTTCGGAAACCATATTTATAAGAATGAGCGGCAATGATTGTTTTCGATACACGTACATTTGTGTGCTAATTTCGTCTAC
This sequence comes from Epargyreus clarus clarus, assembly GCA_014595695.2. Taxonomy (NCBI): domain Eukaryota; kingdom Metazoa; phylum Arthropoda; class Insecta; order Lepidoptera; family Hesperiidae; genus Epargyreus; species Epargyreus clarus. The sequence goes on from JACTTY020000094.1 coordinate 425,116, forward strand.
ATTAGAAGCTCTAAATTTGTCTAGATAGTTCATTAGTATATGAGGGTCTTGCAACTTAAATTTAAATAGTTTATCCCAATCGGTAGTGCTAAAAATATATACTTCTTAATACAGAACCTCCCTCCTCTTCAAAGTTGGTTGAAATGTTTTAAAAACTCATTGGGTTTATCTTTTTTCCATACTTATTATATTTATTATTTCTTTTTTATTTTGATGCCATATTTTTGATAGGTGCAATGAACAAAGTTTTAGTCTAAGATTTATCTAATAATCATGATATGAACTAGAGATGGCGATCTAAGAACGATTAATCGGAGAATCGCTCTTTTGAACCAAAAAAATCAATTATTTTAATCGATATTAGTAAGGTTTGAATCGTAAACTATGCATTTGATCAAGTGACGATCTTCAGCAAAGTTGTTGTCCATGAGCCCACGAAGGTTTCAGAGTTGGTACGACCAATTTTCGCCAGATGGCGCCACTGTCATTCCAATAAAGGTACGAATTTTCAGTATTATGTATATTAGTATGTCATATTATTCTCTTTTAAACGCGGGCGAAGCCGCGGGCAAAAACTTGTCTTGAATGAAATCAGAAATTTTACAATACGCATTATAGATAAGTTTGACTTAAATTATTGCTTTTAATGTTTAGTAATATCTATGATATTATAAGGAATTCCTGTGCATACTTTCGTGCTTGTCGACAAACAATTTGATTTAAGTGTTAGCCCTTAGTCTTCATGTTGGAGTTTTATTAGAAAAATAAACGTTATGTAATTAAGAACAAAGTAAATATAAATAAAACATCCCAATTTCAGCTTACGTCTAAATTCATTATATACATGCAAAAAGAAAATCAAAAATTAAAATATACACAAAGAAACCATATAACATTTTAATTGTGTTTGCAGGAAAAATATAAGTAGAATCCTTTTTTTCCCTTAATTATTTTTATATTAAATATGTTATGTACCGTATAATTATTTAAAGAGTAAAACTTTGAATTTTGTACAAGGTTAGAACCTGTTACATTAGGTATTTTGTAAAATGCCAAAACGATTCGAATATTCTGTTATTAAGGCGGAGACACATTTAAGTGTAATGTATAATGTATTTTCAGCGTTACGAACAAAGAATACTCAGATGTGTGATAACACTTATCAATACAGTGAGCCGAGTACTCTATATGATCTTTCGCTTTGTTTATGATCGCCTCGAATTATTGCAAATGGTGCAAATCAATCGTTACTTTCTGAAAATTAAATATTTTCATTTCCTTATTTGCTTGCATAGAGTAAAATTCATATACATATAAGTACTAATTTCCAATTGGTGTGAAACATGTTGATATTTTTATATCAACATGTTTCACACCAATTGGAAATTAGTACTTATATGTATATGAATTGGATGTATATGAATGGAAGTTAAAGTAATTTGAAAAAGTAATCGTTTTTTTATTGAAAAATTCACAACAGTTTGACAGCAAATATTTTTGTTCTACTGGGCCAATTCCTAGTGTAGATACGTATGCCCCAGAATTGTCCCAATCATGGAGAGAATACAAACGTACGAATAGAGTAATAATAAAATTGTATTGAGAAGAAAATATTTATTTCTCGTATCAAATATACTAAAATTTCAACGCTGCCAATTTGATATCGGATCAAAATTTAATTGCTTCGGTCTTTTCGTCGTAGGCTTATACGAAGCTCCCCTAATAACGTCATTACCTCGGTATCATTACCAACTTTATAAAAGAAAAGAGTAATAAGTAAGAGGTTGTTTTGTATTATTAAAAGGTTCTTACTGCCACTATTATAGGTACCAAGTAATAAATGATTATGACTCCTTTTTCTAAAGACTTCTAATGTAAAAAATATGAAATGTAAAAATAAAGAAAAGTAAATACATAATGATAATACTTCAAAATATCTGATATCGGATAAAGTGAGGAGTTAGATTAATATTAAATCTTATATATTTTATTATCATTTTCCATTTCATGGTAGGCAGAAATTGGTTAAGCTGGTTAAGGCTTTGGAGTTTTATGTTGTAACATTGTTTTCAAGGTTTTTGAGATTTAAAAAATTTAAACATTTTTTTGAAATAGAGTTGTATTCCCCTACACCCAGGCGAGACAAACATTGCAAATTAAGATCCTCATTAAGAAATTAATCAGTAATGTTCAGATGTGATACAAAACTTATTCAGTAATGTGAAAATACTCACTATTGAGTTATTAGTTAAAATGATAATTATAATAATTGGAAATACTGATGTTTGACATAAAACTAATTAGTTATCATTCTAAAGGGACGAATTATATTCAAAAGGAGGGAATTTTAAAATAACTAATTAAATTCATTTCGTCTCCTGTTTGCTTTTACCCAAATGATGCTCATTCTGTAATGTGGTTCAGATGCTCAGTCCTCTCTCCGATTAATGCTCAGCAAGAGTTATACCAAGTCAAAAAGTAAACATTTCTACAAGTATTAGATTCATAGCAAACTGAAATTGCATTGAAATTGCCATTTTAATTGCCTTTTGAGTAAGTAATTTTCACAATTCTATTACTTTCGCTCATGTAACAAAAATTTTCATTTTGTACATTAGTTAATATGATAATTGGAAATACAGATGTTTGACATAAATCTAATTAGGAATCATCAAAAAGGGGCGAATTATATTCAAAAGGAGCGAATTTTAAAAGAACCGAAAAAACGTTTTTCATCTCCTGTTTTCTTTTGCCCAAATGAGACAAACTCACGAAATTACTCATTAACGTTCAGATGTGATGCACAGCTCATTCTGTAATGTGGTTTAGATGCTCAGTCCTCTCTCTAATTAATGCTCAGTAAGAGTTATACCGAGCCAAAACAGAACCCGGATTGTAATAGTTCCGAAGTGAATTACATGCATTACATAACGTTAGCAGAGTTGGAACAGATCCAACTTAATTTTTAATGGCCTCTAATAAATCCCTTTATTCTAGTTTGTTTTAGTGGATATCGTGATGAGCATTGCACTTGATGAGTGCTTTATTTCGTAGTTGGCTTTTATTGTGATTCATAAAATTTGTTGTAAAAAATGAAATTGGAAATTTGAAACCTCGTCAAAAAAATTTAGTACTTGTTGATTGAAGACTAAAATAATTTATATTATATAGCTTCCTTAATATGATGATATTTTTTTTTTGATATTTTCATTTTCTCGTTATTTTCAAAATTTAATTTCATTTGTCTTTACTTTGTTTTTATTGAGTACTTTATCATTGTTACAAGTTACAACGTGTTCATCTTACTCACCTATTTCGTCCATACTATCCATGTCTTCACGTGGCTATGTTTTCATCAATGTCTCATATGACATTATTTAATTTAATTAACGCTTCTTTTATTTTTGGTATAGATTCATAACCAGCAATAAAGTCAGCTTGCAACCACAGTAATTCACTTAAGACACTATACTGCATCTCTTCCCATTTTACTAATTCTTGTTCTTCTGCAAGAAACATCTAGTTATTTCCTACCATTATATAAATAAAACTTATTCTCTTATAAACATCCACTGATTCTTAATAAACACATATCCCTTAAACCAATATCAATCTCATTTCCGATTGACTCTCCGATTGGAATACAGGATTGGATCCCAAACCCATAAGGTACAAAAACTACCACTTAACTTGATTAGGAGCCTTCAAATCGTTAGCAATCATCTATCAGTGTCGAGATCTCGCTAGTATTGTCTTCCGAAACTTCGTATCCCAAACTCCCTTACTTGATATATATTCTAACGTAAAAGATATACGGGGTTGTTTTATGGGCGGTCTCTCCACGTTTTATTTGATATATAACGGAAAGCAATTTTACAAAAGTAAATATTGAAGAACAACAAAGGACATCTCTTCGGTGACCTTTAATGTATTGATAGAGCATTATTATGATTTGTATAAGTAATTAAAATGATCGAGATTTTATATTATTTTTTAACGAAATCAAAATCGAATTAAAACTATTAAAATTTTAAACGCCAGCCAACTTAAGGGATCATGACAATAAACTCGGCATGTCTGACTATAGCAACAACTATAGACTATATAGTAAAATATTTAAGAACAATTATTTTTTTCAATTACACACATAAGTAACCGTTATATGCACCCGTGTTTTTTCTAACCCTGATATTTAAAGGTATGTGCTTAGGATGTTTGTTGTTTGATGTCGTGTGTTTCTTATTCCCGGCTTGCTAAAGCGTCGTTAATCTCCATAAGAGTAATTAGAGTACATACGATATTACCTAAGTGTTTCAATTTAGCGTTACTACATTTATCCTTCGCTTGCCCTAGATTCCGATATCTTTTGATAATGCCTGAGGCGTGAGAGATTCCTTGGAACTAAAGAACGTTCGGATACCTTTTTCTTAGTAACGTAATGAGGTAGTTTACTCCGACGGTTCTCTGTTTAATTTATGTCTCAGGATGTTTAAAGTAAATTTACGAACTACTGGGGTTCAGAAACAATATTATATAGCAAAACAAGATTTAAATTGTTTTAGTTCGTATTAAGTAAGAAAATATAAAATGAAAATAATGTAAAGTAACGATATCATAAAAGTGTAAACTGGATTTCTATAGACAGGCAAAATAATCTTTTTTGTCCTCCGCAGTAGATAATATTACATTGGCTCTTAAAATTTGCGAACGTGAATAATATGCCCACAGACACAAATATTTGTGCTATTGGTACCTCCCCAGACGAACTACAATAGTTCTACCATATTTCAAAGAAAATTTTGAAAATATCCGCCATGACTTGACCATTACCACTTTTGATAAACGTGTACCACTTTCAAACAATCGGAATTAGAGTATAAGACCTCAATTGTAAAGAGAAATCTATATTTATACATTAGACGAAAAACGTCTATTCAAACAGGTATACAACCAAACTTCCGGTGTAAAAATCATTCGACTAATCTGTCACAGAATAGCCTTCGTTTTATTAACGTAACTTTGCAAACATGTAAACATGCTCAATAAGGTTTTGCCAAATTTCTTTTCATTCATTTCTCAAACTGCCTAACTTTAACCGTTAACGGAAGCTGTTGTGTATTTACAGCTTTTGCCTAATAATAATAATTCTTTTTCGCTTTCAATACTATTACAATGGGTTGTATCGTTTGACTAGTAACAGCGAAAACTATAAAACGAATATATAAATGAGGATATAAGATGGTATAGTAAAATAATTGGAACTTGACGCCACACCCAATTGAAAATTGAAATGAAATGGTTTAAATACCAGCTTAATGTAAGTGTAACTGCTTAAATCTCCCTTACCATGAAGAAATAATAGTACATATACGAGTATATAACTAATAAGAAATAAATAAGAACCAGAAATATCTCTGCTTAAGTTTATAATATTGTTAAGTATAAACTATAAACACTGAACAATATAAGCTAAATATGTATAAACTATCCATTTGTAATAAATGATTCCCAGAATTTCACAGAATTTCCACAAAGTATAAAAATAAATAAATCGTCCTAATTACAAAAATACAGTAACTTTTGTTTTTCTTAAATACTACTTACGATGAACTTCCTGCTCCGTCTTTTTGTAAAGAAAAAATACTAAACTCTTTTGCCCTCTACCCGAAACCAGAGGTGGAACTCAATGAAGGGTACGGTTTACTTTACATTTGCTAAAGATTAAACATACCACAGAGACAACGGTATTTAGCAATAAATATTGTGGTCATTTTAAAGGTTTCGTTTTTTTTTATTTAACTTGTGAAAAGAAAATATATACTTTTAATACGAGAATTTAAAATATATGCGAAAGGAATACCAGTTTTGTTAAATGTTCGGCTTAATTTCCTTTTATTTTCATCTTTGCATTCTGTATTTTCATAATAATAAATTTTCACAACAGTTAAACTCATTTCAACACATACAAGTGAATTTTACAAATTTTACGGATACTTTTGAATTTAATATTTATGAACTTAATAATTTCCTAAAATAGTCAACAAGATACGACCATCTTGTTGAGCTACTGTATTTCTTAGGACATTTTTAAAACATTTTTTCACAAGTTTGCTGAACTGTACCCTTAGTATAAGTTTTTACATTTGCCAAAAAGGACTGTTTTTGTTTTTGTTTACGTATTTCCCACATATTTCCAATCAGTTCTGATACAATCCGCTAGGGGCGCTGATTGCAAATGTATGGACACGGTATACAGAGCTGAGCAGAGACTGAGCTACACAGTATGGAGATGCGTGTGTGCGTGTGGTGAAATGTCCAAGCGAGTGTGCAGGAAGGGCTAAGCTCAATGATGCACAAGTCTGTTGTAACGAAAACAGTTTATTGCGCAAGCACTAGTAAATAACTTAGAGTCTATACCATGCACTAACACTAGAACTTAAAGCTAAATAAAGGTCCGCACTTTAATCTACCATATTTAAATAAGAAGGAGTGAAGGAACGATAGCAAAGTCTTAGACACTAAACTTAAACACTAACGATTGTCTATAAAGTCTAAAGTGTCCTGGATTCGAGTCCGGGGTGTGTCACTGAGTGTAGTGTGTATGTTTGTATGTATGTAAGTGTGTGTGTGTAATATACTTACATGAATATTTCATATGTTCGTGTGTATGTGTAATATAATATATAAACTAAATAAACATAAATAATGATAATGTGGGTGAAGTGCCCACAACAATATACAGCTACAAACATTTGTTTCGGTAAAACTACCCAAGCAAATAATAACAAACTGTAGGCGAACATTGTAGTAATGTTCGCGGACAACTGCGCGATTTTTGTGGTTTCATCATTTATTATTTTTATCTCTACTTGTGATTACTCTGTGCATTGTAGTGAGTGTATTGTATTCCAGACGCAGTCTCGACTAAGGGGTCTGGAAATTGTTTTACGTGACGCGTTATAACGAACGGGAGAGGTCTCTGTGCGTGTTCCGAATCGTCAACATTCCGGTCCAGTGTTCGCTTTCCGATTTAAATTAATACTTGTGTTGTGACACTGAAAACGAGTGCTCTAATTCTGATTTGGAGGTACGCTTCCGCGTAAGCTTCTCTTAAAATTGCTTTCAACTTAGCCTTAGCTCGGTATTCCTCTCGAAACTACTTTTGAAATTTTAGCATTTAATTCTTAGACTTTTTATATTACACCTTTTACATTCCCTATTTTATAAATAGCACAAGTTATAAATGATATAAAATTCTCATAATATACTAAAGAAAATATTTAAATTCAACAATCATTGTCTACAGCTATCGGTCACGGATTGTACAAGTATAAAATATGATTTAGAAGAATATTATAATTTTCAAATCGGTTAACTTTCCTTGTATTTAGCGGTAACAATAAGTACTATGAGAATACAATAAAATCAAACATTGAGATGATAACACTAGCACGTGACAATGAATTGTTTAAGGACATTTACCTATTAAAAATGATTACCAATAACGCCTAAGTGGAGAAAAATCTCAGCGATATGAAGAGCATGATAAGCTTTAACGTGTTCTATCGCTCTCTGGAGAGTAGTCCTCGTGTGCTGGAAGACCGTAATGACGCCATTTTGAACTTGGCTTATGACGTCATAAAACTTGAGATTAATTAAAAAGCTGAGAACAGTAAAGGTAGCTTGGGTAACTGATATTTTGTAATGACCGCTATAATAAAGGTTTATGAGTGTATTGTAAGAAGAAATATTCTAAATTTGAATAGATTGAATAGAGGAATTATGAATGACAAAACACACACATTAATACAATTGATTTAAATAAAATTAATATTAATACAATTCATTTTTCATATATAAGAATTTCTCTACACTTAAATGATGGAGTTCTGTAGTGTGTACGGTAGTAACGCCTTAGTAATACTGATATCAATCTTGTTATAAGTCACGTATTTCGATAAGTATGATAAGAATATTTATCAACAGATAAATCACAATAGAACAACTACAACAATCACAGTACATTTATTAATAATTATTTATTATATATTGATAAATGTAACATTTGTATGTGTGTATAACACATACGCCATTAAATGTTGGGTCAGGTCTTGGTCTGATATTATTTATTTTCCAATGCCAATAACATCCCTTACAATTAATTTAAAAGATCACATAATTTATCTCTTATTATCATAGGATAATGATACACACCGTATTTTTAGTAAATAATTGTTTGAACTAATAAAAAACTTTAACATAAAATCCAAAGTAATGCGCAGATTATTTAATATTCGATCATTTTTCAATTTTACAAATAGTATCTACTTGTTGTAAATGTTGCAGTCAATAGCTCGTCGAAAAATATTTTTAGAAACATTTAAGTGAAAATGAAGCATCAAAATATATTTTCGAATAGAGCATTATTCGTTACACTGATTGAATATACGAGTAATAGATACAATTAAAGATATCGATAATCGTATATTTTAGGTGATAATAATAAAGCAGATATTATTGCTATGCTAAAATTATATAAGGGAGTGATGAATGAAAATGATTCTTTAGTTGATTGGTTCTAACGATGGGGTCTAAAGTGTTGTGTCTTTTGATTATTGCAGCAATCGTATCTTCAGGTAATTGTCTTAAATAATAATAAATAAAGAATTAGGAAGGAAATGTAATCGTAGTTATTTTCAGATTATCAAGATTGTTAATAACGTTTACCATGTTACCATTACAATTAAAATAAGGGTAATAAGGGAAATATTTGATGGATTATGGATACTTCAGACAATACTTGGTTATAGTGAGATGATGCATTATGAAATAAATCAAACATCTGAATCTATCCCTGCATGATCTAATGATATTGTTGTAGATGTTGAGATTGTTGTAATTCGTTAAAAATAACATGCATGATATTGTTAATACTAGCGTAATGATCAGAGATTAGTAATATTGTGAGAAAAGCCTAAGTACCTATCTTTCACAAGGACCTTGAGTTTGTTGGGCTCCAGCAATCGGCACTTCCTCTGTGTGGTGGATTATGGATAAAACATTCCATTATGAGAGAAGACCCGTATCCATCGTATCGTATCGTAAGACAATACGACGTTGAAACAGGAATGTATCTTACAAATCGATTTCCTACACCGAAGGCCATACTAAGATGGATCTAAAAGTTAAAGTAATATGTTTTGTTATTGTATCAACTTCCGTCAACTAAGTTCTCTCGTTTGTTTTGGAAACAATAATTTAGACGTGGAACTTGGGAATTCGGGATCGAATGAAAGCAACATCAAAATAATAAGGTCTATATATTAAAATAATAAGAACGTTTCCAAAATGATTGTTTACGAAAACAAAACAATCTTCCAGAGTTCCAGATTGCTAAAACGCGTCTGTTTTACAAATTGTTCAAGCATTTCGATGTAATAGATAACTAAGATGAAAAATGTTTGCTTTATTATGAATGTCATTTTCTCTAAGCTTAAGCAAATATATTTTAATTCATAATGTTTTAATTCATAAAGTATTGTTTAATTCTCAAGTTATTTGTTTGTTGTAAAAATGCGGTGGACTTTTTTTTATATTCTAGTACGACTAAATAATTCGCAAGCTATAGTAAGCACTATGTCGAAGTAATACCTTCTACTACTTAGAAGATAGAGTATCTTCTAGATATCTTGACTTTAGTAAGATTGTTTTTGTTATCAAAGGAAATCAAAATTAAATTTAATTAAACCAAATCTACCGGTTCCAGGATACAGTTTGCGGGAAGAACGACTCCCAGACCTGGAAGTGAACCACATCAGCCACCCTTACCAAGGCAGGTCCATAGGCATCGCAAAGGACTTCAGAGACACCTTGAGAAGTTGCCACGTGATCTTTCCTGACGGGACTATGTATGAGGCGTTTCCTACCGACACCATTCCTCACCCTAATGTTTCGTTCCAACAAGCTGTCCAGCCCTTCACCAGTTGTGCTATTGGGTTCCGAGGAGTTGGTGTTGAGTTCAGTGGTGTCTACGAGTTGTTATCGCTCGTGGTGCATAGCAGCGACAACAGCTTGACTTTGACCAGGCGCAGGTTCAATATACGAGTGACCTTGATGGAAACTGAAGATGAAGTAGCCAACGATCAATAAGATGACGTAATGAGATAAACTTTATTATTTATTATTGTTACGTTTGTCGTTAGTCTCGTCAACGTTTGAAATTACATGTTGATGTGTTGGAAGTATATTTAAAAAATAATTAAGATTCAATGGTTGTTAGATTCTGTTATTTATCACTTTTGCTGTTTTGAATTCAACTTTAAATTAAACATTTCTGATGCACTTTAAAAATATTTTATTTAAAATTCTGTGTATGGGTTGTTTAATTAGATCGTACGTACTAAGATTTTTCTAGCATAAGGTTATTATTGTTTCTCAAGAAGTCGAAAAACCAAAAATTACTGTTACTGATTATTTAAAAAAATATTGTTATAACACTTATATCAAGCGAAGACTACGATCTATTGCGTGGTTATATTTTGGTAATTGAGTTATTATATTGCCTTACTTGCGTAGTATAGTTTCAAGTGCCGTGACTTTTCTTCCGTGTGTGTCTTTGTCACACATATTAGATATTTTATAATTACATGAAGTAAATATCTTCTTTCTCACTTTAGTTATCAATCATTCATAAAATTTACAATCGTGTGACTAGAACGCATCATCCGCATCGTCTATAATGTACAGCAGACGCTTCATTCGATGAAAGGTCATGGCCGATTACATTTATGGCAGTGACTTTATAAGTACTCTGAAGTTGGACTATCTCAAAAACGACTATACTGGTTGTATTATCGTTGGTTATAAAGTGGTCGTCAATAATAGTATTATTTTACAATGAATGACGCACATTGTTACAGCACACGGCAGAGATAAACATTGGAACGTATTATGGAAACGCCACGCTACGCGATGTAACGAGACGCCTGCTGACTCGAATTAAATATATTATCTATGACCAGAATCACATCATCACCGCGTTGTTGAATGTTCATAATGTGATTTCATAAAAATATGTTTAGGTATGTTTGACACAACATGCTGTTTGCATCGCCTAATGTGATGTTTCAATAGTAGGTTCCCGAATTAAAGGGTTTCAGGTAGTTTTCGAATAGTTGAAATTGAAATACAAATTATTTACTTGCAGCCGTAGTCAGAAGTTTTAAGTATATTTTATTGTAGTTTCATAAAAACGCAAATGACTGCGAAATCATATGAATTCCATACAACTATAATAAAATTCGACTTTTTTGTTGTAGTAATACGAGATATGATGATAAGCAGTGATAGCCTAGTGGTTAAGAAACGCGGCCTCTCGATCGAGGGGTCCGAGGTTCAAATCCCAGGCACGCACCTCTGATTTTCAAATTTATGTGCGTATTAGAAATTAATTATCACTTGCTTAAACGGTGAAGGAAAACATCGTGAGGAAACCTGCATACCTGAGAGATTTATAAAAAATCTTCAAGGTATGTGAAGTCTACCAATACGCACTTGGCCAGCGCGGTGGACTATGGCCTAATCCTTCTCATTCTGAGAGGAGACCCGTGCCCAGCAGTGGGACAGTAATGGGTTGATGATGATGATGATGAATACGAGATAAGATAATAATTATTATTAAGTATCCTAGTATATATAGTACCTAAAGACGGTTGTGAAACCTTGAGAAATCTAGTAGGTACTTACAAAACCAGTTGGGTATGAAGTAAATTTTTAAGTGCAAAAAGGGCTTCCCCTATGTCAGTTTCGGATGTTTCTGAGTAACACAGACTAACCGAGTAGTATTATAGTCGAAAGCAAAAAAGTAGCCATTATTTTTTTCATAAATGAAGCTAGTCGATTAATGAAAATTCTTTGAAATAAAAAACCATGTTCTAAAAATAAGGATATATTTTATGAAGACGGTTTTTTGTTTCACTCCCACAACAATGAGTTAGACCATAAGTCACGCCCAAAATCTGCCAAACTGTTTGGACTGCAGAGCGTACCAAAGTACGAGTACCGACTTACATACATACGCTCATATACAAATCTCATATTCTTTAATCTTTAGCTTACCTTATGGAATTAGATATAGCAATGGGTTACTATCTGAAGCCTTTAGTTTTTCGAAAAATGAGAGTAAACTTTATCCTGAGCGCCCTTCTTCGTTACATGAAAGCAACAGGTTCAATGACCTTTGACCACGATGACAGCATAGTTATAAATATCGAATCATTGTTAATTATGTATTACTGGGTATTCAAATAACCTTGAAATATATAAAATAATGTCTATGAATTATGTAATTTAATATTTTTTATTAAACATTCATAAGTATTTTAATACATTATAAAACTTAGTCATATTTTGCTATTTAATTAATAAAACATTGAATAAACAAAGCACTAAATAAATAAATATTTTAGTTCATCGATTTTGCAATATATTATATAAGTCATACAGAAACATTACACAATGATTAGCAAAATATTGCGCAACTCGCTAGTTCGCGGTTTATATTTCGCGGACTTTTTGAAAACGTTTTATTAATGTTAATATGAAACTTATCATTATTTTTATACTAATTAAGATACGAAGACAATGTATTAAGTAAACATTACTACAAATTCGCATTTTGACAATAATATGATTGCAAAATATTTATTGCTTTTTTGAGGTCCTTTTCGAAATACATATTTCAGTAATATCTATTTATTATTATACCGATTAAAATAAAGGATTCATATAGAAGACATTGCCAATATTTGATTTGTCAAGAATACGATTACAAAATATTTTTTCATTAATCGCAACCAGTATTTATAGGGAACAGGAAATATTTTCGTTCCATTGTTCATCTAGACATTGTTCAGTGCAGATGTAGTTTTTAATTTTTAAAATATAACTAACAGGTTTTATAAAAATGGCATTATCGATATTCTGTGTTCTTTTATTTACAATATTTTTGTCTGAAGGTGAGTTAAAAATTAAAATGTGATGTTAATAAAAATATGATTATTTCTTTAAATAAAATGTGCCAGATTGTGATATTAGATAAAAATTGTGATTATTTAAAGAAAATGTGTAAAATACATGGAGTGATGTTTAGTATACATTCTGTAATATTTATTTATAGTGTGTGTTTTTGTGGATTATCATGGATGCAAGAATCAAATAGACTCGTAATAAATACAAAGTATCTTTTGTAGTGTAATTATAGTTGTAATTTTAAAATAATGTTTTTTCGTCAAAGTATAGGTTGATATACAGTATAGATTCTACATACATGTAGGTTCGTAGATCGTCTAATGATAATTGCTTAATTGTGACTAATAAACAAAAATATGCTAGGGCTTCGAACCCAAGACCATAGTAATAGGCCGAAATTAACACTACTAAGCTGTAACTGCACACGAACGAAGTATTCATCATATTATAATTATTTTCTATTTTATTTCAGTGCACTCCTCAACTTCTGATTTCGGTTACAAGGACGTCAATCATTGCTGTATGGAAAAACTATGTGGGTTTCAAAACTATACAAATTATGAATTAACTCCACTTATAGGTGTGAAGTTGGAATTTCCTCCCGAATTCAAAGTGCACATTAACAATATAATTATATACCTTATGTTGAACTTTCGACGTGTTGTTGTACGATAAGGGCCAATAAATAAGTCTGAATACTTATTGAGAAAAATACTATTTTGTTCGAAGCGCGTAAAGCTTTTGTAGTTACGAACTACAAACTCCGGTTGTGTTCCATCGGAGATCCCGGAGTTCTCCACCAAGCGCTGAGGACGGCCATCGGGGGGGTTTCAGTGCGGAAAAAATCCCACATAACCCGGCGTCGCTCTCACGTCCTCGGGTACCTTTTGAAGGTTTACCACTCGTAAAAAAAAAGGTACGATCTACAAAGTTAAGCAACGTTGAGCGTTGGGAGTTGGATGGATGACCGAGAGAGGGCACGTGAAGCCGCCGTCCGATTGATATTATTAGATAATAGTTATATTTTGCGAAGACCTTATGCGTTCGGGAATAACCTCGGAACAACTTGGAAACTCACTAACTCACCAGTACTTTCGAACACTTCGCATTGGAGCATCGTAATGGAGTATGCTCTACGTTTCTTGAGTTATTTGGAGATACTTATGCCTAGCAGTGGCATATGGAAAAGAATAGTGCACCACCTGATCCTTGTGAAAACCTTAAGCGTTTGAAAACAATTGACTCGAAATCCTTCTACTGGTCCTCTAACAACGCACACTGGACCAACGTCCACTACTTTGTGTCGCTAGTATGACGCAAATCAGAGGTAGTTTTAGGACAAAAAAAAATAATACTATCAATATATAAGTTATGAGTACCAAACAAATTATAATCATATATTCTTAACTTGTTTCTAAAAGGTTATTCAGATGAGGTCAATGTGACCGGGCAAGATCAAGGCCAATACGAGTAAAATTTTGATAATATTGTTAATATTTTGATGTAAGAATTTTGTGTAATGAAATTTTAATAACTACGTTATACGTTTTTTATTTGAATTCTCTCCACAATTTTAAAATATATTAGCTGACGGTGACTGATAAAGCTGTGTTTGAAAAGAGTAAATAATTTAAAGATCTTAATAGCACTCTGTGACCTAAACCCGCATTTTGGCCACGCTTTTCCGTGTCCAAAGTAGCCGATTTTTACACTGTACGAATATTAGTAGACTAGCCTCACAGTTGTAAAAAATAAACATCGCTACTTTTAAATGGTTTCATACTTTTAAATGTCATTTGAAAATTAAAAGTTAATAAGGATTACTTTGTTTAAAGCAATAATTATGTTAATATTTTATTTTGGGTGTATTTGACTATGTGTACCTATTGTAAGGGTATATTTTCATTACAATACTTTTTAGTTAATTTATGTTAACAAGAGTCTATTTAATTGCTGGTGAGCAGCAATGTAGCGGGAAACTAAATAAAAATAAAGAAGGATATTATGTTTTTAGAGAATAACATGCCATGGAATGAATCGCAGCGAAAATAAATAATAGAGTTGTAATTGAATCTTTTATTATATAAAATAGTATTTCAGGAATAATGAGCCTACATTATATCCTAAGCAATCGCATCACTGCAAGTGTAACTGTATCGTGTTTTATTGTTTCTTTTAATTGTATATTTTTGCTGCACATTTAAGTAGGACATACTTAAATTATGAATTGTTGTCAAAATTAGCCATAATACTACTCCAGTAGAAACTAGATTAGGCGAACTGTTTGTTGTCTTACAGCCTTCGGATTATCGAAAATCTGGAAAATTTAGTTTATGAAGAAAAGCTATTTGACCCGACTGAGTAAGGTAATGTTTTTCGACTATATGTTTGTATGTATGTATGTCTTATTCCTTGGAAAGCCCAAATGATTTCATGAATTTTGATATATTATTGTCGTTGGATTCATTTAAATTGCGAGGATAACTTTAGCTATATTTTCAAGCAATCGAGTCTTTGGTTTTGATAGTTACTTTCTAGTTGCGATTTGTAGATTGTCATCTCCAAATCGCGATGTAGCATCGATGCAATTGCCAAAACGCGAATCGCCGATTCTAAATGTACTTGATCTGCAAGAGTCATTAGAAAGTTATAGTCCGCGTAAAACTGAGTTCGCTTCACATCAAGTTTCAATAGATTTGGTAGTATCACGTTTTTCGTTCTTTTTTAAATTTTCATAATTTTAATTTCAATCATTTATAAGTTTTCCTTTATTTCAAAATAATTATCAATTATTCTCATATTACTTCAAAAGTATAAGCGGGTTTATGTCACACGAGACATAAAATAGTATACGATACTTGTGTCATAAGTGACATGTGCACGTGCACTTCACGCCGTGCTGTATTATTAAAGGCACCGCCCATTGACTAATATCGCTTGGATGATAGTTATGTGAGCTACCTTCATAACGTTTAAGCAACTGTTACTGATCAGTGGGGATGGCTATACGAGATCGATTAATCGAAGAATCGATCTTCCGGACCAAAAACATCGCTTATTTTAATCGGAATCGGTGTAATTTACGCGGAACAACACGTGAAATCGAAGAAAAAGTGCGAAGAAATATCGTTTCATTCGTAAATGATCTAAAAACTACATTTTTTTAATATTTTTCAAACACGAAAATAGATGACAGTGACAAATGTCAAAAGGTTACTTTTTCTTGTTAGGAGCGGGAAATCTTTACTAATCTATGCTGGCACAAAATAATACTATCCTTAATATTAAGATGTTGATATTTGAAATCTTCATCTGCTTATCTACTCATGAAGCTGACTGTACTTAGAATATATATTACGTTACATTTGAATATAATAGACAAATTCCCCAATATATTAATTTTGCGTGTTCATAATCGTATTATATTCAATAATACGTATAGATATAGAATAAATAGTACGCTTAACCACAAGACACTAATTAAATATGAAACACAGAACTGAATTACCAACAAATTAATAGTTTCGCGTTGTATCTGTCACAACCATTGGAACGTCTTAGGTCACTTAGCTTTCCTTAATAGTATTACTAGTTTTGGTTTTATCATTATTTACGAAGGAATTTTATTAGGTAAAATATTTATAATCACGAGTTTTCGAGGCATTCCTACTTAGTCCTCTGGGGGTAGCGTTTTGTCTTTGTAGTTGCGGGACCAGAATAGGGCTACGGTATCCCCTTTCTGTCGTAAGAAGCGACTAAAAGGGGCTTGCGGGGTTGCGGGCGGCAAGAGCGGTGACCGCCCGGCCAGCGACCCCGGGAAGGACGGCGGTATGTGTGGTTGCATATCGTCGTGTACGCTAGACGGTGTGGCGAGCGGCATGCTCACCTGTTCGGAGCCCGACGGGGCAACGCTAAGAGGACTCCGGTTGCGTTCCTCTGGAGATCCCGGAGTCCTTTACGCAGCACCGAGGACGGCCACCGGGGGGTTTTAGTGCGGTAAGAATCCCACATAACTCCGTGTCGCTCCCAGGGCACCGGGTACCCTTTTTTTTGAAGGTTCCCTTTCGAAAAAAAAGCATAGCACGTTTGTTGTCGATCTCAGCTACGAATCAAATTTCATCTGAGATGATTAGGTACCTATAGATGTCCCCTGCAGTAGCCCCTTACCATCAGGTAGACTGCATGCTCGTCTGTTAATCTTACATTACAAAATAAATCTTTTATTTTTTTATGATAGAAGTGGCAGACGAGCATGCATCTGTAATATACTCTAGATAAGATTAGTTCTACCAGATGTCGGCCATAGATGCATCGCTACCCCTGAGAACTAAGTTGGAACAGGTGGATGCAGTCCACCTGTTCCAACTTAGTTCGTTTGCTTATATTATTAAATAGGTAACTAGTAATAAATTCTTAAATTCTAAGTATTAATTTTACAAAAAAAAAAGCTTCTGCGGAAAACACGGAGGGTGCTTAATAACGCAACTGTCTTATTCATTAATTATGTCATAACTTGTAACAAGAAAAGTATTTTATTAAATTTATTGTCATAATTTCAGTTAAAAATCTGGAGCAATAAAAAGTTTCCATATTTTTTACGATGATTGCATAAAACAGCGTTATCGATATTTAATTCGTTTCTGCGTAAAAACGCATCAGCCATTGGAGATTTTATTCAGCTTTGATTTCGGCGTTTTTGGGAGAAAATTCGAAATTATTGTTAGATTAGTAATTATATAACCCAATTGTGAAGTTTTATGTTTTTTGGGCGTATGTATGCGTCAACCTTGGGCGTGCTCATATTAAAAGTGTGTGAGTCAGTGCGTCAAGCCATTTAAGCTGGCGCTAAATGGTTTGACGCGTTTTAATATATCAGGTGTCGTTGGATTTTTCTAAATTGTGGGATAAACTTAAGCTATATTTTAAAGCACGTGCGGTTGCTTTTTTATATACTTCTCTGGTTTTCTTATTAGTCTCGCAAACACCTCGTCCGCCATTGAAGCTGTATTTTTTATTCGGGGATTTAACCGTGAATTTAAATTATTGGTTAGTTGTGATTTTGTTATTAATGATTTTGTTTTTGTTATTAACGTAATCAATTGAAACATAATAGTATTACTATAAAATCTATTTATTCCAATTGATTACTTACGTGTTTGCATAATTAATTGTCAACCTGTGTAGCGTTTAGTAATTATATCAAAATTAAATCACGCTTATTAATGCAGCCGATGAAATTATCAATTTAGAATTCTGGGTTTATGTGTGGTCTTGTTTAATAAAATAGAAGTGGAAAACGAGTATGCGGTAAACCTGATCAGTGACCACTGCCGCCCGTAGATGACTAGAATCAACTCCAGATTAAAGTTTTATCTAAGACTAGCTGACCCGGCAAACTTTGTACCGCCTCAAAATCTATTTATTGAATATATTTCATATAAAATATAGCCTATGTTACTCGTAGATAATGTAGCTTTCGAATGGTAAAAGAATTTTTAAAATAGGTCCAGTAGTTTTTGAGCCTGTTCATTACAACCAAACAAACAAACAAAGTTTTCCTCTTTAAAATATTAGTGTAGATCAACTACGAGTACTAACGCATAACTTTGGTTTCCTTACAACGCCTTTCAAACTACATACATAGAATAGCAGATAGAATAATTAATATAAAGTAGAAATAAATGAAGCGATCCTGCTTCCAGAATCGAACCAGAAAGGATCCTATCATCTTCTAAGTGTATTTGTCTTTGTGTATTCATATCCCATACAAATTCCTGGTATGAGTGTGAAAACGCCTTTTAAAATCTCAATTCCCTCGAATACCTTTACATTTACGATGTATATTTTTGTGTTATCTGGAAGAAACCGGTTTAAGGCGGTATCTACTTCCGAGAAAATGGTCTTTACTAACACAGGCGAAGATTATACCAATTTGTGTACAGTGCAGTCCGCCATCTTGCTTAATCATCGTATTTCGCGAATTTCAACGTAATGACGCTCAAAAGCTTTCAGGATTCTAAATAAAAATCTGCAAGAATGTTCCCATAATAACGTCCATAAAGATTTAACTACAACGAACAGGCTATGGAAAGGAAAATGAGAATTTCCTTTTCAACGCCATCTTGGCGTACAAAAGCGGTATTATTAATCGCAACAATACTGAGTAATGAACTATTCATGTTGTCATTCCTACATTTTGCTGGAGGTGATATTTTAAGTCGCTGAATTCACAATACAAGTTGACGAGCGGCATTAGCATAAAACTGTGGATTATCTTTACGTTTTAGCTGACCTTTGTCTTACACAAAGGTCAGCGAAAGAAGTAAACCTCAAACTGATACGGCTTCGAAGGCACCACAGCCAAATCCAATTTGTCTTGATAATAGCAATGTTAGTGTTAATAAGCGCTGTTGTGTTCTAGTTTAAAGAGTGTGGATAACGGAAACATTTATGTGATTAGAATAAGTTAATGTCAAGTTACTTTGCGCCTTGAAAAATATTCTAAACTATGTGTGAAATTTATGATACCCTACCTAGTTTATACTAATTAATTAGGAATTGAATACCCTGCACATAGAGAACTGGTGGTTATGATATCAATAAAACAAACTTAATTTCAAGATTTTTATAAAACAAACCTCTGCTTATATCTTTGTATGGCATAGTCTAACTTATGTACAAGCATATATAGCTCAATTTTATTGTTCAACAACAACTCCACTTTCCATCATTTGTGTTTCTGACATTAAAATTTGAATGTTAAACCTTTGCCGTGTCAAGCTAACACTTTGATCCCTGCTGTGTAACACCTTGGACATCAGCTGATAGGTGCCACTGAACTCTTCACCAACACCTCTGAAGCCAATGGCACAGCTGGTGAATGGCTGGACATCATGCAGGAAGAAGATATTTTTGTGAGGAATGTTGGTGTCGGGATATGCTTCATATTCTGTTCCATCAGGAAATATCACGTGGCAAGATACTAGCATGTCCCAGAAATTCTTTGGGATGCCGATAGACCTCCCGAAGTACGGATGACTGATGATGTTCACGTTGACGTCGTTCAACCAGATTTCGGTAATGCAAGAACCTGAAATAAATATCCGTTTTTAATTTTCTATTTAATTTCATGTATTTAAGGAACAAAAATCTCAAAGGTATGTGAAGTCTATATAGTTTAATTTATTTTAGTTTAATTAATGAATAACTTAATGCTTTATTTTATATATATCAACAAAAAACATTTTATGCCATTGATCTGTAAATAAATAAAGCAAAAAAGATAGCCCAATAGACATTTGCATGTTGATGCTGTTCAATGTCAGAGAAGAAAGACGAATATGTGATAATGAAGTGCAGTTAAGAGCAATATCACAAATAATAATAATAATAATGGGGAATTTAATAATTATAATCAATTTTATAATTAAAAACGGTTATATGTTACCTTGATGAAAGAGAAATATAACGAAGAAGACTTTCAGTATCCTAGGCACCATTTTGAAAATACAAGTATAGACACAGAATATATTATTACTAGCTTGTATAAAGAGCAACTAACAATAACACATTGGCAATTACCTCAATGATAATTATACACTGAAGTTATCAGTTAAGGTAAGATAAATCAAACACATATTTGTTATCAGAACACTTTATTTTTTTATTTACTCCGCTTCAGTATTGAGTTATTATCTAATAGAGGTGAGTAACTTTAACAAGACATAACATGTTCCTGACTGTGAAAATACCCGGTGATCTCATCAGAGATGTCGTAAAGATAATAATAATTATGGTAAAGAACAAAGTGAAATTTTGAAGGTGGTAGAACTCTTTGTGGTTCGACTCCGGCGGCACCACCGCCTCACCTACGAGTATTTCTGCCTCATAACAGCAGTGTTAAGCGCTGCTGTGTTCCGTTTTGAAAGTTGTGGTAAGGGAGACATACTTTTCCAAGGCGTTCCAGCTTAATCCTCAGGGGTAGCGGCGCATCTATGGATGACCTCAGGTAGGATCTTTATCTCATAACACCCTTCAAAACAGAACACAGCAGCGCTTAACACTGCTGTTCTTAGACTGGCGGTGGTTTCACTACGACGAACCACAGAGAGTTCTACCACCTTCATTACATAGATTAGTGAATATGACAACAGTATATTTTATTATTATCATAGAAAACATTGTAAGGAAACTTGCCTAAGAAATAAAAAGAAAATTTATCATAGGTATGTGAAGTCTAACAATTCGGACTTGGCCAGCGCGATGGATTATGGCCTAATCCTGGAGTTTACACAATAAACCTCTTAGAAATATTTTCTATCCCAAGAATTCACTCCACGATGACTTTCGAGTGTTGTTATTGCTTCCCCGTAGATCTTTGAGTTTGAAGTCTTAACTTCAAAAACTGAAGGAGCATGTATTGATGTAAAGAGCAATATTTTAAAGTTGTAAATTAATTAAACTTCACATAATTGGTCAAGTAGGAGTTGAACTCGCATACGGAGCGTTCCGTACTACAATTTTTTTTTTAATTTTTAGTATTTGTTATCTATATCTGTTCAGGAGATAGAGCTAATATCTAGCACCAAAGTACTCGTTAAGACAAATCATACGAGCTTAAATTTGATGAGGTTGTGTCACTTAATTATCGAGTTCCATAAATTATGTCGGACACAGATATTTAAAAACGTAAGTAGGTAGCTATTAAAAGTGTTTTAAATTCTAAGTATTAAATTTCCAAAAAAGTTTCTGAGGAAAACATGGTGATTGCTAACGCAACCATAACTATGTCATAATCATAACAAACAAAGTACTTCATTCGATTTATTGTCAATTTTAGTTAAAGGGCTGGGGCATAAAACGTTTCCATATTTTGTACCTCTTACGATGATTACATAATTTAATCCCACAAAACAGCGTTATCGATATTCAATTTGTTTCTGCACAAGAACTCATCTGCCATTGTACATTTTATTATGCTTTGTAACACCTTTGATTTTGGTGTTTTTGGGCTAAAATTCAAAATTATTACTTTATTGGTCATTATATTGCCCGACTGTGAAGCATAAAGTATTTCCAGCTTATATTATGTTTCATTTTAGTCAGTGCGTGCGTGTGCGTGCTTGTGCGTGCGTATCCAGCCCAAGTTTGACGCATTTTAATACATGTGGTGTCGTTGGATTTGTTTAAATTGTGGGAGAAACATAGGCTATATTCCCTCATTTAGGGTCTACTTTTCTTATTACTTTCTCAGGCAGCGCGTCCGCCATTGAAGCGCTTTGTAGTATTTTTGTTATACAAATCAAATCAAGTAATTAATTTGCAAGAACATTGTATTTTACAAGGATCTTAAATTTATAACAATTATCTTATGTTCTACAACATTGGGCGTGCAAAATTTTTCGGAGGATTTAGCTGTGAATTTGAATTATTGCTTAGTTGGTGATCTTGTTATTAAAACGTAATCAAGAGGAAAATAACATTATTACTATAAAATCTATTTATTCGATTAGTTACGTGTTTGATTAATTAATTATCAACCTGTGTAGTGATTAGTAATTATATCAAAATTAATTTACGCTTGTCAATTCGGCCGATGAAATTATCAATTTATAATTCTGGGTTTATGTGTGGCTTGTTTTTTTTATAAAATAGAAATAACGAACAAGCATGAGCGCCACCTGATCAATGATCACTGCCGTCTATAGAAGACTGGAATCAACTCCAGAATGAAGTCTAGTCTGAGATGGAACATAGACACTTTGCCATTCCATAAGGATAAAGTTGGAACACCTCGCATAAGTTTTTCCCTTACAACGCATCTCAAACTGGTATAGCCAGATAGAATAGTAGTTATAAACCAGAAATAAAGGGTGATAGTGTCTTCAGAATCGAACCAGAAATGATCCTATTCGTATCCCAAACAGATTCTTGATTCCTGGTGAGTGTGAAAACGCCTTTTAAAATCTCAATTTCCTCGATTACATTTACATTTACGATGTATATTTTTGTGTTATCTGGAAGAAACCGGTTTAAGACGGTATCTACTTCCCAGAAAATGGTCTTTACTAACACAGGCGAAGATTATACCAATTTGTGTACAGTGCAGTCCGCCATCTTGCTTAATCATCGTATTTCGCGAATTTCAACGTAATGACGCTCAAAAGCTTTCAGGATTCTAAATAAAAATCTGCAAGAATGTTCCCATAATAACGTCCATAAAGATTTAACTACAACGAACAGGCTATGGAAAGGAAAATGAGAATTTCCTTTTCAACGCCATCTTGGCGTACAAAAGCGGTATTATTAATCGCAACAATGCTGAGTAATGAACTATTCATGTTGTGATTCCTACATTTTGCTGGAGGTGATATTTCAAGTCGCTGAATTCACAATACAAGTTGACGAGCGGCATTAGCATAAAACTGTGGGTTATCTTTACGTTTTAGCTGACCTTTGTGTAAGGTAGTAGACCTCAAACTGGTACGGCTTCGAAGGCACCACAGCCAATTCCAATTTGGCTTGATAAAAGCAATGTTAGTATGATCGACGTCGTCTTGAAGGTAGTCATGTTTAATTATAGTCACATATACGGTACGGAGTAACGATATTACAATTACACGTAAGTAAGTACACACTAGTGATTAGAGGTATTTTAACTATATCCCCGTTATTTAACTGTTCTTGCTGAAGTCTCCAACCCAGAATGTCGCTCTCTGTTAACTCGAGCGCCGCCATGATATCATCCCCACTTGACATCCCCACTGCATCTATGTTTGAATTGTAGTGTCAAATGAGTGACCTATTATTTTAAATTGCTATTATAAAAATGCGATATCGTTAATATCCAAGCTTCGTATTAACGACGATAACATTCGTGTTAATAAGTGCTGTTGTGTTCTAGTTTAAAGAGTGTGGATAACGGAAACATTTATGTGATTAGAATTAGTTAATGTCAAGTTACTTTGCGCCTTGAAAAATATTCTAAACTATGTGTGAAATTTATGATACCCTACCTAGTTTATACTAATTAATTAGGAATTGAATACCCTGCACATAGAGAACTGGTGGTTATGATATCAATAAAACAAACTTAATTTCAAGATTTTTATAAAACAAACCTCTGCTTATCCCTTTACACCCGAGATGATTAGAGCGTGAGTTTCACTTTAAAAAAAATCCCACGTGATAGCTTCTTATTTTTCGAAACGCAACCGATGCCGATCGATCGTGAGGAGAATATCGCACGTGATACCGGCTAAGTGAGCGGGGTGGAGGCGGTCAGTTGTGCTAGGGACTCGTCCAAAGATGGCAGATTTTTTCGACCCGCGCACTGTCACAGGTATATAATTATTTTTGGTATTAAATGTTAAGTATCTATTATTAATTATTGCTAATTTAAAAGCTAAAAGAACACTAAATACGTGGACTTTAGTAGTTTATTCGATTAACTTGCAATTTAGATACAATTAGGTTGCAAATCTCAACTGTTACGATCGTGTGGCAACGGGTGTTGGTGCAGAATAACGTTTGATGAAAATGCTTTTATTGCTATTACCAGTTATGTGTAAGTTTCGTCAATAACAATTTTGTTTGTTTCAATTTTAGGGGTACATTTAAATGACGATCAGATTTTGCCAGTGCGGGGTGAGGAGAAATATATCGGACATTGAAGATCTTCATGAAAGTGAAGAGCTTCAACCAAATAGATTAGAAGAGTTTCAATTTGAAGAATTGTGCCCTGAAACAGATCCAGAAGCACATGCAGACTCTCAAATAGAAACTGGCCTAGAATTGGATCTGGAACTTGAGCCTGTACCTCAACCATCTACTTCAAAATCATCTCTAGAAATTTCTCGCCGCCGAGCATCTTCAAGTCCAACACATCGAAAAATAGCTTGGAACAGAATACGTTTTCTGTCTTGAAAAGGTATATACATCCCTACCAACATCTCCAGTAAAGTTTGCAAAGAAATATTCATCTTTATATTTGAATTGTGAGGCTCTTGATATGTAACCAGATGCACAAATTTATATTATCTAAGAAGAACCGGTCGAAAACTTAATTTAATTGCAATAGATATGGCTAAAGTTTTCTCTATCTGCATTATCATTGGATGTATTCCCTAGCCAAGAATACCTACGCCTTGGAGACCTGGATTGAAGACGGAGGCAATAACGGAAGAAAGAAGAATGTTGATTTTCATAGAATTACGTAGTTTAGGTTTCATTGCCAAGACAGATTTTTTATAAAGACTAATGAAAATAAAGACAGTGATGTTAAATATCTCCAAATTGTTTTTATTTTGTAATATTTTTTGATAAAAAACTATTTTTTTTTGCAATTTTCACGATCGTGAGTGTGACAGTTCCCACCGGAGACTCACGATCGTGCGGGTCGATTTCTGGATTAAGTATAAACTCTGGATTTTTTTTCCTATTTTTTGTGGATTCCTTAAGCTATATAAAAAGCCGTAATAAACGTTTTGAATCGGAAATTGCGAAAAAAAATCTTCGGTTGTAAAGGGTTATATCTTTGTATGGCATAGTCTAACTTATGTACAAGCATATATAGCTCAATTTTATTGTTCAACAACAACTCCACTTTCCATCATTTGTGTTTCTGACATTAAAATTTGAATGTTAAACCTTTGCCGTGTCAAGCTAACACTTTGATCCCTGCTGTGTAACACCTTGGACATCAGCTGATAGGTGCCACTGAACTCTTCACCAACACCTCTGAAGCCAATGGCACAGCTGGTGAATGGCTGGACATCATGCAGGAAGAAGATATTTTTGTGAGGAATGTTGGTGTCGGGATATGCTTCATATTCTGTTCCATCAGGAAATATCACGTGGCAAGATACTAGCATGTCCCAGAAATTCTTTGGGATGCCGATAGACCTCCCGAAGTACGGATGACTGATGATGTTCACGTTGACGTCGTTCAACCAGATTTCGGTAATGCAAGAACCTGAAATAAATATCCGTTTTTAATTTTCTATTTAATTTCATGTATTTAAGGAACAAAAATCTCAAAGGTATGTGAAGTCTATATAGTTTAATTTATTTTAGTTTAATTAATGAATAACTTAATGCTTTATTTTATATATATCAACAAAAAACATTTTATGCCATTGATCTGTAAATAAATAAAGCAAAAAAGATAGCCCAATAGACATTTGCATGTTGATGCTGTTCAATGTCAGAGAAGAAAGACGAATATGTGATAATGAAGTGCAGTTAAGAGCAATATCACAAATAATAATAATAATAATGGGGAATTTAATAATTATAATCAATTTTATAATTAAAAACGGTTATATGTTACCTTGATGAAAGAGAAATATAACGAAGAAGACTTTCAGTATCCTAGGCACCATTTTGAAAATACAAGTATAGACACAGAATATATTATTACTAGCTTGTATAAAGAGCAACTAACAATAACACATTGGCAATTACCTCAATGATAATTATACACTGAAGTTATCAGTTAAGGTAAGATAAATCAAACACATATTTGTTATCAGAACACTTTATTTTTTTATTTACTCCCGCTTCAGTATTGAGTTATTATCTAATAGAGGTGAGTAACTTTAACAAGACATAACATGTTCCTGACTGTGAAAATACCCGGTGATCTCATCAGAGATGTCGTAAAGATAATAATAATTATGGTAAAGAACAAAGTGAAATTTTGAAGGTGGTAGAACTCTTTGTGGTTCGACTCCGGCGGCACCACCGCCTCACCTACGAGTATTTCTGCCTCATAACAGCAGTGTTAAGCGCTGCTGTGTTCCGTTTTGAAGGTTGTGGTAAGGGAGACATACTTTTCCAAGGCGTTCCAGCTTAATCCTCAGGGGTAGCGGCGCATCTATGGATGACCTCAGGTAGGATCTTTATCTCATAACACCCTTCAAAACAGAACACAGCAGCGCTTAACACTGCTGTTCTTAGACTGGCGGTGGTTTCACTACGACGAACCACAGAGAGTTCTACCACCTTCATTACATAGATTAGTGAATATGACAACAGTATATTTTATTATTATCATAGAAAACATTGTAAGGAAACTTGCCTAAGAAATAAAAAGAAAATTTATCATAGGTATGTGAAGTCTAACAATTCGGACTTGGCCAGCGCGATGGATTATGGCCTAATCCTGGAGTTTACACAATAAACCTCTTAGAAATATTTTCTATCCCAAGAATTCACTCCACGATGACTTTCGAGTGTTGTTATTGCTTCCCCGTAGATCTTTGAGTTTGAAGTCTTAACTTCAAAAACTGAAGGAGCATGTATTGATGTAAAGAGCAATATTTTAAAGTTGTAAATTAATTAAACTTCACATAATTGGTCAAGTAGGAGTTGAACTCGCATACGGAGCGTTCCGTACTACAATTTTTTTTTTAATTTTTAGTATTTGTTATCTATATCTGTTCAGGAGATAGAGCTAATATCTAGCACCAAAGTACTCGTTAAGACAAATCATACGAGCTTAAATTTGATGAGGTTGTGTCACTTAATTATCGAGTTCCATAAATTATGTCGGACACAGATATTTAAAAACGTAAGTAGGTAGCTATTAAAAGTGTTTTAAATTCTAAGTATTAAATTTCCAAAAAAGTTTCTGAGGAAAACATGGTGATTGCTAACGCAACCATAACTATGTCATAATCATAACAATCAAAGTACTTCATTCGATTTATTGTCAATTTTAGTTAAAGGGCTGGGGCATAAAACGTTTCCATATTTTGTACCTCTTACGATGATTACATAATTTAATCCCACAAAACAGCGTTATCGATATTCAATTTGTTTCTGCACAAGAACTCATCTGCCATTGTACATTTTATTATGCTTTGTAACACCTTTGATTTTGGTGTTTTTGGGCTAAAATTCAAAATTATTACTTTATTGGTCATTATATTGCCCGACTGTGGAGCATAAAGTATTTCCAGCTTATATTATGTTTCATTTTAGTCAGTGCGTGCGTGTGCGTGCTTGTGCGTGCGTATCCAGCCCAAGTTTGACGCATTTTAATACATGTGGTGTCGTTGGATTTGTTTAAATTGTGGGAGAAACATAGGCTATATTCCCTCATTTAGGGTCTACTTTTCTTATTACTTTCTCAGGCAGCGCATCCGCCATTGAAGCGCTTTGTAGTATTTTTTTTATTCAAATCAAATCAAGTAATTAATTTGCAAGAACATTGTATTTTACAAGGATCTTAAATTTATAACAATTATCTTATGTTCTACAACATTGGGCGTGCAAAATTTTTCGGAGGATTTAGCTGTGAATTTGAATTATTGCTTAGTTGGTGATCTTGTTATTAAAACGTAATCAAGAGGAAAATAACATTATTACTATAAAATCTATTTATTCGATTAGTTACGTGTTTGATTAATTAATTATCAACCTGTGTAGTGATTAGTAATTATATCAAAATTAATTTACGCTTGTCAATTCGGCCGATGAAATTATCAATTTATAATTCTGGGTTTATGTGTGGCTTGTTTTTTTTATAAAATAGAAATAACGAACAAGCATGAGCGCCACCTGATCAATGATCACTGCCGTCTATAGAAGACTGGAATCAACTCCAGAATGAAGTCTAGTCTGAGATGGAACATAGACACTTTGCCATTCCATAAGGATAAAGTTGGAACACCTCGCATAAGTTTTTCCCTTACAACGCATCTCAAACTGGTATAGCCAGATAGAATAGTAGTTATAAACCAGAAATAAAGGGTGATAGTGTCTTCAGAATCGAACCAGAAATGATCCTATTCGTATCCCAAACAGATTCTTGATTCCTGGTGAGTGTGAAAACGCCTTTTAAAATCTCAATTTCCTCGATTACATTTACATTTACGATGTATATTTTTGTGTTATCTGGAAGAAACCGGTTTAAGGCGGTATCTACGTCCCAGAAATTGGTCTTTACTAACACAGGCGAAGATTATACCAATTTGTGTACAGTGCAGTCCGCCATCTTGCTTAATCATCGTATTTCGCGAATTTCAACGTAATGACGCTCAAAAGTATTTCAGGATTCTAAATAAAAATCTACAAGAATGTTCCCATAATAACGTCCATAAAGATTTAACTACAACGAACAGGCTATGGAAAGGAAAATGAGAATTTCCTTTTCAACGCCATCTTGGCGTACAAAAGTGGTATTATTAATCGCAACAATGCTGAGTAATGAACTATTCATGTTGTGATTCCTACATTTTGCTGGAGGTGATATTTTAACTCGCTAATTCACAATAGAAGTTGACGAGCGGTATTAGCATAAACCTGTGGGTTATCTTTACGTTTTGGTAACCTTTGTGTAAGGTGGTAGAACTCAAACTGGTAGGGCTTCGAAGGCACCACAGCCAAATTCTATTTAACTTGACAATAGCAATGTTCGTGTTAATAAGCACTGTTGTGTTCTAGTTTAAAGAGTGTGGATAACGGAAACATTTATGCGATTAGAGTAAGTTAATGTCAAGTTACATTTTTCCTTGAAAAATATTCTAAACTATGTGTGAAATTTATGAAACCTTATCTAGTTTATACTGATTAATTAGGAATTGAATACCCTTCACAAAGAGAACTGGTGGTTATGATATCAATAAAACAAACTTAATTTCAAGATTTTAATAAAATAAAACTCTGCTTATATCTTTGTGTGCATAGTCTAACTTATACATACAAACATATATATAGCTCAATTTTCTTGTTCAACAACAACTTCACTTTCCCTCATTTGTGTTTCTGACCATAAAAATTGAATGTTAAACCTTTGCCGTGTCAAGCTAACACTTTGATCCCTGCTGTGTAACAACTTGGACATCAGCTGATAGGTCCCACTGAACTCCGGAGCAACATTTCGGAAGCCGATGCTACAGCTGGTAAACGGCTGGAAAACATTCTTGAAGAAGATATTCTTATGAGGAATGTTGGAGTTGGGGTATGCTTCATATTCTGTACCGTCAGGAAATATTACGTGGCAAGATAACAGCGTGTCCAACAATTCCTTAATAATGAGGATAAAATTCGTATTGCTCGGATGACTGATGATGTTCATGTTGGTGTCGTTCACCCAGATTTCAGTAATGCAAGAACCTGAATTAAAAATTTGATTTTAATGTTCCATTTAATTACTTCTATATACTACAAAGTAATATATAATTCAAATAAAAGTTGGTTTAGTACATACATATTACTGAAGTCGACGCTCATATTGGACACGCTGTTTACGCCGTTATCCAACGAAATACATTGAGCGCCGACTTCAGAACTAAGTACTAAACCAAGTTTTATTTGAATTATTTTTTACTTTGTAGTGATATAGAAGTCGGTTTAATTTTTTTGTTAATTTTTTTTCACCCTTTTTAGTGATGACATACTAAAGTTTATATTAATCTGATACAAAATTGTATAAACGAAAATAATATCATAAATTAAGGTAAGGTCTGAATTCATACGGATTGGACCCACCCGCTCGCACGCCCTGCTTGCTTAGTTTTATATTGTCCTATATGTTCCAACCTAATCTAACCAATTCAATACGAAACGCTATAGGCCAGGCTATATAAAATACTATATTAATGGCTAGGTTAGGTTGGGACAGAAAAGTAAATAAATCTAACTAAGTGGTAAACTCTGCGAGTGAGTCGGTCCAATTCACCAAGAAAAACTACAATGTAAAATTTAACCATATTTTATATTTGTAAGAAGTAATTGTCAATGTCCCTGCATCATTAGGATTGAAAACTTGAAGGTCACATTTTATACCATATTTCACTACAAAGTCTAGCTTTGATACTGTTTATAAATATCCGAAAGCATCAAATGTATAACTCATACGGTTTAGGTGAGAAGCATCCTTGCTTTATCAGGGTTAGGACCATGAAGTTCAAAATTTTCATCCTATATGTCTGCTTAGTGACGTTAATACAAATTTGAAAACACAAAATGGCTAACTCCTATGGTTTAGGTTGGAAGCACACCATTTCATTACATGTATCTGTTTAGTAACTGTAAAATATGTGTGAAAGCACTAAATGGCTTATTCACGTGGTTTCGGCTGGAGATCCCTCTGCATCATCATATCTAAGGAATTGAAAGTCAAATTTTTCATTATGTGTCTCTATCTAACAACTTCATTACAACAAATGTCTAATCTATATACCTTACATGGGAGACACCTCTGCATCATCAGGGTTGAAGAGTTGATGGTCATATTTTCCATCATATATATCTACTCAAGGACCTTATCACATATTCGTAAGCATCCAAATGCCGTACTTCTGTGGTTGAGGCAGGAGGCACCTCTGCATTATCAGGGTTGAAGAGTTGAAGGTCGAATTTTCCATCATATCATGTTGATTTGGATACTCAAAGGAGGTAAGATATCATAAAAATCGAATAGATAACCTCTCTTCCTTTGGGAAGTCGGTTAAAAAGAAAAAGGAAAACATGGGCAAAACTATATCTGAATATTGATTTTTATACAATAAATACGAATATTTCATAAAATGAAGTGCAGTTAAGAGCAATATTACGAAAATAATAAAAAATGCCGTACGTTAGGAGAATATTTAATACATACTTACTTTATAATTAATAAAGTGTATCTTACCTTGATGAAAGAGAAATATAACGAAGAAGACTTCCAGTAACCTAGGCACCATTTTGAAAAAACAAATATAGAACGTAAGGTATTAGTCGTATAAAGAGCTACTAACAATAACACATTGACAATTACTTCAACAGTAATTATACACTGAAGGTATCTGTTAAGGATCAAGTTAAGGACTTATCCTTAGATAAGGATAAGGATAAATGAAACATATATTTGTTATCTTCTTAATTACTGCCGTTATGTATTGAGTATTTATCAAGGTGGTGGAGGTGATTAATTTTAACAAGACATAACGTGTTTTAACAAGACATAACTTGATTGTGGAAATACCCGGTGATCTCATCAAATATAGATAGTAATAATGATGATAAAGAATGAAGTAAAATGACAAAAAATATATTTAATTTGTATAAGTTTGCGAAGGCGCTCACATTGTCAGTTACAATATTTTCTCTTATACTATTTCCGTATAGGAAAGCGACCTATTAGAAGTTGTAATAAACAATTTATTTGTTAGTCTTATGCTGCTGACCCACCGCGACTTCATTCTTTAATGAAATTAAACGATAACGACATCACGAACTTCGGACAATTGGACAAGGGTTTGTCAGACCTCAGGGTATCTGCATCTGAATTTGCACTTAAATCGATCGATTATTTTAACTCCAAAATTGTTAGGTCTCACCTTATTTTGTTTGTTGTATATTATAAAAATATATGCCTTAAACAAATTACATGAATATCTAATATTTTTTATGGAAAACCTAGTCATAATTTCAGTAGTGAGAGCAATTGAGACTAATGTATCAAGATTAAAATCCGTGCTGGTATATTACAGAATTGTATTGCAGCAAGTTACGTCATTGTAATGAGCAAGCAAGTGATAATTAATTTCACATAATTTTGAAAAATCATAGCTGCCTGGGGTTTGAACCCCGGACCCCTCGATCGAGAGACCGAGTTTCTTAACCACGAGGCTATCACTGCTTTTAGCTGACCTCAGCCAACCAAAATAGCAAATTATTTTAAAATTTTAAGGTGGCAGATCCCTTTGTGGTTCGACTTTGGCGGCATCACCGCCACACCTATTTCTGTCTAATAATATCGCTAAGCGATGCTGTCTTCCGGTTTGAAGTGTGAAGAATACTTATCAGAGGCATTCCAACTTAGTTTTAAGGGGTAGCAACGGATACATGACCGACCTCAGGTAGGAGCCTTATCTTATCACATCCTTTAAACCAGAATACAGCAGCGCTTATCACTGTTGTTATTAAGCAGAAATAGGTGATGGTTCCGCCAGGCTCGAACCACAATGGGTTCTACCACATTTAACAAATATGAACATTTTATTTTCTTATCATGGCCGTATTTTACTATAAAACTGTGGAGTTTACACAATAAACCTCTTAGGAATATTTTCATTTCCAAGAATTCACTTCACGATGATTTTCGAGTGTTGTTATTGCTTCCCCGTAGATCTTTGAGTTTGAAGTCTTAACTTCAAAAACTCAAGGAGCGTGCTATGATGTTAAGAGCAATATTTTAAAGTTCTAATATGATTAGGTCTTAAACTTCAGGTACCAAGCGTGAGTCGAACTCGCACTTAAGGGTTCTGTACTACAAAATTTTCATTTTTATTTTTTTAGTATGCTATCTATTACGGTCCAGGATATAGAACTTCGTGACCGTTTTAATCCTTTGGACACGGAACCCTAAAAAGCAGTTAACTAAGTTTTTTACGAGCAATCTATTTCTACCCTATCTTAGGTAGATAAATACTTCTATGTATCTGTAATCAAGTTCAGTTATCATTAGAGGCCTAGCTGAGGTGAGGTACCTGTTACCCTTTTTTTATAATATAGGAGTAGTAGACGAGCATGCAGTCCACCTGATGGTAAGTGGCTACTGCCGCCCTTGGACATCTGTAATCAACCCCAGATAAGTATAGATATTCCTACCTGAGGTTTGCCACAGATGCGCCGCTACCCTGAGGACTAAGCTGGACCGCTTCAGAAAAGTCTGGCTCCCTTACCCCACCCTTCAAACCGGAACACAGCAGCGCCTAATACTGCTGTTATTAGGTAGATATAAGTGTGGCGGTGGAGCCGCCGGAGTCGAACCACAAAGGATTCTACCACCTTCAACAGCCTTACTCTATATTTTATACTTACTCCAAGGAATGGAACGTCACAATATCTAAGCGAGGAAATAATAAAGTTTGCAATGAATTATACTTTACATAACCTAACTAATACTTACATACGTGAGTAACTAAAAAAGTAACAAATCAAATAATGATAAAAACTAAGAAAACTACACATAATTTACAAAATAATAATTCACTTCTGAAATGAGCGTTTTACTTGAAAGATATTTCAGATTATATCAGCAAGCACTTCCATTTACGGAAGATATTATAAGCCTCTAATAGTAACAGCCTTTTTATACTTATTTTCACTTTTTATATACCTACCTAAATGTCGGGCAATTGCCATAATCGCCACTCCGGACCTTTTCACCCAAATGGTTAAAGCCATTAAACCGACGAAGCGTGAAAATGCCCAAAATATCTTAAACTAGTCCATCACCCTGACTTTAGTTTATTTATT
This sequence comes from Epargyreus clarus clarus, assembly GCA_014595695.2. Taxonomy (NCBI): domain Eukaryota; kingdom Metazoa; phylum Arthropoda; class Insecta; order Lepidoptera; family Hesperiidae; genus Epargyreus; species Epargyreus clarus. The sequence goes on from JACTTY020000094.1 coordinate 459,397, forward strand.
AAACGTTATGTATTTTCACTTCACTTGAGGTAATTAAAAATAGTTATACTTCCATCCCTACTCATTCTATTTTACGTAACACATATTATATTTATTTGAAAAGTAATTCGAACAAACTAGTTCGTTTGGGGAGGTACTATCGCCATACCTACTTCTAAAGTCAAACATTTCTAATTTCCGAAACCTTAAACCCAATATCAATGATATTTGGTATGTATGATTCTGGCCAACTGCGGATTGGTTGCCTTCACACACTTTTTTTTTTATAAAATCTTTGGTAGGTTTCTTTATATTTTCTTCACCATTTAAGCAAGTGATAATATTAATTTCTAAAGTTGCTTGTACTTTTTAACCGAGTTCATTATTGAATGTATAGATTGAACACTCTTACACAAACGTAAATAATAATACAGAATGAATGTAGATAAAAACATTCTACAAATATTTTTTGTGCCGGAGCCTCCAGGGAATTTACTATGCTCTAGCCTAGTGCATTTTGATATTGGATTTTTCTGTTTCTATGATAATACTTTTGAAATAATAGCGCATACATTTTTATTATCCGACCTGTTATATTTCTGTCGCTTTTAATATCATAACACGATATTCAGGCATGTGATGGATATTGTATTTTTGTTTCAGTTTTTTCTGCATTTAAATCAACTTGCTTAATAAAAGTGCAAGCATTTTAATTATCCCACATCATTTTATGTTCTTTTTGTTATCATAATACGATGATATGGAAAAATATTAAGTTGTCTCTTTTCTTATAATTAAATATATAATCAGTTTGTGCGGCAGCAGCTATCTTTCATGTATTTAATTTATGTTGTTGAATAGTTCTTTTCATATAATCAGGTAATGTGGTAGAAAATATCGTTGATGGTCAAAAATCCTGGAAACCTGGGAGAAGGAATAGATCTGTCTTCTAAAATCCCATGGAATTACCGTTTTACATACTACTCAACTTACAATAGGATTCCCCGTGATGTAAGATGGCGGTGACATGTTATAGTTTCTGCTGTGTGATAAGAATTAGAAGAAAAGAAATAGTGTCTTAAAAACAGTCACAATGAAAGAAGTAAACTTGCGGATATATTTATATCTCATTAAATACATGTATTTAATCTTGTTGCACAGAATGACATAATAATAAAGTTTGCGAATTTGATTGGTGGTTTTAAGGCTTGTGAAAAAAAAGATGCTATCGATAAATATAATAATTATATTACCGTATTTACGTAGCTGCTTACAAGCTAGAGAGAATAACAAAATAATTTAGCAGTATTGGCAGCAAACCAATTCAAATGCTTTAATATGACTGAACCGATATTCATAGGCGAGATTAACTGCCTCTGGGATCACATGATGATACGGCCGAATTCAAAACCAATATGGGAGCCAGATTTTACGAGCGGCAATTTTATCGTCCAATACAGTGTAAACGGTAGGTTGAATAATAAAATCAACAATAAACATCGGATAACAACACTCGACAAATTACGACAATTGGAACTGATGCTTATGACAAGGGTTTCGGAGTTGTTCGATCGACATAGAGAAACGAATGGAATATAATTTATTCTATCTATCTATCTAACGATATTTTGTGGTTAGTTTAAATTGTATAGATTATTTTTAATATTAATAAAGGAGTTACTACTATAGTAGGATAGGACAGTAAGATTCTGTGTTTTATTGAATATAAGTAATGGTAAGCTAGAAAGTGGCACTAAGATAATAAATATAGAATAAGTGCAGAAATGAACAGTATGAATAAATGAGCTAAATAAATAGACAAAGCAGTAACTATGACTAATTCAACCACGATAAAAACGAATAAAATTATGCTAATGAAATTAATATAGTGAAAAAAATTAAAAGTGAAATAACACAAATAACACAGTGAAAGGCTGCATATATTGTAGTAGATGAATGGAACTGTCATATTAATCATCGTTTTACTTGACTGTATTTTTACTCGCTGGTAGTAAGACAGCTTGGTGTAAAAGGCTTCCCTTTATGCCATTCGTTTCGTTTCCGTGATTATGAAGGGTGTTTTGGATTAGAATAATGGTCGCATCGATATACCCAACACAGAGTTTTGCTTATAAATAACACGTATGTTTAACAACATAATGCTGATTTTTTTCAACATACCACATATTAAGTACGTACTTCCGATCTATATGGAATTGTTTATACGTGTGTTACATGCCTAGCGACAAGGAGGATCGCTGACGTTGTCATCCGTGTTCATCGATTCACGTGTAACCCAGATGCAGATTGATTCATCGTTCGTGTCATCATTTCATCATCTCTTTAATTTATTAGATTCAATCTAGATTAGTTAATTTTAAGACATTATTATTTGACACACAGCATCGGTCAGACTAAAATTAGGTTTAAGTTATATTGTAATTTTATAATTAATTACAGTTAGTTTAAATAGTCTTTGTTTTTTTTAAGTCCTCCGGTTGTCGCTAACGTAATTCGTGTCTACGTGTGTACACTGTATAGGCAGTGAACACCACTTAAATGATACTTTTCTGAGGCGTTCCACCTTAGTCCTCAGTAGCGGCGCATCTGTGGCCGACCTCAGGTAGGAATATCTAATCGTATCTGGGGTTCATTACAGATGTTCATAGGCGGCAGTAGAAACTTACCATCAGATGGAGTGCATGCTCGTCTACTACTCCTATATTATAAAATAAATCTATGTGGTAATAAATAAAGTATCCAGTTAATTCGTGGTCATAAAATCATTACTATTCCACTTCTTGGCACAAGTCTTTTCTCAGGGTGGCTGATATTTAGCCATCGACCATCGCTGGCTAAGTGCTAAATGACAGACGTCACACACCCTTGAGAACTTTTTGGAAATTCAAACGGGCAAGTTTGCTCGCGATTTTTCCTTTTGCAAGTGATATATAATTTTTCATATGCGCATGAAATGTTTAAAAAATTATTGGTGCTTGCTAAGGATTCGAACCTCAGACTTTTTGTTAATAACTTTCAAACAAATAAGCTTCCTTACGATATTGTCCACCAAAATCAAGCAATTGATAATTAATTTCTAGTACACATCAACTCAATTAAATATAAATCAATAATTCAATTCTAATTATTCAAAATGTTACAATTAAGTATTAACTCATATTCCTTCTATAGAAATGATCATAATATTACTGTGTTAATGCATTGCCGAATTCGTAACCCTCAAATACGATAACGATGGTAGATTATGAATTGTCGGCTTTTCGTTTACACAAAGGGGAGTTTCCGGCTTCAGCGAGAATACTGTTATTATATTTATCACCCTTATTGTTCCATTAACGGTTATTTGTTTAATCATCGGGGAATATTGTAGCTTACCTTAAACTAGTACTGGGAATTGAATATGCTTATTTCTAACAATACTATGAAATAACAAACAAGTATACATCATAGTATATAACAAGAATATTAAAGATGAGCCATGAGCGAAGCGGAGTGGTCACCATAACGGTTTAGCATGCGAAGGGGTCCGCGTTTGATTCCGACCGAGCAGTATATAAAGAAAAATTAAATTCTTTTGGTTTTATTGGTTGTTCTGCTTATACTGGTTCTCTTTTAATACATCAATTAGTTAAATTTGAAGATTATAGAATCCATTGTGGTTCGATTCCGGAGGCACCAATAACACTCTTATTTTTGCTTAACAACAGCAGTGTTATTTCTTAAACGAGATAAAATCGATTTCTGTCCGTAATTACCAAACCAATTCCATACCCTGTATCGAAATAAGACGCCGCCAGATTGCTATTAAAATTTCCAACAAAAACGTCAGATGAATTAGTTTGTTATTCAGAACACGAGAGACGGGATTTAGAAGCAATTCCCTTTTTGATCTCTCCTGTGCAAACAACAAAACTCTGTCGCGGCAGACGGGTCCTGTCTTTGCATAAAATATTAGATAGACTTTGAGTACCGCCGCTTGGTGTAAACATACGGGATTTAAGCCCCGTAGTGCCCGCACGAATTGTAAGTAACTTGCACGGTCAACAGCTCTGTCCGTTACAGATTCGTGCAACTAGATCTTACTTTACGCATACATAGGAACGAAATATTGGTAGATTAAAAAATGAACTAAAGAAATATTTTAAAAACTAAAAACTCATTACTTAAAAATAATATAGTGTAGGTATGTTACTCCCACAATTCAGACAAATCCAGCAACACTACATAATTATGTTCAAATTTTAATGCTGTTGGCAGATGGCTGCAGAGGCTTACCAAAGATAGAGACATAGATACAGAAAAAATCTTTAACTTGAATTTGACAATTTGGAAATGAATTTGACAATTTGGACATACTTAGGGTGGGTTGCATCATGTAACTTTAACATTTACAAAAGTGTAACCAACCATTAAATCCATGATTAAAAATTAATTAGTTACACCATTTTAGTTGAGTTGGAAATTACGACATAACTAAAACTTAACATTAATCGCTCGATTTCGATCGGTTAAAGTTATTGTATTTATCAACTTCCGTATCTGTCAACGCCCACTAAAAATTGTGGTGACATTGACACAAATGCCATTAATGACAAAAAATTGGATCAACATTCCATTGCACGATAGTTATTGTTATATCGTCATAGTCATTGTTATATTACTTAAACGGAAACTTAAAACGGGCTTTTAATGCAACCTACCCTAATAATGTAAGTACAATACGAAAAATAACTCGTGAAATACATTAATTGTTGATGGGGCAGGAATGAGTAAAATCCTGTGAACGCGCCGTCATAACCTATTTTAAAGCCCGTACATTCCTGTAATTTCAAATACAATCGACCACTAATTCAAGGTCTTCTTTCTTATTACATTAGACCAAATACTGAGAACGATAGCAGGTGAGATGAAGCGACTAAGAAATATTACAAGGTGAAATCTGAATATGGGACGGATTTAGCATAACCTGGAATTTGAAATGAAATATTCCTTGTACGAAATCTCAAACAGAAGTTCTAGAAAGTTTGAATTAATCAGTTTGACTAGGTGTAAGTAAATATTAATAACCTCTATTTAAATATTCGTTTTGTAATATAAATAGTTTTGAGCTAATTTATCTGAATTTTAGGGTTGCGTAACCAAAGCATAAAAACGGAACTTTATTACTAATACTCGGTTTGTCTGTCCGTCTGTCACAGGGCTTTGTCTCTTGAACAGTAATAGATGGACACTTTATTTTCTCATCATATATACTCTATATATGAATTTAAATGGGCGCTATAACAACTCAAACTAAAAATAAAAAACATTAAAAAATAAATGGGGGTCGTCATATAAAATACAGCTATTTTTCAGCGTTTTTCACCTTTCTCTATTGAAGCGTAATAGGCAGGTATTTAAAATGTTACAAAGTATATAGTTCTATGCCTGGTATGATACCAAATACTAAAATTAAAAAAAAGATTGCAAGGAACCCTGCACTTGTCCAATTAATAATAAACATGATATTTATAAAATGAAAAATCTCTGACTAGTTTGCATCTTTTTATGTGATTTAATTATGTTTCATTTGCTTTGAGCTCCCAAGGCAAGCAAAATTATATTCGCATTTTTAATATGTCGTGAACGTTGGCAGGAAAATTATATCAACTTTTCATTATACATTTATTTCTTGCACTTTTTTTTCAAAGAAAATTTAAAAAGGTTTGAATTTAATTTTTACTTAATTAAGTAAATTTTGTGAATGTAATGGTGCTGTATACTGTAGCTATAAGATCAAAAATATACGTACATACGAGTAAAGTCCTTTATACAAGATTTTAACAGTAAAAAGTAGAAAATAATTATAATATTATTTAAACGCAAACTCAAAACGTGAAAGTGACAATGAAAATTCCACATCAAACTTGCCTCCCACAATATTTTTAGTGTGATAATGCATATTTTTATCATCTGTCGAATAAGCCCTACGTTTTTAGTTTAAATTAATTTCTAAATTTTTAAATACATGTGCAATATAAATATCTCTTATATTTGTTGGGCTGTGCAAAGTATTACCACTTTTGCTTAGGATATTTCTCAGGCTTTATGTTTAAGTATCCAAGTCTGATCCACATGTGATCCAGCGACGAAATATATTGTGCGACGAAATATATTGAGCGCCGACTTCAGAACCATGTGCTAATTCACCATTTATTTAAATTATTTTTAACTTTATAGTGAAATAGAAGTCGGTTAGTTGTTTTTTTTTTCATCACAGTAATATATATTTATGTAACATGTCATATATGTACTATATAAATAACCTTAAAAAATCTGAATTCCTAAACTTATTCGAACGAAAAATGTTTATTTAAATTGTTTAGTTATTGTGAAAGTGCAAAGTCCAAAAACTTACTATGCCCCACAATACTTTATATATTAAAACCTCATCTACCATCTTATTGAATTCCTCGAAGCAAATTCTTGCAAGCAATAAAGACATTCTTTGGCGCATCGCCATTTCCTGAGACTATAGTAACATGGTCATGAGAGGTAGCTATTAGCGATATCGAAAGGGAAAGGCATAGTTGTATCGAGTGCTAAACCAACAGAAAAATGATCCAAAAGTAGGTATCACTAGAACCGTATCAAGTCTTTATTGTCGGGGGTGGTAGAACTCTATGTGGTTAGACTTGGGAGGTACCTGTTCTGCAGCCGTATTCTGGTTTGAATAATGTGGGAAGAGGGATACACTTTTCAGGCATACCAAATTTATATTCAGGGATAGGTCTTGGTCTGATTCTGTACCTTATCTGGCGTGAAATGACCAAGGCTTCGCTTCCTCTTGCCACTATGCTAGAAACCTTAGATACTAGGCCAGGGGAGATTCACTTTTTATTTCCTACTCTCGCATTCCGGTTCCAGTTGAGTTGATATTAGGTGCATCCTAAGTTTACATGTCATGTGTAATTTGTAATCGTATTTAGTCTTGTTGTTATGTTTTTAGTGTGTATTTAAAATGTAAAAACGGCTCTAGAATAAAAGGTAAAAAGCCCTTTATGTCTCTCTACTCTATGTCTCTTCGTCTGTCACAGTCGTTACATTAGGAGTACTGTCATAAGTCTAATATAACTCATATCACACATGTTTCAACTAAAATCACAGATGAGCATTTTGTGGATCGGATTCCAATGTGCCTGTTGTAACAACAGATAAGGGCACAGGTTTAATAAAACAGTTTATTTGACTAATATTTTATGATTATACTAGTTTAAACTAGTATAATCGAAATAACGAAAATAATATGACATACTAACATTCATAAAACTGAAAATTCGTACTTCATTGGAATGACAGTGGCACCATCTGCCGAAAATTGTTTGGTACCAACTCTAAAACCTTCATGGGCTCATGGACAACAACTTTGCTAAAGATCATCGCTTGATCAAATGCATAGTTTACGATTCAATCCTTACTAATATCGATTAAAAGAATTGACTTTTTGGTCCAAAAGATCGATTCTCCGATTAATCGACCTTGGATCGCCATCCCTAATCCCGTAGGATAAAAACTATCCTATGTCCTTTCTCGGGTCTCAGACTATCTTTGTACAAAATTTCATTAAAATCGGTTCAGTGGTTTAGGCGTGAAGAAGAGACAGACAAACAGAGTTACTTTCGGATTTATAATATTAAGTAAGCATAATAGAAGTACTATAATGTCGCTTACATTATAGTCAACCTGATGATAAGTTTTACCGCTCATGGATGTCTGTAATCATTAAAGCTCTTATTATATTTTTGGCTAATTATTAATCCTATTGATGCCAACATTCGCAGGAATAAAAAAGGAAAATAAAAATACAGAAACAGGTACAATAAAATATAATTTCCAACATAGAATTCAATTTAATTCAAACAATATAATTCAATGTTAATAGCAAGGGATTAAAAAATAAAATAACACTAGAGAAAAAAATAAGTGAAATAATAATATTATAATTTTACCTTAGATTCAAGACACACTATGCAAGTAACATTACGTTTAAACATCATGTTGTACTGTTAGATCTACAAAGTTTCGGGGGCCTAAAAAGGCTTTACTAACGGTATAAATGATGTTCAAGAACTAGTCGTCAACAGGTATGTAACTGCCAATTAAGGTAATGTACACAATTACTGAGATAATAATCATACAGCTATTTACCAGATTGGCAAAATCTATCCATTCCTTTAAAAATACGGCCTGTTCCTCACTAACAGAATCCCTGAGAAGTTTTCCAGTGCTGATATCAGTTGAATCAAATTTTATGAAAAGGATGTTTTTTACTGCACTGCCCGTCACTAATCTGTTAACTGCTACCATCCATGCTGGAGCCGACGTCTCTCTTCGCCTCATAGCCATTAACACGAGTGTCAAAACAATCATCATTAAAGTCACTATCATCGAGTCTCGGATGAACAGCAGTAGAATAGGTGTATCAAAGCTATGTTTAGGAATATTGTATCCAATTACTGTTAAAAATGTGAAATGGCCATGAAGGCTGAAACAGGCTAAGAATAACCTTGTATTATCTTTGATATCAATTACCAATGAAATGAGTGTGAGCAAAACTATCACAATACATGGTATCACGACGATTGCTGCCGGACCTGCTGATTCTCTCTTCAAAATAAAAGTATATCGGAGCCGCGGATATGTGCGGTTAAGGACACTAATATTACCCGGTAGGCGTTCATTTTCGACTTTCAACAATTTCCAGCCAGATCCATTATCGTTAAATTTCAAATCGGAGGAAATTCATCCTGAGTAAAATTAATTTGCTCACCCGTGTACACTGGAGCTCCAAAAACCATCGTGCAGTTTTGTGAGTCATAAGGCCATCGCCGCAGTGAAGAACTGCAAAGTCCAGACTGTGCACGGTTTAAAAACACAAGACTAATCCAATATTATGGACCGAACAAATAGAATTAATTGAATTGTCTTCATCATATTTATCTGAGTTAAATAGTGTGAAGGGTGGTGTCCATATATTGCGACTCTCCATTAGAATTTCATCGATTCCGTCATAATCAGCAGGTTTCCATTCTAGAAATTTATCGTACCATGTGAATACGAGTAAAGCGTGAACCGTGAAAACTTCTTCTAGGGAATCGAAGCTGATGTATTCTGGAATCAACCCAACTTTAACATCCACAGTATCTCTATGGTTTTTCACTGGACGGAAACTAGAGTTGTATCCGCATAGTAAATCTCCATGTAGCTTCACTTCGTAGTTTTCAGTTTCTTGATGGTTTGATCGAAGTGGACAATTATTAGTACTTGCAAGTATAATTTTACTTATAAATATTAAAGCAGCGGCTATTGTACTGATCAGTGCCATTGTCACAGGCAGAATAAACGATTCGTGAATGATAAATACCTAAAAACAGTATAATCCGATCCTACGATTAGTTGGCACAATATGGAACAAATATTACACGTGTAAGAAATTTAATACTTGTTATCATTTTACATGCTGAACGAAAAATATGCCTAATGGCCATTTACGCAGTTCCGTTAGCGTGGCGTATGATTTTTTAATCTTCTTTGTTAACAATTTATTTATATGTGTTCTTGCTGACACATACCCAATCCTTAGCCGTCTTCAACGCTACGTGGAGGACTCCGGGATCGCCTATGGAACACAACCGAGATCCCTCGAGCGCAGTGCAGTGTACAACGATAAGCCGCCACACACTTTGAACCTTCCCGGGGTCCCTGGCTGGAAGCCCTCCTTTAGTCACCTCTTGCGTAAGGCAGAAGATACAGTAGCTTTTTTCTGGTGCCGAACTTTAGAAACAATTTTACTACAATAACTTAACAGGATAACGTTAAAAATAAAAGTACAGAACCTAAACAAAAATAATACCAAAATATTTACTATATTAAATAACATTTCCCTACTTTACACCCCATTAAACTCCACTCGGCACAGAACCCTTGAACCCTTAAAGCATGCGATCACAAAATTCCAAAGACTATAAGGCGTAACGCTCTATTCCTAATAGGAAAAGTTGCAAATTGCCAAAGTTTAATGGGATCTTTAGGTATTGTGACAGTTTACAAGCAGCCAAGTTGTTTAAGTGCTTTCGTTGCAATTACGAAGGGTTATCTATTCATCACCGTGCCGATAGTCAAGTGTTTACGCTAAGCTTTAGGGCCTCTATCCATCAATACTAAAACTGATAAATTTTAATCTTCTAAGCAAAACGAAGGAAATCTTTTTTTAATGTTTTTTTAAATGATTGTAATTTTATAAATCTATAAAAATAAAATGAAGTTCTAAGTTTTACTCAATATTAAACAAGCCACAATAGTTAAACACACAAGTGGAAAGATTTTAAGTTATTTTAATGTATATGTGTATATTTAATGTATATAATGTGACTTACAACGTTATTGGCGTTGCAAGTCACATTAGTTAGTCAGCAGTTGAGAACTTTACATTGTTTGCCATTCGCTGTTCATTCGAATTCATTATCGTTTACTTTGAATGGTAAAAGATTCTTTGAAAAAAAAACATGCGCGTAATAGATTTTTTTTAATTATTAGTTAAAAAAAAAAGAAATTAAACATTCTCTAAGTGCTAAAATAAACATTCTCGAGAATGTTTATTTTAAATGGTTCAAAATAATAAATGGCAAAATAAATAACTTTTACTTTATTGTTAAAATATGCAAATTGATTTGATTCAAATATTTTAAATTGATTAATGCAGCAAGACTTATTTTATGTTATTCTCATAAGAAAACACTTCAAGCTTATAAAACATTTATTTTGAAATAACAGTAGCAATTGTATATAAAATAATTACTTATCCTTTGACTTTCCTTTATTAAACATATTTAGTTTAAAAAATAAAAGTTGTAATAATATATTATTGTAATAATAATTAGTATATAGTATATATAAATTATAATTACTTATCTTATTTTTTTCTTAGTACAGCGTGGTCTTACCGTATTTTTGTTCGGAGCTCCTTCTATTCGGCGGTCAATCGAACAGTAACCACTCTTATTTTTTTGATCGCCCAGACGAATAGATGGAAAACTGGGCTAACCTCTACGGAGAGGTAGGAGTAAAAATGCATCAAGCACTTACAGACCTCGACGGCCGGTGCCTGCGTCGTGTGGGGCTTGTGAAAGGACCTCCTGAAGGGAGGACCAACCCACTAAAACTCTCCTTAAAAGCTTCGTCCAAGGGGATCGTACAGCCGACATCGGATGGCGACCTCTCGTTGTGGAACGAGAGGTGCTAGCGGCGCTCCATAGAGAGCGACCGCTGGGTAGTTGACACTGAAGGTGTCAACGTATCATAATACGACTAACATCGTCGGGAAGACGACTATCAACGGAAAGTGGTTCGGCCTTGTGGGACGGCCAGAAGATCTCCAGTCCGAGGAAAGTTTGTTAGGAGCGTCGGTCAAGATATTTCTTGGCCGGCGGCAGTTATGACGAGTGGGAAGAGGGGCAGCGTAGTCCGCTGCAATCTTCATTAAAGGGTTAGGATGATTTCCTGAGCGTGTGAAGAACGCTTCAGAGAATTGTTTAAGGACTTGTTGAATGGGAGCGAGCTCCAGGTCACGGTATAGGTCGGCGTTCCTGACGTACCAGGGGGTCCAGGGGGCATTAAGAGCCCGACGACAAAAGAGATTTTGTATGACCTGGAGTTTGTCAATGATGTTGGGATTCGCGTGAGCGAAGACTCGAGAGGCGTAAGTTAACACCGGTCGAACGCAAACCTTATACAGAGTTCGCTTATTTGTGGCTGACAACTTGCTGTGTCTAGAGCGGGGGGTATGGGTGACCTTGGTGACATGGGGTCTGAAGGTAAGGCGTGGAGATGAAAGGACACCTTCGTGCCTGAAGCGGAAGGTTCTGTCCTGAAGGTAGGAAGCCACGATGCGGACTAGGCGATCGGGAAGACCAGATTGGTATAGCTTGTATACCAGTCCTCGATGCCAGACTTTGTTAAAAGCTTTAGTGACGTCGAAGAAGACTGCTAATGTCTTATAACGTCTTGGATAAAACCCGCTTGTGATGTACTCGACAATGCGGTGGACTTGTTGGGGGCACGAGTGCTGGTGGCGAAAGTCGAACTGGTGAGGAATGATAAGTAGGAGGCATCTGTTGGGAAGAGGTGCCCTCTTATATGAACAAGGATCACCCGTTCGACAACCTTCCCCATTGCATTGAGGAGGCTAATGGGGCGGTGGTTGGAGAGAATATTGCTCGGTTTTCCAGGTTTGGGAATGCCGATAACTGTGGCTGTCTTCCAGGCTGTTGGAAAGAAGCTGAGATCGAGGCAGGCATTAAAGATAATGACCAGAAGGGTCAACACCTGCTCGGGGAAGTGTTTAAGCGCCAGGTTGGAGATATCATCCGCACCTGGGGCTTTACGAGGTTTCAGGCCGCGGATGACGGTCCGGACCTCGTCTGAAGTGATCGTGATGGGGCGGAGGTGATAGGGAGAGAGTTCTTTTTAAGGACCTCCTCCTCCACCTTGTTAATATGGATAGGGTCGCACGGTTGGGTGCTGGGGGAGCATTGCGCAGCGATGCTATCTGCGAAACTTTTGGCTTTCTCAGTGTCCTCGAAGGCTATACTGCCGTCGGGACGTGTGAGAGGGGGAGTGCTAAAAAAGGCTTCAGTCCGAAATCGTCTAGTGATTTTGTAGAACTCCTGGTGAGAAGGGTGAACCACTCTTCTAAAATGTAGGGTTTTTTATACCAGTGAACAAACAACCCGAGGAGACCACGTGTTTTGCAGGTGTAATGGTCACATTCTTAACTATCTTAACCTAAACACGTGTAGGTAACAAATTTGCACAATGTTTTTAAACATTATTACAGCGTAATTGTATCAAGTGCCTAACCAAAAAATATCATCAAAACATTGAAGATGGTTGAACCCTTTGTGGTTCCACCGCGGCACCTCCGCCACATCTATTTCTGCATCATAACAGCAGTGTTAAACGCTGCTGTGTTCTATATAGCTTGAAGGGTGTGGAAAGGGAGACATACTTTTTTAAGGCGTTCTAACTGAATTCTTAAGAGTAGTAACGCATATGTGGCCGATGTCAGGTGTGTGACCATAATGAACGACCAAACCAAAGTTCTGAATCTGACGCGTATCATTCAAGGCTGTCGTCCTCTTGCCACTATGCTATAAACCTAAGATACTAGGCCAGGGGAGATTCACTTTTTATTTCCTACTCTCTCATTCCGGTTCCAGTTCAATTGATATTAGGTGCATCCTAAGTTTACATGAAATGTGTAATTTGTAATCGTTTTTAGTGTTGCGTACCCAAAAGGTTAAAACGGAACCCTATAACAAAGCCCTCTATCTCTCTTCTTTATGTGTCTTCGTCTGTCACAGTCGTTACCTTAGGAGTACTGTCATAAGTATAATATAACTCATATCAAAACACATGTTTTTATTAAAAGTATAGATAAGCATTTATGTGGATCGGTTTACAATGTGCCTGTTGTAACAATAGATAAGGGCACTGGTCTTATAGAACAGTTGTTTGTCTAATATTTTATAATTATATCGTAGAAGTATCAATCGACCTTGCAGTCTACCTGATGATAACTTTTACCGCTCATGGATGTCTGTAATCATTGAATGAGCTCTTATTATATTTTTGGCTTTATTGCTAGGCTATTGATGTACCATTCGGCTAGAATAAAAAGGAAAATAAAAATACAGAAACAGGTACATATAAATATATATATCCAACTATAGAATTCAATTAATTCAAACCAATATAATTCAATGTATATACAAGGGATTAAAATAAAAGAACACTAGAGAAAAAAAATAGTGAAATAATAATATTATAATTTTACCTTAGATTCAAGACACACTATGCAAGTAACATTACGTTTAAACATCATGTTGTACTGTTAGATCTACAAAGTTTCGGGGGCCTGAAAAGGCTTTACTAACGGTATAAATGATGTTCAAGAACTAGTCGTCAACAGGTATGTAACTGCCAATTAAGGTAATGTACACAGTTACTGAGATAATAACCATACAGCTATTTACCAGATTGGCAAAATCTATCCATTCCTTTAAAAATACGGCCTGTTCCTCACTAACAGAATCCCTGAGAAGTTTTCCAGTGCTGATATCAGTTGAATCAAATTTTGTGAAAAGGATGTTGTTTACTGCACTGCCCGTCACTAATCTGTTAACTGCTACCATCCATGCTGGAGCCGACGTCTCTCTGCGTCTCATAGCCATTAACACGAGTGTCAAAACAATCACCATTAAAGTCACTATCATCGAGTCTCGGATGAACAGCAGTAGAATAGGTGTATCAAAGCTATGTTTAGGAATATTGTATCCAATTACTGTTAAAAATGTGAAATGGCCATGAAGGCTGAAACAGGCTAAGAATAACCTTGTATTATCTTTGATATCAATTAACAATGAAATGAGTGTGAGTAAAACTATCGCAATAGACGGGATAACGACGATTGCTGCCGGACCTGCTGATTCTCTCTTCATAATAAAAGTGTATTGGAGCCGCGGATATGTGCGGTTAAGGAAACTAATATTACCCGGTAGGCGTTCATTTTCTACTTTCAACAATTTCCAACCAGATCCATTATCGTTAAATTTTATATCGAAGGAAATATTCTTGACTGTTAAATTAATTTGCTCACCCGTGTACATTGGAGCTCCAAAAACCATCGTGCAGTTTTGTGAGTCATAAGGCCATCGCCGCAGTGAAGAACTGCAAAGTCCAGACTGTGCACGGTTTAAAAAACACAAGACTAATCCAATATTATGGACCGAACAAATAGAATTAATTGAATTGTCTTCATCATATTTATCTGAGTTAAATAGTGTGAAGGGTGGTGTCCATATATTGCGACTCTCCATTAGAATTTCATCGATTCCGTCATAATCAGCAGGTTTCCATTCTAGAAATTTATCGTACCATGTGAATACGAGTAAAGCGTGAACCGTGAAAACTTCTTCTAGGGAATCGAAGCTGATGTATTCTGGAATCACCCAACTTTAACATCCACAGTATCTCTATGGTTTTTCACTGGACGGAAACTAGAGTTGTATCCGCATAGTAAATCTCCATGTAGCTTCACTTCGTAGTTTTCAGTTTCTTGATGGTTTGATCGAAGTGGACAATTATTAGTACTTGCAAGTATAATTTTACTTATAAATATTAAAGCAGCGGCTATTGTACTGATCAGTGCCATTGTCACAGGCAGAATAAACGATTCGTGAATGATAAATACCTAAAAACAGTATAATCCGATCCTACGATTAGTTGGCACAATATGGAACAAATATTACACGTGTAAGAAATTTAATACTTGTTATCATTTTACATGCTGAACGAAAAATATGCCTAATGGCCATTTACGCGGTTCCGTAAGCGTGGCGTATGATTTTTTAATCTTATTTGTTAACAATTTATTTATATGTGTTCTTGCTGACACATACCCTTAGCCGTCTTCAACGCTACGTGGAGGACTCCGGGATCGCCTATGGAACACAACCGAGATCCCTCGAGCGCAGTGCAGTGTACAACGATAAGCCGCCACACACTTTGAACCTTCCCGGGGTCCCTGGCTGGAAGCCCTCCTTTAGTCACCTCTTGCGTAAGGCAGAAGATACAGTAGCTTTTTTCTGGTGCCGAGACTTTAGAAACAATTTTACTACAATAACTTAACAGGATAACGTTAAAAATAAAAGTACAGAACCTAAACAAAAATAATACCAAAATATTTACTATATTAAATAACATTTCCCTACTTTACACCCATTAAACTCCACTCGGCACAGAACCCTTGAACCCTTAAAGCACGCGATCACAAAATTCCAAAGACTATAAGGCGTAACGCTCTATTCCTAATAGGAAAAGTTGCAAATTGCCAAAGTTTAATGGGATCTTTAGGTATTGTGACAGTTTACAAGCAGCCAAGTTGTTTAAGTGCTTTCGTTGCAATTACGAAGGGTTATCTATTCATCACCGTGCCGATAGTCAAGTGTTTACGCTAAGCTTTAGGGCCTCTATCCATCAATACTAAAACTGATAAATTTTAATCTTCTAAGCAAAACGAAGGAAATCTTTTTTTAATGTTTTTTTTAAATGATTGTAATTTTATAAATCTATAAAAATAAAATGAAGTTCTAAGTTTTACTCAATATTAAACAAGCCACAGTAGTTAAACACACAAGTGGAAAGATTTTAACTTATTTTAATGTATATGTGTATATTTAACCTCCTGGGATCTTTCGTCATATATATATTACATAGAAAAGAAAAAAATGTAACAGCACCATCTGTCAATATTTACGAGATCTTTTAGTTTTATTCAATAGATAACATGTTGGTCCACCATTTAAAATTGTGATTAGCTGATAGGATGATACTATTTTATTGCATTGTGAAATTTAACCAAACGATGGTGTCACGGTCGGAAACAAGTAGTAAGTGAATTTGAGATTTTTGTTCAAATATCGATGTTTTTATAAAAAATATGTATTTTTATCGTTTATAATAAATCATTTTTACTAAATATGAGTCTGCAATGCTTATAGTTACATTAAAATTATGAAATATCGGATGAAAGTTTTATGTCATACTGGTACCACATGAGTTCCCAATTACTACTGTGAATGGAAGAGTCCCAGTGTAATACTCATGACATAAACTTTTTTCTTTCTCGAACTTCATATTTTAATGTTATTCTTGTTTGTTATTACGAGCTTACGCAATTACGAAATATCCGCTATGCTAGACGACTCAAGCTAGACTTAACTGATGAAGATGACCTAGAAGACGTAACATTACAATGTCATGATGGCAACAATGACTCGTATTCTGGTTTCTCGAATTAGAATTCGAATTCGGTTTATTGAAGCAGAAAGTTGTGCAGGTTTTGATATTTTTATCGGGTCCTCAATTATAATTAATGGAAGGGGCCATCCTAGAGCCTTAAGGATTTACTTTGGGTGAATCGGCAGTCCGCAAAATTTGCGAAATACTTATATCAGATTAACATTTTTATTGTGTTAATTATTTCACTAATACAAATTGGAAGACTTTTGAAAGGAGGTTTTCATATAACGATAACTATTCAACTAAACAGATTTGCAAAGACCTGCGAGTTTTCTAATGAAAAAAGCGACGGGAATATTGAAATCATTAGCTAGGATAAATAGTTCTCACATGGTGGTTGGACAACAACAATCACACTGGACTGTGTCATTACACTGAATCTGACAGTAATTCGAGTTCGATTGGCAGTTCGAAGACGAAGACATATTAATAGAAGGCTAAAATAAAACCGAAATGTCAACCGAAAGTTTCCGTTATCATAAAGTACATAATTTAGTCCATTACTCCAACATTCCAAATAAATGCAGAAAACCAAAATACAGCAACTACAATAACATATTGTATTAAATGCAATATATATTTCAATAAAACATAATTGTTTCTTATAATTCAAAAAAAAAAAAAAATTTTAATCACCAATTTATACTTTTTGTAACCATATTTTGTGTTCAGTTATCAATTGTGTCATAATAAGAACGTACCGCAAATTTATTAAATAGTATTATTTTTACTTTAAAAAAATATTTATATAATCTGTGTACTGTGACTTTATAACGGAACATATTTTAAGTTTATTTGATGACTGTGATATATGTTAGAAAAAATATACAAGACAACAGACAGTTAAGTATACTGCTGAATGTGATTGTGAGAATCATTTTTTTAAATTGAGTGTGACTGTTTAAAATTATAGATTAAGATATAATTGTACACACACAGACAGTATTTTTTTACAATACATTTCTCATATTACCAAAATTTTACATTAATATATATGATTATGTTCTATGTCATATATATATGACACAAATAATAGTTGTAATTGGGAACTCACGTGTTATATATATGACATTGAGAAAATCCATATTTTCCGACTTACATTTTTTGTTATATTTTTTCCTGTAATTCTGTTACCTATTGTATTGGTCAGGATAAATTTAATTAAAATTCCTAACAACTTTTTTTCCTGGGTCCCAGGAGGTTAATGTATATAATGTGACTTACAACGTTATTGGCGTTGCAAGTCACATTAGTTAGTCAGCAGTTGAGAACTTTACATTGTTTGCCATTCGCTGTTCATTCGAATTCATTATCGTTTACTTTGAATGGTAAAAGATTTTTTGAAAAAAAAAACATGCGCGAGTTACGTTAGCATAACGAACAATAAGTGGAAGTGAGAAGTGTAGTGTTACCATTTAGATAACGTAGCCTTAAGAAATTATGTAGTAGTAGTAAGCAGTTCTGTAAGAAACGCCAGAGCGATCGGTTGTGCTCTCTTTTATTAAATAAATTCTTTTTTAAAACTTACATCTCCCTACCCGCTACCTAACTGGCGGAGTTACGTTAGCATAACGAACAATAAGTGGAAGTGAGAAGTGTAGTGTTACCATTTAGATAACGTAGCCTTAAGAAATTATGTAGTAGTAGTAAGCAGTTCTGTAAGAAACGCCAGAGCGATCGGTTGTGCTCTCTTTTATTAAATAAATTCTTTTTTAAAACTTACATCTCCCTACCCGCTACCTAACTGGCGCAGTCGGTAGGATTCGCGATCTGAATTAACGGTTTCCCGTGTAAAATCAGTTAAAACGGACAGTATCTGTGTGTGAACTGGTGACTTCGGGTAATCCGCGACGCGAATTCAAAGAAGAACCTCAGTGGGTCCAGACACGCCGATCCAGCTCCAGCTCTTCGGAACTCACGCCATGAAATCGGCAATGCTCGTGGGGTAAGCATTTACTCTGATTACTCCCGAGATTCCTACATTTTACCTCATATAACTAACATTGTTTTAGTGTTTTTGTTATTTGAATTATTTAATTTGTGTTATTTTACTGTGTGTGTGTTATTTTTATTGTGTTTTTGGAAAATTCATTTGTGCTAAAATGGCTCAGGAACCAAAAAATGAAAAAACGACAATTGATTTTAAAACGTTGTCGATATTATTACCATCGTACGACGGTAATAAAAAAACGTTAGAATTTTTTATCAAAGGAGTAGAAAGTGTTTTAGAAGACATAGAGATTGGGCAAGAGTCAGCAGTAGCTAGTATAATTAGGAACACACTTACAGGTAAAGCAGTTGAGGCTCTTTCTCAAAACAGTGATTTCCGTACATGGGAAGATATAAAAAACATATTGAAAAATAGATTCGGAGATTTTAGGGACGAGGTGCAACTGGTCCAGGAGTTAATGCAACTCACAAAAGATAGGTTGGGGATAGACCAATTTGCAGAAAAGGTCAGGGAAATTGCTTACGCATTAATTAGCTTTGACATTGATAAAAAACAATTTTATGAAAAAATGGCTTTAAATGTGTTTTTAGATCAATTAGATCCTTTGATATCTCTCAGTGTTCGTGTTAGGGGAACAGAACAACTAGAGGCTGCCATAGCCATAGCTAAACAAGAGGAACTAAAACTAAAAAACAGGAAAGTGTCAGAGAATAGGATGAGGCAGATGATGCCTCCTAGGCCAAATGTAAGCCCAAACAATTATTATAGGTACCCAGTGCCACCGGCAAATTATCAGGCGCAACGTGGCATTCCGCCACAGGTCGGTCATAAATATATTCGGCCTCAGGGTGCTGCTCAACCGCGCTTTGCGCAGCAAAACTCAAACATCCCGCCGAACATTAAACCGGCGCAGCATAGGTTAAATTTTCAATCAAATGAACCAGAAAATGAAACGATAGAATTTGAGCCGGAATCTCAATTATTTTATCCACAGGAAAATGAGGAGGAAAATTTTCTTTTTCCCGAGGAAATAAAAGAAGAAACTTAGTATACGTAAACATAAATAACAACATCCGTTTGCCTTACATATATATCAGCGAACTAGGTGGTAGGTTTTTATTAGACACAGGCGCATCACAATCACTTATTGCCCCGGACGTAATAGAAAACCTAGCAATAAAACCAGACATTAGGCGAGAGACTCATTACATTAAGACTCCGCATGGTGTGACAAAACATGATAACGTAGCGTATATCAAGTTGCCACAGTTATTTAACTGCGACCAAACTCATAAATTTCTCATGTTCAACTTTGATAACGACTTTAAAGGCTTAATAGGTGTAGACTTACTTGGGTTATTAGGTTCTCAAATAGATATGAAGAATATGATGCCTGAGAACCGAGTCAACAGTTATTCCCATACAGGATGACATTAAAACTTATGTTATAATTCATCCGAACTGTGAACAAGTAGTTAGCTTATCATGCAATTATAGCGAAGGCATCTATGAACTAGAAGAACAAGAAACCGAAAGTGGTTTATTGTTTCCCGCGGCTTTAGTAGCAGTAAAAAGTGGAGTTATTAAGACAACAGTTATAAATAAATCGGAAAATAAAATAAAATTACGGAAAGGTTACCCGGTTAAAATGTCATACTTAGATCCGTTATGTGAAGGAAATAATGAACATCCCGTATACACTAATGTAGCATATAGTGACGATTTATTAAAGGCAAATTTAAATCGATTACGGACAGAACATATGAACGAAGAAGAAAAGAGGGACATTAGGAAACTTTGTTTTAATTACAGGGATTTATTTTATTGTGAAGAAATTCCTTTAACTTTCACACACCAGGTTAAACATAAACTTCGATTAACAGATAGTACCCCTATTTTTGTGCGTAATTATAGACAGGCACCACAACAAAAACAGGAAATACAAAAGCAGGTAGACAATTTGTTACGTCAAAATATTATACAGGAAAGCATATCACCATGGTCGTGCCCCGTGCATATAGTGCCAAAGAAAGAAGATGCTTCAGGTGAAAAAAAATGGAGGTTAGTAATAGACTATAGACGCCTTAACGAGAAAACAATAGAAGACAAATACCCATTGCCTAATATTAACGATATTTTAGACAAATTAGGACGTGCACAATACTTTACAACGTTAGATTTAGCATCGGGTTATCATCAAGTCGAAATGGATTCAGCAGATGTAGAGAAAACAGCGTTCAGTACGGAAAGAGGTCATTATGAATTTTTAAGGATGCCGTTTGGTTTAATAAACGCACCTAGTACTTTTCAAAGGTTAATGGATTCAGTTCTACGAGGATTAGATAACGTACTTACATACTTAGATGATGTAATTATATACTCTACTTCATTAAAACAGCACCTAGATACATGTAGGCAAGTTTTCGAAAGATTTAGAGTTCATAATTTAAAAATACAGTTGAATAAGTCGGAATTTTTGCAGAAACAAGTTAAATTTTTAGGTCATACTCTCACGAATGAAGGTCTTAAAACTAATTCAGATAAAATAGCAGCTGTACAAAAAATTCCACTACCTAAAACGCAGAAGGAAATCAAAGCCTTCCTCGGATTGGTAGGGTACTACAGGAAATTTATTAAAGATTTCGCTAAACTCACAAAACCAATGACGAAATGTCTAAAAAAGAACGCTAAGGTAGAAGCATCCGCAGAATTTATAGATTGTTTTGAAAAATGCAAACAAATCCTAACAAATGCACCAATTTTACAATATCCGGATTTTGAAAAGGTATTTATTCTGACAACTGATGCATCGGATGTAGCCATCGGTTCAGTGTTATCACAAGGGAAGGTAGGTGACGATAAACCAGTAGCATTCGCCTCGCGTACTCTTTCAGACACAGAACAAAGGTATTCAACGATAGAAAAGGAATTGTTAAGTATAGTATGGTCAATAAAATATTTTCGTCCTTATTTATATGGTAGAAAATTTATTATTTACACTGACCACCGTCCTCTCACGTGGATCATGTCACTTAAAGATCCTAATTCAAAATTAACGAGATGGCGTTTGAAACTAGCGGAATACGACTTTGAGGTAGTGTATAAGAAAGGCAAAATAAATACAAATGCAGACGCTCTGTCTCGTGTTCAGATAGTTTACCATAATGAGGTTGAGAAAGGAGTATTGCACGATAGTGAAATTGTAGATTTAATTTTAGAAAGGGAACAAGAACTTGAAAATACGACTAATGTTCAGCCAAGACCATCACAAGTTGTAGATACAAATTGGGAAAATATAGATATCGAATCACTATTAGATACATCGGTTATTCCAACAGATAATAGAGACAATATTATAGAAGACCTATTTAGTCCGAGTCAAACCCCGATTACACAAGAAAATGACGAAACGATTTATAAAATTCCTGAAATACCTGACACAATAGATAGGCAATTAAAACAATTTCTAATAAAAAGATCACCAGGAAACGAATATAGGGTATAGGATAGATCTAAAGGAAAAATAGTGATAAAAGATGTATTTATACCAATAAACGATACGGAACCACAAATAATTAAATTTCTTAAAGAACATACAATTGCAGATCGTACATTTCATTGTTTCTTTCATGACGAAGAACTGTACCCAGTTTTTTGTAAAGTATATAAAACAATATTTGGAAATCGTGGCCCAAAACTAGTGTGTTGTAAATCTAGAGTTACATTCGTAGAAAGTAGAAACGATCAAGTGCATTTAATTAAAAAATATCATGAAGGCAAAACTATCCATAGAGGTATACAAGAAACTTACAAACAACTACATCGGAACTATCATTGGCCAAACATGTTATTATCAGTGCAAAAATTTATAAACAAATGCGACAAATGTTTAAGGACTAAATATGAACGAAATCCATTAAGATTACCGCTATCCCTCACTGATACCCCGCATAAGCCAATGGAGCACATATTTATGGATTTATATAGCAGTGGAGGTGTAACATTTTTAACCATAATTGACAATTTTTCCAAATACGCACAAGCCATCCCACTTGCAGCTTCAACTAGTATTCATATAGCAGAAGCTTTACTCACTTTAATTTCAATAATAGGAGTACCGCATAAAATTACGACAGATTCAGACCCTAAGTTTGACAATGAAGTTATAACTGAAATATGTGCTATGCATAACATAAATATTCACTTCACAACACCATATAATCCGAATTCTAATTCACCAGTAGAAAGGCTTCATTCCACATTAGGCGAAATGATTAGAATACAAAGGATCACGGATAAAGATGAAACAACGAACTTAATGAAGTATGCGATTATAGCATACAATAACTCGGTACACTCCGCTACAGGATTTACCCCCTTCGAATTATTATACGGACATACGAGTAGTAGAAATCCGCTAGAACTACACTTTCCTAAAGAATTCTACCAAGAATACGTCAATAAACACAAACAAATTATGGGAAATGTGCATAAATTAGTAAGCGATAAACTAGCAAAAGATAAGCAAGCAATAATAGAAAAAGGTAATAAGAATACAGAAATAGCATCGTTTAAAGTAGGCGACAAAGTTTACAAGCAAGTAGCTAAAACGGCTCGCAGCAGTAAATTAGAACCAAAGTATATAGGTCCGTACACGATTGTACGTATACACCCGGAACAAATCGCGGAAATAGTAGGTAAACACGTAAATTCTAAAACAATCAGGGTTCACTTCAGAATGCTGAGACGCCCCGTACATGTTTCAGGAACACCTTCATCTTCATCGCAGCCCTCGGACTCACCGGAGTCACCGCGATTGTAGAGCCAATCGACAGCCATAATGGTGTATTGGTGCTCAAGGAAGCAATGGTTCGAAACCAGGTGGATACATACCATCTTATTGTGTCATATAACATGTCACGAATACGCGAAATATTCGTAGAAGTATGTAGAGATTATTATACGTTTAATTACAATAATCAGAATATATCTAGCTATAAGGGAAATATAATTAGTAAACATCAAATAGAGTATTTAGTGGGAAACATAGAAAATAAGTTAGTATACTTAGGATTAGAGAGAATAGGATTAGCAGGAGTAAATAGAAGGACAAAAAGAGGATTAATTGATGGACTAGGCTCTGTAGTTAAAGCAATAACAGGAAATTTAGACCAAGAAGATGCTAGGAGGTTTGAAAACCAAATAAAGGAGATTAAAAGCTGGACCGTAGCTAGTGAAAATAAGAATAGGCAAACAGTAGGACTAATGAAAGAATTTATAACTCAATACAATGATAATTTAAATAAAATTAAGAAAAACCAAGAAAGAATAGAGGTAGCTATAAATGAAATTAAGCACATGCAAGGTTACATTAATGCGGCAGCAATATACAATCAAATCACGGTATGCTTACAGCAAATATATGATCGGTTACTCACCTTAGAGAACGCGGTAACTTTCTCTAACCTGGGTCAGCTGCATCCAAGTGTAGTAGATTCAAGCCACTTATTAGAAGAATTAAAAAACATAGAAGGAGAAATAGATTTACAGATTCCGTACAAACCTACGATAGATAACATACACGTTCTAATAAAATCAATTACCGTCAAAGCCTATAGTACAAATGAATCTCTTAACTTCATATTAGAAATTCCGTTAGTAACTAACAAACCTTACTCCTTGCTCCATCTATATGGAATCCCTAATGAAAACAACACGCTCCTTATTCCAAAAAGCCCTTACCTTATCTTGGGAAGTAACGAGTTTGCGTATCCTCGCGAGCAGTGTATACATGTAACAGATTCCGAAGTTATATGCCGACACGTGGAATGGCAGGCCCTGAAGAAGTCAGAAGATTGCATTGCGCAGCTAATTCAACATGAAAAACCGCATAACTGTTCTTATGCAAAAGCAAGCTTTGAAAACAATATAATTCAACAAATAAAAGAAAACAGTTGGATCGTTGTCCTGAAAAGAGAAGAAGTAATTAAATCCACTTGTGGAAATGATGTCATATATCAACGCAGCAGGGGGGTATCCCTTATTACTGTGAACAATAAATGCAGAGTGAAGATAGCAGAAAGAACACTAACAACGCATCGGCGGTTCCTGAACGTCCAAGAGAGCATCCCGCTACCTAAGACGTATAGCATCCCGAGTAATTTCACAATAAGTGTGAAGTTGGAAGATGTCCCGTTGGACAACCTCGAAGACATCCTACAGAAAGCTAAAGAACTCGAGGAACCTGTCTACATGCCGCCAGTATCATCGAGGCCTAGCTGATCATCCATCTCCCTCTACATCATCATCATATCAATCAGCGCAGTATTGGTCATCAGGTGGTACTTGACGTACCGCAAGAAGACGTCAGCAGCAGCAGCAGCAGCAGCAGCGCCAGCAGACGTGCAGCAGATACAGCAGCAGCATTCTTCGGCGCGCTTCTCTCTAAAGAGGGGAGGAGTTACGTTAGCATAACGAACAATAAGTGGAAGTGAGAAGTGTAGTGTTACCATTTAGATAACGTAGCCTTAAGAAATTATGTAGTAGTAGTAAGCAGTTCTGTAAGAAACGCCAGAGCGATCGGTTGTGCTCTCTTTTATTAAATAAATTCTTTTTTAAAACTTACATCTCCCTACCCGCTACCTAACTCGCGTAATAGATTTTTTTTAATTATTAGTTAAAAAAAAAGAAATTAAACATTCTCTAAGTGCTAAAATAAACATTCTCGAGAATGTTTATTTTAAATGGTTCAAAATAATAAATGGCAAAATAAATAACTTTTATTTATTTATTTATTTTTGTACACCTTAAACTAAGGGTTACAAAGGGTAAACTTAATGCCTAATGGCATTCTCTGCCAGTCGACCCTGGGTGATGGCGATAGCATGTGGTAGGCATAAACATAAGCAGTAATAAAATATCAATAAATACAACTATGGAAAAAACATACAATATCTACATATAATAATTATAAATAAATATAAATAATATATAAATATATAATAAAAATATAATATATACAAATAAATATATACAACACAGTGAATTAAGGAGAGTTGAAAGACTCAAGTATTGGAGGACATACGTAAGTAATGCTCCCGAACCACTTTTACTTTATTGTTAAAATATGCAAATTGAATTGATTCAAATATTTTAAATTGATTAATGCAGCAAGACTTATTTTATGTTATTCTCATAAGAAAACACTTCAAGCTTATAAAACATTTATTTTGAAATAACAGTAGCAATTGTATATAAATTATAATTACTTATCCTTTGACTTTCCTCTTATTAAACATATTTAGTTTAAAAAATAAAAGTTGTAATAATATATTATTGTAATAATAATTAGTATATAGTATATATAAATTATAATTACTTATCTTATTTTTTTTCTTAGTACAGCGTGGTCTTACCGTATTTTTGTTCGGAGCTCCTTTCTATTCGGCGGTCAATCGAACAGTAACCACTCTTATTTTTTTTGAGCGCCCAGACGAATAGATGGAAAACTGGGGTAACCCTCTACGGAGAGGTAGGAGTAAAAATGCATGCAAGCACTTACAGACCTCGACGGCCGGTGCCTGCGTCGTGTGGGGCTTGTGAAAGGACCTCCTGAAGGGAGGACCAACCCACTAAAACTCTCCTTAAAAGCTTCGTCCAAGGGGATCGTACAGCCGACATCGGATGGCGACCTCTCGTTGTGGAACGAGAGGTGCTAGCGGCGCTCCATAGAGAGCGACCGCTGGGTAGTTGACACTGAAGGTGTCAACGTATCATGAATACGACTAACATCGTCGGGAAGACGACTATCAACGGAAAGTGGTTCGGCCTTGTGGGCGGCCAGAAGATTCTCCAGATCCGAGGAAAGTTTGTTAGGAGCGTCGGTCAAGATATTTCTTGGCCGGCGGCAGTTATGACGAGTGGGAAGAGGGGCAGCGTAGTCCGCTGCAATCTTCATTAAAGGGTTAGGATGATTTCCTGAGCGTGTGAAGAACGCTTCAGAGAATTGTTTAAGGACTTGTTGAATGGAAGCGAGCTCCAGGTCACGGTATAGGTCGGCGTTCCTGACGTACCAGGGGGTCCAGGGGGCATTAAGAGCCCGACGACAAAAAAGATTTTGTATGACCTGGAGTTTGTCAATGATGTTGGGATTCGCGTGAGCGAAGACTGGAGAGGCGTAAGTTAACACCGGTCGAACGCAAACCTTATACAGAGTTCGCTTATTTGTGGCTGACAAATTGCTGTGTCTAGAGCGGGGGGTATGGGTGACCTTAGTGACATGGGGTCTGAAGGTAAGGCGTGGAGATGAAAGGACACCTTCGTGCCTGAAGCGGAAGGTTCTGTCCTGAAGGTAGGAAGCCACGATGCGGACTAAGCGATCGGGAAGACCAGATTGTATACCAGTCCTCGATGCCAGACTTTGTTAAAAGCTTTAGTGACGTCGAAGAAGACTGCTAATGTCTTATAACGTCTTGGATAAAACCCGCTTGTGATGTACTCGACAATGCGGTGGACTTGTTGGGGAAAGTCGAACGGGTGAGGAATGATAAGTAGGGGGCATCTGTTGGGAAAAGGTGCCCTCTTATATGAATAAGGATCACCCGTTCGACAACCTTCCCCATTGCATTGAGGAGGCTAATGGGGCGGTGGTTGGAGCGAATATTGCTCGGTTTTCCAGGTTTGGGAATGCCGATAACTGTGGCTGTCTTCCAGGCTGTTGGAAAGAAGCTGAGATCGAGGCAGGCATTAAAGATAATGACCAGAAGGGTCAACACCTGCTCGGGGAAGTGTTTAAGCGCCAGGTTGGAGATATCATCCGCACCTGGGGCTTTACGAGGTTTCAGGCCGCGGATGACGGTCCGGACCTCGTCTGAAGTGATCGTGATGGGGCGGAGGTGATAGGGAGAGAGCTCTTTTTAATACGCTTTTATTAGCTTCAGACGTATGTATGTTGGTATGTTGGTATGTTGGTATGTTAGTATGTAACGGAATCTTTGAACATGATTTTAACCCCCTTCAAAACGTCGGATTAACTTGAAATTTGGCATACTTATTAAGGACCGATGACAATTCAAATTCTGACCCGTTATCCTTACTAGGATAATCAGGATCAGCCATTTTTGTTTTCCTGAGACCCGGAAGGTCTGCGTTAAGACCAATAAAGGAATCTACCAGGCGCGCCGATCACCTGACCTGACCTGGCCTGACCTGACCTGACCTGACCTGACCTGACCTGACCTGGCCTGGCCTGACCTGACCTGACCTGACCTGACCTCAACTTCGACGCGTCCGTTGTTAATAGCATCATGAAGCGGTGTCTCATCATCCTTATTCATTCAGCACTTCAACATCTGCACCTTCCTTTAACAAGATTTCCACTATTTCATTGTTCCCATTTCTTGCTGCCAAATGTAAAGGCATATATGATTTCAGCTCATCGTCATAGTCACAACTTATATTATTAACTCGAGCTGTAAAATTAATTAAACTACTAACAGTTTTAAAATCTCTGCAGGCAGCAGCAACACAAAGAGAAGAAATTCTAGAATTATTTTTGATATTAACATCATTATGCTGTAATATTAAATCGATGATTGGACGACGTCCTTTTGAAATGGCTAGATGTAAAGCAGTTGACCGTTTTTCTCTTGAGTATTGCCACCAGCGCCTGTTTTTAAAAGATGCTCTATCATCCTTTTTCCGTGATTACTTTTATCCAAGATAGAGGACCTGGGATATGGTATAAATTATGAAAGAAAGCAGTTAGCATTGGCAATTCGGATGTCATTCAACAACTCCTCTGGGATTTTCACGTTAACAATAAAAATAAACACCAATGTAAAACACCACTTCATACAGCTGTGTTAAACAATGACCCATTATTCATTTTTGCACTGCTAAGCAAAGGTGCTGATGCTGATTCGAAAGATAAACTTGATAATACGCTACGTAATAATCGTTAAAATAATCACTAAAAAATGAAAAATAAAGAATAGTTTAAAAAAACTAAAAAATACGCTTTTATAAAAAATTCGACCAAAAAATGAAAAATAAATAATAGTTTAAAAAAACTAAAAAAATACACTTTTTATAGAAAATCCAACTAAAAAATAGAAAATATATTTTTTTTTAAATTTGAATTAAGAATAGCGTAAATAAGATAAAAATATTTTTTATTGTAAAAAAAGCGTGGCACGTATCAAGTGCCTAACCAAAAAATATCATCAAAACATTGAAGATGGTTGAAACCTTTGTGGTTCCACCGCGGCACCTCCGCCACATCTATTTCTGCATCATAACAGCAGTGTTAAACGCTGCTGTGTTCTATATAGCTTGAAGGGTGTGGAAAGGGAGACATACTTTTTTAAGGCGTTCTAACTGAATTCTTAAGAGTAGTAACGCATATGTGGCCGATGTCAGGTGTGTGACCATAATGAACGACCAAACCAAAGTTCTGAATCTGACGCTTATCATTCAAGGCTGTCGTCCTCTTGCCACTATGCTATAAACCTAAGATACTAGGCCAGGGGAGATTCACTTTTTATTTCCTACTCTCGCATTCCGGTTCCAGTTGAGTTGATATTAGGTGCATCCTAAGTTTACATGAAATGTGTAATTTGTAATCGTTTTTAGTGTTGCGTACCCAAAAGGTTAAAACGGAACCCTATAACAAAGCCATCTCTCTTCTTTATGTGTCTTCATTTGTCACAGTCGTTACCTTAGGAGTACTGTCATAAGTCTAATATAACTCATATCAAAACACATGTTTTTATTAAAAGCATAGATAAGCATTTATGTGGATCGGTTTACAATGTGCCTGTTGTAACAATAGATAAGAGCACTGGTCTAATAGAACAGTTGTTTGTCTAATATTTTATAATTATATCGTACAAGTATCAATCGACCTTGCAGTCCACCTGATGATAACTTTTACCGCTCATGGATGTCTGTAATCATTGAATGAGCTCTTATTATATTTTTGGCTAATTATTGATACAGGCTAAAGATGTTAACATTGGCTTAGAATAAAAAAGGAAAATAAAAATACAGAAACAGGTACAATAAAATATATTCTCCAACATAGAATTCTATTTAATTTAATTCAACCAATATAATAATCAATCAATATAATTCATTGTTAATAACAAGGATTAAATATTAAAATAACACTAGAGAAAAAAAAGTCAAATAATAAAATTATAATTTTACCTTAGATTCAAGACACACTATGAAAGTAACATTACGTTTAAACATCATGTACTATTAGATCTACAAAGTTTCGGGGGCCTAAAAAGGCTTTACTTACGGTATAAATGATGTCCAAGAACTAGTCGTCAACAGGTATATAACTGCCAATTAACGTAATGTACACAATTACTGAGATAATAACCATACAGCTATTTACCAGATTGGCAAAATCTATCCATTCCTTTAAAAATACGGCCTGTTCCTCACTAACAGAATCCCTGAGAAGTTTTCCAGTGCTGATATCAGTTGAATCAAATTTTGTGAAAAGGATGTTGTTTACTGCACTGCCCGTCACTAATCTGTTAACTGCTACCATCCATGCTGGAGCCGACGTCTCTCTGCGTCTCATAGCCATTAACACCAGTGTCAAAACAATCACCATTAAAGTCACTATCATCGAGTCTCGGATGAACAGCAATAGAATAGGTGTATCAAAGCTATGTTTAGGAATATTGTATCCAATTACTGTTAAAAATGTGAAATGGCCATGAAGGCTGAAACAGGCTAAGAATAACCTTGTATTATCTTTGATATCAATCACCAATGAAATGAGTGTGAGCAAAACTATCACAATACATGGTATAACGACGATTGCTGCCGGACCTGCTGATTCTCTCTTCATAATAAAAGTGTATTGGAGCCGCGGATATGTGCGGTTAAGGACACTAATATTACCCGGTAGGCGTTCATTTTCGACTTTCAACAATTTCCAGCCAGATCCATTATCGTTAAATTTCATATCGAAGGAAATATTCTTGACTGTTAAATTAATTTGCTCACCCGTGTACATTGGAGCTCCAAAAACCATCGTGCAGTTTTGTGAGTCATAAGGCCATCGCCGCAGTGAAGAACTGCAAAGTCCAGACTGTGCACGGTTTAAAGAACACAAGACTAATCCAATATTATGGACCGAACAAATAGAATTAATTGAATTGTCTTCATCATATTTATCTGAGTTAAATAGTGTGAAGGGTGGTGTCCATATATTGCGACTGTCCATTAAAATTTCATCGATTCCGTCATAATCAGCAGGTTTCCATTCTAGAAATTCATCGAACCATGTGAATAAGAGTATAGTGTGAACCGTAAAAACTTCTTCTAGGGAATCGAAGCTGGTGTATTTTGGAAAGATCGCAACGCTAACATCCACAGTATCTCTATGGTTTTTCACTGGACGGAAACTAGAATTGTATCCGCAAAGTAAATCTCCATGTAGCTTCACTTCGTAGTTTTCAGTTTCTTGATTGTTTGATCGAAGTGGACAATTATTAGTACTTGCAAGTATAACTTCACTTATAAATATTAAAGCAGCGGCTATTGTACTGATCAGTGCCATTGTCACAGGCAGAATAAACTATTGATAAATACCTAAAAACAGTATAATCCGATCCTACGATTAGTTGGCACCATATGGAACAGATACTACACGTGTAAGATATTTAATACTTATTATCATATTATATGCTGCATGAAAAATATGCGTACTTGCCATTTACGCAGTTCCCTTAGCGTGGTGCATCATTTTTTAATTTTACTTCCATTTACTCAACTGTTATCTTTTTTGTTAACATTTTATTGTTATGTGTCCATCTACTCGCTGACCCATCAAGGAAGGGGTCCTTGCCCGTCTTCAGCACTACGTGGAGGACCTCGGGATTGCCAATGGAACACAATCGAGATCCTTCGAGCGCAGTGCAGTTTACGACGATAAGCCGCCACACATACTTTGCACCTTTCCGGGGTCCCTGGCTTGGCTGGAAGCCCTCCTTTAGTAAGTAGCCCTCTTGCGTAAGGCAGAAGATGCTAGAGCTTTGTTGTAGTGCCGAGACTTTAGAAACAATTTGACTACAATAACTTAACAGGATAACGTTAAAAATAAAAGTACAGAACCTAAACAAAAATAATACCAAAGCATTTACTATACTAAGTAACATTTCCCTACTTTACACCCCATTAAACTCCACTCGGCACAGAACCCTTGAACCCTTAAAGCATGCGATCACAAAATTCCGAAGACTATAAGGCGTAACGCTCTATTCCTAATAGGAAAAGTTGCAAATTGCCAAAGTTTAATGGGATCTTTAGGTATTGTGACAGTTTACAAGCAGCCAAGTTGTTTAAGTGCTTTCGTTGCAATTACGAAGGGTTATCTATTCATCACCGTGCCGATAGTCAAGTGTTTACGCTAAGCTTTAGGGCCTCTATCCATCAATAGGAAAGCTGATAAATTATTACCTTCGAAGCAAAACGAAAGAAAACTATTTTTTAAATGATTGTAATTTTACAAATCTATAAAATTAAAATGAACTTATAATAAGTTTTATTCCATATTAAACAAGACACAATAGTTAAACGTACAAGTGGAAAGATTTTTACTTATTTTAACATCAACAACGTTGTAAGTCACATTAAATTAATTATACAAAATAAATAAAATATATTATTTTTTGTTCTTACATTTGCTTTTTCGGTGCTGTAAATACGACTATTTAACGCAACTGGTTCCTTAGTATTAAATTATTATTTAATACATTGTCTGACTAACAATATAAGAACACAGCAGTGATAGCCTAGTGGTTAAGAAACTCAGCCTCTTGATCGAGGGGTCTGAGATTTAAATCCCAGGCCCGCACCTCTGATATTTCAAGTTATGTGCGATGCGCGTATAAGAAATTAATTATCACTTGCTTAAATGGTGAAGGAAAACATCGTGACGAAACCTGCATACCTTAGAATCCTCAAAAAAATAGTTTTCAAAGGTATTTGAAGTCTACTAATATGCACTTGGCTAGCCCGGTGGACTATGGCCTAATCCTTCTCACTCTGAGAGAAGACCCGTGCCCAGCTGTGGGATAGTAATGGGTTGATGATGAATATAAGAACATCTTTGAACCATAAATTCATATCTTGTGGACAACTGGCTTTAAATTTCACCTTTGACGAAGATGTATTTTGAAGTTTCTACATGGTGAGAACGCTTACTCCGTTTTTGAGTTTAGTTTCTAGTAATCTTAAACTCAAACTTGGTCGTACTGTGAAGACTATGAAATTAAACAATCCCACAAAACAGTTCTTAGAAACTTTACCGACGATTGTTTTAATTTAGTGCACATTAATGGTTTCATTTTCTTGTGAATTTTCGCATTCGAAATTTTTACTAAGTATAAGAAAAATACAATATAATTTTAATTATAATTATTATATTAAAATTTCACTTATATCATGATATACGATTATTGTCGGAAAAGAAACATCTGTTGGTCAAACCCGAATAGGATTGAAGTCCTACTTGATATCGACCACAGATAGGGTGCTACCCGTGAGAACAGATAAACTCAATTTTAACCCCCAACGTAGAAATAGGGGTGTTAAAAGTTTAATGTGTGTATCTATGGATCTATGTATATATTTCTTTGAGAGCTATTTAAACAGGCAGATGGATAAGTGCGATTTTTCATACATACATTACTAATTGGTGCAATAAACTTTTAGGTAGTAAAAAAAGTCATTACAAAATATTTCTCAAAAGAAATTAAATGGCGAGTCTCTTAGGTAGCATAAAGTTTATAACTCAACACCTTTACTCAAAGAAAATTCTGAACAAACTTAAAGTCGTCATCAAGCTTTTTTAACATATTTTGATATATTTTTTTATAATCTTTTTAACTTGCTTTGTCATTTCGTTTAATCAATTCATACACATTTAGGATTAAAAATACAACAGTTTTACATGCATGACTATTTTTAATGTAAGACATGTAAGCTTCGTGCCGTGAAGTGACGTAAAATCTTATGTGCGTAAGATTTTTGATGTTAATGTAAAATAACAATGTTTAATTTATCGTTGTTATACTTTATATAAAAAAAAATCTTTACATCAGCTTCGTTTCGAATAATGTTCGCCGTATTCTTAAATTGGTAAAAATTTATGTATATGCTAAGGCACTAACACTAACATAAACACTAAATTCTTCTAAATCTAAAGGTAAGGTAAAGGTAAGCTTAATGGTGGTAGAACCCTTTGCGGTTCGACTCCGGAGGCACCACCGCCACACCTATTTCTACCTAATAACAGCAGTGTTAGGCGCTGCCGTGTTCCGGTTTGAAGGGTGTGGTAAGGGAGACAGACTTTTCGGAGGCGTTCCAGCTTAGTCCTCAGGGGTAGCGGCGCATCTGTGGCCGACCTCAAAGCTGCAAAGCACGGTTCAATATCAAAAAAGATTTCTCACAGCACTTTTTAAGCTCACCCACATAACCTCCAATATTAATTTGGGATATTTATTATAGATGTCCTTTCCACCCACGATCAATCAACGTCAAATGAACTGCACGCCAATTTACAGCGAACCTGTACTTCATTTATTTCTTCTACATTTATTGGATAATAATAAGGTTATATACAGTACCTACAATATTCGAAACAATAAAACTAAATACTAATTGAACTAAAAAAAAAATTAAATTATACACTAATAGAAACTTATTTACAAAATGTACACATATACAAAAAAGAAATACAAACATATATAAACATAAAAACTACCATAAAAAATTATCACCATCGCTGTCCTTGGGCAAGGTACCCACGGTACCCTGTACTCAAACAAAATTGCGAACAAAGTTAAAGGCGCAAGTGGGGAACTTTATAACACTATCGCGATGCAAAAACCTCTTGTGCCATTTATCTTTGTCGGAACTTAGCGGCCCCCAGAAGCGTTTAGTGGGGGAATTAAAGACAAATTCGGGATGCTGTTTTTGCAGTGAACTTTATTGTTCTCATTGCGAAACCGTGTTTTATTACACTTAGCGAGTTTCGAGTGGAATTTGTTTAATGAATTTTAATTTTGTAACTGTAAATTATGTTAAGTGTGCAGTTGAGAAGTTACATTGTTTGCCATTCGCTGTTCATTCGAATTCATTATCGTTTGCTTTGAATCGTAAAAGATTCTTTGAAAAAACATGCACGTATTATTTAAGTAAAGGTAAAGGCGGAACGGTCACCATGCCGGTCTGACGCCAGAGAGTCCCGGGTTCGATTCCCGGCCAGACAAATTTCTAAATGATGAATTTAGATTTCTGTTTCTGGTTCTATGTGTTTGTGTATTTGTCTCTGTGTGTCAATAGCACCCACGATACAGGGAATCCTAGTGTGGGGCTGTGAGTGTAGAAAGCGTTGTGTTACCTAACTGAAGTAGTAAATGAGCAAAAACTAAAGTCTTTAGTGACGCCTGTCGGTATTATAACAGTGAATAGTATTACTTGTATTTAGGATACCCGTTCTTATGATACCTACCAAGTACCTAAATATTAACGAGTAATAACATTCGTCAAAAAACGAAATGAAAAATAATAACTGTAAATTTGAAACTGAAAATGTACGCTAAGTAACCCGATTGCAGAGGGATTTTTTTTCAAGCGTATGTACAGTCAGCTTCAATAGTAGATTAACAGATTAAGATTTCAAAAATAGGTATACACTCAAGGGTTCAAGTCGGTTAACAGACATAGCGTCGTAATTAGAGTAACATCGCAAAGTGTCAAGTAGGTATATACTAGCGCGTCAAAAGTATTTTACGTACGTGTGAATTGTGTAGTGTATTGTACGTCCTAAGTATTCTTTGACTTGCCCTGCAGTCCGGCTTTACGAATTTTAGCTTTAAAATGTATAGTTAAATTTACTACAGATACCCAATCAAAAGATACTAGAGACACTCAACTTTCAAAATAATTCAAAATTTCTTATCAAACTAATTTTATATATTTTTGGTCTACGTTACCGGTTCACGTATTCACGTCGTAACACTTTGTCGGTGATCCCATCATAATACTAAAGCGAAAGATAAGCAAATATGAAACGATAAGAAAATACCTTAAACCTTCATTCGATAATGATCCCTCTCAATATTGAACATCATTAGATTAAGCGCCTAACACATTTGCGCTTAACATATTCCATTTTAAGACTCAAATATTAAAGAAAATATATTTTAGGCTTAGTTTTTATCAATTCAAATATACTATTATATACAGGGTGAATTTTTAAAACGGGTCTTCAGGGCCAAATCGGAAACTATAAGGATTAGCGAAAAATGCTGAAAGGAGTTACGAGGCCAATTTTGATAAAAACTAAAACTGCATCATTACTTTTTTAAAATAACTTTTTCCCTAACCGGGAATCGAACGAGTTCATTTTGAAAAAAATGCACGCTCTATATTATTCCACTACCTGATAGTGTTGCTTAAAAGGCTTAAACCCTGTATATGCAGTCGGTAGTGCACTTTGTGGTTCGACTCTGCAACATCTATTTCTGTCTAATGACAACAGTGTAAAGCGCTGCTGCGTTTCTTTTTAAAGAATGCGGTAAGGGAGAAATACTTATATGAAGACTTCCAACTTAGTATTCAGGAGTGTAGTATGATGTGTTGCTAACATCATCAGAGGTACGTGCCTGGGATTTGAACCTCGGACCCCTCGATCGAGAGGCCGAGTTTCCTATCCACTAGGCTATCACTGCTATTAGGCAACACATCGTTGACTCAATTATGAATTTAATCTTATCTGAAGTTGTTCGGAGTCCATGGGTGACAGGTCACTTACCACCAGATGGATTGCATCATCGTGCCATCAGAGTCTTACTAATATTCTATAAGAAATGTAAAGAGTTTCTTTAATTATATACTAAGTGTTCTTATCGTGTGTCAGTGCGTCACGTGGCACGTATCAGCGCTCTGTCGCTGATCCCCAGACGTTCCAGCGCCGGCTTACGGCTCATCTCGGGGAATATCTTAGTGGGAAACGATCGGGAAATGTGTCATCGTTACTGCGAGATTTACAGGCTTTGGGTTTCACGTTATATGTTATACTTACAAGTTTGTTTTATACCTCTCTGTTAAACCTTTAACCTATTAGTATGTATAAATATTTCTGGTTAGATTGTACATTTTTTACAATATCAAAATAATGCTAATACAACATTACAAGTAATTAATTTAATACAAAAGGGCAACCTCAAAAAACACAGGGCGATGGACGATACAGGCGTAAAACCCAATGATTTTTCATATTCTTTTACCAAAGTTATATTAAATTTACCAGCTAAGTTCTGTTTAAAATCCAACGAAACAAAAAAAAAACGAAGGCAAACGTACCTATGAATAAAAATAAATATTGACGACTTAAAGTGCATGCGATTTAACATACCGAAGCCAATAAAAGCAATCCGGAGTCAATATTCCGATGCAGAGCATTATAACATTATGCGAACGCTTTGAAACTTTTACGCTCCATCGTATAAGCATAGCGCAGTTGGAAACTCCGTAACTATATTCTGTTCTGTTCTGTATTGTAAATTGTGCTTCACGGAAACTCTTCACACTGATTCCAGATATTAACATAATCCGGAATTTCGCTGGAATTATTCATACTGTGTGCAGTTGTTGCATAAACATCTGTAACGGACGCTGCAGGAGCGAACTGAATAAGATATTGGGCGGACTGCGACAGGATGGCTTGTTTGGTGCTTGGATGCAAATTTCCTTTGCTTGTCGGTTTTTGAGATTTAAAGAAGGCCCCTGAAGACGCCACGTCTCTGGAGATTGCGAACGAAAAACTGGCATCGAGATTTGTCAGTTCACGTGGCTGCGGCCTCTCTTTTGGGTTCCGTACACAAATGGTTAAAACGGAAACTTATTAAGATATTTGTCTCTCAGTCTATATCTTGAACCGTAATAGATAAGACTCCATTTATTCTTCAGAGTATGTATAATGGTGGCCGCTATAACAACAAAGGCTAAAGACAAAGGTGATCATAATAACCATTTCCCTGATTTGTATACGAAAGATTTGAAGAAAACATTGACAACGTGATTCAGCGCCAAGTAGTAACACCTTTGATTTTACAGAGGAAGGTTGTTCTAAATATAATTTTCTGATCAAGAATGATGATATAAAATATTACTATGATTTATAGAGATAATTATTTCCAACTTTATCTTTATTTGCACTTAGTATATAAGGATCGTAATTAATCCGGCGTAATTTTGAATTTTTGATTAAAGCTGGTCCCTGATCTCAATTTAAAGAAGTCAATGCTCGCTTCAAATGAATTACTTCTCAAAGGTCTTAATTAAAATCGGGCTAATCTTATTTGCACTTTCTTTAATCAACGAGTCAGTAACTTAATTTATATGACCCTTGATAGTGGTTATTCTTGAAAATTTGACTTTAGATATGGTATTCATTTTAATATTAAATGAAGTGTAAATTTCCTTTGAGTGCTATTTAGATAATTTCTTTTTAGGTACCATTTGGGACAAAATATTTTGAACATTCGAACAGCATCTCCAGGTAATAATTCAAAAACGTTGTATTTTTAAGATTTATATAGCTTTTACACCAATATCAGATATAATAAGGATGTAGGTTATCGTAAGACTCGAACATAACCTCACTTTTACAGGATACTGAATCACTGCTTCACTGGTTCCGTTAACAACTCCTCAATACGTATATAAAATGGCTATGAAATGGCTATACACTCACATGTTATGTTGTTCTAAATGAATTTAGCCAATGTCTATATCTAACAGCGCAATTGCACTAAATACACTATCACATACACAATATCTATATGAAATTTTTGTACACTCATAGCCCACACTAGGTTTTTTTTTCCGTATGTGACGAGTACACAAACACCAAAACGTAGAACAGAAACTTAAATTCATCATTTATATATCTGTCTGGCCGGGGATTGAACCCGGAACAATGCATGCCACAATATTATAGCGATCACTCCGCCATGAGGTTTTTCAAACTAAGCCAAGGGGATTCCGGGGTAGTGGGCGAAACCCAGCCAACGACCCTTCCGAGCACAAAAATACGTGTGGCCGCATACCGTCGTAAACACTCGTAAGTGTAGTGAACGTAAATGCTCACCTGGATAGTAGCGGTATTGTGCTAGTAGGACTTTGGTTGTGTTCCCTTGGAGATTCCAAAGGTCTAGGATTCCAGTACATACATACGCTAAAGACGGACCCCGGAGGATATTTCCGGTGGGTAAAAATCCCACAAATAACCTGATGTCACTCCAAAAGCATCGGGTTCCATTTCCCGCTCGTCAACCAAAGAGGAAAAAAATTCGTGAAAGCATACGTACTTGCTAAGACTTCCAATCTCCATGACATGTAATACCACCTTCCATTCCTCGCTTTCTGATCGTGACAGTAAATTACTCGCTAACGACACACTTCTAATTGGTGCAGCAGTAATACGGCGCTGGAAATATCGGAAGGATTAAAAAGAAATATGGGTATACGCCATCAGTTTTTACTGGCATGATTTCTAACATATTTACTCTGGAGGTATAGTCCATCATTTTACAGAAAATGAGAATCAGAAATTGGAATCGGAAAAATAATTATTATTAAATAACCTTATTTTTCATAATTATATGTATAACGTAGTAGGTTACGTTTTTAACACTTAGGTAAATACTTAGGTCATAGTTCTAATTATCTATTAACTATTATGAATATAAGTCTTTAAACCTAGTTTGAGGCCTTATGGGGTTCAAAATATCCAGCATGGGTCGGTTTTTGACATGTACCTACTTACTTTTAATCTATTTTTAAGCAATGGAATATGAATGGAATGGTAGGCAGGTTGGTAGGAAAGCAGCTGTCCCTGTAGTTCCGGGACTAAAATAGGGTTACGGTGTGCCCTGCCTGACGTAAGAAGCGACTAAAAGGGGGCTTCCGGGGTTGCGGACGGCAAGAGTGGGAGCTCGAACCGCACGGCGGTATGTGTGGTCGCATACCGTTGTAAACACCAGACGGTGCGGTGAGCGTCAAGCTCAAGTGGGAGGAGCCCGACGGGGCAACGCACCAAGAGGACTCCGGTTGCGTTCCGTTGGAGCTCCCGGAGTCCTCTACGCAGCGCCGAGGACGGCCGCCGGGGGTGTTTTACCCTGTGTCGCTCTCACGGCACCGGGTACTTTTTGAAGGTTTCCCCCTCGTTAACAAAAAAAAGGAAAGCAACTGTAGGCATATGTTATAATCGTCTTAAATTATCATCCCAAAGGTCGGCTTGTAGAAAAAGCTTTTGTCTATATTAAAAGTCCTTTTTGTAACATTTCGTTTAAGTTGATGAAAGCATTAATAAATAAACATGTTGGGTTGCACGATTATATCGTATTCTAGATATCTCTGATATTTCCAATATCATCCTACTACGAGTATATCAATAAGCCCTTTTTACCACGGCAAAGAAAAATATCGTTAGAGCTCTCCATAAGGTTCCTAAAGATGTGTGAACACTACCAGTTAGTACTTTTGCCCTAAACTTTCCTTGTTCTCATAGGAGGTTTTTGCTTAGTTGATCATAAGATAGGTATTAAATATACCTTAGCGCTTAGACATACAAATCTAGGTTATCTAAA
The DNA here is from genome assembly GCA_014595695.2 of Epargyreus clarus clarus. Taxonomy (NCBI): domain Eukaryota; kingdom Metazoa; phylum Arthropoda; class Insecta; order Lepidoptera; family Hesperiidae; genus Epargyreus; species Epargyreus clarus. The sequence continues at coordinate 499,933 of JACTTY020000094.1, forward strand.
TTTGACTTGGAATGGATCCATTATTAATTGCTATGCTCCAAGCGATCTCAGATTCTAGTAAGACAATCTAGGTAGTGTAAATCTATACTAATAGTTAGAATGTACCTTAATTTATTGCTTTAGAAACCTATTAAATTTTGTATTAATAGACAAATTAGTAATATACTCTCGTAAACAGGGTCTTGTTGCCCTGTGGCACTGAATGTCCTAAAAACATTTTAAAAAGTAAACTTTGAAATCATTAAAGTTTATGTTTGTTAAAGTAAATAATTTATACTTTGAACTATCTTTCAGTTGTCGATGGAGACGTTGTTATCTATTCGGATTAAAATAGAAGTACATAGTATTATATGATGGTTATGTATCGTAATTATTGGAACCACAGTGTGTGTATTACAGTCTATTCGCAATATCATCCATACGACTGAATTTAATCAGGTCAGTCGTAAGCCGACTTCCCTTGCAGAGACGTCCCACTAGAGGTTAGTAGTTAGTAGACTGGTTAGTAGTCATCTACCACAGGCATCCGTAACATGAGTGTAGTTCACATACATGGAATTAATTATAATTTCCTACAACGGTGAAGGAAAAGATCATAAGGTAAAAACTGAAAATTTGATAGTTCTTAAGAATCATAAATGGTATGTGAAGTCTACTAAACCGTATTTGGCCAACGCCATAGACTATGGCCTACACATTTCTTACTTTACAAATGAGGCCAATGCCCAGAAATGCGACAGCAATGGCTTGACCAGACAGGGGTGGGGCGACCTATCAATGTTATTTCTACTTTTGAGTACGTTTCATTTACTCATTACTGCCCACTGCTGGACAAGGGGCTCCTCTGAGAATGAGAAAGGTTAGGCCATAGTCCACCACAATCAGAGCGTGCCTGGAATTTGAACCTCGGACTCTTCGATCTAGAGGCCTAGTTTCTTAACCACTAGGCTATCACAGCTGCTTGAGCAAGTATAACTTAATCTTAATACTAGATATACTACTCATCTTGTTTATTTTAAAGCCCGCAAAATCTATTTAACTAACTACTAAACCTAACCATTTCGTAAACATATGTTACTTACTCAGCACGTCTGCATATATTCAACAAGAGAAGTTTCCGCTTGACCGCATCCGTCTTGGCTCGGGTTCTCCATTTGTACCTGTTCCTCTGTACCTAGCGTCTTGTCTGTTTACAGCCAGTGCGGTTGTTGATTGGAAGGCTAAGCTTGGTCTTAGCAAATAATAAAGCGGACTGGAAACTGTTCGAAAGGCAGTATATATTGTTATAGCTAACAAAGCAAAGTTTTCCCTTCTTAAACTTTATCATCAACACATTACTGTCCCAGTGCTGAGAACCGGTCTTCTCTCAAAGTAAAAATGGTTTAGGTCCTAATCTACCTTATTTATCAGTTGCATATTAATACACTTTACATACATACAACTTTTTTAAGACTCTTTAGCTTACAGATTTCTTTACGGTATTTCCTTCACCAATTAAGCAAGGTAATTAATTACTTACAGACACATAACTAAAAAATTAGAGCTGCATGCTAGGATTCCAACCTTAGACCCCCGACAGGCGCAGTTATAACCATTAACTGCACGACCGCATCTGTCTTAGCTCGAGTTCTCCATTAGTACCTGTTCCTCTGTACCTAGCGTCTTGTCTGTTTACAGCCGGTGCGGTTATGGATTGGTAGGCTAAGCTTGGACTTAGCAAGTTATTGAGTGCACTGGGAAGTACTTCAAAAGGACAGCAAATATGGCAATGAAATAGCTACGTTTTGAATTCTTCATCTTAAAATAATTAAAGTGTTACATATGTTACAATAACTATTGATTTTGTACGTGGTATACCCTTTGTGGTTCGATTCCGTCGGCACCACGCTAGTAGCTGAAACCCAAGTCGTGTTTCGATTATTTTTTTAATAATATAGGAGTAGCAGACGAGCATACAGTCCATCTGATGGTAAGTGGCTACTGCCGCCCATGGACATTTGAATCAACCCCAGATAGGATTAGATATTCCTACCTAAGGTCTGCCACAGATGCGCCGCTACCCCTGAGGACTAAGCTGGAACGCCTCGGAAAAGTCTGTCTCCCTTACCACACCCTTCAAACCGGAACAGAGCAGCGCCTAACACTGCTGTTATTAGGTAGAAATAGGTGTGGCGGTGGTGCCGCCGGAGTCGAAACACAAAGGGTTCTACCACCTTCAAAAACCTAAAATCCTTCGATTTTGGGTGTTTGTGAAGCTCGCGCGGCGATTTCTTATATATAGATGAAATCGACTTCTAATCAGTCGGTTACTATCCTTGTCTCATTGTCCGTATCCATGTCACTAGTATGGTATAAGCCTTACGTAAAGTCGGCCCACCTCAGGCTATTGACCGGCAAGCTACACACTTAAACGAGGTATATCTGAGAATTACCGAGAAATGCCGGATGTTCAGTCGTTCACGTCACTTTGACTCCCCTTTCGATCCGGCTCAGTGATTCCTGACTATTGCGTTTCCTAATGCTGCTATCGACATTAAACAACACTCGTAGTAGAATCTTACACTATAAATAATATTGCAGTATAAATTTTCAAACAAAATATCGAAGCTTACTAAATTCTTTCGATTGATCGATTATTATATAATCGATTATTGATTAATGTAGCACACTAATCAATAATCATGCTAGTTAAGTTAATGTAAGTAATCCGAAGTATTTATTTTCATACAAAATAAGCTACTTGGAATCTGTTTTATTTTTCAGCAGTTCTTTTCGATTTTTCACTTTACAGATTCCTAGCCCTTCCCTGAAATAAGACAAACAATACTTAAAATCTTTCAAATTGATTTTGTGTTTTTACGAAACTGTCGCACGGCGATTGATTTTTATATACTCATATGAAATCGACTTCTAATCAGTCGGTTACTTTGCTTGTCTCTTTGTCCGTATCCATGTCACTAGTATGGCATAAGCCTTACGTAAAGTCGGCCCACCTCAGGCTATTGACCGGCAAGCTACACACATATACGAGGTATATCTGAGAATTACCGAGAAATGCCGGATGTTCAGTTGTTCACGTCACTTTGACTCCCCTTTCGATCCGGCTCAGTGATTCCTGACTATTGCGTTTCCTAATGCTGCTATCGACATTAAACAACACTCGTAGTAGAATCTTAGAGTATGAACTCTAATAAATATTAAATCACACCAAATGTGTCGGTAACGGTAACTTACATGAATTTTACCATGCAAAAATAAATAATTATGCTGTTTAGTTTAACACATAACTTAAAGGTGGTAGATCTCTCTGTTGTTTGACTCCGGAAGCAGCACTGCCATACGAGTTTCTGCCTAATAATGGCAGTGATAAGCGCTGCTGTGGTTTGATTTGAAGGCTGTGGTAAGAGAGACATACGGTAAGTATCTCAACCTCAAATAGGACCTTAATCTTATCTGAGGATAAGTATGTCCAATGTGGTGCCACTTACCAACGGGTGAAGTGCTGGTTTGTTATTTCTATATGATAAATACAGATGAATCCCTCCATATATATGTATTTATACACTTGTACCCAATTCTACACTTAAGTGGTTTCCTAGAGATCTGTTTCCCTTTATCTAGTATTGTCTCCATTCAATTGAATTTTGACCCCTTCATCTGTCCCACGATGTGGTCAAATTATTGCCACTTCATCTCGATAAACCTGAAAGCTATGTCGTAACGGATTCTGGCACGTAGAAGTACCGTAACTATCCATTGCTCGGTCAGTGTCTAAGCTTACACAGGATCACTGGAAAATATAGTTTGCCTATACGAAATTGAAGCTCAAAGATGCGGATTTTTAGTGTCATGTGGTAGAGATGTGAATAGTTGAAAGATGGTAGAACAAATATTGTTTGTCCGGGGAGGTACTACCGCTTTACCTAGCTGTAGTGTATTACGTTGTGGGTAGTTTGTCTCGAACGCATACGACACGGAATGAGAGCGGACTGTGTGGGAGCAGTCATGCTAGACCGTCGGTGAGGACGGGCGTGTTCGTGCGTCAGCGAGCCAAATGGGGTTTAAGTGATACTACTATCCCGACGTTGAGTCGGGAACACTACACTACCCTTTTTAGTGTGAAGCAGTTCTTGCATTACGTTGTACGGGTGTTGATACCGGCTGTCCCCAGGAATCTCAACGCGTCTGTAACCTGGGGATTTAAAAATGTCTATGGGCGACAGTTGCCATTTATTATCAGATGAAATGCATGCTTGTGCTACTCGTACAATATAAAGTAAAACACTTATATAGTACCATTTTGTGTAATTAAAAAACAAGTTAGTTTTCTATGAAATTTTAACTCAAAGGTACATAAGTTTTACGTCGAAAATATATATAATTCGCGGATAAAAGTTGAAAATCTATGAACGGGCTAGCGGGTATCGCGCAGTCCACACGCTATAAAAGCTTGTAAGTAAAACATTTTTAAATTCAGCAATTTTTTATCAAAACCACAGGTGCTCTTGTGCTGAAAATTTTCAATTTAATTCACTCCACGAATTCACAATTCACTTTGCGAAATGCGAGAGTAATCTACATCAATATCTAAGCCGGTTGCAAGCTTGTCAGCTGTAAGCGATAAACTAGTTTATCGATTTTCTGAAGTCATAGAATCCTTGAGAAAAGGCTATGATGGACGTTTGCTTATACTCGTATTTAGAACTGGAATTGCTTGCATCTATATAAAACTTGGGTAATATCAGGCAATGTGGTATATTACTTCCTCGATTAACGCTTATTTAATCAACCTTTAAGTAAGTATTTAAGTAGAAGGTGGTAGTACCCTTTGTGGTTCGACTCCGCCGGCAGCACCGCCACATCTATTTCTGCCTAATAACTGCAGTGTTAAGCGCTGCTGTGTTCCGTTTTGAAGTGTGTGGTAAGGGAGACAGACTTTTCCGAGGCGTTCCAGCTTAGTCCTCAGGGGTAGCGGTGCATCTGTGGCCGACCTCAGGTAGGAATATCTAATTCTATCTGGGGTTGATTACAGATGTCCATGGGCGGCAGTAGTCACTTACCATCCGGTGGACTGCTTGCTCGTCTGCTACTCCTATGTTATATAAAAAAAAACCTTTCTTTTTTTTGTTAACGAGGTGGAAACCTTCAAAAGGTACCCGGTGCCGTGGGAGCGACACGGGGTTATGTGGGACTCTTACCACACTAAAACCCCCCCGGTGGCCGTCCTCGGCGCTGCGTAGAGGACTCCGGGATCTCCAACGGAACGCAACGGAGTCCTCTTAGCGCTGTGCCCCGTCGGGCTCCGCCCAGGTGAGCTTGACGCTCGCCACACCATCTGGTTTGTACGACGGTATGCGACCACACATAAAAAAAAAACCTATCCAATGTTTATCCTACTGAAATTTCACAATTTCTAGTAGTAAGTACAAAAAACATAACACATTCGCGGGATAGAGCGGTTACAATACAGATTGATATTCGACGAGATAAAATCATCACGATATTCATGATATTTTATGTTATGTGTGTATGCACGTCTATATACACGGTAACATCAACAATAAACTAGGGCTAATAATAAAGTAGTAGGAAATGCAAAAAATGTCGTACTCGTATTAAAGCTTCTAGCTACTCCTTTGCGATGTGACAAGTATAAAGTGGACCGTTCGAGTTATAGCCAGCTTACTAATAATTCACTTAGAATTAGAATTATTCCTTCGTTAGATAAAAGGGATTACCGTTTAAGCCGTTTGGAAATCCGTATCATTTTCTCCGTTTTATGATTCAATGCAATTCACTAAATTAGATCTCACACCTATAAGGATTGTACTTCTAAATTTATTTTGCATCTATGAAATGTGTAATAGATTGTTTATATGAATCAACCAGCAAAGGGGTTTACGGTCTACTGGAAATTGGTCACTGCAGCCCATGGAAGTCGGTTACCAACTCCAAAAAGAACAATATCTGAAGCTAAACTAAAGCTGATCACAGGTGTGTTGCCAAGGCCCCTGCGCGAGGATAACACGCAAAATCGTGAAGCGTTCCACATTATTTTTTGTCCCTGTAGTTCCTGGACTAGAATAGGGATACGGTATCCCCTGCCTGTCGTAGGAGGCGACTAAAAGGGGGCTTCCGGGGTTGCGGGCGGCAAGAGTGGGAGCTCGAACCGTCCAGCAAGCGACCCCGGGAAGGACGGCGGTGTGTGTGGTCGCAAACCGTCGTAAACACTACATGGTGTGGGAGGAGCGCAAACTGCTCCCCCAGGGTAGAGCCCTAGCGGGGCATCGCGCTTGGAGGGCTCCGGTTGTGTTCCGTCGGAGATCCCGGAGTTCTCCAGCAAGCGTTGAGGACGGCCACCGGGGGGTTTTAGTGCGGTAAAAATCCCACATAACCCGGCGTCACCCCCACGTCGTCGGGTACCTTTTGAAGGTTTCCCCCTCGAGAAAAAAAAGAAAAAAAAGGTGTGTTGTGACGAAGATGGTTGCCTCAGAAGACAGCCGATATCAATACCTTTACACTAAAACTACAGAATTTTAACTGTATCTTAAATGTAATTCTTATTAACATGTTTAATAATTAAAGAGCAATTTAACAGAAATTTTGACTTAATTTTATTACTTGCGAAAATATATAAAGCGACGTCTGTAAATTTTATTTTTTTATTTATTTATTATTTATGCACACACAATACACATACGAGAATAAAAACAAACTCATATAATAAACAACAGTTATTATTGATTGCACAGAATAATAAATTATTGATAGTAAGAAAGTTATTCATATTACATGTATGATAATTATATGTTTTTTTTTGTATCAAATAGAAACAGTTAAAAAAAAAACAAAAAAAAAATCTCAATATTAATTGCAATTACTACATATGCCTTTGTTTATCATTTCATATTCACAAAATATTCTTCGTAATAATTTAATGAAAATGTTAAAAGGAAAATTCTTTTCGCTTCAATATAATAATGTTATTCCATTGGCATCGTAAAGCCGCAGGTGTTTTTAAACTGCAAATTCGCAGAGTGAATTGAGATAAGGATTATGTCAATATAGCTTATAGCTCAGATGGTAGAAAGCAGTATTCATTTTTAATAATCTTAATCGACTCATTACATCATCATCATTTATATTGTAACAGTTGGTTTATAATACGAGTAATGTTTTATAATGCTTTTAATGCATTCTAGGATTTTCCTGTGCCGTAGATGCCATGAGTAGGTAGATATATGAAGATGGAACCCTTTGTGGTTTGATTCCATAGGCACCAACGCTGGACGTATTTCTGCCTAATAACAGTAGTAATAAGTCTTAGTAACAGTAGTGCCTGCTAACAGTAACAGTCTGCCTTCTATAAAGTAGTGTTCCAGTTGTAAGGTATACTGTATTAGTCGAGGTGTTTCAACTTCGTCCTCAGGGGGAGCAACGCATTTGTGTAGTTATTTATCTGCTATTAATTACAGATGTTAGTGGGCAGTAGTATCCACTTACCATCATCACAAAGGCTTAGAAAATTATGTTATGTAAAATGTTAAGTAAATAGCTGTTTAACAAAAAAAACTTGCAAACTTAACCTATTACAGTAGATGTTTACAAATTTCATAACTTTAGCTTAGCTTTAAGATAGCAAAACTTAAGTTTCTTCAAATTTGACAAAGACAAAACTTAGAGCGCGAGTATTTAATGTGACCATTCGTCATCAAAATCCATTAGGAGGGAGAATACTCTTTATTAATAGAGCCATATTTTACCCTCAGATAACGACCTAAACGAAACTGTAACTGTGACAAAGAATATTCAGACAAACAATTTATTACGAGGAATGTCCACTTGGAATAAATCTGTTACAATTTATTTGTTGACCTATTCTGATATTTTGGGTGAATAAATTAGGCTTCTGTATTATGATCAGCCTATCAGGATCTATATGGACCAGTATTGGGATCCATAGTCAAGTATTACGAGTAGAGGATTCGAAATCTCAAATCTCTGAATTCTGTGATCAAATCCTTTAAACCTTATGAGATAGAATCTTTTAAAACTATCAACTCCTTAAAGTAAAAATAAAAAATCTTGTACAAGAAGGTTATATTTATCTATTCGTATTACTCCGATTTTAGTTAGCTCATTACAATTCTGAGACTATCCAAGTATTCCGGCATTAAATATAGAGGATCCCGAAATTCCAGGATAGGGAAAGAGAATCGGAATCGAATAGTCTGGTTCAAGTCTATATAACAATTAAAAGTTTCCACAACCATCCAGTCCCTGACAGACAGTAATATGCTAGTAGTTTGAAACTCTATCTATCGTAGTAGCTGAGTTTCAAGACCCAGACACACACATAAAAATTTTTAAAGTTATGTGTTAGAAATTAATTATCACTTTCTTTAACTGTGACAAAAAACATTTCGACGAACCAAGAAAAACGTATTAAAATCGCATTTTATGACTACTTACAAACCGCAAAAAAAATTATCTAAGCAAAACATATCTTGCAACCAACAATTTATTACAAATACCGTCTACATCGAGGCTGGAAGAAATCTGCTACAATTTATTCTTCTGAGTTATGCCCAGTTCACTGTTAATGAAACTTTTCTCATTTCCAAGAAAGTTGCGATAAAAACAATCGCATAGCATAATTTATTAAGGCTATACTCAATGGAGAGGTTCCTTCTTATTTATAGGATTCTTTGTACGTGTAGGAGTTTGCAGCAAAGTGCTTGTAAATCAATGAAATGTTTTATCGGATACATTATGTATTACAGTATGCAGTCCACCTGACGATAAGTGGCTACTGCCGAACAACTGTTATGAATTTCAGATAAGATTAGATTCCTGCCGGAGGTCAGCCAGAAAATATACGTTGCTGTGCTTCTCCTGACGACTAAGTTGGAAAGCTTCGGATAGGTATGTCTCCTTTTGTTCCTGTAGTTCCTGAACCAGAATAGGGCTACGGTATCCCCTGCCTGTCGTAAAAGGCGACTAAACGGGGCTTCCGGGGTTTTGAGGGAAGACGGCAAGAGTGGGAGGTCGCACCGCCCAGCCAGCGGCCCAGGGAAGGACGGTGGTATGTGTGGTCGCATACTATCGTGCCCACCAGGCGGTGTGGCGAGCGTTACGCTTACCTGGGCGGAGCGCGATGGGGCAACGCGCGAGTCCTCCACGCAGCGCCGAGGACGGCCACGGGGGAGGGGGGCTGCAGGGCAGCGCTTAGTGCGGTAGGTAAAAAAAAATAACATAACCAACAGCACTTAACTCTGCTGTTACAATGTAGAAGTGTCATTTTAAGCTCAATGCAATAAATTATATAAAATAAGCACGGTAGAAGTTTAATAAACTTTAAGTTGAGATTCAAGAACACTCAGTAAATATTTAAAATCACCAATTAAACATCCAAGACCATTAAAATAAAATCTCTAGAACATAATTAAATTTTCAACACTATGCTCTTAAAAGTTTTAATTATTTTTAACGTATAATTGAACATAATTAATATTACACATTAAGAAACGTCGAACAAAGATTCCAGAACATTTAGTGAAGATTTACTATTCTCTGTAGATTCGTTGATATTTATAGCAGCCATTAATCGTACGTGATTAAGGAAGTAAATGTTAGTACAATTAGGCACGTTAGGGAATTTGTCTTGGACATGGTTTGCTTCCGTTGGGTCTCACTGCTAGCGAGCTTAAGAATATTATTTTGTCGCACAATTTGGTTTCGTCCCACACAATTGTCAACCCAGTACAGTTGCACTGCTGGGCACGGATCTCCTCTCAAATTGAGGGGGCTTAGGCCATAGTCCACCGTGTTGGCTGCAAATTGGTAGACTTCACATACCTTTGAGAATGTGTTTTTTAAAAAAAAAACTCTCAGGTGTGTAAGTTTCCTCAGGATTTTCCTCGCCGATTAGAAATCAGTATAAGTATAAAGTATTTATTATGATTATGATAATTCTGAGCTCTAGAAGAACGAAAAGCCATAGAACCTTAATGCCATATCTGAATAATCCGCAATTTTCAAAAAGAGTTTTGGCTACCAGTCTGAAAAAAACATGTGTCAATCGATAGACGAAATCATAAAAAAACTATTCAGTGATTTAATGTGTCACACATAAGTGATATACGATAATACATACTGTTGCAAACGGGTTCTGTGTTGTAACGTAGATGAGAGTTGCGAAAAGGTATTGTGAAAGTCACGACAGTTAAATATCGCTATAATCGCTGCATCTGGGACCAAACCTTTACCTATCTTTAATGGGTGTTTACATAGCTCAGTACCATTCGATAAAATGGATTATATCCCACTCGGTTTCTATCTCTGTCACCCCTAGTTCCATCTCTCTCTTGCCTTGAGTTTGTTAGTTAGTTTACTTAAGTACTTAAGTGATCAAAACTTTTGCCTGTCTTCCCGTTTACGTTATCCAAATCGTTACTAACGTTTGTATACAATATAATCTGTATTTTACTGTACTGTATTTTTAATTCGCATATCTCCATAGCTTGTATTGTGACCGTAGCTTTTTTTTAACGGAAAACTTCAAAAGGTACATTCTTACTGCTTAATATAAGTAACTAACCCTCAGGTGGTCACCCTCGGTGCTTCGTCAAAGACTCCGGGATTCCCAAAGGAATGCATCCGCAGCCCTCTAAGCGCGATGGCCAACATAACATTATCAACCCATTACTGTTGACCCGTGCCCAGCAGTGGGCTGGGCACGGGTCTCTCCTCATAATGAGAAGGATCAGGCCATAGTCCACCGCACTGGCCAAGTGCGTATTGGTAGACTACACATACCTCTGAGATTTTTTTTATAAATCTCTCGGGAATGCAGATTTCCTAACGATGTTTTATTCACCGTTTAGCAAATGATAATTAATTTCTAACACGCACATAACATTAAAAAATCCGAGGTGCGTGCCTGGGATTTGGACAACCTCGGACCCCTCGATCGTGAGGCCGAGTTTCTTAACCACTAGGCTATCACTACTACTTGCCATTGTAACGGTTCGGAATTTGAATGAGTGACCACTTGTACCTAAATTGCATGCACATTTTCGAGCTTCAGAAGGCACTTCAAACCGTTGGTCTCAGTTATTACAATTATAACCCGTACCTTCCTCCAACATTAGAATTTCTGTTACTCTTCTATGGAAGACAGAAATTGTGGTAGTTTGAATTAACCACACTGAATTAGCAAACGAACATGCCATCCATCTGGTGGTAAGTGGTCAAGAAGTTTATAGATATCTGGGGGGCTAGCCATGTTACAAACTTTGCATTCTATTCGTTTTCTATTCTATTCGTTAGCAAGTTTCATTCTACATATACCATAAGTCTATGGTAAGCGATCACATTTAATATCAATGAGCCGTCAAATACAATATCGTCTGGTTTCTACACCAGCCAAAATACCTACATGGTAATGATTAATTATTTAATAGTAATATTAAAATATAACATCATAATATACATAAAAAATATACCATATTTTATAGTACATGTATTTTGTTAATTAAAACTATTTGCAAAAACTGAACTTAATAATGTCTATGAACGGTAACTATGGTGATTGGTGATTGTTTACAAAGAGCATACAAATTATTGTTTATAGCGATATTACTAATGACAGTAACAGCGATTGCATGTAATTTGTGATGTGACCAAAAGAAAATATCTGGACGTCCAACTTCGTAAAATTTACTGGCTCATGGCACGAATGTCTCTCAGCAACAAACTTGACTTCTACAAAGTCATACTAAAACCGATATGGTCATATGGATCTAAGCTTTGGAGAACCGCATCCAACTCAAACTTGGACATCACACAACGCTTCCAATCGAAAATGCTTCGCATGATAGCTGATGCCGCAGAGACAACAGGGAAAGAGGAAGTGACAAATAAACTAAAATCATATACTCGTCATATAAGGACACCCCAATGGGCTTGCTAGTGAGCTTATGAAATCCACCCGCACTTTTAAGCTCATCAAAAGGAGAGCTACTCAGGATCTTCTCCCATCGTAGGAGCGGCTTCCGAGGAGGCAATAATTATAAATGGGTATGTCACTGGGTGTATACCATACATGCCATCTCAACAAATAAACCTCATAACCACCAGCGTTATGCCTAGACAGGGAGATTGCAGGGATATGCCTAAACAGGAGATAATAATGAAAAAAAGGATACGGATATTAATATTATATTTTTCTTTGAAGATTTAAATAAATTGTTTAGTTACAAGTAAAGTTATTATGAGAAGCATTAATAATGATTCAATAAAACAGCTAAACTGAGACAATATTTTTATTTAAGCACTGGAATAACTCTAAGTTTTATCCTATCTACTTATCTATTGTATTATATGTTCATATTAATTTAAAATAGAAAAACGTCTGTGCAATTCATTTCTATAATATTTTAGGATACACTAGTTATAGAGAGCCATATTCAAATTTCAACAAATTTAAAGTAGGTATACATTTTCAAATGATCAAAAGTAATTAAAGTCTATAATGCAATGATAGCGCGTAGTGAAGTGTCAAACAGCTGATACAGAATTCGCCATTTTATTAGCGTTTACGTTTTCTACAGGGTCGGCGCGATCGCTCACTATGACATTTATCTTAGAATACGCTTCGCTAACAAATTTGACAAAAAAATCAAAAGGTTGTCAAAAGGTTGTCAAAGGTTGTCATTTGTATGGAAAAAAGCAATGACATGGGCATTGTAGAATCGCTAGCGTTCTATTCTATCGTGTAACTTGGCTACGACTTTTCTACTTCGCTATTTTGATCACGTGATCATTGATAATTTCATACATTTTAGCGTTTCTATAGCGTTTCTACAGCGCAAGCGACTGTAGAATGTCAACTTGGCTAGCCCCCCTGTTATGATTCCCAAATAGGATTAAAATCCAAACGAATATTGGTGATAGTTGCGTTGCTGCACACTTGATACTATACAGACTACAGAGAATCTCTAATGAATGAAAACAATAGGTGAAGCGGAGGTCACTCCGTAATAGAATCACTTTGGCTATAGACACCACTGTACCCTTTCTCTCTTTATTACAAGAATAAAATAACGTCGTCGGAAAGTGGTTTCATGTTCTACATAAAATAAAAATGTTAACAGCAAGATAAACGTATAACGTTCTTACAACAATTTTTACTTAAGAAAGATCAAACACAAAGCCGCGTATAACGCAAAAACCGACTTGAGGAGTAATATTTTCGATAAATAATTATGTTCAAACAATAAAAGAAATGCTCAAAAATATACTTTATGTTGATGAAATCATAAACTCGGATTTTTAGATATACTTTGTCATTTGAAGACTCATGGCAGAAAAGAATTTTGTAACACAAAATGTAAATATGGATACGGTTGTAACAATCCGTTGTGGACTAGATATTTAAGTAGTAAATTTTCAATTCGTTGTGAACTCTTAGCAATAAAGTGGTTGATTCTAAAGATTTATAATTGTTGCAATTCACTACGAGGCAAGGGTGTTTCCCACATTTGGAGTTGACTTGTGTATGATTTGATTGTACTAGGACAATGTGGATGAATGATGTACCAGTTAGTATTCAATTAGAGTCAGATGTTTGGATACGTCTTATAAGACCTCTGCACAAATTTAATGTTAAACAATAGCAATAACCACGAGTGGTGACGAGTGTTTTTACTTCGATTACGATACAAAAGCTGGGTGGGTATACCTAGTACTTCATAAAATAGTCAATATGACTCCAAAAGAACAAGGACCAGACAAAAATCTCGAAAATAAGCCCTCGAGAGATAAGATAAAAAATAAGCAATCCTGAAACGACAATTTAAACAAAGGAACAGATATTGAGGTTGGAAGCAATAATATGTAGATTGTAGGACAAAATTTAAATAGAGAAGTATGGTCTATCTCTACTCTGGTTTCAGCAAACGTAAACAAATTCAATATGCATTTATTCGGAACTGTGGCTTGGTTCATTTGAATAACTTTAGAGGATTTGGCCTCGTCTACTTTTTGCTCTTCACCGATAAAGTTACTTCCAGGACTTTCTGGCTTTATAGAATACTGGAATGGAAAGTTTGAAAATAATTGCTTATTCCAGTTGCAGTTTTGTTTCGAATTGAATAAGCGGTTAGTTAAAAGTTGAACGTAAACTGCTGTTCGGCTTATTTAAAGTAGAGGCAAGAATAATTTAATTAGAATATTCTGTTGCGTATTTATTTTATTCTATTTGGGGAAATAAAATGAAGATCATTAATTAGCCTTTTGTAATTAGCTATCTGCGTACTTTTGGAGATTACTGTTTGTTTTCATCTTGATGTAAATCAACAATGTTCTAAAAAATAAGTATAAAAGCTGGATGAAGTTTTAAAATGAATGTATGTAGACCATTATATCTATGTTACAAATAAAAATAATAAATTGTTTTGTTTGCAAATATACGAATCATACGAGTATATATTTTATACGTTTCTGAATAACGTTTCAAAAATGAATTACATAAAAAGGCTTAAATGTAAGATAACGCTACATTAACTACATGTGATACATAAAGTTATTCAAGTCTAACTGTATTAATCCACGAAATGGCTTAAACCCTTTTTTGTGGAGACCCAAGATCAAGAAATTCCGACCCACCTGAATAACTTTTATTCCAAAACACCGTCTAATAATCAATTTATATACCCTGTTTTGAGTGTGGCCACAGTCCCGTAAGTTTACGAGAGCATAAAGCTAAGTCTATTTTACGAGTTGAATTTCATCACAGTTTCCCCAATTCTCCGTTCGGTTATCTTTATTTTTGTTTTACGGCTGGTACGGACGAGATTTAGAATATTAAATTGTAATGTAAACTGCAGTTGATTTAAAGTAACTTGCATTCTCTAATGTAATAATTTTACATAACATTTGTATTTACATCTTTAGGCCTTATTCAGACGTGATCACGTAGTATGGAAGATTGTATCTTGCTAAATTGTTGGTGATTCATCACTCTTAGTTATCATACAATAAATAAATGACATAAGAAAGTCAAAAACTTTAGATTATTTTTTTTATATTAAAAACAGCGATGTGTATTGTCATCGCGAGTTTCAGGGATCCAAAAGTTTAAATATATAATAGTATGAATCTGAATCTTTCTATACTGTTAACTCTATAAAAGTGGTACAACCGTTCGCGGTTTGTGGTTTTCCTTATAACAGCATTGTTAAGTGTTGCTATATTATCATTTAAAATAAGGTAATATAATGCGTTAGATACTAACCTACCAACTACCAACTTAGTCTTCGAGGGAGGTAACGGATCTGTGGTTGACATTGAGTATCCTGTCGTATGAAATTGAACTATAGTAACCGTTTAATCAGTTAAGTTGCTAGCGATGAATTACAAACAACTTTCACTACTTAGTTTCTCCTTCAAATAATATTCACTATTATTTAACCTATGCATCATAAAATACTGATGAAATTACTTAGAAGTTGCCACAAAATTCAATCTTTTAAGCCTGGATTATATTAGCCTGGAAAATTTTGATTAAAATATTGAAGTAGATAATAGGCTTCGAAGGGTAAAAATTTAATAAAACAGGCGAATGCTTGGTACAAATATTTTTCATTAAAGATTTCTGAAACAATACAGAAAATAATTTTGGGCACATAAAAGTAAGGGTACCTTTCTACCAAACAAAATATAAGCTATGGATATGTATCAAATCCACCAATAGGACTGTACGATTTTCGTTAATTTCATTAAATTAACTCTGGTGCAATCAGGTTCAACAAAGCTATGTTTTTCTGAAGTATTTCTGTATCCAAAACATCCCACAATTTTACGTTACGTTTACTCTATCTATTATTCTGTTCCGTTTGCTTAGTAGACTGAGTAAACGTAACAAGAAGTAAGTGCTCAAGTCTTTTTGCCTACCTCACATGTTTGCAAAAAAGAGAGACAAAAAATTAAGCGCCATTTGTCAATTTAGACGTTTAATATAGGGGCGCTGATTGGAAATTGTATGGGCAAATACGTACACAAATACCAAAACAGTCATATTTGTGAAAACGCAAAAGTTCAATGTAAGAGTACAGTATGTGTTTGTCGCCTAATGTATTTAGCACGACTACCTCACGCAGCTCCTCACGAGACATTCTACGCGCTCAGTTTTAATGGAAACGGTGAAATAGTTTCATTGCTTAGCTTAGATCCAGCTCACGCTTAGCTACCTTGCATGACTTTAGCAGAAAAGCACCCTAAAACCAATGCGGAACGAGTATTAATTAATTAAATAAAACAGTGCCTTTTTTATAATATTGAGGTAGCAATCATTTACTCATGCTCATCCAGGCATTTACCTGTTGATACTACTGTCTAGTAGCTACTGTCGCCCATGGACACGTGCAAACCCCAGAAAAGGTTAGTGTCCTACCTGATGTCCGTCACAGATGCATTGTTACCCCTGAGGACTACGGTTGATCGCCTCGTAAATGTATGTGTCTACAAAACAGACCACAGCAGCGCTTGTACTGCTGTTATTTGGCAGAAATAGATGTGACGGTGTTGCGTCCTAAGTCGAATCACGAAAGATTTAACACATACAAAACTACTTCCTTGTATTAATGTTTATATAATGCATTAAAACGGAAAACATTTACAACTGACTTACTTTTCGCTTTCTTTAATCATTTTCTAATCAAGTAACAAAGGAATGCCTTTCCAGTAGATTACGTTTTTTGTCGAACAACAATAGTATTCGATTCAAAGGAAAATCTTTAATTTGTCGTATTACGTTAGGAAATCGGTTGATGGAAACAATGTAAACACAGAAAATTGTACGGTTTTTCTAACAATTATTGTTTGTCGTACCTCGCTTTGTCGCGAGTCATATCAATTTTGTATTTTAATATTTTGTCAAGAACATCCTGTAAAGATGTTTACTTACACTTCAGTAAATTGTGATATGATATTAATTTCGTAATTGAGAGTTTTCAGCTTTATCGATATTAATAAAATTGTTGCAAAATATATGTTGATACAATGCCATTATTAGCTTATTACTTTCTATTAATTAATTCCTTCTCAGAGGAAAAGATCTTAGCCATAGAATTATGGAACATTATGAACACACGACCACTCTTAAAAAACTTAAACAAATTAATAATAAGTATTTAATAACCTAAGTAGGTTTTTTCGTAAGTATATAAGTATATACTTACGAAAATATCGGAATTTTGAGAGCTTGGAATTGAGACGCGGGCAGACAAAGTTACTAACATAGTTCCATTGCTGGGAGGGTCAATTCTGAATTTTTACTCAAATATAAATAAGACGAAAAACTACATCGAGAGTTACTATGTTCCTCCCACAATTAAGACGAATCCAACGATACCTAAAATGTCTGTCAAACCGTTTCGGCTGCAGAGTGTATCAAAAATACACACACTTACATATAAGCTCAAAATACAGTCGCTGTCGTTAAAACAAAACGTAATTCAATACACAATAATGTGCAAAAAAGAATACAGATCTTAATCAAACTTTGTATTTTCGTTGCGGTTTGAAAAATACTGAACGAATTGAATATAATACAATGGAAGTCAATAGAACGTATCTTTCAAACGTACAGAACTTGGAACTTGAGAAATTTTATTTTATCTCGAGAAATCTTCGAGAGCAATTTAAAGCAAAAAATGAAAAACAAATACAAGATGCAACTTAATACAAATTTTAATTAAGCTTTGTATATTTTGGATGCAGTTTGAAAAATACTAAACGAAATGAAGTTAATACAATGGAAGTCAACAGAACGTATCTTTCAATCTTACAGAACTTGGAACTAGTATCTCGAGAAATCTTCGAGAGGAATTTAATTTTCGAGTCTGGAGCTTCCTTCGAGGCTTTCGCGGAAAGGCTTTGATTAAAAGCGAACGGGGTCGAAGGCTTTGTCTTGTGACAGAGACAGGTTTTTAATCTGTGCCACGTATCAAATGTGCCAAGCCGTGATAATACTAAGAGTATTTGTGGGCGCGCCGGTAGGTAGATCTACAATGGTATTTCGATTCAACTAATTTAACCAATATTTATGAAATTATAGTTAAAATAATTAAATGAATAAGCGTTAATGCCACCATAGTAACAATAACACCCAAGCAAAACACCAAACAGTTCAGAGCACCACCGTACCGTGCCCACTATTGGACAACTTCTGATCTGTTGACAGTTGCGCGCCCCTTTTTTATACCATGATACAGGTAGCCAATTGTTAATACGGAGCGGTAGTTCGAAATTAATATCATGTGATTTTAAAAACGGAATATTTATATATATGAAATGAAGCATTCTCCCACATATTATTTTATCTTAAAATGTCGTTCTCCAGTAGGTTAAGATTACTTTTGAGCTGTCGTCCTTTGTAGAGTGTTAAGAATTTTGATGTCTCGTATATCAGTTATGTAGAGATTCCTAAATATTGTTTAATGAGATTGAGGTAGCACACTAACATGGAGTATACTTTTTTGGGTTCCGTACGCAAACGGTAAAAAAACAGAACCTTATTTCTACGTCTCCGATGTCTGTTTGTCTGTCGTAGGACTCTATATATAATTTTCACAGAATATATATAATGGTGGCCGATATAATAAAAAATACTAAAAAAAAATTAACAAAAATACAACCGACTTCTATGTCACTACAAAGTAAAAAATAATTGAAATAAATGTTGGTTTAGTACATATTTCTGAAGTCGGCGCTCATATTAGACACGCTGTTTACATCGTTATCCAACGAAATATATTGAGTGAAAGAAACCCGTGCCCAGCAGTGGGACAGTAGACGACGAGTCAATTGATTAATTATGATAATAAACTTAGTTAACTCTATTTCATTTAGCAATTTTAATACAATTTTTGTATCAAACCATTTATATCCTACGTAATAAAATTAGTACATTATCGAAAAAGAATGATAAGATCCATATACGAGTATTTTATTTAAAACAATACTGACAAGCATCAGCCCTAAGTAAAGTGAGACGTGTAAAAAGGTTCTTCAGAACTAAAGTGCTTCGTGTTGTAATCCCTAAAGGTTCTCGGAGGCCATCATGTTTCTTTTTTAAAAATGGAATATTTCGCTCTAAACAATATCATAATATTGATTTAGTTATAAAATATTCTGATAGTTATAAAATATTTATCTTCAACTATATTTTAAGGTTCCGTACCTAAAGGGTAAACAAGGAATTGTACTACTAAGCCTCCGCTCTCTGTCTGTCTGTTACAGGTCTATCTCTTCAACCATAATAGATAGATATTTGTTTTTTTTACAGAGTATGTATAACGGTATATTTTATTACACGTTGTTTATTTATGTAATAGAGAAAATAATTCGATATTGAGTATGCAATCCACCTGAGCGGTCTTTGACTAGAGTCTCGTTTAAAGCTCAGACGGAGCGCTTTCCGTCTACGCGCGGACGCGGAACCGCGGAACTCATGAAGGCGATAGAACCCTTTGTGGTTCGACTCTGACGTCATCACTATCACACCTATTTCTGCCTAATAACAGCTGTGTTCTCGTTTGAAGGATGTGATAAGATTTTCCCAGGCGTTCTAACTTATACCTAGTTGCAACTCATTATTGGCCGACCTCAGATAGGAATCTAGCATTATGTGATGTCCGCGGCAAATGCATCACCTTGTTTGTTACCTCTATATTATAACAAAACGCAGATATTTTCTCCTGTGTGGCAGGCAACTTATTTTGATGTCGTTCTGAATGTGTATACTTTTAAATCACGTCTATTCCCTTTAAGTTTGTACGCTACTACTACTACTAGTATGTAGCTACTACCTAAAAATTAAAAGACAACTCTGCCCCAAAATAAATAGCAGTTATTTAAGCTGTCACCAACTCCTGAATTCCCAATTATTTTTCACATCGAGAACAAAGACTAATAAATGTGGCATGCCCACACATTAAGGTCGTTCCACACTATCGGGCATGTCCACTCGCAACTTGGCAACTGAAAATAACAGCATGAATTATGTTATAAAACAAAGCTGCTATAAACATTAATGTTTACTAATTTATTATATAGTTACATTAATAATGTAAACCTTGCAATACTTGAAAGTGGTAGAAGTCTTTGTGGTTCGATCCCTCATCATTTAAACATGCATCTTAATAATTAAATATGTAAATCTGTCTTACATTAAGTGAATGCTGTTCTGTTTTTGATACATTGATAGCTTGCGAACGAAATAAATAATTACCATCTGGTCAATTTACTTTATAGGAAGTGATGGTGGGGATGGAGCCTTATTGTAGGTGCCAAAAACAAAATTTATTCGCGCGCCGGATAAGCCTAATATCTATGCATTGTCTTTTAGTAAAACCAGAATAACCTCTGTGGACTAGTATTAGTATGGAACTAGTATATACTAGTGTGGAATAGTTATTACGTATTTATAACGCCAGTATGAATACTACTATGTTATTTTAATATGTAAAGCTTGAACATAGGACAACATAGAACAATTCGTATTAGTTAATTTGAAAGCAGAATACAGGGGCTTTATACCACAGTGAATGCATGATGCTAGTAGAACTCTGAGCAATTCTGCCACCTTAAGTATCTATAAACTGATGAATGTTATGGTTACTGTCAGGATTACTGTCATGGTGTTAAGTACGACTCTTTCTCAAAATGAGAAGGGTAAACCCTTGTCGTTCTAACTACGTGAGCCCTACAAGCCAATTCTTTGCGTGGGCCTAATGCAGATTAAGAAACTTCTTATTCAGTATTGCAGGAGAATGGTATCAATTTTCATCATCTGTGGATGGTGTCTATAGTTCGAATTCCAAACATGCATCTGGAGTTTTAAGATTTTATGTGCATATTAATTCCTTAGGGAGAGTACACACGACAGCCTGCGCTGTGGTGGTCACTGACGTACCGATAGTGGGTTGTTACTAAGGAGCACAAAGGACAGCACGCCACCCAACTGAAGAAGACGGCGGGACACCGGTAGATTAAAAGGGCACGGGAAAGGCTAATGGATGGTTGGACTGAGGCTTAGATATTAGCTGCCTTAAACGATAAATGTAAAAGTCATGATGAAATCTACTTTCCGGAGTTTTTTTAATCTTGCCTGAAACGTATTTATCTTGAAATCGATCAAGGCAGCCAAGGGTGAAATACATTCGTATATCGTAAAGATTTATATTTCGAGATTAATGACTCGCAGTAAGTCATTTCAAAGAACCTTTACTGTCATAAAGTGTAAATTGGATTATTTACAATTTTGTCAACAAAAGGTTCAAAATGAAAGCGCCTACTCTCTATGCATTGTGCTGTCGGCACAACTGTAACGAATGGCCGCCGGAGGACAGTGTGAGCGCGGCTTTATTTCGATTAATATTAAATTTGTAAATATTTAAAGTGTGTCAATGGATGTAACACTGAAATAATAGAATTTTTATCCTTTGTTTTAGGTTTGTAACCGAATATTTGAACTCTATTTTTATTGTAAAAATTGAGTTCAAATATTCGAATATTAGGTGGAAACTTTGAACAATTTTCAAGAATTATAAAAAGGTGGTTCTAAGTTTTTTAAACTTGAATATATTTTAGACGTTTTACATACTTATAAATTTATAGTTGTTGCGTTCAAGCTGTGAATAATATAATAGTCAAGTTTATAAAGTTGTAACTTTTTAGAACTGCGTAGCCATTAGTCACAGAAAAGCAAAAATTTTTTGGGAACCTCTCCTAGGAATTATACTGAAGTGACAAAGCAGAATATAGGAATGTATAACGCTATTCGGTGGGAATTTTGTTTATACATCAACATAGTAGTAGTAGTAGTAGGAGTAGTTAGATAGTAAATAACGTGACAGAAATTGTATGACTGCCTAAACAGAAAACTTTCATGATTTGATTCTGAAGACACCATCGACTTATCAAATTCATATGATATGGATGGGTATGTAATAGAATCATACGAAAACAAAATTATGTTCCTGTATATTTAAAATGGCAGACCCTCTAAAATGTCTGACAAATAATTTCCTTATCCACCCCCATGATAGTGTAGCAACTTCTCGCTACTCGCCAAGAGATGGCTCTGCTGAATCGTGCTATCGAACTTTTCTAAACATCTTGCATATATACAAGCTCCGAACTGTGACTGTTGGACACGGCCGCTCTCCGGGCATGCTCACCTAGCCCGGCGGGAGATCTCCCTTTCCCAAAATAGAATTAATAGAAGAGTTGGCCGAGAAATATACAACAAAGTTTGTTAAAAAAAATAAAACTCTTTTTTAATCAAAAAAACTTTTAAAAATGATTTACTTTTATTTAAAAAATATTTAACTTAGGAAACAAAGTTCTATTACCAATTACGAAACTAATACAACAGAGCATTTTTCCATAACGCTGTTTGCGTTCAAGAAAATCGTTTTCACATTTTATCGCGGGGGAAATCAACGACCTTACGATTTGTTGATTTGTAATTCCCTGATTTCCCCCGTGAATAAACTACCGACAATACCACGTCAAATGTAGGGGTCATAAGCAGATTTGTGCAGAATACAATTTCGCGTGATTTCAAAGTAATTTCTTTCACTACGCGGAATGATGGGTTCATTTACGGATTAAATAGTGGTTTGACCAATAACGAGTAACTGTATCTGATAAATTAAGTGGAAATATATTATACATTGGTTAAAAGCAGATATAGCCTGAGGTGGAGGTTTTCAAACTTGTTTGTCTATTGCCCATTTTGAGCATCGATTTATTCTTAGCGCTCCCTAAGAACTTAAAAAATGTGAGTAAATTTATTACTATTTAAGTATTAATAAATTAATGTTATTTATTTTATTATTAATTTAAATTACATATTATAAAAACAGAAATGAATTAGCACCCGTTAAACTTAATTTTATCCCGACCCTTTAGCGTATCCTGATGAAAGCAATAAGGGGAAACTAATCCCACCGTGAGAAAGACTGGCCTAGTGGTGTGCATAAAAATATATATGTTTGTGTATGGAAAATAAATTGTTACATGCCCTATTAATGTAAATTATTATACGGAGGCTAGGTTACCAATAACTCAAAATTTTTATTCACTACATGTTTAATCTGTTATCTAATGTTTGTACTGTGTGACATTATAGCAAGCGGTTAAAGTTTATATAAGGAAAAGTGTTTAAAACTAAATTCGAATATATTTTTAAGAAATGAAGTGCGTTCAAATATACACGTTACTTTGAAACACGTTTTGATGAAAAGATAACTTTTCTGGAACATTGCGACCTTTTACACGAATTACATTTTAATTAACGGTTTTTATGTACATTTATTTTATAACAGACACGGTGAAATGGTTATACTGGTCTTTATAGAGGGTCTAGGGTTCGATTCCAACAGGCAGAAAATTTGTAAACTTAGAGTTCTGTTAAATATCTGGGTGTTTGTGTACTTTATGTTTTGTTCCTGCGATACAATAAAATCTAGTGTGAAGCTAGGAATAGAACGTATGATAATAATTATTGTAATATCATTTTAGTTAAGTATCATAAATTATACTTACTGATAGGAATTGAAACAGTGGCCTAAGGTTTAGGCTTACCCCAGCTGAAAGAATAGACCGATCCCCAGCATTGTGACATAAAAATGTTTCCGTTATGGTTTTTTTTACCCGACTGCCAAGGAAGGGTTATATTTTTTAAACCCCACATAGAACATTGAAAAATATTTCAGTCACTTCTTATTTTAATAAGTAATTAATATTTCTTAATTAAAGTTATGTCTGAGAAACATGATAAATTCCAACGAAAATTTATTATAAGAATCAGATAGTAAACTACCTATAAATTAAAGTAACTTTTGCCACCGAAATCAAACATTAAACTTCTGTATCCTCAATGTGTCGAAGAAGTTATCGGAATGATTCATAGCGATCGGCAGATGTCTCCGATGTGGTCTTAACTCACACGTACAGCTTCGTTATTTCATTTAAAAAGAAAATATTCGCCTTCTCAGACGTTAAAATTATTATATAAATGTTTCATTACACTCACATGTCCAAGGGACTGTAAATTCTTATTTTAGCGTATAGCAATCGTTAGTAATTAACGCAAGAATTAAAGTTGCCTTCATTCCTTTTTATACTAACAAAGTAGAGGGCGCCACAGTAATAACGGGTATATTCTTATAACGATACTATTTAGTTACTCTCCTTGATGGTATTTTACTATCAAGGAGAGTAACTAAAATCACAGTTTGTGGTAAAAATTTGGTACTAACCCGACTGGCCAGCATGTAATCAGCTTGACGCTTGAGAAAAACTTCCACGTTATGTCATTTACACTAATTTCACAGTTTTTGATATTCGTCGATGAATAAATAAATATATAGTTATTATCTTTATCTTTTATAGTTTTATCTTATCTGGAGATTATAGTTATAAGCAGAATGTTCTCGTTCTCGAAAGCAGAATGTAATATCGAATGAAGTAGCCAAATGCAACTCTACGTAGCCTGTGGCTTTGTAGCCAAGTGACATCTTGAATATGGTTTTGTGGTTTTGTCGTGATCGTGTCATGGTTATGTCGCAGTTGGGAACTTGAGGATTTGTCGAGATTGAGTCGTGGTCATGTTGTAGTCATGTCATGATTGCAACTGAAGTAGTTGTGGTATAATTAGTTGGTTTTAGTAATGTAAATGTATCGTGTTATACTTTAGATATGTTGTGATTATATTTATAAAATTGATCTTTATTATCTAGTGGACATGAAAGAAACAGTGATGTTACTTTCAAATTTAGTTTCATTTTGTTTGTAAAAGACACTAAACAACCTTATTAAATAAATAAAAAATATATATAAAATTTAGAGAAACTACATTAATATTGCTTTTCCACAATTCTTTTTTTTATATATAAGTAAATCAAACTTCATGAATAAAAACAAGTAATGAAAAGTATTGAAATCAAAGACAATAAAAATATTAAAGCAAATACATTTTTTCTGTAGATATTCATGCTTAGGTTGTAGTTGTGACTCTTAGTTTCTTGTGTTGTAGTTATGACGTGATAAAGTCATGGTTGTGTTGTAGTCGTGGTACGTGTGAGTTAACGCCAACGAACGACTTATCTCAATTTAACTCGTCATTTGATTTATTATACGTCTCGTCTGGCTGGAATACGTTTGTTTGAAGTAAAAAGTAATTGAAACAGAAAAAGTATAGTTTTATTTGCAAAGTCTAATATTGTAACATAAGACCTTATACTCTATCGAAAATGTAAGCCCTATAGTTGGACTGTAGCAGATAATGGGGGCAGAAATAGGTTTGTCCTGTTAGTATTTTTTTAAATTATATTAAGGAAGCAAACTACCATTAAGATCTGATGGTAATTATGGTAAGTCATTATGGCCAAGGACATGGGTAATTAATCCCAATAGAATATTACTATAGCGGTCGACGACATATATTTAATAGCCCCCGAGGACTAAATATAAAATGGACTATTAATGTATTATTTAACCTTCAAACCAAACCAATAATTATATGCTCTATTTTGGTTTCAAGAGCGTAGTATTATGTATATTATATGTTTATTTAAGCCATTCCAGGATAGTACAAGGGTTGCTTTTGTAAACAAACTTAGGTAACTTATATTCTACGTAGTTTATAAAATATATCCATAGCAAAGCTTCTTTTGGATTAGATAATGATTATGAAGGTGGTAGAACGCTTCGTCGTTCGACTCCGCCGGCACCA
The DNA here is from genome assembly GCA_014595695.2 of Epargyreus clarus clarus. Classification (NCBI taxonomy): domain Eukaryota; kingdom Metazoa; phylum Arthropoda; class Insecta; order Lepidoptera; family Hesperiidae; genus Epargyreus; species Epargyreus clarus. The sequence goes on from JACTTY020000094.1 coordinate 525,743, forward strand.
CCGCCACACCTATTTCTGCCTAATAAAAGAAGTGTTAAGCGCTGCTGTGTTCCGTTTTGAAGGATGTGGTAAAGGAGACATACTTTTCCGAAGCGTTCCAGCTTAGTCCTTAAGGGTAGCGGCGCTTCTGTGGCCGACTTCAGGTAGAAATATCTAATCCTATCTGGGGTTTATTACAAATGTCCATGGGCGGCAGTAGCCATTTACCATCAGGTGGACTGCATGCTCGACTGCTACTCCTATATTATATAAAAAAAGAAATTAAATGACATAAATTTTGAAAACCCTTTAAATGTTCTTCCAACAGTGTTTTTGTAACCTCCAGTCAGTCCACATCTCTTTGTTCTATAAAAACCGAAAAATAGAGTAATGGCTCTGATTAAAGCAACTGTTAGAGCCGCGGGGACATTAAACGTTGTCAACTCTACCATCTCTACTGCTATTGGCTGACGCGGCGGATATAAAGTGAGGCAGATTATACGAAGGCTTTATTGCGCCAACCTTTTTTATCTGTGCGTACTACCGCTTGTAGACGTTCTTTTGTACTTTTATGTAATGGTTAGACTTGGAGTTAAGTGGGCAATGCCGCCCAGTATATTCGTAATGATCCCATGGCTGTAAGGGGGGATCCAATAGCAGAGCAGTGGAAAACAAAATCTTACCCTACTCGTATAATAAGGTGTTGTTGTCAATTAATTATGTCTGAAGTTTGTCGGCAAAAAACAAACAAATAATTAATTCAATCTTCTTCTAGGACTTTTATACTATTTGGGGATGATTATAGATATCCATGGGCAGCAGTAGCCACTTACCGGATCAGATGGACTGCTCGCGTGCTACTTCTATATTATACAAAAATAATAAATACATAAAAGTATTGTATTGTAACATCTCATGTAGCGAACAATTCTTTGAAAAGTTTACAAAAGGTTGTCCTTAAATCCTAAGTCCAGTGTTTAGTACGCGCTATTTCCTAGCTTTACTATATTTAATCTAGATTTCCTGTTTCATTCCTATTCACGTCGTGTTCTTTGTTCTATTTAAACATTTTGGTTCTATTACTTTGTTTATCTTGTTCCGTGTTTTAATTAAGAGCTTATTTTGCTATTGTACAATTATTTTCTAGTAATTTTAATTAAGTTTTACTATTTTACCCACTGTAACGGTAAGAATATAATTTAGTAGCGTTTGTTCGTGACTTTGCGTGGGTTTTATGAGTTAGTTAAGTGGTCGTAATGTGGTCAGTTCAATTGAGATGGGTCTCAAAATCCTTTTTCAAATGTGAAGATTACAATAGAAAAGTTTTAGTACCATACTGGTTCTATCACTTTTAAGTTTGATTTTTATACGGTACTCACTTGTAGTGTGAAGTTTATGTAGTTCAATGGAACTGTGTAAAGTTCCTAATGTTTACTGGCTTACAAACGAGGGTACCAACATATTGCTCATAATCAGTGGTTTCAAGAATTCCTGTTCTCAACACAGTTGGTTACAAATACCCATGGATAGCAAAGATGACTTACGATCAAGTGAATTACATGCTATTTTAATAATTTGATAATAATTATAACATTCAAAATATTAGGTCTTTGGAAAATCTCCCTTATCACACATTGAAAAGACGTGAAACTATCATCCACACACTACAAAAAACGCAGTAATATTACAATCCTTAAAACCCAAACGAAATTGAACCGATCGCTCCGTTGTCAGATCGCTATTAAAAAAGGTCTAATCTTGGGACAGCCTGCGCAAGAAACTCTTGTTTTTATAAGTGATTGATTGGTCTCACTTACGGGAACACAATTAAGATGACCCAAGAAATTGGATCATCCATCTAGATTGTTACGACAAGGTCGGCTAACACGATTGGAGATCAAATTGATTGGATTTCGATTGTCCCGGCGAAACAATCCACCTTAGGAACCAATATGTCCTTAGCAACGCCTTGTTAGGATGTAAGGCGCCTGTTTTACAAGCGTTTGATGGATTGTCGAGCGACGAATTGTACCTTCGAATAAATAATGTTATATCTATTAATGATGTCATATCTAATATTAATCTTACAATTATCACATAGAAAATTGTTTTCGTTGTCAACCCATTACTGTGGCTCTGTGTGTGCTGGGCACAGGTTTTGTTTAAATTGAGAGGTTATGATTCCCTCATGACGTTTTCTTTTAATCAAGTGATTATTAATTTGTATAACATAACTTTAAAAGATTTTGTAAACAAGTTTCTATTAGTATATAATTTGATTTTTTTTTTAGTTTAATTAGTATTTAATTTTATTATTTCAAATATTGTATATAACCTTATTATTATCAAATAAAATATGTAAAAGGAAAAAAAAAAAACTTTAAAAGATTAGAGACACGTGCTTCATGTTTAAACCTTGGATCCCCAATCGAATGGCCGAGTATCAACCACTAAGCTATCACTGTTGCAAGATTTTTTTAACAACTACAACGGATTTACTCTCTTATAGCTTAACACTGAATACTACGACAAGATGTTTAACTACGTTTGTCTTAGAGTTGTTAAGCTAAGACTCACAGAGTGTGATTGCTAAGAGAATTGAGGATTAACGTTTTAGTGAGTAACTTTAATCTTGTCGTAAGGTATCGTAAGGTTCCGGGTTCAATACCCGGACAAACAACTAAAGTGTAAAAGTGGAGCATTCTTCTCAATAAATTTTAATAAAAAATTATAAATATATAGCACCAGATAAAATTAGCGTTGTTTCTGCATATTCTTTAGGGGTTGCAAAGCGTCTATGGCCGATTTCAGACAAGGCTTCAATATAACATTATTTACACATGCAACAGTGGTTGCCATCAGATGGACTACTTTCCCGTTTTTGATGTGAAACATCTATAGCCGCACGTAAAACCGATTTCTGGCGTGGCGACGCATGCCGTGCGTATCGCCACGCTATACGATGGTATATATATACAGTCTATATGCAGTAGTGTGTACGGTGTGGCGACGCGTCGCCATGCGCAATCGAATTCAATAAATAGTCTTCGTTATCTGGAAAAAAATCGTAATATTTTATTTTATCATTATGACATATTTAGTTCCTATCACAATATGTTCTTTTCTGCATATTACTTTTACAAAACAAGTACTTAATTAAAAAAATCAAAAACCCGACTGCACCAAAAAGGCTGAAGTAGAATTTCCAAAAGCAGTGAAATAGGCATTTCATTTTATTTATCCAGAAAGCCAAATACAAAGTTTCATAGCAGGTGTCTGCTTCAAAAACAAAAGATGTTCAAACAATATTATCCTATTTTATCCTCGTAGTGTTAATTTACTGTCTAAAATTCCAGCACGCTTAAGTTCAGCGGTTTCCCTTTGCGTTGATCTCTGGCAAAGCAACTCACTCATTTAGTCAGACAGTCATCTCGATGTATATATAGGAGTATATATGCAGAACCGGAAACCTTTGTGTTGCCATATAATAAAAAAAAATTAAGGGTGAACAACCCTTATCACTTAGCGGTAAGAAAAACAATAGATAGTGGCCGATTCTCAGACCTACTGAATATGTATATAAAATTTTGTGAAAATCGGTGAAGCCGTTTCGGAGGAGTACGGTAACTAACATGAGAATTTTATATATAAGATATATTATATATTGTATGTGTAATCTCCTCTTAATTTCCTTTCTTTTGACACCCTTCTCGATAGGTTTGGTTATTTTTTTTAAAACGTGTTATTACTCGTATTTCGCGAAAAAATCCACCATTTACGGTCTATAAAATATATAAATACAGTAAATTAAAGTTTCGGCTATTATTTTACCTCGTTAGAGGTAGTATTTCATTATTTTTATCCAACAAGCCTGATACAAAATTTCATAGTGTTTGCTTCAAAAATTGACGATTGTTCAAATGAACTTTTAACCCTTATTTTACCCTCTACGAGGTTGATTTTTCGGAGGGGGATAAATAAGTTTGTCCTTGTTCCTATCCAGAAAGCCAAATACAAAATTTTATAGTAGTTGCTTCAAAATTAAAGGATTTCAAAAAAACTGTTTTCCCTTATTTTACCCTCTTAAGGGTAGAATTTCCAAAAGGCCTTTCTTAGTACTTATTTACGCTATATAGATAACCTGTGTGCAAAATTTCAGAACTGTAAAGTCCTTGGTTTAGGCTCTACGTTGATTTCTGAAAAATGAAAAAGTCATTTAGTTAGTCAGTCAGTCAGTCACCTTGCTGTTTTATATATATACAAATATGTTTTTATAATCTCCGTTTAATTTCCTTTCATTTGGTAGCCTACTCGATAGGTTCGGTTAACTTATTTTTTTAAATGTGTTACTATTTCGCGCCAAAAGTCCGCCATTTTGATTTTTTTTTACTAACACCTATCTAAGGACACTCGGGTCATTGAGACAAATATAATGACACCTTAACTGTTGAAATTCATCCAGCCGTTTGTTAGATCGGATCAAATAAAGAAAGACAAACATACAAGATACGCGCGAAAAACATAACCCTTCCTTGGCAGTCGGGTAATAATGTCGATGTTTCACATCTGCCAGGCGTCCCGTGACGGCTCACATTATTTTTGCTTCAACTTCTAAAAATTTTCTTGTTAAAAGTTTCCAGAAATCCAGGCCAAAAATATTCATTAAATATTCATAACTTAAATCATGCCCAATAAGATATCACCTCAAATACGCAAGAAATAACGAATTTCGGTAAATAAGGGAAAAAAATGGCCAAAATGCCAAAATGGCCGAGAGTTCCGTAACACCAACATTTTTTAAATTTCTTCATCTTTAGTATTTTATATTATAGCTGCCACAGAAGTAAATACATTGTAAAACTTTGAACTGTCTACCTATTACGGTTTAATAAATAAAGCGAAAAACGTTGCGAAATAACGGTTTCTTGTATGAAGACGCTTGTATTTCAACTTTTTTTTAATTTTAGTATTTGTTCTTACAGCGGCCATCTTTATACATGCTCTGTAAACATTTCAAGTGTCTATCTATTACGGTTTAGGTGATAAAGCTTTGTGAAAGACGGACAGAAGGACAGACAGAGGAGTCTTAGTAATAGCGTTCCGTTTTTACCCTTTGAGTGCGGAACCCTAAAAGAGTAAATACAACATTTCATTAAAATTTCATAACTTTAATCATCCCGTTAAATAAGTTCTAAGAAACTACTTTAAATAAGTACGAAAGTCTGCACTCACCTGCGCTGTTCTCTTATTAATATTTTATGGGTTGCTAATCCTAACGAAGTTAATTGTTAACTCCGCAAGTGAACTTAGTTAAGTTAAACTACTAAGTTTAATTCTGCTTCAGGGATTTTATAATCTCTATATCGAATGTTAGCTTTCAATGTTTGTTCATGCAATTTTAATATCGCATTTAACTATTAATTCTACTTAAGGTGGTAGAACCCTTTGTGGTTCGACTCCGGCGGCACCACCGCCACACCTATTTCTACCTAATAACAGCAGTGTTAGGAACTGCTGTGTTCCGGTTTGAAGGGTGTGGTACGGGAGACAGAGTTTTCCGAGGCGTTCCAGCTTAGTCCTCAGGGGTAGCGGCGCATCTGTGGCCGACCTCAGGTAGGAATATCTAATTTTATCTGGGGTTGATTACAGATGTCCATGGGCGGCAGTAGCCACTTACATATCAGGTGGACTGCATGCTCGTCTGCTAACCTTACATTATATATAAAAAAAAACTTAGTTAAAGTGCGCACAGTTTAGATTGGGGAAATTTTAATTGATCAACAAAGTTTAAACGATGAACGAAAGTTTCAAACGACTTTAGGCGCGGTTGAAAGATGCATGGGTGACCATGGGTGGCTTTATTGGACGTTTATCGGCCTGTCGTCGGAATTTGTCGAAAGGGTTATAATTTTGAAAACAGATATAATTTCTAGTAGGTACGAGTACACAGAAGTTGTCAATGGCAATCTTTGGTAGGCAACAGATTAGATAGATCGCTTATTAATAACGGATGTGACTCGTAATATTCACCAAACCGTATTGAAATAGCGTGATGAAGATACACTCCAGAACTTTCTAATTGTGGTATATAAAAAGGGTTGTCACCGCTACTAATTATGCTGAAGCTTTGTTTTTAGAGAGGCACTTACTAACGAGGCCAAGTTAATTAATGTAGAGCCCGTTCGATGCTATTTATATAAGCTACTTGTGCTCATATCGATCTCGGGCTATCTATGTCCTCACTGACAAATTATTGCCATCAGTCAATGGATTGATGGCAATAATTTGGCAATAATTACAATAGAGAATAGTTGTGGGATAGTAATGCACCTACTATCGTACTGCTGGACACGTTACCTCTAGGAATAAGAAACTACTAATAACAATTTGAAATTTTCGAAACAGTTGTTCTACCTTTGAACTCGATTATTACCCACTTTAAACGGTCAGTTTAATTCAAAACATTTAACGATTATCAAGAACTGGTGACAAAACACGATTTTAATTTTTTTTTTCCTATTCTCATTATCATGTTCATGTATATGTTGTGGCAGTGTTAAAGAGCGAGTTATGAAAGTTCATGGCAAAGTTAATAGATTGGAACAATTATTACTTTTTAGTTTGATTGACTAAAATAGCGTAGTTTTTAGTTTTTTTAAAATAATGTTATTTTCGAGATAGTTTAAGAAGGAACGATAAAAATATTCATTATTAAATATTTATTTTATGTAAGCACACTTTTGCATTACTTACGTTCACATGTAGAGTCTACAAGTTTTTGGATATGATTTTCTTCTCTGGGCACATGATCTTATTGAAAATATGATTTGATTACGCCTGCTAAATCCTCTCTTAATATGTAAATATCTGTTGATATTCTTCCAGCGATTACAAATTGTAATCTCCATTAAATTAATTTCAGATTAGCAGATAATCCCTGCGCAGGATAATACTTATTATCATGTTTAAACATTGTCTTAAATAAAGACGTTTGTTCGCCTTAGGATTAGGAAACTCAATAAAGACCTAAGAGTTATTTTTCCTGTTTGTTATATTCATTTATTTATAAACGTAACAGGAATGTGTTATGATACACTTTTATGCAGTCTACTTGATAGTACTTGGTCAATGCCACCCAGGGGTTCTACCTGAAGCTAATTACAGATGTCGCCGTGCTATAAATTTTCTCCGACGCTACGGAATTTTGAACCGCAGCGCCGCAAACTTCCGCGGCATGATGGCGAAACCTAACCTTAAGTGTAGCCAGTGCCGTGATTATGTATAAGCGTGCCGTGACGTGAAAGTCTAAGGCATCGAAAATGCGTCGGGCGTCTATATTACATCCTAACCTAACCTAACTAACCTAACCTTAAGTGTATACAGCGCCGTGATTACATATAAAGCGTACCGTGACGTGAAAGTCTACGGCACCGAAAATACGCCGGGCGTCTATATTTAATCGCGTCGGTGTTACTTACGGCGCCGGAAAAAACTTACGTTACGACGCCGTTCAGCGCGACGGACAATTTTACGGCGCCGTACGGGTTTGTATTATTGCCCTTAGTGCGGTCAAAATTCGAACCAATTTTACCTTACAGTTTGACAGTGTTGGTGGTTCAAAGTCAACCTTACAGTTTGACAGTGAAATAAAATGAGAACAAACTTTGAAAATGTGTTTGAAAGCGCAGTAGACTCAAGCCTGAACCCTCCTCGTTCTAAGATAAGACCCATGCTCAGCAGTGTGATGACGATGTGTTGATGGATACATTTTATGAGTTTATAATATCCTAGCAGGCAAGTACATAGTTTATTAAACTAAAGTCGTTTGTCATTCATTTATGCAACTGCATAAAAATTTAAAATTCTCTGCATTATGCAGAGCTATGTTGATTATTTAAGATTTCTGTATTCAAACTCAAGTTTCTGAACTTTTTAGCGAAACTGTGCTTTTTTGCAAAGCGAAGTGTAATCAAGTTCTTTTAAGTTTTTCTAACATAAATTTAAGTGCAGGAGAAAAATATTTTATGTTCAAAGTTTGTTTTAATATTTTTATTTTACGCAAATATTTTTTTGAGTATCCATGATAATGTCCTTTGTTAAATTGATCTGCTTTCTTTATCTTTTGGGATATCAAATTTAGGAACTTTAGCAGAGCAATAGTTCATTAGCCACTTTTAACTAAAACACAGCTATGTATGTAAAAATCTCTGTGGTTCGACTACGGCGACATCACTATTACTGCCTATTTCTGCCTCATAACAGCAGAGTTAAGCGCTGGTGTGTTCTGATCTGAAGGGTATGGTAAGGGAGACATAATTATGTCGGGCGGCTATAGCCACTTATCATCAGGTGAACTGCATACTCATCTGCTACTCCTATATTTTAAAAAATATTATGTAAGTATTAATAAATTAATATCGGACTGATATACGATAACAATATATAAGGTCTATAAATTCATTTCCAATTAACGCCTTATAAATACGTCTAATATACGACTTTCCGTTTTATAATAGTAAAGTAATTACACGTTTCAAGATAGATACTCTGTCGGCTAAACGCTATAATATTAAATTTTATTAACCAGCTTTCCTCACAGTAATAGAACGTGTAATTTTAAATGAGTTTTTTAATTAAAATATCATCCCCCGTTTCTGTAAGTATTTTTTTAAATAGCTACGCAATTAACCCTCGATATTGTTTTAAAATTATAGCCTTGGTTTGGTTGTTGACATAAATTTATTTAATGAAAATATTCCGTTGATACTATTGTCACCTTTTTTCTCAATGGCTTCGTTGAAAAAGTGTAAGGTGCTCCCTAAAAACGCTCTCTTTCGGGGGAGGAAGGAGTATGCTGGTCGTATGTGGCTAGAAGAGAGAGGTACGGATTTGTGGCCAATCCGTGGCTTTACCGGCTATAAGGTCTCTAACAAGCTTAGCGACTGCTATGGAATGATAAAATGTTTACGAAGTTTTATAAAAACTGATGGGTTAATTAATTATGAGAGTATTTTTTACGTAGTATAATACAGGATGACGTAATGCGTCTTGACGTAGCGCGGCGTGGCGTTGTGTGGCGTGGCGCTGTGCGGCGTGGCGTTGTGCGGCGTGGCGTTGTGCGGCGTGGCGAGTCGTGATGTAGTGTGTCGTGGCGTTGTGTAGTAAACTGTGGCGTGTCGCACGCTGCGATATGATAAAACAGTATAGCATAATATTTTATTATATTCTGAATACAGACAGGCATATGTCAAATATATATTCTTCAGATAATGTTATAAGCATATACATAAACAAAAGGATAAGCTAACGATAATTCGCTTGATATTAGAACACAGAAAGTACTCGTATACTATATTTATGATGGAAGTGTTTAAAAATTCCATCAGCGTCACAAGTGGCGGGTGACATTTTAAATTAAAACTTGTTAATTAACATTACATGCGAAAGTTGGGAATGATAAATTCAATTCATAATGAGACATTTATTACTGTATAGAGTTTAAATCAGGTTTAACAATTTCATTTACTGTATGAAACAATGAATGTATGTGTGGTGTTTCATATAGTAATTCAGAATTTCTGTATACTTGTTTCTCGATTATCACACCCTTCAAACCAAAATAAGGTTGAAAAGGTAGACGGAGGAGTCTCTTAAGTTCAGCCACAAATGGTTCGCCGTCAATTCTTTACCACTGCTAGACAAATTTCCTCTCAAATGAGAGAGATTTAGGCGATAGTTTTCCACCCTAGATAAATGCGAATTGCTAGACTTCACACACTTGAGAACTTATCATAACTTTCTACAGATTTCCTCATTATGTTTTCACGGACAATGTGCTCTCAACTTCCACTTTTCTACGCAATTTAAAAAATGTAATATAAATCCGCATTTTTTCTTACAAAAATCTGTGTTAACTTATATAATGTTTATTCAATTGTAATATAGTCTGATCTCATGGTAAAAATATAACGTCTATTTTACCACTTAATAACACTTTTATTGTAATTATCATACTAAAGTTGAATATCCAAATGCGGCACTAGTTTTAAATTTCATTTGAAATGTAGGTATTAACAAGTTTTAATTGAAAATGTCAGCCGTACTTTTACTGTGCTAATGGAATTTTAAATATTTTTTCATTTATATGGAGAGTTACATTTTTTGTAAATTAATGACTGTTTGTTTCTAACAGCTTTACTTGAAAAAAAACTGGCAAAGTGCGAGTCGGATTCACGCGTTATGAGTTCCGTATCACGGCATAATATTTTTGGTGGGATTAATTATAGTAGAATATATTTTTTTATCGTCATTAAATTGTTGATTCTTAGAGCAAGACCGGCTCAAACTTGGCCGGCTTGGCAGTTAGTGGCTATTCCTACTGTAGGTTAACCACATATTCTACCACACTCTTCATAACATAGCAGCACTTAACATTGTAGTTATTAAGCAGAAATAGGAGTATCGCTAGTTTTTCCGGACTCAGACGAAGAATCCTTCCATCTTATGCATTTTAAACGGCTTATACTTAGTGACCTTTCTATACAGAAACCTAAAATATCAATGCTACGTTGCTGAACATTTAATAAATAAATAAACCTGTGAGTTTATGAACCGAATGAATGTTTAGTCAATTTTCTCTTAATCTATCCTTTTAAATGTCATTCTAATAACCATTTCAGTCCTGAATTTGATGACAACACTTTATTTAGTTCTTGCCATTTACATTATGGCACTACCGAGTCAGCACTGAGATGTCTTGAATTCTAAGACATTAACTAAGTTCAAATTACTGAAAGGTCGACTAGTTTGTGGTTCGATTCCACAGGCAACGCTGCCATGTCTATTTCTGCCTCATAATACCAACGTGATTAGATTTGTGTTGTGCCAAAAGGTGTAATAAATAAAATAAGCTTACATGTGATATTCAATGCAACTATATCCGACCGGATAAACTTCTATCTTATTTGTGTAACTTCTATATTATTGGTTCACGTTAGGCAGTAAGTGGACTGCATGCTGCGGTCATTGGGCTGTGGTAGTTGTAAGCAACATTCGTCTACTTAATATTATTCCACTGCACAGGTCTTCTACTAAAGATCAGTTGTGGGATCTAAAGATCAAGACTCAGAGTGAGAGAGGTCAGGCTAAAAATCACTGTGGCCAAGTGCTCTGTGGTAGACTTCACACACCGTTGGGACCTTTTTAAGTTCTCTTAAGTATGTAGGTTTCCTCACAATGTTTTCCCTCTCAGGTATAGTAAGATACTCCTCTTACGACACCTTACCTTACAATAGTACCTAAGCGGTAGTAGGTAGGTAGGTAGCGGTAGACTGTGTAAGCTCATTTGATTGAATTACATTAAAAGCATAATTCTGTATATAACACATTATTCACACTCAACGCCAGTAACAGTTTAAGTGCATCGTCCTTTATACTGTCAATGTGCAACCCTAACGCGACTCCACGGAACAATAATGAGATTAAGATGGATCACCCTGTATGTCGATTCCTGCTCCCTTGAGATTGAGATAGAATTCGCGAAACTTATGTATTGTAGGTAAATATTATTAATGTTATCTAACCTTTGTTCTATTGATCGTGTGTTTTATGGATGACTTGACTGATGGAGGTAATATTTATTCATATTTTATCGTGAACATGCTTCATATTTATGCTAATTCCCTGTAGTTTTGGGATCAAATTAGAGCTAAGGTTTCCCCCCTGCCTTCAGTAAGATATCATCATATTCAGGGTATATCATCAAATAATATGATTAGGAAGACCAGATTTTAAGTTATGGTCGTATTAATAGTTATGTAACTCACTTTTATCTAAAAAATAGGAATTTTTATATCATTTTATCAAGAAAACAAACATTTTCCGAATTATTTTAAACACAAACCCGATCAATCTCAGTGACAAGCATGAAAAACACTTTTCTCAGAAAACTTATTTATGTAAGTAGAAAACCGAATAAATATTCAAACGAAGAAAACCGAATAAATATTCGAATGAAGAAATATATCCACGACATCTAAAAATCAAAAGATAAACTAGTGTATCTTGAAAGAATCTCGTGGTTCCTAAGTTTCTCTAGCTTTAATTTTTTTCAAGATAGAAGTTAATATGATACTGATCTTTAAAAGAGTATGAGTACAACAGTAGTCTGTTTATGAAGCGAAATAGATAAGTTTAATTAAATATACGTTGTTATGGGTTACCTAAACCAGTCTCTAATTATTACAAAAACAAAAAGAATTACATGTTAAAATGAATGCTAAAGAATGAGACATACTATTATGTACGCTCAAAAAGAATTACATCTACAGTCGGGTAAAATTAAATACAAAAAGTTTTAATCACCGTAAAATTAGTAATGTATATTTTTTTTTATAATATAGGAGTAGCAGACGAGCATGTATTCCACCTGATAGTAAGTGGCTACTGCCGCCCATGGACATCTGTAATCAACCCCAGATAGGACTAGATATTCCTACCTGAGATCGGCCACAGATGTGCCGCTACCCCTGAAAACTAAGCTGGAACGCCTCGGAAAAGTCTGTCTCTCTTACCACACCCTTCAAAACCGGAACACAGCAGCGCCTAACACTGCTGTTATTAGGTAGAAATAGGTTTGGCGGTGATGCCACCGGAGTCGAACCACAAAGGGTTCTACCACCTTCAAAATCTACACTAATGTATCTACACTAATGTTAATTTTGTTCCGACTATTGTAACTCTGACACTATTTTTTTTTAAAATAACGTTCTTATACCCTTAAAACCATAGTAAAATCGAATTAGCTACTGACCTACTTAATATAAATAAATGTTATCGATCCTTGCTATATTAAAGCGAGAACATTAATTAGTATGAGGTTAATCCTGCCTTTACAACCGGTGCTTCTGTACAGTCCAATGAACGTTTAAATTCATCAAAGATCATAAGTCCGATATAGAAACCCAATGTTTGTATTTAATCCTTTAGTAATTCATATTCCGATGATTTTCGAAGTTAAGTGCGCATAAAAATAATTAATCAGATTTATGATTTAGATGGGAGAGGAAATCATTTGAGCTGATTAATAAGCACTAGAGTTATTTATAATGGTATTCGAATATATAATAAATTAATTACCTATTAATACTTCGTCAATATGGTAGACCGTGGATATGGATATTCTTGATATAGATAGATATGATGGTCGTTTAGATAGTTTTAAGCATTATTTACTATTTAACACGAAATTTCAGATTTATTATATAGAACGCCTATAGAATATATAAAAACCCTATTACTGTGCGTCCTGTGATTATCCTTTTGCCACAGAGTACTATCTCGTGGACACTTGAAATTCACAGAGTCCAGAGTAAAAATAAGAGAACCTAGAAAATAATGGGGGTCGCGGTACAGGAAAGTGCTATTTTTCGGCATTTTTCGCTACATGTATTGAACCGTAATAAACAATTCAAATTTACAGAATGCATTTATTAATAAATTTACCAATAAATACTAAAAAAAAAATGAAAATTTGGTGGTACGAAACCCTCCATGAGCGTGAAAATAATTTCCAAAAATCAATAAGTTTCGGAGATAAAAATGTGTAAACTGGTGCAAATAATACTATTTTGCGCTAAAGGACTGTGAATACTGGTGTAAGTCCCTTATACTAGTCTACGTCGTCCCGAACTGCGCGACGCTCGAGTGCAAGTGAAGGTTACACCAGTAAGCGTGTTAAAACGCTACTGCGCGCACGCGTCGCACTGCTGTAAGTGGAAAGAGTTTGAGTTGATTTTTATTCTATGTTCAAAGAAATAGTATATTTAATAATATTTTTGTTTCTAATTTTTATGTCATAACCATGTTAACACGATGAAGCATAAAATATTTCAAGTAATGATTTATTGCTTTAAAATCATAATTTTAAATAAATCATGCAACAGTGTAAACTGGTGTAAGTGCCACTTATGCCAGTATACGCGTTGTGGCACTTTAAGAAAAACAAGCTACACAAATGCAAGTACAGCTATTTTCCAAAGTTTCAGAATTAATTAAAAATTATAAATGCAGTTTTCAAAAGGATTCAATTATACCATTTTAAAATTTTAACTATGTACGTTAAATAATGTTAAAGTTACACGCATTAGAACATTCAAATCGCTCTACTGTAAAGTTGTGAAAACTTGCACCATTTTACGTAGGACCCGTCGATATAATAATTTTGTCTGTCATCTCGAAAGCTTGATAGTACGTATACTACAGAAGAAGAACTAATCCATTATTTCATTTCTATCTCATTTCTTATATATGATCTTAAAGGTTATCTAATGTTATATGAACTGATGAAATAGAAACAAGTTTTTGAATTAATTTCTTAAGTAATCTAAACACATTTCGATTAATGTAATTATTTTGTAATACCCTCCTGTATTATATGTATTTTGTAATACTTCTTGCTTGGTCTATTTATATCTATTAAGAAACAAAACATACCTAAGTGTAACTATTCCTATACCCAAAACAATAATAATAATTAAGAAAAAATATTTCTGCCTTATAACATCAATGTTAAAGGTTTTGTAGAGTGTAAAGAAGAATACATACTTATCCGAGACGTTACAACTAGTGTTCAGGGGTAGCCACGCATCAGTGAGCAACCTTCGATCAGAAACAAATTTTATCAGGGGTTGATTACAGATTTTCATGGTCGGCTGTAGCCACCTACCATCAGGAGACCGCACGATATTTTGCACCTTATATTACAAAAAATATTACAAAGGTACCTTGTATATTAAAATTATATTTCACCCATCAAAATTAATTTTGAACAAAGAAATATCCAAAATACTTCAAACCGCTCTTGCCAAAGGGCGGATATAATACAAAAATATCTTTTTGTAATACAATTTCATAATCTTATAAGGAATCGTTTAATTGAAATATCTCAACAGCGGAACCGTGTTGGAATGGAACCGGAATGCTCAGTTGGAATTTTGTTGGAAATATTATGGAGATTGTAATAAAAATACTTTTATAGTTATTTCACCGGTGGAGAAAACGATTGTGTTATTGCTACTAAAAGTATATTTATCTATGTTCTGATTTCGTACAAATCACTAGACAAATATTTATCTATGTCATGTTCTTTTTAACCGGTAACAAGGTGGATGAAGTTTTCAGGTGTATGTATATTTTTTTATAATATAAGAGTAGCAGATGAGCATGCGATAGTAAGTGGCTACTGACGCCCATGGTCATCCGTAGTCAATCGCAGATAAGATTATATTCCTACCCGAGGTTCGCTATAGATGCGCCACTACCCTTGAGAACTAAGCTGGATTGACTCGAAAGAGTAAGTCTCCCTTATCACATCCTTCAGTCCTTCAGTACCATGAGTTTTCAAAACATCCCACAATTTTACGTTACGTTTACTCAATCCATTATTCTGTTTCGTTTGCTTCCGTAGACTGAGTAAACGTAACAATAAGTAAGTGCTCAAGTATTTTTGTCTGCCTTACATGTTCGCAAAAAAGAGAGACAAAACATAAAGCGCCATTTTGTCAATTTAGACATTTAACGTTACTGATTGATTGGAATTTGTATGGGCAAATACGTAAACAAATACCAAAACAGTCATATTTGTTAAAACGTAAATCTCATGGTATGGGTACAGACCACAACACAATAGCACTTAAGACTATGTATTGCAGTGTATTAGACTATTACTTTATCGACGTGTCAGATGCAATTTCTAATTACGATTTACTTATTCCTGTTGAATAATTGTATTGGTGGATTCACCTATATATGATCGTCTACACTGGGTCATTGCTCTTATTAGGAATAATTTTGATATACAGTGTGAATTTTTCAAGTAGGCCTTCAGGGCCAAATCCGGATAAGGATTAGCAAAAAATGCTGAAAGGAGTTAAAAGGAGCTTAAAGGCCGATTTTGATAAAAACTAAAATGATCCTTATAAGCAACACTATCAGATAGTGGAATAATATAGAGGGTGTATTTTTTTCAAAATGAACTCGTTTGATTCCGGGCTAGGGAAATAGATATTTGAAAAAGTAATGATGCAGTTTTAGTTTTTTATCAAAATCGGCCTCGTAACTCCTTTCAACATTTTTCGCTAATCTTTATAGTTTGGGATTTGGCCCTGAAGGCCCGTTTGAAAAATTCATCCTGTATATAAGAATACATCAGAATCATAATTAGAATCATTAGTAGCAGTCGCCTTGCTTGCACTAGCGGAAAGTTGGAAGTTGCACAGAGGATTGTTCAAGCAACCATCGCCGAACATTCCTTCCAACTTCGGTGACTCCACTAATCGTAGAGTTATTTGCATCAAATTCTACAGGGTATGATTGTTATGCGAATGTTCTGTAGCTACTGGATTGAATACAGTAGGAAAGTTCTTTATGCAAGATGCGTATTATTATTACTATAAGGTACTGTCTACAGCATTCCCTTATACGTACCTATGTAGATAATATGTGTAATATTTCTATGTCATAATACCATGTGCTACATTATAATAGGAAGCGTTAGACATTTTCGTTTGAAAAATTATTGAATAACGTCAATGGTAGAATGAAGGGTGTCGAATCCAAAAATAGCCTACGCATATCTTTATTACCCAAAAAATATTCCACATAGTACTGAGTAGGCACGTAATAACGAAAACATTTCTATTTCTGGCTGTTAACAAACATGTTGACTTCATCTTCCAAAACCAATACAAATATTTATTTAATAGAAACTCTTGGATGTAGGAGTTAACCAACGGACCAGGGAAGTTAGCCAAATAGCTGTAATTAAGTCAAACGAGGCGCCAAGTGAAGTTATGTCGGCCATTTTAGTACTGTAGTTTTTATCCAACGCAAGAATAATGGTTTTGTAAGATTGAATGTTTTGTGTGTGTGTGTTCCTACAATATAGCTGCCAAATTAACCGACTTAATTATTTTAATTGTAAACTAGGTAATTTACTCGGCACGTTATCTGATACTTAATACGTTAAATGGTATTTACTTAAGCTCTTAATTTAAGTAGGGTATATAGTTTCTTTCTTTGTGTGGAAAGAAAGAACATAACTATAAGAACATAAATAAATAAATAAAATAAACAAGTCTCCGAGCCTAACGAAATAGGAGAAATGAAATCAAGCAGGCTCCGATGGCTCGGACACGTAGTGAGAATGGGAGAAGATCGAGCCCCGAAGCGCGCATACCTGGGTGTTCTTGACGGGCAAAGGCCAGTTGGACGGCCTAACTACCGCTGGAAAGATGAAGCAGTCAGGGACCTCAGGGAGCTAACAGAACACAACCGGCAAGAAATTGCACAGGAGGAAGAATTGGCGTCGTGGCCAAGACTCACTTCGGGTCGACAAGCCACCGGAGTAAGTAAGTACTTAATATTGTTTCTTTATTTATGATTTAAATTTATTTATTATCACATCTACATTCTTATTACCAACTACAGCTTGTGGGCAAAAGTGTATTTTATCCGCGATTTTGAACGCACAACTTAGACGTAGTGTTAACGGCCTAGTTCACTGTATCTGATATGATACATATTGTTAATATTACATGTACTTTTTAGTAAATGTTTTATCTATGTTTATTTACTTTAAGAGTTTAAGGAATAGACTTGCAACTTTTCTCTATTTGAAAAAAATATTTCTTGTAACAAAAAATGTATTTTTTTTAAATTACGCGCTTTTTACAAAAAGCGCACATCAAAGTAAGTATTCTTGCTAAAAGCATTTTCTGCCTAATAACCTTAGGACAGTCACAAAAAACGAAGACTGTATAAAGAGAATACAATTAATATAATAACGGAAGAGGAAGAGAACGTTATGAAAGTTATTTGGGTATTAGAAATTAATTATCACTTGCTAAACGGTGAAGGAAAACATCGTGGGGAAACCTGCATACCTGATTTGTAAAAAAAAAGTTCATAGGTATGTGAAGTCTAAGAGACGACTAAAAGGGTGCTTCCGGTGTTGCGGGCGGTAAGAGTGGGAGCTCGAACCGCCCGGTAAGTGACCCCGGGTAGGGCGGCGGTATGTGTGGTCGCATACTGTCGTACGCACCAGATGGTGTGGCGAGCGTCAAGCTCACCTGGGCAGAGCCCAACGGGGCAACGCGCTAAGAGGACTCCGGTTGCGTTCCTTTGGAGATCCCGGAGTCCTCTACGCAGCGCTGAGGACGGCCACCGGGGGGGTTTTAGTGCGGTAAAAATCCCACATAACACTGCGTCGCTCCCACGGCGCCGGTTACCTTTTGAAGGTTTCCCCCTCGTGAACAAAAAAAAAAGGTATGTGAAGTCTACCAACACCAGCGCGGTGGACTATGGCCTAATCCTTCTCATTATGAGAGGAGACCCGTGCCCAACAGTGGGACAGTAATGGGTTGATGATTATCTTACATGATTGTTTAGTACTTCATTAATATTAAGTAAATCTTAATAAATATTAAGATTGTAAGCTATCAGAGCCAAATAGGTGTAATTACGTCAAACGTAGCGCCAACTAAATTAATGTTCGCCTAAAAACGCAACTAAATCTGGCAAGAGTATAATGATGAGCCATTTCTGAGAATTATGCCCGAACGCTTAATGTAATGTGTCCCCTACCGTTAACTATGTAATACAATGTATGTATGTAACAGACCAAACGGCTTGACGGATTTTTACATTGACAAATAGTTGGAGTCGTCTAAATTGTGGGAGTGACATATTAAACACAAGCACCTGATCATTTATTTTTAAGTAATTTTCTGCTCACTTAATTATTTCTAAGCAGTCGGGTCTTTTGTTCTTTTTTGTGTTAAGGTAGAATAACACACAACATGAATTAAAAATAAAATTTTCATTTTTTCACTGTGATTAACAAGAAAATATACAAATAAAAATAATATTTATCCTTAAAAAGAATCAACAAGCAATCGAAAATGTAAAACTTAAACAATAGTCCAGAACACGGCTATGTAAATCGTACAAGTTAAATCAATAGGTGAAGCGTCAACTAAATAGCTGTAATTAAGTCAACCTAGGCGCTAACTAAAGTGAAGTTCACCTAAAAATGCAACTAGTTCCGTAGCAAAGTGCCTTGGTAACGGGACTTCCGAGTTTGGATAGTGAAATATATAACCACTTACTAAAACTGTCTATGAATGTGTTGGTTTAGTTTTTTTTCCTTTAAAACACAAAGTAGTACTAAACAGCTTTCAAATGTTTTAAAAAAAAAAAAGTAGTAAAAGAACATTTAGTCCACTTGATTGTAAATGACTACCGCTAATAAACATATGTAATCAACACTTCATGTAATTTTAGTCTAAACTAAGGTTAACTAAGTTGGAATGCCTCATGCCTAAAAATACTATAATCAAGTCACAATGGATACCATTGCGATGGAATGTTCAATCGAGACATACTTAGTATAAAACTTTTGTTTGAAGTTGTGTGAAGAATTATTATTCGCGGAGTATATTAAAACCATATTTTTCAGCTAGAACATGTTTTTATTCAGTTCTACTTGAACATCAGTCACCGAACAATATAATTTTATAAACATCCAGTAACATAGATTATACAAACAATTTATATTAAAATGGTTTCTTATATTAAAACTTGAACTAACTAAATAAATAGTAATACTTAGGAAACAGTGTTTATCTCAAGTCTTGAGATTGTTCGAGTGAAACCGACATACCGTGGGAGTTAGCCAAATAGCTGTAATTAAGTCAAACGAGGCGCCAACTGAAGTTATGTCCGTCTAAAAACGAAACTAGTTACGTAAAATGGCTTAGCTATGTGACTTACAACTTAAGATTCTGGTAGTTTTGTAAGAATATTTTGTTGGTGGTAGAAGTCTATGTAGTTCGACTCTGAATGTCACCACGCCACACCTATTTCTGCCTAATAACAGCAGTGTTAGGCGCTGCTGCGTTCCGTTTTGAAGGGTGTGGTAAAGTAAGTAATACTTTTCCGAGGCGTTCCAGATTAGTCTTCAGCGGCGCATCTGTGGCCGACCACAGGTAGGAATATCTAATCCTATCTGGGGTTGATTACAGATGTTCATGGGTGGCAGTAGCCACTTACCATCAGGTGGACTGCATGCTCGTCTGCTACTCCTATATTTTATAAAAATAAACTTACACCTTAAGGTACTGGTAGTTTTCTGAGAGTATTTTAGTACCTTAAGGTACTGGTAGTTTGACGACCCGTGTGGCGGAGCGGCCACCATACCGGTCTGACGCGCAAAGGGTCCCGGGTTCGATCCCCGGCCAGACAGATATCTAAATGATGAATTTAGATTTCTGTTTCTGGGTCTGGGTGTTTGTGTATTTGTCTATGTGTGTGTCCATGGCACCCACGACACAGGAAATCCTAGTGTGGGGCTGTGAGTGTAGAAAGCGTTTTATTTTATTTATATATTTTGGTGGTAGAAGCCTTTTTGGATTGACTTCGGAGGTACCACCGCTACAATTATTTCTGCAACAATGTCAAGAAACGTCTGTTCTGGTTTTCTAAGTGTGTTAAGAGACATACATTTACGAGCGTTCCAATAGACAGAAAAAATACATTTTTGCTCGATTAGGTGGTGGTAGAAATACCAAATTCTTACTAAAAATACAATATTAAGCGCTGCTTTGCACGTAGGATAGAGACACTTAGAATACCGTGCAACTTAGTCTTAATTCAAGACGCATCTTTAACCGATCTTGGGAATGACTCAATTGTATTTGCGAAATATGTTCTGTGGCAACAGTGTCCACTTCTAATTTAATGTATCCACCACACAATGACAAAAACTTTATATAAATAAAAGCTTTTGGGCAAAAATCAGAGGCACTCTTGAAAAGGCAAATCTAGACATTAGACCTAACCAAATAGTAATTGTCCTCCCTACCTCCCTGTAACTTCACATCTCTACAAAAATTACGAATGGTTTGACTACATAGTACTTGCCTATAACGTATTCCACTATAAAACGCGGATTTCCCCTCACAACTGGAGAAAACCTAGAGCAAAACACCTGCTCTACACGTGAACTCAAAGACAATATTGCCAATTAATTTTCAACGCAAAACACGTGGATTAAAAATACGATAAACTATTTAATCTCGAACAGAAGCCGTATGTCATTAATATCCAGTGTAATGGAATGGCTAATGCCTGTATAATCTCCTAAGGGTTGATAGAACACCGTCGCACTCGTTAACCGTTATATTCAGTTGACGTATCGAAAGCAGAGGATAGAAATATCAGTACTGTTTCGGGCGGCGCGGAGAGCGCACGTGTTGGTCGCGCACTGAAATTATTCCTGTATGGAAACTTAACGTCGCTAATGTAAGGACGTTTGGGTAGATACATAAATTTGTGTGTGTCTGTGTGACTTTTGTGCTGGACGCTTAGTTTGAATCGGATTCTGAATTTGTTTTGATACTTGTAAGTACTTTAATGTTATTATAATTGTTGTAGGTTTTTAACGAGGTAGGTAAATTTAAATTAGGAGTACTTTTTGAAATTAATGGATACACCACTACAAATTAATGTTCTTTTCATTTAATGTAATTAAAAAAAGAGTACGCAAATTAAACAAAATATACATATTGGTAATATTCAAATTAAAATTTGAAAACTACACAACAAGTAGGAAGTAAATTCAGATTGATGTAATTTTAGATATTCGACGTCTAGTTTGCAATATCCGTGTTGTGCTCATAGACTTAGATTTTTTTTCGGACATCCTATATCTATGGTTGCGCTATAAATATTATGACAATTACACGCAAAATAAATATCTTACACCTTATAAATCTTAACTTATGTTTCATCAGCATGAGCTTCCTCCTGAGGTATTCCCGGAACGCTATGACATGGGGCTCTTCAAAAAAGGTGCAAAAAGAGCTCTCATACAAAGTTGGCGATGCATTGGCGACTCCTCTGGTGTTGCAAATGTCCATAGGCGGTGTTGACTACTTTCCATCAGGTAGCACGTCTGCCTTATAGTTAGGTTAAACTATAAAAAAGAAACCATAATCACCACATTATTATCTTTCCTCTGCTGGCCGCGGGTCTCCTTTTTAATTAGATGTTTTTTAATCTAGCTGGGTAGGTGTGTATTAGAACACTTCGAACCACATTACAGGATTTTATAAGGAGCTGATAATTGTAGATATTTTATTTGTAATATTTCCGTTCAACGTTGAAACTAGTGATCATTAATTTCTAATACCGTTAAAAAATCCGTAAGGTACGTGCTTGGGATTTGAACATTGGACCGTTAGTGCCTGAAAATATGACTAAATCGATATATTCGGTTGCTGGTAGCAAGCAATAGTTACATAACTATTTTTTTTTTTGATCCATGAGATGAAGCCCTGGCGATTTTCAACAACTGTAAAGTTACTTTGGACAACATTCTCCTCTTTTATATAACCAAAACTCGCAAATTTTACTTCAAAATACACAACATAACAATTATTTTGCAATAATAAAAAGCAACAATTTTTTACTATTTTTATAAAATATGAAAACAAGGTAACATTTCTATTGACATTTCTATTCTGATCTGAAGGGCGTGTTAAGACAGAGACAATTATTATTACATCCAGGATAAAATCAAGGATTTCACCTATTCTTAACATTAAAAAATAGCAATATCTTTTTGATTGGCTTCAGGTATATAAGCCTATTTTAAACGTAGCTAAGCAAATATTTGTAGATGGCAGAACCCTTTGTGCTTTGAATCTGGCGGCACCATCGCCACATCTATTTCTACTTAATAATAGCAATATTAAGTGCTGCTGTATCCCGATTTGATGGGGGGGGGGGGAAGGGATACATACTTTTCCCAGACGTTCCAACTTAGTCCTCAGGAGTAGCAGCGCATCTGTGAACAACTTCAGGTAGGAATATAATCCTATTTGGGGTTGATTACGATGTGAATGGGCAACAGTAGCCGCTTATCATCAGTTGGTCTGCATGCTCGTCTACTCGTTTTAAATTATAAAAAAGCGCTATTAGCCATAAAGAAGGGCCAGACTTACATACATTCTTTTACTTCTTGATACTAAAGCAGCATTCTTCCTATCAATTTTTTACCGTTATCTGCTTTATATTGAATCAAAGGACAGCTAAACTTCACCTCTAAGCTACTCTCAGGATACAGAAGTATTAGATACAAACGAGGTTAAAATGAATAAAATCTGCAGTAGCCGGGTAAGGGATGAAGGAAATAATATCTTTAATTTAACATTGCTTTTCCAATGTAATACTGGTATTTAGAGCATGGGTAGTTAATGGGGGTGAGATGAGGGGGCTTTTCTATCCAATACAAGGTAAGGAAAGAAAAAATGTTCAAACAGAAAGACCATATTTTAGTTTTTGGCGACAAATTTCAGAGATTGCTATAGCTTTTAATTTAAAAGTAGAACTAGGTATATTACCTAGTTAGCATTCCTTTTCTTTCTTGTTATTTTTTCTTCCTAAAGTAAAGATACTTCCCAAGGGAAAAGAAGTTACCTATTCGTCGCGTATATTTTTTTCACAAAAATAAACTTATTCCCATCATATTTTCGGATGTTTCTTACGCGTGAAACTTACATCATAGTTTCCACGATTTTCCCCATTCGCAAAAACTGTGACGTAGGGTAGATTCCCGATAGCGAATGATAAATCGACAGATTATGTACTTAAGTTCCGTAAAACTAGCCGTTACAAGAGCTTTAATAGGACGAGGGTATTAGGTATTAAGCCTACTTTATGTGGGATAGTTGGTAGAATAGTTGAATTCGTACTAAATGTCTTGGAGCTCGAGATTTCTGTTATTTTGTAAAACCAGAACGGTTTATTTAAATTATACTTTCTAGATAATTTTAGTCTCTGCGTTATTATTGTATTGTTTTCGTTTTAAAGTTAGGATACATTTAAAAAAAAATATTGAATAATGTTTGAGCGAATAATAAGCCATGGTTTTACCAGACTGCGGAGACTAATGTAATACGAGCGTATCATTCTTTGGCACGGCTTGACGGATTATAATTATGAGCTGTTGTCTGATTCGTCTAATTTGTTTGACTTATATATCGTGGGATATATTTTTAAGTGGCTAATTTTTTTTTCATTTTTTTTTAGTTCAGTGTTATAACTGATGCTATAAATATCGCATATCAACGGTATTAAGTAGTCAAACGTAGCGAAACAGGCGTACTCAATATATATTTGCTTCTACATCAAAATTAAGCCGGAGCTGAATAGAACGCTACCTTAATAAGGTATTTACTTCGATCACTAATAAGAACTAGATACACAATCAGCGACAAAAAAACGGCGCGACGAAAAGAGCACCCAAATAGACATTTGGGTGAACAAACCTGTCAAAGTGATAGCTTATGACAGCTAGCTTATGTCGTAATTTTTTTTTTGCTTTTGGTAAGCAGTTTTTAAAAACACCTTTAACAATAGTGATAAGGTTGATTTTGCATTAATTTTAGATTCTGTCGCTTAGAATTTTATAAACACGTTTGACGCCACTTTTGAAGTTCATTTTTGTATGGGATTGTGTATCTAGTTCTTATTAGTGATCGAAGGGTATTTAGGAGAATTGTAACGAAATTTAATTAATTATGTAGCATTTCCCGCATTCCCAACACATAATAATTAGATTGGCGACAGTCATATCCTTGGAATTTGTCTTATGATTTCGTGTTATTTACGATAATGTATTACGTTTACAATTGTATCATATTACTTACTTATCTTATAAAAGTGGAAGACTCCTTCGAGATTTGACTCATGAGGTGCCGTTGTCACACCTGTAACAAGTAAATAAGTAGTAATAATTAAAGTGCTGCCTTCTAGTTTAAATGGTTGTGTAATGTACAGACACTTACCAAGGCGTTCCAACTTAGTTCCATCGTAGGATTATAATCCTTTTTGAGGATGATTACAGATGTCCATCAGATGACTGCATACACCTATTCTACTTTAGTAATACAAAAAAAGTTCGATTTGCGAATCCAAAAATCCATTACCGTCACGTCTCATTAATCTCATAATTTACCTCACTCTATCAATCGGATTTTTTAATTAACCATGGGAACTCCAATCACTAGATGAAGTCGACTGGGTAGTCGATCGAACATTGCTGTTCAAACAAGTACTTGCGAAACACTGAGTGAAGTCGGCTGAACAGTGGATCGATTGGTTGACCGAACACAGTTAATCAAACAAGAACTTGAATAGCAAACAAAAGTAAGACAGATAATGAAGATGTGAGGCAAATATCGATAAGGATTTTGATTTGCACATGTAATTGAATGTGGCAGGACTCTTTGTGGTTCGACTCCGGCGGCACCACCGCCACATCTATTTCTGCCTAATAACAGCAGTGTTAAGCGATGCTGGTTTGAAAGGTGTGATATCGGAGACAAACTTTTCCGAGGAGTTCCAGCTTAGTTTTCAGGGATAGCGGCGCTTTTTTGGTCACCCTCAGATAGGAATTTAATCCTATCTGGGGTTGATTATAGTAGCTGCAAAGGTTCTGAATGTGGATTTCAAGATAAAAATACTTCCATAAGGTGTTTGAATTTAGTTCTCTATCGTAATGTAACACCTGTGACCGACTTCAAGTTGAATTCTCTATTGGGACTTCCCTTCTTCCTCATCCAAGCCTTGGAATTTCATTTTTATCTCTTCTTGGATCTTATTTCAGTTTGCTTCTGCGTTATTTTTTAATTTGTTGAATTTCAAATCACGTTTTTGTATTCTATGTTAACTATGTGCTTTTTAAGACATCATATGTCTATCTATTTCTATCTCCATTCGTACCATTACGCCATCTACGCCATCTACGACCTGACATGTCTAGTTATTAACATTTTTCTAAATAATTCTTTAATAATTTTACTTTAATTACTTATTAGTTATTAAGGTAATAGAACCCTTTGTGGTTCAGCTCCGGTGGCACCACCGTCACACCTATTTCAGCAGTGTTAAGCGCTTCTAGTTCTAGTTTAAAAGTTTGCTGTATTTTGGTTTGGTAAGGGAGGCTTACTTTTCAGAGACGTACTTTTTAATAGGTAGCAACTTCTCAATTGTTTCTAAAATCCAGATGTTCTAAAATTCTATATTAATCAGGCCCGACCCAGTCTAGCCTAGTAGCGTTTTAATCTCCCGTGAAATCGACCGGACGCTAGCTAATGCATTATACATAGCTAACCAAACAGAATAGCATTGGCATACTTAATTCTACAGAGATAGGGCAATATTGATTAACTTGACTGTCCGAGAATAGTTGACTACCGTAGGAGTTGATAAGATTAATAAGCACTAGGATGATAGCAGTATACAATTTATATCTTCAGATTCTGGTAGTCATCGAAATTGAATTTTTAGACACCAAAATATTAAAGTCACACTACCTGTCTTCATGCAGGTGTGCAAAGAACTTTTTAGGGCTTATGTAAGGATTTTCGGCAAAAGACATAAAACACTTTTGGTTACCAAAAGAAACATCACTGTTACAAAGCTGTTTAAAAGCCGTACTTTTAAGATAAATTAATAGTCATCTAGGAATGGCTATTCGAGTCTATCGCCAGATCATGATCTCGTATCATCAAAAGATGTCTGGTAAGACCAATATTGGTCTCCTACGAGTATGTTATTGTTAGGCAGGCAGCTAAAACAGTTTTACGTCCAATTAAAATGGCTCAGCGTTTTATTCCACAATTGTATCAGATATAATTTAATACAGTAAAAATACATACAGTAAAAGCAAAAATCTTTTCGAATATTGTGAGAAGTTATTCTAGAAACATTTCGCCCGTTTATTTAAATTCATGCTCAACAAATTGAATTTCAGTAGCACTTTTTACTATCTTTCTCACTATAACTAATTTATTGAAGCTTTCTTTGAGTTCTACCTAAAGTACTTTCGTTACCGCATTGCTTTAATAAATAAAGTAAAAT
Organism: Epargyreus clarus clarus; assembly: GCA_014595695.2. NCBI lineage: Eukaryota > Metazoa > Arthropoda > Insecta > Lepidoptera > Hesperiidae > Epargyreus > Epargyreus clarus. Next base: position 552,707 of record JACTTY020000094.1, read on the forward strand.
TACCATGTATCATTTCTTAAGTATAAGTATCTATGAATATTATTTATAGGTTCAATCTTTGTTTATAATTAAAGTCGCAAAATTATCATCATTGGATGAAAAATATAGATATTAAGATAGAAAACTTAACGAAGTGTTTTTTTTTTATTTCACCAAACGAACAAGCAATTCTACTGACGTAAATTTGACTTCGCTGCTGATAGCCAACTGTAACATCAAAAAACAAAGATTCCATTTGTCCTCAGAAAAATGTCTTGTTTCTTTTAAACCAGGAATGCATCATATGAAGTAATTGGTACTGCACGGTATTGGTATTATGTATTTATATCAAGCGAAACCACGTGCCAAAGGTAGGGATGAAAAATCCTTAACTAAATAAAGAAGACTCGATGGTAATAGAAAGTGGTGTTAGACTATTTTAGAAGGAATTAGAACATTTCTTCGATACAATATTAAATCTCTTCCACGCGAACTTACGAGGTCAGGCTCAAAAAAGACGATAAAAGAAAATTTTAAAATGTGAAACTTAAGTGCTTGGGTTATTTCGTATTAGGCTTAACATTTTATATTTTCACTAAAGGTGGTTTTATTTGGATCTGTCTAAAAGCTTTTGAATATTGTTTTTGACAATGTAGAAAAGCAGGTTTTAAGTTTAATACAGTGTTAGGGCTGGCTACAGCGTTCGTAGGATTGATAAAGGAAGGGGAAGAAAAGTATTTAAAGGAGAGCACGGCGAAATAAAAGGAATACAGGATTTCTGAAAGAGAGAAGCTGTGAATTATGATTCCTACTGCTTAGAGCCCGTTGAAGGAGCTAGTTAGGACGGGACTATGAAAAATATAGTACAATGTAGTGTTAAATGATTAACGACCCTACCCTATGTATTACCTTGTGCCTTCGTTTTAGATTTCATTACCTATAAACTTAAGGTACCGTCCGAAATACTTATGTATTAGTAGGTATTGTGCGGCATTTCCTCCTAACCCTTTACAGATAAATAAGTCTAAAAAAATTATGATAGTTTCGATTTACCGATACGATTTTGAAACAATGTGGTGAAGTATGGTCCAATAAATAATCATTATCATCAACCTTTTGCTCACCCGCTTGTCATGGTCTTGTCTTCATTGTCTTAAATGGGTTTAAACCAATCTAGGCCTAATAATTCTTCATGATAGTTAATGCTTTCCAGGACTTATGGAATTTCACATCTATAAAACATTACGAAAATATTTCAGTTTTTGGTTGCTTAAAGATTTTTTACCATTCACCTTGTTTACAGATTTATGTCAGAGATCTTAACACGTGTTATAGATCACACTCGTAACACGTCGAGAAATGAAAAGTGAGTTTGCGAAAAGTATCTCATTTTTATTATTATTGTTCGGTCACCGAAGTTTCGTTTCGAGGAATTTACGGAAGGCTTATCTCAAGTCTGACAACAAATAGGAAATATCTTTTAAGCTTTGTTTCCAACTTCGGAATTAAGGTCGGGTTATTTGACACGTTTTATCAAAGAAGTTTATAATATAATCCCAGTTCTAAAATTACATTATGTTTATCTATATTTGGGAATTAAAAAGTATAACATAATAACAATTTAACAAAACACAACCTTGTTAAACATAACAAATATTTTTTAGACGTTAATATTTTTCTTTCAAAACATTTTACTAAAAACCTCGTCGCTACGATAGTCCAATTCTTCGTTTCAGGATTGCAGTGAAATGTAACTTGAAAAAACATGAAAATGTCACTACCGTATCTCTTGCTGTGTCAACAGCATGTCTGGGGTCATATTATGTTTTTTGTTTTAAAAATAATATAGTAAATATCATGCAATTAATTTGATGGTTCGGTCACCGTCTTATTGTAAATCAAGACCAAATAAGATTGGAGTTTTAACTGATGTCAACCAGTTGAAATGTAGATGAAGATGTAATGTGTTGAAGATCCTCATTTTACTAAATTGCAAATAAGTACAAGACAGAGGTAACATTGCTGTTATGTGGTAGAAATAGTAAGAGAAACTTTAGTGCTGTAAACGTCAAATTATTTTGGTGTGCTAAGGAAGACATAATTGTTCCGTTTCATCAGGTCCTCACGGGTAGTAACTCATCTGACCGATCTTAGGTCTAATTTGTCTATCTGGGGTAGATTATAACTATACATGATCATGGCAATCGACAGTTACTTCCAGATGGACTCCATAGTTGTTAACTATTTTTACATTATTATAATAAGATAGATTTCAACATCTTTACACAAAAATGTATGGCCTTTCGATACACAAATCTTGAAAGAACAGTGTAAGACTTTTCTCTATTTTTGTATTAAAATGTGTTCTGTACTGGAGAACAATGCCTCGAGCGCAGTAGAGTTGTATCGAGTATCAGTTTAAATCTACCGGAAAACAATACTTAAATCTTTCTTTGTAGCTTTTTGTGTGGAAAACTCGAAATGCTCGGCAGTATAATATATTTTCTATCCAATCGGACAAATATCAGACTCCTTTATTTTATTAGTAGACATTTTGATTGCTAGAGATTGCTTTTTTATTTATATTAACCGTCTTCTCGAAGATATGAACGACGGAAATAAGATGTACTGCTCGCGACCGTCACACCTTTTTCAAGTGTGGAGTAGTCTTGCGTTTTTTACCCGACTGCCAAGGAAGGGTTATGTTTTTCGCGCGTATCTTGTATGTTTGTCTTTCTTTATTTGATCCGATCTAACAGACGGCTGGATGAATTTCAACAGTTAAGGTCTCATTATATTTGTCTCAATGACCCGAGTGTCCTTAGATAGGTGTTAGTAAAAAAAAAATCAAAATGGCGGATTTTTGGCGCGAAATAGTAACACATTTAAAAAAAAAAGTTAACCGAACCTATCGAGTAGGGTATCAAATGAAAGGAAATTAAACGGAGATTATAAAAACATATTTGTATATATATAAAACAGTAAGGTGATTGACTGACTGACTAACTAAATGACTTTTTCATTTTTCAGAAATCAAAGTACAGCCTAAACCAAGGACCTTACAGTTCTGAAATTTTGCACACAGGTTCTCTATATAGCTTGAATAAGTATTAAGAAAGGCCTTTTGGAAATTCTACCCTTAAGAGGGTAAAATAGGGGAAAACAGTTTTTTTGAAATCCTTTAATTTTGAAGCAACTACTATAAAATTTTGTATTTGGCTTTCTGGATACGAACAAGGACGCACTTATTTATCCCCCTCCGAAAAATCAACCCCGTAGAGGGTAAAATAAGGGTTAAAAAATTAATTTGAACAATCGTCAATTTTGAAGCAAACTCTATGAAATTTTGTATCAGGCTTGTTGGATAAAAATAATGAAATTCTACCTCTAACGCGGTATAATAATGACCGAAACTTTGATTTACTGAAGTTATATATTTTATAGACCGTAAATAGTGATTTTTTTCGCGAAATAGTAACACGTTTTAAAAAAAGTTAATCAAACCTATCAAGTAGGGTGTCAAAATAAAGGAAATTAAGAGGAGATTACACATACATTACATAATATATCTTATATATAAAATTCTCGTGTTAGTTACCGTACTCCTCCGGAACGGCTTCACCGATTTTCATTAATTTTTTATACATATTCAGTAGGTCTGAGAATCGGCCACTAACTATTTTTTTTACACCTAAGTGATAAGGGTTGTTCATCCTTAACATTTTTTTATTTATATGGCAACACAACGTTTGCAGGGTCAGCTAGTACATATATACTCGTATATACACATCGAGATGACTGTCTGACTAAATGAGTGAGTTGCTGTGCCAGAGATCAACGCAAAGGGAAACCGCTGAACTTAAGCGTGCTGGAATTTTACACATAGGTTCTTTATTAGCGTAAATGAACACTACGAGGATAAAATAGGATAATATTGTTTGAACATCTTTTGTTTTTATTTGGCTTTCTGGATAAAAATAATGAAATGCCTATTTCACTGCTTTTGGAAATTTTACTTCAGCCTTTTTGGTGCAGTCGGGTTTTTTATTTTTTAAATTAATTACTTGTGGGATGGTGCAAATGAAAATAAAATTATTACAAAGGGTGTGGATGCTAGCTGATTTAGTAGCAACGTATCTGGGGTCAGCTTCAAGTTCAAGAAACACGGGTATATATGGAGATATCCTTAGACGGCACGGCTCGGTACGGACGGCAGTGATCACTTATTACCATGCACATTTGATAGTTAAAAAAAAGAGTGGTGGTGCCGCCAAATTGCGAAGTCTTCACCCAACTTTGATACTAAAACTTTAACTTAATATTTTGGTACTGTCTATTAATTTTAATAAACAAATCATATTTCAATAGGAGCATTCAGGGTGGAAACTATTTACCCAAAACCCAGTTACCGAAATTATGGGACCACGCGTCTGTTCCACGGATTAACCGGCTTTTGTTAATGTAGTACATTTAATTGGGACTCTATTATTGCGTATACCACCGGGCTCTATTATTTTAACGCACAATAAAATTTAATATACGGTTGTGTGACCAATAAATAATTATTATATAATATTAAAAGCTAAGGATTATTTTGTCCCCAATGCTATGACTGTGTATTAACCATTTATAAGCTTTTAGTTTTGTTAAGTGAGTTTTGGACTTCATCTTATATATAAAATTCTCGTGTCACAATGTTAGTTACCGTACTCCTCCGAAACGGCTTTACCGATTGACACCAAATTTTTATATGCATATTCAGTAGGTCTGATTTCGGTGGCACGTCTATCCCGATGACAAGGCTCGATATATTTCTATTTTACCAACATTTTCATATTCTGTTAGCGTTGCGACTTCTACACGCAAAGTCGACTGAAAAACGCTTAATGAGTTCCAAGCCTTATCTTCTCACTAACTTCAAAGCAAAGGTAGAAGAAGCTAGTATTTGTAACCGATGGTAATTTCTAGGTAACTGGCGCTAAGACCACCTTATATCCCTACACACATGCTCATATACTTAATACGTAGCACTCTGCCTTCGGACCGGCGAGGCATTAATTTGAGGTCGGTTCACATGTGCATGCTGTAATTGCTTGCCGAATGCATGTTGTCGTCTAGACATAGGATTCGGCTGATTGTGTTGTGACTGGATGTCGTTGCCATTTTATGATATAAATCGAAAACTTCTTCGCAACAATCCGCCATTATGTATGATGGCATGATTATATTTGAAAAAATGCAGTATGCATAATTTTTTTTTATAATATAGAAGTAGCAGACAAGCATGCAATCCACCTGGTGGTATATGGCTACTACCGCCCATGGACAACTGTAATCGATCCCTGGTAAAATAAGTAAACCTGAGGTCGGCCATGGTTAGGTCGCTACCCCTGAGGACTAACTTGAAATGCCTCGGAAAAGTATGTATCCTTTACCATATACCATTTACGTGCACATGCAAAAGAAAATATACACTACCGTAAATAACACTATCAAGATGCGACTCACTCAAAAACATAGACAGATTCATATTAACTACCTAGGTATTTCATGAAACAACCACTTATTATAAATGCATGAAATTCATTTAATTATTCGTTATTCCTTTTTTTTTGCCCTGTTACCCGAGTTAAAGGTACCCGACGCCATGGGAATGACGCCGGTTTATGTGGGATTTTTACCGCACTAAAACTCCCCCGGTGGACGTCCTCAGCGTTTGGTGGAGAACTCCGGGATCTCCAACGGAACACAACCGGAGTCCTCCTACCGTGATGCCCTTTTTTTTCTATCAGGCTCTGCCCTGGGGGGAGCAATTTACGCTCCTCTCACATACCCTGGTAATTACAGCGATATGCGACCACACAAACCGCTGTCCTTCCCGGGGTCGCTTGCTGCACGGTTTGAGCTCCCACTCTTACCGCCCGTAACCCCGGAAGCCCCTTTTAGGCGCCTCTTACGACAGGCAGGGGATACCGTAGCCCTATTCTGGTCCCGGAACTACAGGGACAAATTATTCGTTATACCTATCATCCATATTTGGTAAATTTATAAATAATATTTTGCACAAAAATACTGAGTATGGCCGAGGGAAAGTCATAGCTCAGAAATTATTTATACTTTACGGTGTAATAGATTTAAATTCGTTTCCGTACAGACAATAAATTTTATAGCGAAGTGCAAAAAGTACAACAGGAGCGATGTAAGATTTATAGTACTGAAACGAAAATAGGTTTTTGTTTTATTTATTAGCAACTACTTGTGTAATTTGTTAAGAAATTAAACGCTTAAAAGATTTATTTCACTTTTATTCTTTTTGTAGATGCAGAAGAAATAGCAGACATTTCTCTAGGTACCATAGTTGTACCTATCTAAGAATGGTAATATAGAATAAAAAGTAGTTATAGCCTGGTGGTTAAGAAGCTCGGCCCCTTGATCGAGGGGTTCGAAGTTCAAATCCCAGGCACGCACCTCCGATTTTTCAAAGCTAAATGCGTATTACAAATTAATTATCACTTATTTAAACGGTGTAGAAAAACATCGTGAGGAAACCTGCATAGGTATCTAACAAACCTTTAAAAAATAAAGTTTTCAAAGGTATGTGAAGTCTACCAATTCGCACTTGGCGAGAGACTATGTGGACTATGGCCTAATCCTTCTCATTCCGAGAGGAGCCCGTGCCCAGCAGTGACAGTAATGGGTTGATGACGATTATCTATTCTCACTACCCTAGATTGTTAACAGATTAACTATAACAATATTAAATACTATGCGTGATGCTTAATCCAATTACTCAGTAATTTAATTAATTGAAAAACAAAGTAAGCATTTTACTTTTTCTGTTTGGTTTTCAGGCGATAGATTTAAAACAAAGCCGAGAATAGAGTGGAGTAAAAGATTTGTAGCTCCGAATAGGAATAGTTTTGTTATTTGTTCACGTTTTCTTTAGACTTTTTTATTTGTAACGAGTTAGCAAGCTTTAGAGCACTTTGTGTTTATAAAGTTAGACTTCCTTGTAGTTATATCAAACGAATACTCTACGTCTTACAGGTACATACAGTTTCCCTGATGATAGTTACTCTTTTAACTTTCATAACATCACCAATATTGTGATATCATCATATACGAATATAGAACGACGTAGGTGATAAATCGGTAACATTATTAGTAATCAGTGAATTTAGCATTCATTATTAGAAATATATTGACTGAAAAGGGAGTAATGACGTCACTGTCAAAATTTTAACGAATTTAACGATAACTCAATGTTCAAATCCGTCAAGCCATTAAGCCTGTAAGGCGTAACAAAGAATTAAACATTAGTCTCCACAATTAGGTATAATTACAATGTGTTACTGACTCTACTCTCCAGTAAATAAAACACATAGTAATCATTGCATTCATGGACAATGCACATACATTTTGTATTCAACCCCAAATGTGATTAGATTCCTACCTGAGGTCAACCACAAATACGTTGCTACCATTCTAATAAAATTGGAACCTCGTGAACCTGTCTCTTGTCTTTATATCAGTAGAAGCGCTGTTTTATTGTGAACACGTTGATATAGGGTTGTCTGCAAAATGAAAATTAATTTTTCAAAAAATAATTAAAATTATCCTGTCCAGGATTTTTTTAGCAAACCCATTTTTAATGTATTACCCAATGTACTAATTTCATCATAAAATGAGTTTCATTCTATTATCAGCTCGGTCCAGTTCGATTTAGCTTCGGATCTTAGACCATAACTAACGACATTAAATGCCATTGTGTGTCACTAATATATGATATTTAATAAACAATATATTCATTGTTTCGCTACATTTCGACCTTAACCCTTTACACCCGAAGATTTTTTTTCGCAATTTCCGATTCAAAACGTTTATTACGGCTTTTTATATAGCTTAAGGGATCCACAAAAAATACGAAAAAAAATCCAGAGTTTATACGTAATCCAGAAATCGACCCGCACGATCGTGAGTCTCCGGTGGGAACTGTCACACTCACGATCGTGAAAATTGCAAAAAAAATTAGTTTTTTATCAAAAAATATTAGAAAATTAAAACAATTTGGAGATATTTAACATCACTGTCTTTATTTTCATTAGTCTTTATAAAAAATCTGTCTTGGCAATGAAACCTAAACTACGTAATTCTATGAAAATCAACATTCTTTTTTCTTCCGTTATTGCCTCCGTCTTAAATCCAGGTCTCCAAGGCGTAGGTATTCTTGGCTAGGGAATACATCCAATGATAATGCAGATGGAGAAAACTTTAGCCATATCTATTGCAATTAAATTAAGTTTTCGACCGGTTCTTCTTAGATAATATAAATTTGTACATCTGGTTTCATATCAAGAGCCTCATAATTAAAATATTAGGAAAAATATTTCTTTGGAAACTTTACTGGAGATGTTGGTAGGGATGTGTAGACCTCTTCAAGACAGAAAACGTATTCTTTTCCAAGCTATTTTTCGATGTGTTGGACGTGAAGATGCTCGGCGGCGAGAAATTTCTAGGGATGATTTTAAAGTAGATGGTTGAGGTTCAGGCTCAAGTTCCAGATCCAATTTTAGGTCAGTTTCTATTTGAGGGTCTGCATGTGCTTCTGGGTCTGTTTCAGGGCACAATTCTTCAAATTGAAACTCTTCTAATCTATTTGGTTGAAGCTCTTCACTTTCATGAAGATCTTCAATGTCCGATACATTTCTCCTCACCCCGCACTGGTAAAATCTGATCGTCATTTAAATGTACCCCTAAAATTGAAACAAACAAAATTGATATTGACGAAACTTACACATAACTGGTAATAGCAATAAAAGCATTTTCATCAAACGTTATTCTGCACCAACAACCGTAGGCACACGATCGTAACAGTTGAAATTTGCAACCTAATTGTATCTAAATTGCAAGTTAATCGAATAAACTACTAAATTCCACGTATTTAGTGTTCTTTTAGCTTTCAAATTAGCTATAATTAATAATAGATACTAAACATTTAATACCAAAAATAATTATATACCTGTGACAGTGCGCGGGTCGAAAAAATCTGCCATCTTTGGACGAGTCCCTAGCACAACTGACCGCCTGCACCCCGCTCACTTAGCCGGTAGCACGTGCGATACTCTCCTCACGATCGATCGGCATCGGTTGCGTTTCGAAAAATAAGAAGCTATCACGTGGGATTTTTTTTAAAGTGAAACTCACGCTCATATCATCTCGGGTGTAAAGGGTTAAATAGTGTAAATTGTATAACGTAGATCTGGGCTATAGTGAACATTGTTAAATTTCGACCTGTGGTAGATATTTGATAGACAGTTTATTAATAACAGGCTTTAATAAATCGATTATAGATTCTAATTATAGTATTTGTTTAGTCACAACACTAATAGATCTTATTAAATTCCGAGTATAAAACACCGCCATTTTAATTTTTAAGAACAACAATCAGCATTTCGTCTTATTTTGTCTTAAATGGAATCCCCGTTCAAAACAAATATTCTGATCGACAAACGATGTAAAAAAATCAAGAAATCATTTTAATATTACTTTCATGTTGACGCAGTAGTAAAATCAGTACCAAGAATGTGCATTCTTCTTTAACTCCAAATCAATAACTACAACGTTCAACAAATGTACCCACGTTATTGGCTTATATATGTACGTGCAAGCTGCGCTTAAACGGAATGTTCTGCGAGGCGTGGTCTGGCTTTTTTAGTCTGTGTCCTCGAATAATTTCTCCAAAGTCAAGCCTCCCTTTAGGCTCCGAACAATTCCACAGATTACAGAATACAATACAAAACCTCAACTTTGAATTCCAATCCAATATTTCAAGTCAAGGTATTGTTTCAAGCTACTAGTTCCCACGAAATAACAATGGATAAAATATTGGAGTTATAATTACGTTGCGAGAAGTAATTAAATTTTACTTTATACATTTCAATTTACATTTTGAATATTTAGACATGAAATATTAAATTATTATATCAATGTGATTTGAAAATGATGTCGTGTAAGTTTTTGTTATCGTCGTTAACACGAAGCTTGGATATTAACGATATCGCATTTTATAATAGTACTTTAAAATAATAAGTCAGTCATTTGATTACTATAGTTCAGACACAGATGCAGTGGGGATGGTATCATGGGGGCGCTCGAGTTAACAGAGAGCAGCATTCTGGTCGGAGACTTCAGCAAGAACAGTTTAATAACGGGGATATAGTTATAATACCTCTAATCACTAGTGTGTACTTACTTACGTGTTATTGTAATATCATTACTTCGTACCTTATATATGGCTATATTTATACGTGACTACCTTCAAGAAGACGTTGATTATATTTTATTATTTTATTAGCTCTTTGGTGTGGTTTGAATAAAAAAGTTATTGAAAAATATAATTTTTGTAATCAAAGTGGCGACTGGCGACTTTTGTACTACTGTCATATTACTTACATATTGTTATGTATATAAAGCGAGAGGTAAATAGAGATTTGTCCAACACACAGCCGTGCGTTTTGATACATGGTTTGATATATTCCAGAAAAATTAACGGGTTGCACTTCGGGAGTGGCGGTAGAAATGAAAACTTTGAAACCTAACCTGAATAGGGTATTTGACAGGTCTTGGGAAAGTGTTTTATTATTTATATACCTGTATCAGAAACTCCTTTCATTGCTCTTTTTTTCGAAATAAGGTATATTAATTAGCAAAAAACATAATCTATTACGTTAAGCGGAACGTCGTGCAAACAGTCGGTCATTTGACATGCTTCGTATATCACCTAGTGACGTCACTGTTCTTCAGAGGATAGCAAAGGATAGTAGAGGCATTCTTCAGAGGATAAACCTTGAAAGTTGTGTAGCTTTTATAACATTTTGAGAAATATACACTTAATAAAATCGAAAAATACACACCTTACATACAGACATTTAATGTTTACAAGTATGTGACGACGTGAAAGAGGAAGTTTATTCCACATTACGAGTATGCACGTACGCTGCTGTTATAACTACGCTACTATGTTCTGATTTGAAAGATATAGTCAGTCTTGTTGCTACACGCATCTGAGCTGACGCGAGAATTTAGCCAAGTTAAATATTATTATGTTAATGGACGACAGTGACTATTTACTACCAAGCGGATAGTGTACCTAATGATTACTTACTTTGATTTTATCAAAAAAAAATATCAAATTCTGATGTTCAAAGGATTATTCAAGTTTGATAATTTAATAAAATGTAAAAAAGACAATATTTAGTTAGGGAAAACATCATTAACTTACAGTGCAAATATAAATACTGTAACTACTGTGCTTATCATCTTTACCAAATAACTTATCTAATATCCAAAATACAATATCTTATGCCCTAGTTTCGACCTCCAATCCTCCAACTCAAATACTAATAGAAAATCTTGATTCTAATTTCCAGTCTGAAATTGTACGAGAAACAAATAGTTTTACATTAATATTGAAGGTAATTTTGACCGTTAATAAACGTCAGAGTTAATGTTTACAACGCCCTCTATTGTTGTCTGACATAAATTAGAATCGAATATTCTATCGATTTAATTGTCCTGTTATTTGGTTATCATATTTTCACGCCAAATACAAGTATTTTATTCAAATTATTGTTTTAACATTTGACTAGACAGTCAACTAGACCAGTAGGACTACCATGAGTTTACAAAAGTATTACTCGCTAGCGACTGCGTAAAATAAATGTATGAAAAATTGTACAGCGCCTCTGGTGGTTACTCGTAGAACTAAAATCCGTAGTGGCGTAACTCGATACGTAAAATACCTATCGAAATCAAATCGCTAGCGAATGTCATTATGATCTATTGCCATACAAATTCGGTCCCATGAGTCATTAATTTGACAGCCGTTGTCAAGAAATACCGTAACGATAGTAGTTATGTTATTCACTAGCAAAATGACAATAGTTTTCTATTTACAATTTCTATAGTGGCGTTTCTATGCCAAATCATGGTAGTGCTACTGATCGTAAGTGATCACATGTGTCTGAATGAAATACAAGAAACAAATTAAGTTGTTGAATTTCATTGTTACAAGAGAGTTTCAAGTCTATGAAAAAAATGTAATAACACTTCAGAACTTAATTAGCACAGAAAACGGAATTTGTCTGCTTTTTGAAATATCTGAGCAAGATAATAAAACTAGATTCCCCGAAAAATATTCTAGGATGAATTCTGATTTATATTACACCCATTTTAACGTCCTTCTCATGAGGTCTTTCAAATGTACCATATTCAACTCTGCCACAAACGATAATGCTTTCAAATAGAACATTTGCTTCAGGTACAAACAAACCCATCTTCATATCTACCAGAAACATTTTTCAAACTTGTAACCTTCCCAAAATCTATAAAAATATAGATTTTCAAACGGTACATTTACAAATCGTTGTAAGCCGTAACACAATAGCTATGGGTCAGTGGAACGTTATTCGTCAAAGGTCCATTTTTCAATTTTGATGCATGACTTGTCATACATGCAATGCAATCTAACTGTAATAGGACCGACACGGATTTGTTTGAATTCGAACTTTGACATCTGTGGATTGATATGCGTTTATGATATACTGGTCTTTTGTCATCGGCTGACATTTTTAGAAATAAATAATATAGGCACATGTGGCAAACTAGTGTGCAGTTCACCTGACGTTAAGTAGCTACTGCTAGTGATGGAAATTTGTAACCGACCTTAAGGTTGATCTGAAGGTGGTAGGACCTGAGAGGTTCGACTCCGGCGGCACCACCGCCACACCGACTTCTGCCTAATAACATCAGTGTTAGGCGCTGCTGTGTTCCGTTTTGAAGGGTGTGGTAAGGGAGACATACTTTTCCGAGGCGTTCCAGCTTAGTCCTCAGGGGTAGCGGCACATCTGTGGCCGACCTCAGGTAGGAATATCTAATCCTATCTGGTGTTGATTACAGATGTCCATGGGTGGCAGTAGCCACTTACCGATGGACTGCATGCTCGTCTGCTACTCTTATATTATAAAAAAAATGAAACTTGATAGATAGATTCACAATGTATCGACTTCTATCTCTACCATTAGTTAAATATATAAACTGTTTGCGTTATATCCCAACAAACCACCAAAAGACTTATAAGTAGTATAGATATGATAAAATAAAATAGAATTGGAATAGCAAAAACACAAAAGATTCCATTTACAAATCTAATAGTATTACATCAAAGGAAAATCGTATTCGGAATCCGAATTACGCAATTGGAAACCTCCTACACGTTTTATCTGAAACCTACATCTAGAATAGCTGGTAAGCCCTCAGGTCCTGGCGCAAGGTCCGTAAATTCGAATAACGAGTCTAATAGCCCTGTTACGTCATGGTAGCGGCGATTGGGGTTAAATATTTGCGTAGGTGGCGTATGTGGTAAAAGGTTTTGAAGTACTGACTAAATTATAATTAAAAATAAACCTTACATAAAATGTTCTTTTAGTTTTTTTTTTAATATCGGCGTGATTATTGCATTGTGCACTGTGACAAAATCTACTCGATAAGTCTATATCATTTTGCTTGTGATCTTTCAAGTCACGGGACATGCAAGAACTTTCACAAGGGGGGAAAAATGTTGGGACGCCTCCTATATGTCCCTTACCACATCTCTCAAACGAGGATACAGCAGTGCTTAATTTATTAAGCGCGCTATTTTTATAAGGCAGATACAGACGTGGCTTTAGTAGAACTACAAAGGATTCTACTACTCCAACTCAAAAATTATGAAAAAGTCGGGAAAAATTACAATTATTATTCATTTTCAAAACCTCACACACTAACTTTGAGATCATATAATATGCTTGAAAAAAAACCTTTGTTTCGGTAAGGAGTAAGTAAGATCGCCTCATGTGCCAGTTACGCCACAACAAAGCACCACCACCGGCTACTAAGGCAGAAAAATATCGGTCACCGCCCATAGTCTGACAAGTTATGTTACACTCGTAATCTTGAATTACGGCATAAATTTCTTTCCCTACCTTGTAAGATCATTTGTTAAGGCCTGATGCAGTATATTATTTCGTGTATTACAAATGGGCGGATGTGGTACTATTAATCATTGGAATGTGTCTGTAATTTGTTATATCTGGTTTTGTGGCTTTCGCTTGTGGTTTGTATTAATGAAATATAATATTTATTATAGAAGTTCTCTTGGATTGCGGTTGTGGCTATTGGTTATAACTCAGTAATGCTTATGGTGTTTTTCTTTTCACGCGTGTTTTCGCCTGCATGCGTGTCTTACCCACACTGAAGCCACTTGTACCCTTCATTATATTTATTTCTTGTAATGCATGCCACACACACGTGTAGGTCACTAAAATATTGCAGTGAGATAATTCCGTGCGTGTGGGACACGCGTGTCAGAGTAGACCTGCGTGACAAGAAAAAAGCAAGGGCAAGAATAGAACTCGTTAGTATTTTAATATTTTTTATAACTCAGTTCAATAAATGTTATAAATAGCAGCATTTCAATTGCTTTATTGTTGTTGTAAAATGCCTTAAGAAAATTGTGTAATAGCTTTTCTTGAACGAAATATCTCATTATTTTCTGGAATAACGAATTAAAGAGACTCTACTATTAAAGTAATTTATAAATAAATATTACCAACAATGCATGTTACAGTGAAAGGAATAGCGACCATAGTCCATTCGTATGACACGACAATTTGAAAACATCGATATTTTAACAATAAACTGTACACAAGCAAACACCGATTGAATTTTATTGGATTAGATTGGGTTTTATTGGGTCGGTTTGTTTGTTTAATTCCTTCGTATTGACTGTGAATACAACGGGTTGATTTTGCATGAAGCAATGCGCGGGTTGTTTTGTGTGAAAAAAAATACATGTGTGATATTTTATATTTCTATGTTTGATTTCTTATTAAGATATAAAATTTCAATTATTTATATGTAAAGTTAATAATTATTTTAAATTTTGCATGCAACTTCCTTAAAAAATATTTTACTGATTTCCAATCTGTAAAGGCTACAAAATGTGTAATTATTTTCTTATTCGAACTTTTGTTAAAAGGACTATCCGTAAGGCTGATAAAATACCCCTTAAGCGAAGCTTTCGAATGTATACTTACATGGTAGCAACGCTTTTGGCCAACCTTATGGGCATTTAAAACTTTGTTTGGAATTAATTAAAGACATCCTTAAAAGTACTTGTCACCATCTGAAACAAATAAGCATATACATTTGTTATTTCAATATCATAAATACATCACAGTTCACAGTTCACATAAATACAAGTTCACACAAATCAAGAAAACTGACCATATTTCTAAATGCAACGTTTATTAATTCGCAAATCAAGGAAAATATAATTTATTCCTGCGTACATTCTATAAGACGTGAGTAAGATGTTGTAATATATCAAAAGCTCTTTGAAACCAGCGTCTGCACCCTCGTCTCGAAACCCTTATACCTAGGCGGACAAATGAGCGAAGTTACCGTTTGACGTCAAAGATATCATAATACTACAGTACAGAAGTTTGCGCTATCAAGGAATATAGCGCATTAATATTAATATATTGTTAAAATCATGCATATTAATATTCTTGAAGTGAGCCTCGAGGTTTGTACACCTTAAACTTGGCTGACACGCTGCCGTGTGTCTTTGTTATCTGATCTTCAAAGTTAAGCAACGTTAGGGGCTGGGTGACCTATAGTAACTAAACATACCGCTTCCATGCATCAGAGGGCATGCTAAACTCGATCCTGGTTAGTGCAACAGTCGTTGAACCTTATTAGAGATCCTATGGCCGGTTTGGAAACATTGGATACGGTTTGCCCACTATCCTGTATCGTATTTCGGTAATTCGCATTGGACAATTGAAGTGGAATATCTTCCAAGCCCCAAAACTGCGGAGCGTGTCTCATGCGATACGTTTGGGCTGCTGATGATAATGAAAAATATTACAATATTTAAATTATAAAAGTGCCGTTTGATTTCGGCATTGAATAGCACCACTTTTTCCGTAGACGTCGTAGGAAATGACAGAATTGAACCGGTAATAAGTAACAAGGATTAAGTTGGATAGCCTCAAATAAGAATGTCTCTCTTAAGAGATTGATTGGATTGTGGTAAGCCACACCCTTCAAATCGGAACATAGCAGCACTTAACACTTCTATTCTTAAACAGATATAGTCGTGGCGGTGGTGTTTCCGAACCATAAAAGGTTCCATTAATTTTAAAGTAACATTAAAGTCAAGCTGTGGACTTCAGATGAATATAAATACAACGTCAAAAGGTCTCCAAATAAATAAGTACACGTTAGAAGTTAATTTTAGAGGGCCAATATTCGGACTGAAAACAAAGGTTGACCTTTCATGAAGCGTGTATGAACGTGTGGGTCGGCTACGCAATTATACGGGTAACGAATCACATGCGGATACGGTCAGCAAAACATCCATCTTAAGAACAACTATACTTTTTGATGATGTTTTCTTCCGCTTTTATTGAAGGTGGTACAACCCATTGTGGTTCGACTCCGACGGCACCACCGCCACACCTATTTCTGCCTAATAACAGCAGTGTTAGGCGCTGCTGTGTTCCGTCTTGAAGGGTGTGGTAAGGGAGATATACTTTTCCGAGGCGTTCCAGCTTAGTCCTCAGGGGTAGCGGCGCACCTGTGGCCGACCTCAGGTAGGAATGTCTAATCCTATCAGGGGTTGATTACAGATGTCACTAAGAAGTTAACTAAAACCTTTTAATAAAAACCGACTAATGATGCTAACTGTACCTAGGGGAGATATCGAGGCACGATTCCATGAAATTTGAACTTCGTACGATATTTTATTCATGCACTAACACAATAGAGAATGTAATGGCCTAATGAGCACGCCCGTTTGTTTTGACCGACACGCAACCCTTCCGATTGCTGATGAGTTCGTGCCTCGTAGGTTTTATTTTGGCGATTACGAAGTGAATAATTGAATGTCAGGCGTTATGTTTTTTAACTTGTATGTAGTTAAATGGTAATTGTGGTGGGATTTATAAATTGGCAACTGTTTAAGAAATTTTTAAAGTAAAATTTTTGTACGAGTAACATTTGTTTGCCTTTTTTCATTCATTTTAACCTTTGTTTTTATTACCTATAAATAATATTGAAGAAGTTATCTTTATTTTATCTTTCTTTTCGCATCTTTGTTTATCGTAGGTTTTTGACCGTAATGTGATTATTAAAAACTAGTCATCGCCTGCCTTTTGAGAGAAGACCCATGCCAAGCCATGTTATAGTTATAAGTTCTTCTAATTCATAATCTAAAATAACTAAACTATAAAAAAATGCTTTCCTAACCGTACTAAAGTGCAGATATCGAAGCATGATTCCATAAAATGAATACCATGCAATATTTTGTTGGTGATGGAATAATTGAATGTCAGGCGCGAATTTCATTATATAATTCTCAAGCACAGATATTACTATGTCGGAATTCTCATGGGATTTTTGGAGTGTAGGTTTTTTCACAATGTTTTCCTTAACCTTTATAGTGATCATATTTTTTTTAATGCGCAGCAGATTCTTAAAAATCTGAGGTGCCTGAGTTCGAACTTCGGATCTCCCGATTGAGAGTCCAAGTTTCAAACACTGGACTATCATGGCCTTACTTATCTAGATTAATGCCTTAATTTTAATATTTCCACGAAACAAATCAGGGTAATATTTAGGTATCTATGCACCATTGAAGTTTCAAAGATATAGGAGTACAAATATCACTTGCCTCAGCGCCTTGGATGACATCGTTAAGTGCAACAGTGGAACTAAATGTCCCTTGTTAGGTGTTAAATATTGATCATAATAATTATGTCATCGAAAATTATTTTCCTTTGACTAACAGCACAAAATAGTGGAATATTCAAATTATTTGATACTCACTGATATTCGACTGAATAAACAGATTTATAGAGGTTTGTACAGGGTTTTAGTTTCCAATTAACACCCATTTCTAGAAATATCCAAAAGCTTAGAGGGATTCTAAGCTTTTGGATATTGGTACTGCAATTATGCATATATCCAATAGGTTTATCCGAATATATTCAATACATGCGTGAATATCATAATTCTTATTCATTTTATATTTCATCTCTTTCAATACACAGCTCAGTTTGAAATATATATTTCAAAATAACCTTTAAAATATTTCTCGCAAAATGTATCCAAAAGGATCTCATCATTTCATCGACGTTGAAATAACGAAAATCCCTTAATTTTGTCTACACCGTGTGAGTTTCATTAAAACGTTCTTGGAATAATTACTGAAATCCGCTGTTGCTAGCAAAAACTTGCTCAATAGTTACGTACGTTAATTAGTTCTAGTGCTCTCGTATTTCAATACCTTTGTGCAGGTTTTAAACATTTTCGTATAAACTCGTATGCTGAATAAAGAGCAATTAAAATGTTTGCGTATGTTAGTTTTAGGTTAGAGTTTCATATTGCTCATTGAAATTAACCTAACTTACTCTAACCTAAATCATATTATAGAGAATTATTGAGTTTCTAAACATTATTATTATTACTTAAGAAGATTGTGTTTAGTCTGTAGTCATTAACTAGCCCTGTTATTAGTATTGTATGATACATTGGTAAATTTACCATTTACATATGTTTGTGTGTAAAGTTTTTTTTTGATATTTTATTATGAGGAAGTGTTAAAGAGCATATTATAAAAAAATGATAATTAATGTGATGAAATTTTTTTTTTATTATTAAACTCGGTAGGCAAAATTACCTAAATAAGAAATATGTCATTAAAATAAAATCATTACAGCGTTTTTAAGAGAGGATAATAATGATATGTACGAGTAATATAATATACGAGATATTGCTCATTAAAAGTTAATAATTATATTACTACAAGCAGTATTTAACCTTATCACAATCTCCCAGATGTTTTGGGGCTAATCTAACACGATGTGAGACTTAAGTAGGCTCTGCTTGATGGATTACTGAGTAATCACATTAACTATGCTCTATTTACGTCCCTTGTGAAGTAGAGCATACTGTGCATATGACGGACTTTAGTCTTTGTGTTATGTTGTGGTAATCTTTTGTTTGTGGTTACATTTGATGCCATGATCAAGGTTTGCCTTGCTTTGGGTTCCAAGTTCGATTCCCGACTAATCTTGCAAATTAATATTGAGATTCCTTTGGGTATTTTTATGACAATTTGTAAGGAATAAGGAATTCTTCATAAGTTTTTCATGTATATGTAACTGAGAAAAAGTATTTGATATATTTTAGACGTAAAACAATCATTTTTTTTAAGAAAGCAAGATTTTTCTGTCTCTTGATCCGAATATGAGAAACGAATGTTCAACTTTTTACGACTTTTAAGTCTGTAGCATATCAGAAATTTAATATCAGTTCTATTACAAAATTCCATTCAAACAGACAAGATCAAAAGGGCCTTTAATAAGAACGTGGTAAAAACAAGGAAGTATCGTTTAATAAGGGCTTACATAAAGAAGGAAGATACTTGATACACATCAAATATTATCAAAGAACCTAATCTAACATATGAAAGCGAATAAATTTGGAAGTATATATAATCTTCTGGGAGGCTTACTAAATATTATTATGATATATTAGTCATAGCTCATAGGCGTAGGAGTAACCGGCACGACTGTGAGCGAGTAACGAGAAGCTAGTACCGAAAGCGAGAATAAGATTATACAAAAACATGTTTTATTCAGATCAGAGTTTATCAGAGAAGTATCAACTGTGAGAGTAGAAAAATAGCATAATTTATGACTGAACGATTTAAATAAAATACTCATTAATATTTTTTTTTTACATAAGTAATATGAAATATTAAACTCTCCATATAAATATATTTATTTAAAAGCGATCCTGCAATTCAAATCCCGGAAACTTTTAAGTCAAAGAAAAAGAACATAATATGTCACCCTATATAAAATAGACTTCATTATAAGACTGAGACAGTATGGCGGTGAATTATGCCTCCGCGTCATCAACTCATTATTATCCCACTGCTGGGCACGGGTCTCCTCTCAGAATGAGAAGGATTAGGCCATAGTCCACCGCGCTGGCCAAGTGCGTATTGGTGTCTACCAACCTTTCACATACCTTTGAATTTTTTTTTATAGAAATCTCTCAGGTATGCAGGTTTCCTCACGATGTTTTCCTTCACCGTTTTAAGCAAGTGATAATTAATTTCTAATACGCACATAACTTTGAAAAATCAGAGGCCTAGGATTTGAACCTCGGACCCCTCGTTCGAGAGGCCGAGTTTCTTAAACTTAGCCTATCACTGCTTTGGCATTTTGACATGCTTTCATAAAGTCCATATACACAACAACAATAAATACGTATTAAGCTATAAAGAAATTTAAACATCGTTTAAAAATCTATCGCTTATTCGCTTGTGGTGAGACACTCGTCAAAACATTATGTAATTCGTGAGTATGTCATATTATGATATATTTAGCGGGTGTAGAGTAAGGTCTAATGGATGTCACTTTACTTAGTACTCTGAGTAAGTTCGTATGTCGATTCGGTCATTACTGAGTGCCAACTAATAACCTAAGGTTAATGGGTACATTTTGATAGGGCTTATATTTTATTAAAGTAATTCTGATGCTATGATTTTAAAATAAGAAATGATAATACTGTTAATAATATTTAATATTACTACTACTAATATTTTACGGAAAATATTTCTAAGATACTAGGTTTAGTCGTGGTTCAGGGTTCTTTCCAGGCGTGGCGTTTGAAAGTTTTAATATTTTGGAAAACCACTAACCCTACTGATTATTTGTGAATCCCATGCGATCCGTGCCTACCAAAATAAATGAAGATTGATATATGAGTGGCCATAAAAACAAGGATATTTTCTCAATTGTTTTACTAATATTTCCAAGGATGGAGGCTGATTACATCACACGTTATATGAAACTTGTACATTTTGTGTTTTAGTACACTCATTCAATATCCGATGGGCATGCAAGGCGTGAGGAACCGCACGTACCTAAGAAGGCACCGCAATTTATTTCATTATTAGGTCTCAGTTTACACGTACCTACCCTTAGACTAGCTGTGATAAAACAATTCTTTTGGTTCAAATCGTAGACCTTTTCTGATTTTTATGTACCTAGCGGTGTTTATTTGCTGACATTTCATTTCTAACCTGACAACGTTATTTTCAATATACATTTCTCTTTTGTATCTAAAAAAGTATGTTCTCATGGGCGAGTGAAATATCCCAATTCGCATTTGCCCAGCGTAATGGACAAGGGCTTAAGCCTCCTCCATTGATAGGAGACCCGTGCCCGACAGTGGGCCTATATTGTGTTAACAGTGATTCCTCTTTTAATCCGCTTTATGGCTTATCGTGTTTATATTTATAGTATATTTATATAGGACATCTGTAACTAACTCCATATCATACGGTTTTAATCAAATTACATTAAATTTTGTGACAGAAAATACCAACAGCGTATGTAATACAAATAATTTTGAAGTATTTCCTTAATTCCTTTAAGATTAAGATCAAACGTACTACGATCATTAGTAACTGCAAAGAAACGTAATTGCCCTAATTGGTGCCACAGAATAACCGATGTTTTTTGTTCCAGAGAATGCAAAGCAGGAAACGGCATAGGAAGAGACGGGCGAAGATTTCTCTGAGATGTTGAATCTACGGGAAAATGTGACTTGAAGTGGTTATAGTCAAAATGGCGTGGCGACTTTGCTCAATCATGGGCAGAGTGTACAACCGGGATCTGTTAGTGGTCGCTCTGTTCTTGTGTCAGACAATAGTGTGTGACAGTCAGTGTCCTAAGTTCGCTGAGAAGCCGCTAGAAACGCGAGTACAAGACGCTTCCATAGTTTTTAGGGCGGTGGTTGTACAGACGCATTATCTGGTGAGTTTTTTGAATACATAATTAATTGAGTTTTAACACTTTCTTCTAAATACATACATATATAAGCATTTATTTATTTTCTATAAATACTTATATAATACTTGTGCTTATTATGGTTGTATTTTCACAAACACTTTTTTAAAATTATACATACCATTTAAAAATTCATCAGAAGAAAACGAAGAAGTAAGCAGTGATAGAAACAGCTACATTTAAAATAGGTAGCGATATTTCGTAAAAAAAAACAATAGGAATTTGTCGTTCTTAAAGCACTATTCCTAAAGATTGTAACCGATCCATAACTTAAGCATCGTCGGGCGTATTCAGTATGGATGGGCAATCGTACGTACGTGTACGCGCTTCCTTCCTTTGGAGAACACAATGTGACATCGGTACCAATTATTATCATTGCGTAGCTCGTAGTCGATTGAAAACCATTCAATACAGGTTGACTACTAATCTAAGGTTCCCTACATCTAACTGCATGCGAGTAGCGTGATGGATTCTCAGAGCCGTCTTAGTTATGGGAATACGCTTGCCCAGCAGTTGGGCCTTAATAATATTGCAGTCGTATCTGGGTTGCAATAGTGGGAAAAAAGTCTCACTAGTTTAACGGTTGAACTAGTGGGAATGATGCGTCTATTTAGCTAAAATATATAATGATCAGTCTTTTGGATATTCCTTTGTTTTAGCAAATACCAGGCTGTCGTAAATCATAAATCAGTTATCCAAACTATAACTATATATTTCAGAGGTTGCAATCTGCAACACATTTCGCGAGCTCTCAACCGTGTACTCATTAGCGGATGAAATGAGTTACCTCCGCAATTCATTCCAGTATCGCGTCTGTCTCACTGTAAGCGATTATGCGATAAGTGATATAAAATATCGCTAATGTATCGAAAATGTTGTAAAAAAATCTATTCAACATATTGAAATTATAAAATACTAGCTTCCTTATCAGATGAATAATTATTAATAATAATAAACATTTTTATGAAAAGCTTTGGCCAAATTGTCCTTTTTTAATTATCGAAATATCAATCTTACCATTTAGAAAAACTAATAGACATTTCTGTTCTTATTATGTATAATTATTTTGAGACTTACTTTGTCTTTTCTTTGAAATATTTTTGTCCTAAATATCGGACTTCAAAAGTATCAATTTTCTCGTACACATACAGTTGGGTCCAAAAATAATATTATTTTCCAATAGATGGATTGAAAATCCGCCGAGAAGAACATTATAGAGCTGATTATTATAAAACCTCCAGTTCAAGGATGGCACTTGACATTTAAGAGCAAAAAGACGCTTAGATAAATTAATCTCATTATTCGCTATTCGTTCGCTCAAGCAGTAGTACAAGTCCTTATTGAAAATCAATACAAATTTTATTGCGACTCCAATGCAAATGCAATCAGCGTGCGTTCAATTCAGCGTGAAATAATTTCCAATGAGCGTGGATTATTGTTTGCTGTACAATACAATACAATAAAATACCACAATACAAAAATAATTGTTGAGTAATAAGGCTTTGTCTACATGAATGGCGTTTAAATTTTGTTGTTGTGGCATTAATTGGGGGTTCATTCAAACGAACATTGATATATTCCTGCTGAATTAGGTTTCAACAAACTTTAATACTTAATTGGGTACAAGTCTTTTTGCATACTACTGGATCTTTATCCACAACTGCAGAAGGCATGATTTTTTTTAATAATATAGAAGAAGAAAGCTTACAGTCCACCTAACGGAAAATGGTAATTGAGGCCCTGTTATCAACCACAGATAATAGATGCGTTGGTATTCCTGGCGACTACTTTGGAACGCCTCGTATTATATCCATGTCTTTTTACCACACTTTTTAAAACCAAACACAGCAGTGCTTAACGTTGCTGGTAGGTTTTTTTATAATATAGGAGTAGCAGACGAGCATGCAGTCCATCTGATGGTAAGTGGCTACTGCCGCCCATGGACATCTGTAATCAACCCCAGCTATGTATTTTATGCACCCTCATGACATGGATATCAAAGAAATTACCACAGGTATTTGAGCCTAGATTTAGCCGTGGTGCTTTCGGCGATAAAAATAAGATATTTTCTGCCTAGTAGAATAATTAGTAGAGTAATAAATTTGACGACCCGCGTGGCGGAACGGTCACCATGCCGGTCTGACGCGCAGAGGGTCCCGGGTTCGATCCCCAGCTAGACAGATTTCTAAATGATGAATTTAGATTTCTTTTTCTGGGTCTGGGTGTTTGTGTATTTGTCTCTGTGTGTGTACATAGCACCCACGATACAGGGAATCCTAGTGTAGGGCTGTGAGTGTAGAAGGCGTTAATTAAATTAAGATCTTTGGCAGCTAATTTTTGGATAGATTGATTATTAACAGGCGCTAACTTAGTTAACTTGTCAGTTACGACCTACACACTCCGGACGACTCTGCGTTTATTTCAATTTAAACTGGCTACATATAAACTGAATTAATTAGGTCACATAGGTAAATGACCCAATTAGTGAGCCCCGACGGCTAAAATTAAATCTATTACGGCGTTGTTATGATAGAACAGTAATAACCTGGGTCCACTGCAAATAATTTGAAACACTGATTGAAATTGTCAGCCTTGTCTGAATTGTATTAGTGCAAGGAAAGGAAAAAATTGCTGTGAAAATCTGGTAGAACCCACTGTGGTTTGATTCCGTAGGCACTACCGCTACACCACTACATACCACAACCCTTTGCGGCGGCACACTGCCACACCTATTTCTGCCTCATAAAAGCAGTGTTAAACGCTGCTGTGTTCTGGTTTGAAGAGTATGGTATGGGAGATATACTATACAGAGGCGTTCCACCTTGGTCCTCAGGGGTAGCGGCGCATCTGTGGCCGACCTCCGGTAGAAATATCTAATCCTATCTGGGGTTGATTACATATGTCCATGGGCGGCAGTAGCCACTTACCCATGATGAATCTGCGTGCTCGTCTGCTACTCCTATATTATAAATAAAGTCAAAACAGCTTTAGAATAAAATAAAAAAGAAATTTATATTATTGGTAAGCTGCCTGCATATTGAGATTGGGGTACTGAAATTTTATTAGCTTTTAAAAACTTTTTGAATATAAACTCGACTATAATTAATGAAAAGCTAAACTGACGCCATTAACGTCAATAATAATGAAAGTTTTAATTACATAGTTTACCAGGAACCGAAATTGTCGAAAATGTTTCTACGCCAACATGGTGATGTTATTTAAAGACGCTCTCATAATTCTGTAAATAAGTTCTGAGAACTAAAATTACTCTTTCAATGATGACAAATAATTAAAAGTTGTAAATATACATCTCATTAAGAAACATCTCTCTTATTTATTTATTTATTTAGAACTTTATTTTACCACAAAAATTGGTATAAAAGGCGGACTTAATGCTAGAAGCATTCTGTACCAGTCAACCTTTGGGTAAAACAGAAAATATGCAGGACGGTATTTATACATTCAATAATAATAAACATATACTAGGAATAAAAATAAACACAAATGGAATATATTTATATTACAAGTCATATAAAGAACTATGTATAGTGTATGTAAATTAGTGTGAAATATTTAATTTTTATAGAAAATAATATTTAACGGTCGTTTTGAACCTCTGTCTACTGCAAGTTGTATTTAGAACACACTT
This sequence comes from Epargyreus clarus clarus, assembly GCA_014595695.2. NCBI lineage: Eukaryota > Metazoa > Arthropoda > Insecta > Lepidoptera > Hesperiidae > Epargyreus > Epargyreus clarus. Next base: position 578,306 of record JACTTY020000094.1, read on the forward strand.
ACTGTATTTCGCATATTTTATCTTTAAAATTTAGTAATAAAATAATTAAGTAATGACTAATAAACGATGTAATAAGTAAAATACATTAAGAATGACATAAAAGATAAGAATGCATGTATAAAAATGATAGAGATTTTGAAGTAAATCATTATTTTAAAATCAACGAGACAGTACCTAAAGATGAGGGCGTTCAGTAATCTAAAAACACGGGGAATTCATTGGCAGCAACATATCAAGATGAATCTGCCTTAGCATTCATTTATTGTATATCTAGGAGAAATATAACATGGGTGTAATTAATAAGTATTGTGTAATTTGCAAAAAAAGTAATCAAGTTTTAATAATATAGAAAGGTCACTTGAAGTCACCAATGATTAATTACGGTACGGCATCTGGTATGCGTATAAATACTTCAATAATAATTTCTATTATTCAGAAGCGAGCAAAATGAACTGGCAATAGTTTTGAACGATTGTCTATTCATCGCTACTTGAGAATGAGGTTCGAAGTCGAGTTTTAACTTCGACTGCTTTAAATAAGTCTTGAATATTTTATAGAAACAGACGATAAAATTTTTACCTTTTCTTTTATAAAACTTTTTGGCCTATGACCGAAAATATTACGGATACTTTTAGTAGTAATGTATGTTTCCCTGAATGTATGGACAACCCTGTCAGTCATGAATCCTAACAGCCACTTACGTTTAGAAAATAATGAGAAATATATCGAAAATTGGCTAGAAAACAATTAGTCTAATTTATGTTTCCTATATTCCCATGCATGTTGAGAGGTAAATAGTATTTTGAGAAAAATCGCCTTTTCTTTTACTTTGTTATATAGATACCATTATTTTCCACAATTACATCCTTGTAAGCGAAATTATGTTATGTCGCGATGTATTACTTTATAAATATGTAGATTACTTTAAAATATAATAATCTGGAGACACGGCAGTGCCTCCGCAATTAGAACAAAAAAAAAAATAAAAAAGCGGCACGGCCGTAGCATTCTTTTCTCGAAGCAATTCAGGCTATTTTCGACCCCCTCCAACTTCGTTCTGGGTAAAGCTAAAAGCTTAATTTTTAAGGAACTAAGCAAGCATTGCACAAAGACGGTATATTTCAAAATTCACTCAATTTGAACCAGGTACTTCTAGCAGACATGGAAATTCAAATTTAGACTAAATTGCTTGAAATTGCTCTAACGATAGAACACTAAAAAACACAACCGTGGCCAGTGGAGGTGGATTGCCCTCGCCGCGGCTTCCGTGCTTCCCGTCCGTCACAGAAAGACTGCCATTTTCTTCCAGGCAACCTTTGGGTTTTACTGTGATATCGCAGGCGCGCACAAACTACGTTTCGTGTAATTAATAGGGCGAACGAAGCAAGCCTTCTATAATTCGAAAATATTGCATGCTATTATAATGTATGACGCGTTTATATGTACTAATAGACTGCACATTTTGGTAAAAAAATATTTTAGTGTTGCCATACAAAAAATATTAATTTTCATACATATGTATTTTTGTATGTAATATTTCAAGCTGTTGTCTTGTATTGGTAACATTAGAATGTATGAGGCGTTTGTACGTACTAATATTGTGCACATTTTGATTAAAAAATATTTTAGTGTTGCCATACAAAAAATAATAATTTTCATACATTTGTATTTTTGTATATGGTGTTTCGGGCTGTTGTCTCCCTTTAAAGACCACCACCACCATGCCCAGCATCACTAAACGTCAGTTTTCTGTATGAGGCGTTTAATGGTACTCATAGACTGTACAGATTTTTGGAAAAATATTTCAGTGTTGCCATATAAAAAATAATAATTTTCATACAAGTGCATTTTTGTATGTCATATTTCAAGCTGTTGTTTCCTTTTGATGTCATTCCAATGTAAGAGGCGTTTGTAGATACTAGCAGTTTTAACATTTGGGTAAAAGAATATTTCAGTGTTCCAATACAAAAAATAATAATTTTCATACATATGCATTTTTGTATGTCACATTTCAAGCTGTTGTATATTTTTGACACCCCTATAATATATGACGTGTTTGTATGTACTAATAAACTGCACATTTTGGTAAAAAAATATTTTAGTGTTGCAATACAAAAAATAATAATTTTCATATATATGTATTTTTGTATGCAATATTTCAAGCTGTTGCCTTCTATTGATATCATTAGAATGTATGAGGCGTTTGTAGGTACTAATATTCTGCACATTTTTATAAAATAATATTTTAGTGTGGCCATACAAAAAATAATAATTTTCATACATATGTATTTTCTATTAAATATTTCAAGGTGTTGTATATTTTGACAACATTAAAATGTACGATGCGTTTGTAGGTATCAATAGATTTCACATTGTGGTAAAAAAAGAATCAGTGGTGCCGTACACAAAATAATATTTTTTATACGCATGCATCTTTGTATGTAATGTTTAAAACTGTTGTCTCCTTTTGAAGTTATTACCTAATACGTGGCGTTGTTAGCTACTAACAGTTTGAACCCTACGTCAGTAGGATAATATATCTATGGTTTGAACATTTGGGTGAAAATATATTTCAGTGCTGCCATACAAAAAATCGGTTACAGGGTTTATAAGTATATATTTCGGAATTAATTTATGAGTCGTTTAAAAATGTATATGATTTAATCTTAATGAGCTAACTTATTGGTATGTTGAGAAAGCAATAACTGGTTTGAAATTTTTTATGACTTGAGTTTTGGAGTATTCTATTTATTTGAGTTTAATTGGTTGTATGTGTTAAATTGTTTGTGGCTTAAGTTACCTATATGAATTTTACCCGTGATTATTCTTTTTGGAGTGTAGCCCTACCATGCACATAGCAGGAAGGGGCGTAAGATGTTAGATTCTCTTCTTACGTATTAATGTATAATTATTTATTAACAGACACAGACACAGATTTTGTGGATGTAGTATGTAGTCAAGTAAAGGATACAAAATGTATTAATCTTCAACATTTTTGTGACTTTAAAAGAGGGGTAAAATATAAGATTTACTAAAGAAGGGTCATAATCTATTAGGTATATTTGGATATTTTCAAAGGAAGGACAGGATAAATATGATATACGATTTACAAAAGAAGGATATAATGTAAGAGGTATATTTTCTGCACTGCTCTGCTCCTTTTGATTGTAGCGTGATGAAAAGTATACTATAACCAGCTCAGGAGTATGAAAAATAATTGTATTAAGTTTCGTTAAAATCCGTCGAGTAGTTTTTTTTTCTATAACGGTTATATAGACAGACAGACAAAAAATTTAATGATTGCATTCTTGACATCAGTATCGATCCCTAAATACCCCCTGATAGGTATTTTGGAAATATATTTCCAATACAGAATTGACCTCCCTACAGATTTATTATAAGTATAGAATTAATATAGATAATATAATATATAGAAATAATGTATGACGCGTTTGTATGTACTAATAGACTACACATTTTGGTAAAAAAATATTTTAGTGTTGTCATACAAGAAATAACAATTTTTATAAATAGTTATTTTTGTATGTAATATTTCAAGCTTTTGTCTCCTTATTATGTCTTTAAAATGTATGGCTTATAGACAAAAAAATCACGATCATTCTTGGTATTTTGCAAATATTAACTCATATCTTTTCCAAACAGCCCCAAATAGAATGAATAAAACTTCAATATAGGGGAAAAAATGTAAAAAAAATTTGCACGCAAAACTAAAGAAGACAACCGTTTCGCGAGCTGCTTTAGCAGCGAGCGCACACAAGCGATACCTAGTTTAAATCATAATTTTAATATTGATATGGTTTCATTAGATGTTGTTAGGTTAGCTAATTATGACATAATTTTAGACAGATGTCCCTTAGCAGGGACTGAATAAATTAATTGACTTGCTAATACATGGATCTCAGAACTTTTTACGGTAGTAGTAATAAGTTGTGAGACTTGCACGTTTTTTAAAACGAGTTATGTTTTAGATGGCATCATATATTTTTGATGTTGATCAAAATTTCTTCTATGACTCTTTTAAGCATTTTTGATATTACTTGTAAGTTTGGATTTGACCATCCACGCCCAGTTAAAATTAATTTCCATGTATATTCAAGGTCTTCCATTGCCATTATTCCTTCATTGTCCAATAGTCACTCGTCCATTATGAAACTGTCTTTCAACCACATGTCACAGAGCACTAAGTCTCCCATTGTCATCAATGTCTATTGTATCTTAAGCTTTGTCAATCTCCACATTTCCGTACATGCATTCAATATATGACCAGAAATAGCTTAGCTTACACTATCAATTCGAACCAATTGGCAAATACGAGTAAATGTAAATTTAAACAAAATGTTAATTGATCTCTACTATACCGTGTATTGGATAGTATAGATCAATTGAGGGTTCCATTTATATCATTTACATGTTTACAAAAAGTAAAGATATTTAGTGTTTTATTTTCTTATACTTGTCTTGACTTTATTCTACGTGAACTAAGTCATTAGTATTTCATCAATAGTTCTATTTCATCAGAAAATCTTATCAACAACCTTTCGGCCTTTTTCGACATTAACCGTTATGTAATGCGTTCTATGTAGAGTTTACCTACATCAAAATTAATTTAATGCATGCACGAAAATAAAAATTAATTCTTAATTTTTTACTCGACCGATCTCACGATTTAAATCGCTCTGTTAAATAAAGTACTTGACACGAAGCGAAGATATTTATCACCTTTTATTCCGCTCTCTGGAACAAAATTCCAAAGAAGGAATAAATGGAAGTGAAATGGAACTTCAATTAATAACAACTGCGGAAGTTAACCGAAAGTAGGGAAAGGAAAGAATAAAATTCTAAGAAAGCTTTTGAACGAATCAATAAAGAAAGATAAAAGTGAAAAAAGAAGATCGAAGAACGAACAAAGAAGAAAGTAAGTACTTTAAATAGAAAATTTAAAGCTTAAGGTGCTCGTGAATTGGCCATAAAACTTGTTGTTCGTGATATTAACGGCAACTATAGTTTAATTATATTTATGACGATAAAATAAATGTAGCTATGAGCACTATTGAAATATTGCTGGGCTACAAAATTTATCATCAACTCGTTTTTCTCTTAGGACAAAAAATATCCAGGCCGCACACTGATTAAGTTCGGATTAATAGATATCACAAACTTTCGCAGTATGAATTATGGAAGAACCACAGACTTTATTTACTTTGGTTATTGGGAATTTTTGTTATAAAAGATATTGAGGATCAAGTAAAAATATTTTATTATTAAATAATTTGAAGCAAGATATTAGAACCTTCTCATTCTTAGTGTATCTGTTAGGGCAACGGTTTAACTAGTAGCCGTACGTTTCCAGGTAGAAATTAAATTGCACCAATTGTCGCCGAATCAGAATACTCATAATATTACTAGCGGAATATTATGCACTGCATTCAGAAATAACCGTTTTGGACGATATTTTTCCTTTTGGTGACCATAAGATTCTTTAATTTCGTAACAATTGCCATATTCCATGTCATTTAGCACGATGTTGGTAAAATTTAAGGTAAAGGTGGATGACACTTTCATAAACTATATCCATTATGTAAAACATCAACAGACGTAAATAAAACATTTTTGATAGTACACAGAGTATGCCATAACACAAAGACGATGGTAACTTAATGAAATTCTGTTGCAAATATTGTGAGTACACAGTGGAATGTAATTTTGTCGATTTTCTCAAAGTTATTTCGCCTCAAAATTCACTTATTCACCTCAAAATGTCAATAACAATTTTCGTAATAATAAACGTTCAAGTCACAACGGATTGTGTTCCCAGAATTTCCTATTTATAGCTGATCGGGTCGCTTTGGTGACTATTTATGAAGTAATAAGCTTTGAAACACGCTTATATTTAAGGCCTTCAAAGAGGAATTCCTAAATTTATGTTTTACCTGAATTTCTTGAATAAGGTTTCAGATATCTTTTTGAAAAATCAATATTTTTTTGAAACGTGGTAGAACCAATATGGTTTGTCCGAGGAAGTACTACCATCAAGCGCGAAGCATTTCTCTTTTCGTTTCGGGTGCGGTTTCTATTTCTGAAGACTAAGGTTCTCACTTCATATGTAACTCTGGCGGCATCCATACCCTTCCACCGCACATGATATCATAGCAGTGATATTAATCTGCTGTGTTCTGGTTTTAAAAATGTATGGATAGGATGAAAGTTATTTGATTTCTTCTTATTCCTCATAACTATGAGTACCTATCACGCAGGTCACTTAACAGAAAGTGACTACTGTTTATATCCATAATCCACTCAACATAGGATTTTAGTTCTTGTTGAGTTGGGCCGTAGATGCCTCGTTTCACATTACGAATTAAGTTAACATGCTTCGTATATCTCCTTTACTGTTTAAATTGTATATTATCCACATCTGAAATTAACGTCAGCACTTAACAACGCTGCAGTTAAATTCTGGTAAATGAAACTATACATTTAACGTAACTGCTCTTAAACCAGATATTGGCATTTAACCAAGCGACAAGCTTAACTGCCTATTCCGCTCCGCAATTACATCACAAAGTTAACTTCAGTGCTTAACATGAAAAAGACCCATTTGCCACATTACTGTATCTTTGGCAAGGGAACTAATGGAGTTTGTTTCAATTTATGAAACAACATATCTGGTTAAATACGAAATGGTCGAAAAGACACATTTAATTAAAAGCGACCTATTTGGTAGTTCAAAACTGTTAATGACATGAAATACTTTTTTTTACGAAATAGAAAATGTAGTAAACGAGAATAGATTCTAAATGATGGTGAGAGGTCACTGACATTTGTAATTAATCCCAAAAAGGACGGAAATTCTAGCTTCAGTCGGTCACAGTTGAGTCTTTATTCCTAAGGACTAAGCTTTAAGCAAGCGTATTGCTCTAACTCTTTTTGTTTACGAGGGGGAACCCTTCAAAAGGTACCCGGTGTCGTGGGAGCGACGTAGGGTTATGTGGGATTCTTACCGCACTAAAACCCCCCCGGTGGCCGTCCTCGGCGCTGCGTATAGGACTCCGGGATCTCTAAAGGAAAGCAACCGGAGCCCTCTTAGCGCGTTGCCCCGTTGGGCTCCGCCCAGGTGAGCTTGGCGCTCGCCACACCGTCTAGTGAGTACGACGGTATGTGACCACACCTACCGCCGTCCTACCCGGGGCCGCTGGCTGGGCGGTTCGAGCTCCCACTCTTGCCACCCGCAACACCGGAAGCCCCCTTTTAGTCACAACTTACGACAGGCAGGGGATACCGTAGCCCTATTCTGGTCCCGAAACTACAGGGACAATTGCTCTAACCCTATCATTCAAACAAGAAAACAGCAGCGCATACCACACATACCCAGAACAAAGAGCGGCGTAACTTGTTTCAATAAATGTTTTAATCTGAATTGACTTTGCTGTCAATTCATAATAATATATTAAGGGTTTATGAAGAAAACATGCAATCGAAAAACACACAAATAATCCGTTTTGGAAACCAATTTTATCACAACAATTTATATAGATGCTACGTATTCCATATCTCGGTCTACAATAAATGGGCAGGTCCAAGCTTCTAGATTCTTATTTATTGGCACATCGTTGATTTGGCTATAAACGCAATTTATTTAGGATTTTAGGAAAGCCATTTGTTCAGGTATTACCAACATTACCTGAAGCTACGCTGCAATTTCTCTACTGAGGACCACAAATTCTACTTCGAATGCGGCTAGAAAATTATAGCCTGTGCCTAGCTTGAGACTTGAAATGATAGCGTAGCGATTTATATGTTTCTATTATTTCTGTATAGTAATTTAAAATTCAGCCATTTTCATGAGATAAACTGAGTACTATGTAAAAGAGAAAGTCTGAACATATATTTTCTTGCCAAAAATTAAATAATGTACATTCCAAGAATAACATTATGCTAAGAAAAGTAGCGTTGGTAAAAAGAAAAAAAATCTTTTTGCACACTTTTTGTCTATTTCTAAACTGCAAACAAATGTAATGAAAATGTATGTTTGATACTGCTGATATTAGGCTGAGTGAAATACGGCCATGTAGTGGTTATGAATCACTAAGAGTTCTACCACCTTCATTTACAATGCAAACAGGAAAATACGACACGTCCTCATTGCCCACTCAAAACTCAAACAGAAATACACACAACTCGAAACAATACGAACACTGTGACAATACCACAGTTTACCCCAGCTTTATAATGCGGTATGCCCACCTCTCGTTTTAGTCTCATAACTTTTTTAGGGTATGCCTAATAGAAGAAAGCAGTGTTTGACATCGATATTATAAGGCAGAAATGGGTAGGGCAGTTTGATGCCACCGGAGTTGAATCACTAAAGGCCCGGCCAAACAGAACGCGTATTTTAATCAAATCAAATCAAATCATTTATTTGCAAGTATTTTACAAGGACGCACAAAGAAAGTCAAATATATGTCATACAGGAATCGTCAAAATTCAAATTACATAATTGGCGCCGCATTTTAGCGCCGCGCTAGGCGTTAGCGCTAGAAGAAAATCCTGACATCGCGCTCTAGCGCCTAGTTGTGTTGTACTGGGTTATTACTGAGCGGTCCCACAGAGTACGCGTACTCGTACGGCGCTCGGCGTTCTTGTCGCCGGGCGTTGTACTTTTTACAGATTTGCGTACAAGCGTCATTGTATGAGAAAAATTACGCGCGGGGACTCGAGTACGCGCGTAGGCGTACGCGCTCTGTGTGACTGCTTACTAGTAACTCAGTACAATACAACTCGGCGGTGTCAGGATTTACTCCTAGCGCTAACGCCCTAGCGCGGCGCTAGAATACGCCTAATACTATTTTTTTATAATAATGAAGTAGCAAACCAACAATCCATGGACATCTGTAATCATTCCCAAATAAAATTAGAGACTTATGTGAGGTCGGTCATAGACACGTTGCTACGCCTGAAGACCTGCGACGTCTCGGATAAGTTCGTCTCCCTTACCATGCCCTTCAAAGTGGAAACACTGATGGTATTAGCTAAAAATATATGTGTATACCTCCGGAGTTGAACCACTAAAAGTTTTACACCTTCATAATATACAAAGCAAACGGGAAAACACGACACGTCCTCAGTGTCCACTCAAAACTCAAACACAAAAACCAAATATACACAAAACTGAAAACAATACAAGCACCGTGACAATGTACCAGTTTTATAATTCGGTACACCCACCTCGCTTTAGTGGCATGAACTTTTTGTTAAACATATCCCACTGAGCTCGGCACGAAGTGTTTGTTAAAAAGAGCCTCAAAAGAGTGGTACAAAACATGCTCGGGTTGAATAAAAAGCGTTTGTTGAAAAGCCGGGCACGTTTTCACTGCGGTTCTTCCTAAGTTAAACTTGGACATTTAAAAATAATTCATTGCTTTTCGACGTGGTGACTGCCACACATGGATATTTAAAATCAATCCTAGACAAGATTAGAGTAATATCTGAGGTCAGACTTAGATAAGTTGGAATACCTCGGATAAGTATGGCCTATTACAATGCCTTCTAAACCGGAATGTAATAACGTTGAATAGATGTTATTAAACAGAAATAGGTGTGGCAGTCTTGCCACTGAGTTGAGATACTAAGAGCCGCTTACCACTTACTGTACAAGGTAAACAGCGAAATTACGGCCTTTCCTCAGTGTCCACACAAAACTCAAACACTAAAAACAAATACACACAAAAAACTCAAAACAAAACAAACACCGTGACAATGTACCAGTTTTATAATTCGGTAAACCCACCTCGCTTTAGTCGCATGAACTTTTTGTTAAACATATCCCACTGAGCTCGGCACGAAGTGTTTGTTAAAAAGAGCCCCAAAAGAGTGGTACAAAACATGTTGGGGTTGAACAAAAAGCGTTTGTTGAAAAGCCGAGTTTTCAGTGCGGTTCGTCCCGAGTTGTACTTGGCTTGAAAATAATTCTAAAATGGTGGCAAAAGGATCGGGAAAGTAATCGTATCTAATCGTCGACTTTATTAGTGCTAAGCCCTTTTTTATCTCTGGTTCTGATGCACTGTTATTTTTACCTGCATATTGGATGATTTCGTTGTTAACCGAAACCTTAAAGGGTAAAATTACTGGTTATATCTACGTGGAATGATTTTTTGTAATAACAAACACCTACATGCATCTTAAGGTACATTTACATACAAAAAGAGAATTTTCCAACAGTTCCGACTTTCTCCGAAATTTGACAATTACTCGTAAGTAGAAATAATTAAATGTCAAATTTTGATAAGCAAAACCTTGGATAGATTGATTATTAAAAACGGGCTTTAGCCTTCAAGGGTAGTGACGCATGTTTGGACCATGAGTTATATTATGTCCATATTTCAATGAGCGACAAGGACCATTTGTGTTCAGTGTTCTTCAGGTGTTCCATTTATCCGTCAGAATTTCTATATACACTTTTGCGTTAGTTAAAAATTCTTTATAACGTAAAAATGTTCGCGGAATAAAGCCCACATATGCCTTTTCGGAGTAAACAAACACGAACCTAACAGAGCTCACATGTGACAATACCTCATGCCCGACCCCTATACAAAATATAATTTTCTGAACCGACCAGTTGTTGGAGAGTTTACAAAACTTTTTTTTAGTTGCTGAATGACCACCAATGTTCACCAAATTCTTTGTTCGATACCTAAGGTAGAAATAAGGGGAGTTTTGATAAAATGCACATTTCGTTACGAATGCAACATGAATGCAAATCGGAAAAAAAATATTTTTAATAAAAAATATCAGATCCAAATCCACTAATTAATTTTATATAATCTTAGTCTTGGTTTTCTATTAACTTTATGTATGAGATTGTATATTTTATTAGAATATACCACTTGTGTAGTTGTATAGTAAATCGTTGTATGTATGCCCGTAAAACAATAAAATTGACTTACTAATAATTTGATATGACTATGATTAATTACTAATACAAGTAATATCATGATCTACTAGTACTTTAATACTTCAGTAGAGCAGGCATTTAAATAAACCAAGTATGAGCAATTATGGAACAAAGCCACCTTAATGTTCACGAAAAACAAGAAAGATACAAGGAAGGTACGATAAAAAATACATCCAACGGTAACAATGGACCACAGCAAGCCCCGGCTTTGTACGATATAATTTTCTCACTGAAAAGCGTACGGCCATCGTGTTCGCAGTTTGCACAAAACCTTTATTTGCCCACTAGTGCAGAGTTTGATAAAAAAAGACCTAAGCCTTAAAGAGTACGTTTGATAAAACGTGTGTACCTCTATGAGCGGTTTTTGAAATTTTACGGAGGAAATTTTGAACTTGTTATTTCATATTAAGTGTGTGCAAAGTCCGCCACAATTGACTCAACTGGTTTTCGACATGTTTGTAACAAGCTTACAACACCTTATTTTGACTTAAAAAGAACTATTTGTATCGCTAATATAGTTAGTGCAAACTTTAATTTTAATTAATTAATTTAAATTTATGCAAGAGTCAAATTTTTCCCAGAAGTTATTGAAATTATAGAGTAAACTATAAGTACATAATGTAAAAATATTGTGTCACTGGTTTTAAAATACTCATTTCCAAGTATGTCTCTTTAATAGGATGAGTAATAAAGTAGAGAATTGTTGTAAAACGAAAAATAAGAAAAATCCGAGTGCTTAAAAACATAGCGTATGTTACTCTAACGTTTGCACTAACTATATTACTAAAGATTGCACTAACTATATTAGATCATGATAATAGTTACTCTTACAATTCAGACGACAACTCATAATTTGTTAAAATCTGCAAACTCTTTGGGCTTTAAGACTCAATGTCAATGAATAAGATACACATAAATACGCTTAAGAAACATTGCCCTCCCCAGTCGAGTAAAAAGGGTAAAACCATAAGAAGTTTAATAAAAAGCACATTCATTTAAATACTGTCACGTTATGCCACGATGTACAGGACGCATAAAGAAAAGCAATATGATCTTTTTCGTGCGTAGGTAATAGAGATTTGAGAAATATTAATGTGGGTCCTTACGTAACGAGACCTTTCCGTTACGTGACACTACGCACGCAGATTTAGAAGGTGGCACGTGTATGGACAAAGGTCTTATTTCATCAAAATATAGTGGAGATTATTATTTATTGAATATTAACTAAAATATATGTTTGATTAAAATAAAAAATTCGGATTTATTCATAGAATTAACAAACTTCAAAGGTACTTATTGCGGAATCAAATAAGTCTAAAACATTACAAAATGTTTGTATAAGAAATTTATTTTTTTGTATATTACCATTGTTCTTTGTTTCCATGTTTTTGTGTTCCATCTTGTTAAAATTTCGTTGGGTGAAGCGAATTTCATTGTTTTCTCATTATTTACTGTTTTCCGTTACCATCAAAAACAGTCTCTGAAAAGTACATATAAAGTATGAATAAGAACATACTGAGAGCTGAGTAAGAACCCAATAACGAAATTATAATACTTTGACACAATAATAAAACCTTCCTAAGATTATTTATTATTTCGCTGAGTCGAGTGAGAAATAGAGCGCAACGTCTTTTTTGTATGTAATATTGAGTTGGAAATAATAATGTAAGTAGGTCTCCAATGTACAGAGAAAAATATGACAGGCAAATGGAAACATTTTTAATTAAATTGAAGTTATGTCGTGGGTATGGACTTGGTACATGGTAAGCATGCAGATTTATAAAATGACATCATAACTAGATATAGTTCTATAGTTAAAGTTGGTGTGTCTAAATATGATAGAATCCTTCATGATTTGCCTTCCGAGAGTCTATTTGATAGCACAGTCAAACGCTGCTTTTAGTTTGAAGGTTTTTGTTAGCGAGACACACGGATATGAGGCATTCCAACCCATCAGTCCGATATGACCTTAACATTATTCTTGGTTTTTTAAGTCATATTCACGGACGGCAGTTACTAATTGCTATTAAGAAGACTACAGGCCTGATTGCTACTTAACTTCGTATAAGACCCACTCTAGTATAACCCATTATCCAATAAAGCATGATCAAAACATAAAAATCTAGCAAAAATTACACTTTTTATATACAGTATAGGACATATAGTATACGAGCATGCAGTCCACCTAATGGTTAGTGGTTACTGCCGCGTATAGGTTTGATGATTTAGGTAATCAACGCCAGACAGAATTGAGGTCTGAGGTCCTATCTGCGGAATAAGCTAGAACGCCTCGAAAAGTATGTCTCCCTTACTACACCCTTCAAACCAGAACTCAGCAACTTGACACTACTGTTAATAAGTAGAAATAGGTGTGGGGGTGGTGCCGCCGGAGTTAAATCACAAAGGGTTCTACTTTTAAAACATATATAGAATAATGTAGTTTTATAGTGACACTATGTACCGCACTAATGCATCTTCGAAACCTGTTAGAGAGGTATATCGACGTGTCAGGTAACGCTTCGTTACCCTAACTAAAAGGGACGCGGGAAATATTAATTCGGGATGTTTCGTAACGAGAACTTCATATGACGCAGGGTTGTCAGTTCAATTTGACAAAGATGTGGGTTAGAGAGGCTGATTGAATTATTCATATGTGCGACGTAAATAAAGATGTCTTCGATATATTTTTTTATTTCGTTTTCACTTCTACTTAAGGTTGGTTGAATGAGAGTATAATTTGTATTGATCGTGCGTAAATGGGCTGTATTGTGTTTTCACGTAGTAATACATTCAATTTATAAGTTTACTAAAGGAGATTGTTTTAATGTAAACTAGTTATTTATGAGAGGTGTTATAACTATTTGTGTAACAAAAAAATTTTTGAAGGATTAAACACGACATCAGCACTTATGAATAAGTTCATCATAAGGATTTATTACGCGGGCGATTCCAAGTTCGTTCTCCGATACGGTAAACATCAAATGAGATCTAATGATGAATTAAACAATTATCACTTTGTCTGGGATTCAAATCCTGTACACGAAATCATATTGTTTAAAATTAGGTTAGGTAAGGGTAGGATACGTCGTATCTAATAACTAATTACATACAAACTGGTGTAGGAAATCATAGATATTTAAGATAATTCCATAAATTCTCAAAATCTTTGTCTAGCAGTGGGGAATTAAAATGATGTTATGATGATTAAGTGATGATAATGAAAATATCGAATTATATTACTATTCTGTTTCGCAGTATCGGCACATGTTTTTTTAATAAAATATCCAAAACACACACAGAGAATCTGATTGAAGGACAAGCACGGTTACTTAAGAGAAGCATTTATTTATTGTAAAAAATGTAACCACCGATAGCTATAAAGAACCATGACAACTTCAGTGCAAAACAGAAATAAATTTAATAAGAATCCGCATTAAGTAAAGGTAAGATCGACCTTCAACAATTCACCAACCCTATCGAATGTTACATAATGTTTCGTCCTCGTATTAAATATCTGCCCACATGTGGCTTTCAGAGCCGAATATTATATGATTACGACTTGTTAAGACTTCTTTGTTATTAGTTATTAGAAAGGTAATATACTGGTTTAATGATTTATACTCATCTCTTAGGATTTACTGTGTTGTGGGTGTTATTACATACAAATACTACATATTTTAATATGTAACGGTTTGATGGTAAGTGGTTACTGTCGCCCATGGATATCTGTAATCGACTCCAGATAGGATTAGATATTCGTATCGGAGGTCGGCCACAGATGCGCCGCTACGCTAATCTACGACTAAGCTGGAACGCCTCGGAAAAGTATGTCTCCCTTACCACACCCTTCAAACCGGAACACAGCAGCGCTTAACATGTTTTAAGGCAGAAATAGGTGTGGTGGTGATGCCGCCGGGGTCGAACCACAAAGGGTCCTACCACCTTAAAAAAAAATCTATACTTGCTATACGCCGTTTCTTTATTGTCCATATTTCGACTCAGCTGCATTGATCGTGGTCACGACGAAACGATGTCGGGAGGAGCCGATGACATATTGACCGTTGGAAAATGAACAAAAAACAAAAACGAACTAGGGAATAGGGTCTATAGATAAATCTATCACCAGTACTTGTCAATCAGTTTCCGTCCTGCCATAATTTAATCTAAAGATAATTGCAGAGACAGGAATGGATATTTAAGTTCATCATTAATGTGGATAGCCCTGACAAAAATGTAGACCTTTTTTTGTTTACGATGGGGAAACCTTCAAAAGGTACCCGGCGCCGTGGGAGCGACGCAGGGTTATGTGGGATTTTTACCGCACTAAAACCCCCCCGGTGGCCGTCCTCGGCGCTGCGTAGAGGGATCCGGGATCTCCAAAGGAACGCAACCGGAGTCCTCTTAGCGCGTTGCCCCGTCGGGCTCTGCCCAGGTGAGCTTGACGCTCGCCACACCGTCTGGTGCGTACGACGGTATGCGACCACACATACCGCCGCCCTTCCCGGGGTCGCTTACCGCCCCCTTTTAGTCGCCTCTTACGACAGGCAGGGGATACCGTAGCCCTAATTTACTTTTAGGACCACATGTTACTTTTTGAAATATTTCTTTTACCGGATCTTGCTGCCAACCTTTTTATGTTACATTTCTGGATGTTGATCTCTTTCTCTCTCATAACCGACAGGAGGTGTATTTTGAGGATAGAGATGTATTGTGGAGGAGGTATGGAGAGAAATGAGAGTTCCACTGATTGTGTCGAATGTATTTAAGTCGCATTAGGCAGCGACATTTTTAAGGGCTCTGCATATATAATACAAGGGTATAATTGTGGTAAAAACCGAAAATAACAGATAAACGCTCCTACTAAATATGGACGCGCGTATATTAGACACTGGCGGTCACTGTGGGCAGGACTTTACCCAATATTGCTTAAAGTGGTTCGAGAACGGATTACCGCGTTCTTGCTAAATATGCCTTCTAAAGCGTTTTATAAATTGTTTCCATCCAGGGTACAAAGTACCCACAACTTAGATTTTTGTGTTATTCGCTAGCGGTTAAACACGACCATCGCAGATACGCCAAGCCTCACATATTTAATATCTTTCCGCTTGCGGATTCCACTGTTCTTATATTCCGTTATCTACAGTAATATTACCGTGTAGTTTATTTCTTTGTTGGGTACAAAAGACCAAGCGGTAAGTAAGGGTTTCGGAGTTGTGAAATAAATTGCTCCTTTTTGTAATGCGACGTTCACTGTTACAATAAATTCAACTTTATTTACTTCGAAGGGTTTTGTAGTTGAAGAACTCTATATTATCTTCTTTTTATTCGTATTTTATTTTGTGAAGACGTCTATTTTGACTGAAGTGGGAATTATTTAAGCTCTTTTATTGTATCATTGTATAAATATTTTATGAATTGTACCCACTACTAAGAAATAAGTTAGACTAAAAGATTATAATAATATGCTACTTCTGGATGCTTCTTTATAGGGACGACAACGGTAAGACAAGGTACGGATGCTGTCAGATCTGTTAGTTCTGTCACAGCCAGCTATAGACACAAAGTTAATTAGATGTAAAACTAACCTGTAAAACTACGTATCTGTATGAAATCAAGCGTGCCAGTTTTTTGTCTTATTGATCTTACAAAGGAGAACTATCTGAGATAAATCATCGAAAGTCTTGAAATCTTGTAAATATCTTAGAGAGGGAAGTAACATAGTCTCAATTATTTTATCGTTGTTTGATGAAAAAGGGATGAATAATTAATTCTATGTTTCGATTATATGAAAGTTGATTTGATTATGGATGCTTCCGAATGATTTGAAGCCGCAAGTTCTAGCCGTAAATGGTCGTAAACTGCCTACTACAAAGTTAGTCCAAAACATTTTCCATTAGGATAGCATGTATCAAAATGGGCCTATTAAATTGTGACCACTATAATAAAGTCCACTCTGGATAGTAGGTAATATTAAAAAAAACAGACTATATATATCTATAAGAGCTTTGTTCTTCGTTTTGATACGCGAAATACCTTTTAGTACCAAAAGTACCTACATACTCGTACACTTGTGTTAATTTGCCGTTGCCGTGCCGTGTCGTCGTCCCAATAAAGAAGCGCCCAATGAGAGTGCGCGAGAGCGACTAAAAATCGCGCCGCTTGTCGCTCCGCTCGTCACTTAGCCCAAATCCATGGCCGAGTTGTAAGGGCCGTCTATAAAGTAATGAAATTATTATGACATTGTTAAAGCTAACGAAGTAACATTATTATGTTCTTTGTTTCAGAGTAAAACACTAGACTTAGCTCTAGTATCTATATACAGAGGAGGCATGGAACTGGCGTCAGTCAGTCAGTACTCCGGTTCACCCTACAATACTACAGATAGGTAAGTTATTACTTAGTACATATTAATTACTGATGGAATCTTATTGTGGTGTGTGTGGTATGTAATATGTTAAGTGCTAATACAAAATATAGTCACTCTACTAATTAAAACTGTCTAGCACCAGTCTTTACCCGACAGCCTCAAAAAGAGCGTAATGTTTTTTCTGGCATATGTATATCCCATTCTTTACCACTTTTGATTGATGGAATTTAACATTGGATGTGTTGGTGGATTCATCAAATTGCTAGGAGGGGATAGGCATAGGTAGCATAGCATAAGTTATCTTCGAACAAAAATAACAGAAACTATGTAATTATCATGAAAACTAAATACATGACTGCCAAAAAATAGCCTATGCGCTGTACCTGCTGTGTTCTGGATTGAAGGGCGTGGTAAGGGAGACACACTTATTTGAGGTTGTTTAAAGATGTGTGTGGGCGGCAGTAACCATTTACCATCAGGTGGACTGCATGCTTCTCCTATAATATAAAAAAAGGAAACTTAGGTATAATCTATATAATTCGTTAAACATAGTTCTTATCCGCGTAAGTATTATACTTAGGAAAAAAATTTTAATTGTTTTCCATATTGCAAACATGGTTGCTCTGCTCAATATAAATGTGCTGTTCGATAAAATTTCCAAAGTTAAACTGAACCAATGGCTAGTAGAAATATAATATGGCTTTTGAATTGGTTCCATACAAACACATGCATAGAATTTATGTAACGCATCGTTTGTCGAACGCTCACTTTGCGATCACTCTTGACTCGTCCAAACATCAATCAATTAAAAACTCAACCTACTTTTGTAGAAACTCAACCGTAAAAATATAACGTAGTGCTGAAGGCTATATTTTAATTGTTTTATGCCGCTCAAAATGGGCAATGACACGTGGAATTTCGAATTAATATTTCGATTCTATTATATTTTTAGTTTATTTCGCGTGTCATATTATAAAAGCTATTGGCAGTTGAAATACGTAAAGCTATCAATTTCAATATTTGTTGCAATTTTAAACTAATTGTGAACTTTTTATTTTTAAACTATGAGGGGTTTTACCTTAATTGGTGTAGAAATTTGATATAGTTTATTATAATAAATTTAGTGCACGTGCACCGCTGCCTATTTCGGCCTCATACCAGTCTTGGTAAGGGCTGCTATGTTTTGGTTTGGAGGGCGCTAAATCGAAGATTCCAAACTTAGTCTTCAAACAATGAGTATGTGAGTGAACTCAGGTTTGACTTCAACACTGGGCTTGATTTTTATAGATGACCAAGGGTCATCAATAAAGGTGGTAGAACCCTTTGTGGTTCGACTCCGGCGGCACCACCGCCACACCTATTTCCGTCTAATAACAGCAGTGCTAGGCGCTGCTGTGTTCCGTTTTGAAGGATGTGGTAAGGGATACATACTTTTCCGAGGCGCCAGCTTGGTCCTCAAGGGTAGCAGCGCATCTGTGGCCGACCTCAGGTAGATCTGGGGTTGATTACAGATGTCCATGGGCGATAGTAGCTACTTACCATGAGGTGGACTGCATGCTCGTCTGCTACACCTATATTATAAAAAAAACAGGTTGCCACCAAGAGGACTGCATATTCTTCTGTTACTTGAATTTCATGAAATAATTATAGTAGCGCTTACCACTGCGCTTATGCGGGAACTGGTATAGCGGTAATGTCACAGTCTAATTATGAAGGGTGTTACCACATTTCTATTCTAAGAAGAAACCCATTCTCAATATCATCATCATCATCATCAACCCATTAATGCCCCAATGATAGGCACAGGTCTCCTCTCAGAATGAAAAGGATTTGGCCATGGTCCACCACGCTGGCCAAGTGCGAATTGGTAGACTTCACATACCTTTGAATTTTTTTTGTAGATTTCTCAGGTATGCAGGTTTCCTCACGATGTTTCCTTCATCATTTAAGCAAGTGATAATTAATTTCTAATACGCACATAACTTTGAAAAATCACTAGCACTAAACTATCGCTGCTTTCATTCTCAATAGCGAGTCCATAATAAGTTGATAACGATGTCATAGAATCTCTAAATACAAGAAGAGTCTTATTTAAACTTGAACGTATAAGTTGCCATCTTTAAGAACTAAGTTTGCCACTTCCATCAGATAAAAAGGTGTACCTACGAGTATATAAAACAGTTAGCGGAACAACAATGGCGATGGTCGCGGTATTGAAAGCGCTCAACTTCGCTTAGAGTGTTGGGTACACAACTTTTCAAACACTTGTGTCACAAGAGAGGAGTGGGAGCGATTTTGTTTGTTTTTGCACAGTGACAGTAGCACAGTTAAGGAAAGTGCAAAGGACTGCAAAGATCTGACACGCAGAAGGTTCTGGATTAGATGCTCGGTCGTTAAGATATCAAAATGATTTGAGTTTCTGAGTCTGGGTGTTTGTGTATTCTTCTTTGTGCTCATGGCACCCGCGTCATGGCAACCAATCTTTGTGTGCCTCTATGAGGGTAAAATGGGCTAGTAATGGTGCTTTAGACATTTGTTTCGTACATTAATCGAATCAACGGGTCTTATGAATCCGACTGGCTATACCTACCATTGCAAGGTTTTGCTGTAGTCACTACGCTCGGCAAATATAAAGCCTCGCCCATTTAGGCGCTTGTAGCTACGGCGTACACGTTTAGAAAATAAGAGGTTCTATTTGAACATGATATCACATGGATATAAATACGCAAAGGTTAACAAACCTCTAAAGAAGATTGGGAGGAGGAGTACAGGAGTTTTTCTGGAGAATATGATATATCTGAGAACTCAAAATTTTTGCTATGAAGGAAAATTGCAAATGGTGGCTTTGTTGCCTTAATTAATTAATAAAATTCTGATAATAACACTGATATGGTTTGATTGGTATTGGCGTTAAATTGTAATACTTTCGACTTTTCCTCACTTGGCAGAAAAAAACCTGTGTATATTTTAGGTGATTAATATATTAGTGCCAAAATAAAATCGCTTAATTACGTTCACTTATTCGCTTATCGCTCGTATTCCATACCACACAACAAGCGTTGGAAGCAAGTTAAAGATTAGTGTGAAACTCAATTAAACGGGCAAAGTTTGCCGGGATCGCGGTCCGTATAATTAAATTTTCTTAGCAAAAGTACTGCGTGATGTGAATGTATTGTATATGATACACTTGCTAATCAATCGCCACGCAACTCGCGGCTCCCTCATCATTCGCGTCACCGTTGACGAAGAAGAAAATACACTCCACATATATATTTTAGACTTTTGCAGTTTGCTTTGCCGTCTTACGAATTTTCGATCAGGCCACGTGTCCCGACGCGAGTTTAGTTTTTACACATCACAAAAATACACAACGCTGCTAAAGAAGTTTTCACTTAAAAAACAGGCACGCTAACTTTAGGATACTTAAAATAATAAAGACAGTGTATAAATAATACAATTTCCTAGTACAATTAAAAACTATTTTAAATAAGCGAAGAATATTATTATGTATTTAATTTTAATTTTAAGGGATTTTTTTTCAACTATAAATTAAAAATCTTTTTAAGACCAATAACAATAATATAAATATGATATAATTGTATTATTATACAGTTCTATTACCAGGTTAAATTTAACCACAATGGAAATACTATTACGACATATCATTTTTTACACAAAACGTAGTTGGTTGGTTTATACAAAACGTAAAGTCTCTTTTGGGATATATTTTAAGCCTTAATTACCTAACACTTTATAACGAAAAAGTAAAGAGGATTAGAGGAGAGGCAATATCACAAAAGAGCGTGAAAAGAAAAAAAGAACTGAAACTTACTGGACCCATTCGACTCATATAACCAGAAAGTGTGTCATGTAATTGGAGTCTATTTGATTACCTCGTCTAAGACCCGCGCAAATACGATTTGGAAGTAAAAGGTTCTTGTTCCGGGAAGAAAAGTTCTTTGATCTAGTTGTTAGGAGTTGTATAATCAAATACGCTTGTAATGTAAGCTTAGATTAGTTTATTCGTCTCATCAAGTGCTAGGGATGGCGATTCTCTCCGAAATAGATCGATTCATGAATCGATTCGAATCGAAGTAAAAATCGATCTTCGATCTTTTCGGCTAAAAAGTGCGAAGATAGCGAAAAAAACGTCATCAAGACCAAACAAGCACTGAAATACGCATCCGTCAGAAAATGATGTCTTTTTTTTTGTTAACGAGGGGGAAACCTTCAAAACGAGCGATACGGGGTTATGTCGGACTCTTACCGCACTAAAACCTCCCCCGGTGGCCGTCCTCGGCGCTGCGTAGAGGACTCCGGGATGTCTAAAGGAACGCAACCGGAGTCCTCTTAGCGTGTTGCCCCATCGGGCTCCGCCCAGGTGAGCTTCACGCTCGCCACACCGTCTGGTGTGCATGGCGGTATGCGACTACACATACCGCCTTCCTTCCCGAGGTCGCTAGCCGGGCGGTTTGAGCTCCCACTCGTGCCGGCACTACGTTATCCACAGGCAGAGGATAACGTAGCCCTATTTTGGTCCCGGAACAGGAACAAGAAAATAATGTCTATAATACATTCAACCTTCGAAAAGATCGACTTTCGATTTTCTAGGATGAACGATCGATTAAAAAAATCGATTCTTCGATGAATTGATCTCAGATCGCCATTCCTACCACGTGCCTCACCTAATTTTAATTTCAGATTCTAAATTTGAGTTCTCAAAGTTTTCTTAGAATTCTATTAGGTGGAATATTTAACCATATTATAATAATTGGTCAATGCCTCACAAAAGTAATTGTAATTTAGAGGAGAACAGGTAGTTTAATTTTGGCATACATTTCGTACCTAAAACGGTACCACAGTATTACCCTACCTCACAGTAAACAAAAGGGTTAAAAGTAATTACGAAAAAGTACTAACATTAATCCCCTACCAGCCCTAGAAGTTATTAAAATTTCAGCCGTTTCCATATAATTATTTCTATAGTGACCTCAGAATATGCAAATAAAACCCGAATTACATTCACGCGTTATTTTGACCTATTTGCTGACGAATAACGTGGCAATATAGTCGTTATGTAAATTATATTGGTCTGAGTTGCCCCGTAGATTTATAGAATTAATAAAACTACAAATATTTTACAAAAAATGTCGAAAGACCTAGTGACACGTAACATTTGCGTGGTAAGGATGCTCTCATTTCAAGCAATGTCTTATAGAACCCACCTCCCTATCGCTTGCCTTATCTTTGTTCGAAGGACTAGGAAAGGAAGAGAAGGAAGGTAAGGTCGAAGGACTGTTACGACTCTGGAGGCCACCACCACATCTTTTTCTAATAAGTGTTTAGAGCTAGCAATGCATCTGTGGTTAACCTCAGGAATATTATCTTATCTGGTATTGTTTACAGATGTTAATGGGCGGTAGGCTCCTGTGCTACTTGCTACTTCCCAAAAAATCTAAGTGTCAGAACACCTGACGACCTTAAACATTTGTTGAGCTAAGGAAGATGCACTCATGTGAGGCATTCCAACTTAGTCTCAAGGATACCAATTATGGATGTTCATGGGCGGAAGCTTATACTTATACCATTAGAGGGATTGCATGATATTTAAATGTTACAAAATAAATATTTTACTGGTAACTATTCCTTCGAGCAATGAGGCCAGTCCTCAATAACAAATTAAGGGTCTTCTACTCAAGACGAAATAGACGAGTTTTAAATTATATACACGAATCTATTACGAAATTGCTTCCTAACAAACTACCCCATGTTATAGCTGAAATATTCTAAAAAATGAAATTCAAGTTGAAAACCTCATTTCCATTATGAAAATGGAGTGCAAACACGTCCTTCTATCGTTAGCTGGATGAGCCATCTCATTACTGACGAAATGACCTGAAATATTATCTCTTGCTGACATTACTCGTATCTTTCTGAAGCTGACAATGTACGTGTACATTATGCAATGAGTTGTAATGTGATGGCAAATGGAGTATATTAGGATGGCAGTTAAGTGCCCGCCATTTTTAAATTAAATATTTCGCACATGATCAAATGTTTGTGGTCTAATGTTTTAAATTATTTCAAAGAGAAAATACCAAACTTTCTTCTCACGGAACTTACGTTTTTTTTCCCTTTTAAAAATATTTTTTAGATCAGATGGCATGTCGAGTTACAGTGTTTCTTTTAATACAGAGTCAAAATTGATTATTTGGTTGAATGATGGTCAATGTCTAGCGAAGACTTTTACAAGGTTGTGGATAGAAAAAACAATTCTGGTTTTGCTATTGTTCTTAATCAAAAACACTTTATAATCGACGCAAAAAGTGGCTAATGGATGTTTTGCCCTAACATCACATTATTAATGTATTCGTTTGAGAAAGTTATCCAGACCACTTAACACGTTCCCTGCGGCACAGATTTTTCTGTACTTTCCATTACTGCGTTACGAGTTGTTTTAAACCTCGTCCTATATCCGACATTGTGGCGGCACGAGGCGTGTTAAATCCCACCGCCCGAAGGAAACTAAAATCCTTTTTTTGGCGCCAAATAAGACAAAATCGACGGCTTTTGTCTTGATTATTATTAACAATGAGTTGATTAACCTAAAACTGCCGCCGCCCTTGGTTAAATTCGTTACTTTAGATTCTATGGGTAAAATAAAATGTGGGTCTAATGCACCTCGGACCGCACTGAAAAATGGCAGGTTTCCATATAATTTAGTGATGGGAAAATAAATATCGATTTTATTTTATTGTTTTTATTTATCAACGTTATGGACAGAATGAATACAAAAAGGGGAAAAGTTATGGATGTTTTTCATTGAAACATTTCAGACAATAAGGTTTTTTGCAAACAGTGCATTCCGTGAGATTTTAATTTTGGTTTTTTTGTCTGCCTCACGACATGTCAAGAATGTGCGGAGTTTTTCGTAGCATCCGACACATCTCTTCTTCTTTGGACCCTTATCGAGATGATGTGCTTTCTTTGCAGTGGATTCTGAAAAGTAGGAGCGAGTAGATTAGGGTAAAGAGTAATCGGAATACTCGGTAACGATTTTGCCTACGTTTCCTATATCAATAATGTAGCTACTTAACTTTTGTTTGAACCATAACAGGAAACGTAATTATCTATAATGTAATTTCTTACTATACGGACATACGCCTAGCCTGCCAAGTCTCACTACTGGACTTTCACCTAGACAGAGTATATTTGTGACTTACCTGTTTTTGAAATATCTTCCTGTATTCTGATTCTGGCTCAGATTTTTCAACCGGTTTTTCTTCATCTTCCTCCATGATCAAGTTTTTTCGGCAACGTTTCGACATGATAATTTTCAACATAAAGACAGCGGTCCTACTTCGTCGCTACGCAGCCTCGACTGCGTTGCACAACACTAACCACGTGAAGCTAGCGTGGGGTGCGGTACGAGGTGCGTGGGGAAACGAGGCGTTCCCAACCTCGTTCCGCACTGTGTTAGCATTATTATTTGTTCAGTGCGGTACGAGGTCTAACAAACCCGACATTAGGTTGGTGTACCATAGAACTAGGAATCAGTAGTACATCACAAACATATAGTTATCACTCTCCTACACTGAACCAGACGGAAGTTATGCCTCTCGCACAACAGCGAAGTTAAAGTTTTTTCTTACCGCTATAACGACCAGACATGGACGAGGTGTTTTAAGCCGCGTTCCGCAGCTAACGTGTTAAAAGCAGAATCGGTGTTTAATCATTAATTGTAAACAATGAAAGCAATCGAGTACCTAGACAAATCCAATTAGTCGATCCCTTTCAGTTCATTAATGAAACAACAGCGTCGTCAATTTGCGTAAAAGCTTTTATTGAATTAGGACGAAGGTAATCGGCACATCCTATGAAGCTTTATGTATAGGGCTTAAAGCTTAGTGGAGTTACGGAAATGGATTACGGAAATAGAACAGACAATGAAACTTATAGTAAAAATGGTCATCACTATGAGCGCTTATCACTTCTGTTATTAGGCAGAAACAGGTGTGCAGAATAGATCTTGGTGCACGGCAGCACCAAGTCGGAAAAAAATAGATTTTACTGTATAAAGTAGACCAAGACCATCAATTATTATTGAAGCAAACTTTACTATTAACCTTGGAGATATTTATGACTTTCAGTTATGTTTAAGGTTACTTATCAGCTTAGAATTATTGAGATAATCATCCAAGTTAAAGTGAGATTTTAAGTAATTAAACAAGCTTTATTAGCAGTCCCTTGCAATTCACTATCAAAACTAAAGCAGCGTCAATTTGCCATAAAACTTATTGAGTTAGGATGAAGGTAATCCTGAACATCTGTGCGTTCGTTTTAATGTTCTGTTTTGATTGGATATCGGTGTTTGTAAAGGAGCACGGGGTCGAATAATCCGATTAATTCAGAAAATAGTTGATACGTGTTCAAATAGACTGGAATGAATTTATATGACGGTACGCTTGAAGGATTAGAAGGGTCTTTTGTACCTCGATTTGGAGGATGTGAATAAAACTTCGGTAATGATTCAGGATATGTGGCGCCATCTGTTGTTATGAAGTGAAAGGTGAGGTTGGGAAATGACGATAGAAATGTTTGTGTTTCGATCATAAACAATTTTTTCGCTATGCTATGGTTTCCATGGTTTTAGTTTCAATCGCATTATTCAGGTGAACTGTAGGTTCATTTTATAATATAGTCTATTTATAATATCGTTTAACTAAAATGTTGCAATTTCTTTCTACGAGTAACTCCTTCTTTTTATTTAATTTTATTATGACCTAAAATTCCATAGATTTTTATCTCCATCCACTAACACTTGTCTCTGTGTTTCTACTTACAAAATCATCAACATTCATGAGCTTTTTCAATTTATAAACAAATGTATATAATAGACGGGCTCTTTAATTTATTTTACTCGAACAAAGTATACGAAGTCGACACACCTAACCACACACAAACACATTTGCGTCACTCAGTGAACTTTTCTCTTTCGCAGCCATAAAAGTATTTCGCATTAGCGTTTCGCGTGAGATTGACGGGTTACACATACATGCTTTTATCGTTAGCGTGCACATTTCCTTACAATATTTTACTATGTTAATACCTATTTGCTTTTCTTGAGGTTTTTTGTAGGACAAAATAGATCTTGAATACGTTTCTTTTGTTAGAATAAATGCCAGAACTCATAGCGTGATAAATACATGAGCCGTATGATATTCTAGAATAATACAATTCCTTTTCTCGCTCTTTGCGTGTATTTATAGCTCGACTGCTTTGTCTCATTGTCTGTCCTTCTCTCTTTCTGCTCTTATTTCGTTCTCTACCTTGCTTCCATTCTTCCTCCTTTTATCTCGTGGGTGTCTCATTAAAGGTGAATGAACAGCATCTCCCTCCGAAATTATTGTAAAGTTGTCCCTTACAAGCAACTTGCAGCGCGGTGACAATGGCAAAATATCTTGTAGGAAATGACCATATTTGGCAAACTTAACGTAGCTGTCGCCACTTCGTCGTATAGCAAAAAGATGTATGTGTGCTTATCTTATATAAATAGCCTAGTAACAGTATTCCAAATATAGACTGGTCATTTTTGCCTATCACGTGTTGGTCCAAGCGAATTAAAGGTATGAATTATCTTTTTAAACTATTTCAAAAACTAACCTATCTTCTCTTCAGACAGGTGAACCTAAAAATCAGTTCACAATTGGAAGCCTGCTTCAACTGGAGCATGGCGCCGCAGAGTGAGCTGGTGGTCTTCGCGAGGGTCAGCGACCCAGCAGTGGACCTGGAGACAACTCCTCCAGATGGACCCTGGCTCGAAGCCACAGCAGCCGCCGTGCCTTGGAGCGTGGGTGTCGACATCGCTATATGGAATGCTGTTGGTAAGCATCAATTTATTTGGATTGAAATTCAATACCCAATATTGGGCGCTATTATTATTATTATTAAACTTCCGAAGGCAGTTCCAGTTTCAAATTAATGTTTCCGATTATCAGAATGCCACGAGTGTTTTAACAAATCATCTTGTGCAAAAATACGTCGATTGACTTCGCTTATTTAAATAATTTTAAAATATCTCAATATGATTGCTATATTAATGTAAAGAAAAATCTAAGATTCAGTACATGAAAAGTATATTTAATAGTCGTATTTTTAAGAATTTACACAAAGTGTCATTTAAATTCTTAAAAATACGCCTTCGCTATTTTATAACCATACATAGAAAGTAAAACAAATGTCTAAAAATATAATAGAAACGATCAGAATAGTATTGAAGTTCGTTTTTATAAATTAATTAAAATTTATTAGTACTTGCTTAAAAATATAACAGTTGAAATGGATTTCTGAAGAAACGTTATGATTTACAGCTTGCTGACTATTATTCTAACTGAAAATGATTTTAAAAACGTTAAGAGAGAAAACATCTTATATATTATATTGATTATTATTGTATACTATATTGATTATAACTATGTCATTATTCAAAGCAACAATATACGTTGCATTTTATGACACACTAACATTGCAGAAAATTTATAATTTTGCTATGATTACGCCACTGCATTATTCAGATTCCAACAACGCTATTTATTATGAAAATTGTTTTAACGGCAGAGAATTTCTCTTGCTAGTAAAACTACACTTGAACAATTATCACAGAAAGACAAAGTGATGTTAATTACTCACAGACTAGTCAACTTTTGAAAGCAGTAGAGCTCTTACCGCAGAAGAACCACTGCCATATTTCTGCTGTCGCTGTCTTGTTCAAGTTTCAACTTAGACTGTAATGTACTTGACATTTCAAGTAAAATCGGGAGAATGAAGTTCAATCAATTAAAATTATAAGGTCTGCTCTGAATTTACCCATTAGTATCTATCGTTACACATGATTAAGGGCACTATGCCCTGAGATAGATGAAAACTGAGTGATCGTGTAATATCAATAGAACGATACAAAATTTCGGGATTAACACAAAAATATTCCTCGCAATATAAAGTTGCAGTAATGGAGTTCGACCATTTTTATTGGCGATCCGCAACTTTTCGAGGCTACTGAACAACTGCAGAACTATCGCAATAACCGTGGTGTGGGGAGACTCATCTATCAATATTGCCGGACCCCGGGCGTGGACCCGCTGGAAATGGGGGAAAGTTGAGAACGGAAATAAAATCTGCTTAGAAATCTGAAGCAATCTTTGTCTTTGGAAAATACTGCGCTTTTCATAGCAGATAATAAAGTATCCAGGAGCATACGAGTAACAATTGACGCTGACTTTAGTGAATGCGGGAATTATGCAAAAACATTGAACGAGATCCTACGTGGTTTTATCAGCTTTCAAACCAGAAATATTTTGCTAAAGTATGTTATGATAGTGCGTATCTAAATTATTCCGGTAAATCATTCAAATGTCTTAGTCCCGTTTTGGTTCTAAAATTCTGATCAATGCTGTATTGTCAAAGTCGATAAAGGCATAGAATCATTAATGCTATCGTTAGTAGCATTAAGATCATGAAAAGAAAATATCGTACCTTTAAGGTAAAGTCACCTAATGCCGAGGGGTTCTGAAATTGGCACCAAATTCCGTGGTATTTACAAAAACGGCTTTTATAAACTATTTACAAAATCATTTTTACTGAAAGGTATGTTATTTAATAGATAATTTATCTCTCTATCGTCATATGGCTACCGTAAGAGTATTATGTGTATGGTTTTTTAAATAATCGCATAGTTTTGCATTAGTGCCTCCATCAAACGCATGCTTCATACATTTTGGGCCTCTTGCACGTGAATGTCACGATTTCTCAAATAGTGATTTTGTCAATAAATATGCATGTGTGGGATAGTGTTTCAATGAAAACATTATATTGATTATATATGGAATCGATAACATTTAAATATTTTGCTTATTTCTTAACAGATAATTGTAAAAATAAGTTTAAAAATACAGCGGCATTAGGTGCCAAATATTTTGGGCTGTCCCTAAAACCGAGGTTTACCACGGAATAGCAATTTCATAGACTTGTATTTAATTTCAATTTTTTTAGATGTTTTTATGAATAAGCACGTCTTGCTTCGAATTTGATAAATTTAATACTCAATTAATATCGAAATCATTTTCCGAGGTACAGCGTTGTACTGCATTACCTAATTATATAATATCAAAGATGACCTATTTATGTACTTTCCTAATTTCTTCTATGGGACAACTAAGGAGAGAAAATGAAGTTTATCCAGATATCAATGGAATATTGAACAAGTATTGTATATTATTATATACATATTTCAATAAAGCATCTTTCTGCCTCGAAATTGTGTAAAAGTCTGTTATTATTTAATAATCGGAATTTGGAAACGTGATTTTTAGTTATGAAACGCTATTCCGATGTATATAAATCGGAATTAGGTTATATGGGCACATTAATCCGCGGCATAGCCGCAAAATACTATACAGGGTTTAAAGTTTTCATCGGTTTTTAAGAACACATATATCGTTTGTATCAGTAATTCACTTAATCCTAATTAATGAAGAATTAACATTGTCATACGATTTTAATAGCTATTTAAATAAGAACTAGAACATTTTACGACGTTTTCATTTGATTAAAATACTCAAAACGAAATAATTCTATAAATCTGATGACGATATTCCATATTATTATTATTTCTGGTGTACGATAATAAACCCTAGTATAAAGTACACGAAGAAGAATGTCCAAAATTGTATTGCAGATACACGAATCTACTGCAGTTTAAAAAATACATGATATACCTACATTAGTAAAATTAACCAGTCAAGAAACTATACTGTAAAAAAGTTTTATTTCGGCAGCTTCCCTTTAATCATAGCTGAGAACACTTTTGATAAAGCTACTCTTTTAATAATAAAAAAAAATTAAATCAAAATTTAAACTAAGTTCAATAAATAACATTTATTTTTATACACCATGTAGCAGTCGTTCTATCTCTTTCACTCCCTTATTTTGTATACTCGGAATTAGGAGCCAAATACATCGGAATAAGGATTTTTACATCGGAATTAGGGTTTTCTGACTTGGTTCATATTTATTTTAAATACACATTTAAATCAATATTTAATCGTAAAATGTCGAGTCTATTTCAAGAGTACAGATAATGAAGCTTCTGATAAAATTATCTAATTCCTTATTAAGCCGTAGTAAATGCTTAATATCTGACGCTCTTTCTAGTTTTCGTGAAAATACCGCGGAAATAGGTGACTTAACCTTAGTATTACTGAGACATACGTGCCAGACAACCAATTGGTTTAAATCAGGCGTATTTTTTAAATCAAAAAGTCAGCTTTAATAATACTTTTATTTAGCTGATTTTATGGTAATAACGCAAGAAAGAAAGAAAGAAAGAAAGAAAGAAAGAAAGAAACATTTATTCGGATAATTGCAACACAAATGAAATACTATAATGTAGAGAGACAAAAAAAAATAACATAAAACAAAAGAAAAAAATAAATAAAAAATACAATAAAACAACAAAAGGACAATAAAAACTTAATGTTGCTTATGATAGTATAACACTTTTTAAAGAGTCTTTTTTATATAAGTCAGTGCCGATTTTTTGCAATTACGTTAGAGTAGTTCTAACAGGGCGATGATACTAGTATAATAATATGACAGCTTGTATAATATTTAAACAGTACTTTAGCACTAACGGTTGTTAGAATACCGGAAATTTCGTCTTTGATCCGAAAATTCATTTCGCTTATACCCAGCGCTATTTATGCATCCATTCGCTTTCAAATTGTGGTTATAACGGATTATGATCTAACTAATAAATAATTTAGTATAGATGGGTTTACTATTTCGAAAATACTCTTTATATCCAAATATTAAGCAGGTTTTTATCCGCTGTTTTACATTTCAAAATCCTTACTACCCTTTATTAAGTTTGTACTTTTTATCACCAGATTATGACTACCCCACTGTTTGGCACGAGTCTGTTTTAAAAATGAGTAGGATTTTATTTTTTAGTCCACGCCAAGTACGGGTTGATAAACCTTTCGCTCCTTTGAACATTATAGAGAGGGGTGTAAGTTTTTTTTTTTTTACCGTAAAAGAAAGTTATAATTTATTGCTAAAACGCAAACAGATTCGAAATATAAAAAGAGTTGAGGTTTGAATAAACAGCTTCAGGGAGGAAGATTGAAAAGAACACTATTGGCTTTTCATCTATCCGCGTCTACTGAATGTATTTTTTTCAGTAAAGTACTCCGCTTATGAATAGTGTAACCGAAAATCCCATCCGTAAACCTAGAGTTCATTTCGCTTACAACCCAATACTCCGCTATTTACCTACGGCTTCCGGCCTGTGCTCATACCGGATAGAGGCTGCGATCCGCGCATTCGGATCACGTTATCTAACTGCTGAATCATTTCCTCGTTGCTCTTTTATTGGAAATACTTCGTATAACTCACTCTAGACTAAAATGAGATGATTTTTAGTTTTTATAGCTGTAGATTATGGGTTTTCAAATAAAACTCCAACTTGAATCTTCAGTTCTTTTCTTCTTGTTTTTATTCCGAGGCGTACACCCTTTTCCATACAAAAAGGCGAGCTTAAGTACTTATTTTGGGTACCGCAACAGGCGCAGGCTCAGTCAGCAACCGCGTCCTATTGCCGTCCCTTTCTAACATAGCCTGTCTTACTCTTACAATTCTATGCTTACACTCTATTGCTATCCTACTCTTACATATCTATTCTTATTACGTAGGACTTATATCTATTGCAATAAAATGTCTTATTTACATAGTCTTAATTACATACACAAGTTACATTAATCAACATTTACATTTAAATTCTTAGGCCGTTGTCGTCCGTAATATTCTCCCCCCGGCGTAGATTCTTCGAAGCCTCCTCCATCTGAAGGACGGCAAGCTTCGTCGCTGGCCTCTGGAACACACCTCCCTTTGTGCGGACGTCTGCAGACCGGACGATGCCATCAGGTCCCGGGTGAACTCGCTCGACGACTCCTCTCGGCCAGGTATTGCGGGGTAAGGCGTAGTCGACCACAATTACGAGATCGCCTTCCCGCAGTTGTGACGCCTGTGCGTTGGACGGCCCCCGCGGAATGAGCGTAGGCAGGTACTCTCGCAGCCATCGCTGCCAGAACTGGTCCGCCAGTGCCTGCGCCCTTCTCCACGTGCTGCGGTCCGCCTCGGTGCATGGCCCCGTCCGCGGTAGCCCCGTCGATGAGCCGATGAGGAAGTGATTCGGCGTTAGTGCTTCCTCGTCCTCGGGGTCCACGGAGACGTGCGTGAGCGGTCGCGCGTTCACGCTGTACTCGGCCTCGGTGATTAACGTCTGCAGTACCTCTTCTTTTGGCGACTTTTCTTTGAGCGTGGTGCTTAGTGCGGTTTTTACTGAACGCACTAAGCGCTCCCAGGCTCCTCCCATGTGTGGCGCCCCCGGCGGTATGAAACGCCAGTCGGTGTTGTACTGCAGACCGTAGTCCCGTAGTGCTGCGATCCATGCTCCGTATGTATTTCTCAGTTCGACGTCGGCCCCTCTAAAGTTAGTGGCGTTGTCGGAGTATATGACGCGCGGCCAACCCCTTCTGGCGGCCATCCTTCGCAGCGCCATAACAGCTGAGTCCGTAGAGAGCGACTGGACGATCTCTAAATGAATGGCCCTTGTGGTGAGACAGGTAAATAGTGCACACCACCTCTTTTCGTGTCTTCGTCCGATAGTCACCGTTAGGGGCCCGAAATAGTCCACGCCACAATAGGTGAAGGCGCGGTGCCCCGAGTCCAACCTCACTTTAGGTAGGTCTCCTTTCGGTGGTGTCGTCGGAGTCGCCTTGTACACGCGACAGTATTGACACGCTCGTGCTACTTTCTTGACTGTAGGCCTCAAGCGCAGTATGATGAATCGTTGACGGAGCTCGTTGACGACTCGTTCGTTATTCGCGTGTCCCGCCCGGCGATGATAATGCTCGACAAGCAGGTGAGTAAAGGGATGCTGCCCGTCGAGTATTACCGGCTCATTAGAGTGCGTTGTAGAATAGAGCGCACCTATACGGCCTCTTGCGGTTATTAGCCCGTCGTTCAATACTGCGTCGAGCCTTTTAAATTTGCTGTGTCGTTGTAGCGGCTGGTTGTGACTTAACCGCGCTAAGTCTTCGCTGAAGGAGTCCCGCTGCGCGCGTTGAAACCACCGTCGTTCGGCCGCTTCTAAGTGTGACACCTCTAAGTGTAGAGTCTTGTCTCTAGATCGAAGCTTCTCGACGAATAGCTGAGTAAGTGCCGTCGTCCTTATAAGCTTCAGGTAACTGGAGAACCTTCTAATGTCGGGTAATGAGTCGTTGCGGTCCGAGTCCTCTTCTGAGACGGTGTAACACGTCTCCCCGGTCTCTTCACCTTCCCCGTTCTCCGTAGGCCAGTGCTCTTCTGTGGCTCGTAGGAATTGCGGTCCCGTGAACCACCGGTCCCGGCTGTCGATCCCGTCGGTTTGAAGCCTGGTCGCATCGTCGGCTACGTTGAGTGTTGTAGGCACCCATCGCCAATCCTCTGTATGTGTGAGCTCGGCGATCTCAGCTAGGCGATGTGAGACGAACGGCGTGTATTTTTTCGTCTCGTTTCTTATCCACTGAAGGACGGTGCGGGAGTCACTCCAGTATATGACTCGTTTGGGTTTCCAACAGCTGTGCTCCCTGACTATAGTGTTAGCCATTCGTGCCCCGATTAACGCAGCTTGGAGCTCCAGTCTCGGAATGGTTAGTAACTTCAGTGGAGCCACCTTCGCCTTGGCCATTACTTGTATTGTTTCTATGTGATCGCCGTGTGCGATCCTCCAGTAGGCCACCGTAGCGTAGGCTTGCTCGCTTGCGTCGACAAACACGTGTAACTCGATGTGAGTTTCCGGCGTTACGTTGTAGCTATAGCACCGCGGTATTGCTAGTGCTGAGACATCTGGGAGTCGCCTTATCCACTCGTCGAATAGGTTAGCGTCTTCAGATGGCAATTCCTGGTCCCAATCAACCTTCTTGAGCCACAAGCGTTGTAATATCATCTTGCCGACGATCGTATATTGACTGATAAGCCCCAGTGGGTCGTACACCGACATAACCGCGCTTAGGGTTTCGCGTTTAGTCGGTGCTCTCAACCGCAGTCTGACCTCATCGGGAACCCTCTTGATGTCAGTGTTGAAGGTGAGGGTGTCGGAGCTCGGGTCCCAGCGCAGCCCCAATGTCTTTTCCTTCTGGTGTGCTGCTAACTTTACATTCGCGCTTTCAGACTTCTTATCTTCGGGTATGCTAGCTAAAACTCTCTTGCTATTTGAGTTCCATCTTCTTAAGTTGAAGTCCGCTTGTTGATGGATGTAGGTAACTTCGTTCACCATTTTAATAGCCTCCTCTTCAGATGGGAAACTGTCTAGGTAATCGTCCATGTAGTGTCGCTCCTTGACCGCCGTGGCCGCCTCTGGGTATTTACTTTCATAGTCGACGGCGTTGCGGTTTCTTACGCTGTGAGCGAGGTATGGCGAACTGCTGGCTCCGAATATCATGGAGACCATTTTAAATCTTCTCGGAGGGTCCGTAGGCTTGTCCCTCCATAAAAACATCTGTGCCGGTTGGTCCTCGGGTCTGATTTTAACCCTAAGGAACATTTCTTCGATGTCCGCTGTGACGGCGATTCTCTTTTCTCTGAACCCGAACAATATTCTTGTGAGTGAAGCTAGTAGGTCGGGTCCTTCTAGTAGGAAGTCATTGAGACAGACTCCCTTCACCTTAGCCGCCGCGTCGAAGACCATTCTAACTTTTCCCGGCTTGTTGTGATTGGTGACGGCGAAGTGCGGCAGGAACCATTTTACGTTGCTATCCCTTTCGCTGCCGTCGCATTGCACCGCGTAACCCTTTTGTATAAGGTTAGCGATCTGAGCCGCGTATTCCTTTTTAAACGCCGGCTCCTTAGTCATCCTCTTCTCGAGCGTGTGTAGTCTCTTAAGGGCAGACTCGTAGCTATCTGGGAACGTGGGGTTATCTATCTTCCAGGGCAGACCCACTTCGAAGTGGCCGTCCTTTCTTGTGGCGGTCGCTTCGAAAATGTCGTTGGCTCTCTTCTCATGCTTATTAATTTTTTCTTTAGTCGATACGCCAAGCGAGTCCACGTCGAAATGTGACTCGACGAGCTTCTGTAGTTGGACGTCGCTCGCGCAGATGTGAAGTACGGCCGCCTGGTCTTGATAAATCGATTTCCTGGGTACCGACCCGTGCAGTACCCATCCCAACTTCGTTCTCGACGCAGCGGGTTCATTTCTCTTGCCGGCGCGCAGCTGTCGCGATATTATTAGATGCCAGTTGTCGGCACCTATCAATATGCGAGGTCGAGCTTCTCCCTTACTGATGCTATCTTGTACAACTCGCAGGTGCTTGTACCGTTCTAAGTTGTGCGGTACGCGTTGGTGATGTAGCTGTAGTCCTTTTACTGTGCGGGCTGTCACTAAGTAGGCTTCTTGTTCGTGTACCCCTTTGACACGAACCTTGACCGCTTCGCTGTCGATCCTTCTCTGATCGTTAATACCCCTTATGTTCAGAGGTCGATTCGGTCCGCCGTTAGTGAGTTGCTTCGCTAATTCTTCGTCTATTAGCGTCACAGTAGACCCTTCGTCTAGGAGGGCGTACGTATTTACCTCCCCCCGTGGACCGCTGAGTTTCACCTCGCAGGTTTTGAGCAGTACTGATGTAATAGGCGACCTCCTTGTCGTGACGCTCATTACTAGCGCGGCTGCTTCGTCTTCCCTGCCGTCGTCCGGAGTGCTCACTGTAGTCGTAGACTCCGTTACTTTTTCTTTATGTAGTAGCGCGTGATGTTGGTAGGTACATCCGTGGACTCCGCAGGCCTTGGCTTTGCATGTGAACCTGCTGTGCTTCCTTTTCATGCATTTGAAGCACATCTTGTTGTCCTTTGCCCACTTCCATCGCTCGTTGACGTCGAGTGCTTTGAGTTTATCGCACTCAGTAGTGTAGTGTCCCCCAGTTGGACACATGAAGCATTTTCTTTCTTCCGGTTGACTTTCCCCCGCAGTGTATACGCCCTTGGTAGCAACCCGCTTTGGTGCTACTTCTCTTCTGACGGGTACCGGAACGCTTCGCTTCGTTGTGTGGGTGTACCTTATCATAAGGTCCGCTTCGGCCATTAAAAACTCGGAGAGTACTATCATTTCATTATCTTCCATGATGCGTGCTTCGTTATTGGCTGCGTACTCCGCCCATTTGCTTATGAGATGAGGACTCAGTTTGTCCATTACGTCTCGAACGAGTAGCGGGTTTCGTAGGTAGCCTCTTCTATCTATACTTTTTATCGTATAGACAATATTTTGAATCTTCACCGCGAACTCATACAGATCGGTGCTCGCGCTCCCTAATTTCGGGATCTTTTTGAGCTCTTCCATGGCCCGATCTATTATGAATTCCGGTCTTCCATATTTCATCTCTAATGTGCGCATGATGATATCTGGGTTAGATGCGGTGAATAGCTGTGACAGCACGGTTTCTCTCGCTTCCCCTCGCAGGCTGTTTCGCAGTCGAAGGAGATTTTCCGTTGGAGAGAACTTAAAGAGTCTTGTAGAATCTTCCATGGCGGCCTTATACGGTAGCCACTCGGCGACGGCTCCCGTGAATATAGGTAGTTCCGCTGTTTGGCGAGGCAACGGTCTTGAGGCGACTAGTTTTTCTAAGGTGTCGGCTAGCCGTTGAATGCCTTGGAATTTCGCGTTCTCCCCCCGTTGCTTACTAACGGGAGGGCGAACCTCTTCCGGTTCTTCCCTGTATTTCGTCGCCGTTGGTTGTTCCATGCTTCTATCCACCCAGTCTTGTACCCTTTCGTTGCATGAGCTCGCCGCATATTCAGATTCGGCTTCGATTGCAGTCATTTCGGCGGCTAATCTCGATTTGATTAGCTTTTCTTTCATAAGTAGCCGCTTCTCTTCTATAGCCGCGAGTTCTTTCTCCGCTTCGTATTGTGCCATCTTCATACGTGCGTCGATGCTTCGCTTTGAAGTGTTACTGCGAGCGGTGTGTGCCGGCGACGTAGGTCTCCGCACCGGCGATGTAGGTCTCCGCACCGGCGATGAAGTTTCACGCCTTGGTGGCGTGCTAGCTGGTCGTGCAGGTGGCCCCATGACGGACGTCCGCGTTGACGTCGCTGGTGCTGTCTCTCTCGCCCCTTCTGGCGGAGAGTGCTCCATCCTTTTTTCTTGGGAATTTCCTGCGACCGTCGACGGCGACTGCGGAGAATCTTCATAAATTCGGTGTAGCGATGGCCCTGGCGCACCCTTAGCGCCCGGGGCTGCTTCTGACTCGCTGTACCCCGATTCGGAGCGAACACGACCCCTTGTGTTCATTGCGATCGGTGTATTCATCTTGAGTCTTCTTTAAATCCGGCTTCTCGAAGGACCAATGTAGATTATGGGTTTTCAAATAAAACTCCAACTTGAATCTTCAGTTCTTTTCTTCTTGTTTTTATTCCGAGGCGTACACCCTTTTCCATACAAAAAGGCGAGCTTAAGTACTTATTTTGGGTACCGCAACAGGCGCAGGCTCAGTCAGCAACCGCGTCCTATTGCCGTCCCTTTCTAACATAGCCTGTCTTACTCTTACAATTCTATGCTTACACTCTATTGCTATCCTACTCTTACATATCTATTCTTATTACGTAGGACTTATATCTATTGCAATAAAATGTCTTATTTACATAGTCTTAATTACATACACAAGTTACATTAATCAACATTTACATTTAAATTCTTAGGCCGTTGTCGTCCGTAATAATAGCTATTGAATTATTTGTATTTTTTCGAATATGTATTTATTGGTCATGCAATTAAAACAACTCTACGAATATTAAAATAAGGTTTCAACTCACTGGTGTAATTTATGGAATTTACAAAGGCTATCTTTTAAGCAGTTGTGGTTGTAGCGATACGAATAAATATCGTCTACAATAGCAGAAACTTTGTTAACTTGTTATTCTTTTTTTTTATAATATAAATTGGAGTAGCAGACGAGCATACAGTCCACCTGATGGTTAGTGGCCACTGCCGCCCATGGACATCTGTAATCAACCCCAGATAGGATTAGATATTCCTACCTGAGGTCGGCCACAGATGCGCCGCTACCCCTGAGGACTAAGCTGGAACGCCTCGGAAAAGTCTGTCTCCCTTACCACACCCTTCACACCGGAACACAGCAGCGTCTAACACTGCTGTTATTAGGTAGAAATAGGTGTAGCGGTGGTGCTGCCGGAGTCGAACCACAAAGGGTTTTCTACCACCTTCAATATTCTTACATAAGTAGTGTATTCTTACATAACGAAAGCAGAAAACAAGCGTGCCCTCGTAATAATAAGTGTCCACTGCCACATATTCACTTGTTGCAATTCTTAACACGATGAGGGGACGAGTGCTATGCAACTACTTTAAGCCGGGATTAAATATTTGCCTTCTTAGAATATTCTGCTTGGCTCTCTCTGAAATTCTAAAGTTGCTACTTCAGTAAAGATATAAACTGGAGCTATCAAAGGGATAAACGTGTTATAGAATTAAATTGAATGTTTTACATAAGATTCAAAATGTACAAAATTAGTATTATTCTTAGGATACAAATATTATTTTATGTTGCTGTTATTAAACATGCATTATTTTATCTAAGCTAAGACGGACGAGTAAATGAGAAAAAAGACGAAATGAAACTGTCTAATAATAAAAGATTTTTGTATCTTCACGCGTAATTCAGTTGACTAAATATCAAACTTACAGCAATTACAATTCTCTACGATAAAATTACAATTGCTACTGAGTAAAAATTCACTTTTGTAACGCAGAATTTGGTCTAACGTGCTTGGCCAACAGTCGCACAAAATAGTTGCAATAATAAAGGACATTGCAATGGTACAATAAAATACATGAGAACTCGCGGAAGTGTCCAATTTAGAATTTCCTACACTTGCAGTGACATTGCAACCTTGCCACTTCAGGATTTCGCAATTTTTACTATAGTAGAAATCGTGCTTGGTTCTTAAAAGAGCAACATTTTATTATGTGACCCTTGTGAAATAACGGCTTGGCTTTTACCATAAGTAGACCAACTAAGGTTTCTTTCTTTTGTTAATGTAGGCCGGCCATGTTCTTGAGTAGCCTGTCACTTCATTTCACAGTTTTGAGTATTTATTATTAGGCTTTGAATTAATTGCAATGCAAAATCTTGTATGTCAGAGAATTTTCCATAATGTAAGGCATTCGCCTATGTGATTATTGGTGCCTTAAGTCTTTTCTTGTTCGTACAGGAAACCCGTTCCTAGTAGAGAGATTAAATATTTGTTGATATTAATTGAATGCCGAAAAAAGTATTTTATTTGCGATGTACCCGGATCAAATATTGCAAGCTGCTCTTAGATTTTGAATTGAAAGTTAAATTTTGTTCACAGGGTGGGCAGGTTGGGGCGAATGGGGTGTTTGTAGCAGAACATGTGGGGGAGGAAAACAGACTAGACGAAGATACTGCTCTAAAGGCAATTGTGAAGGCTTTGGAGAACAGGAGCGGTCATGTAACTCTTTTGAGTGTGAAGGTAAGTTATTTTGTTTTTTCGCTAACGCTGCTTAATGATCTGTCTCACTAATTTTATCATCGACTCAATCGTAATGGTGGAGTGTAGCGGAATATATCGTAGGTCTTCCCGAATTGAGGATGCAATCAAGGAAAAAAGGAAGTTTTTTTTACTCCTAAATATTTAATCTCAAGGGATAACGATGTCTTCACAATAATCGGACTTAATATACATTTTAAGACAAAAATATCAGAAAATTTGGCATAACAACCTAAAATGTTTTGAATTATATTTTCAAGCTAAACCATGCATTCAAAATGTTAGTGAACTACAAATCTGGCTGGAATCTAATATGACTCTCTTATGCTATTCCAATAAATTGTGCCGCACCAGATGTGACCTAAGTTACAGCTTGAATAAACGAGGATCTTTAGCGGAGTAGGACGTTTATCATATTACTTGCTTTGTTATATTTTACATATTATAATGGGTTCCTTGAATATATTCTTATGGGCGATAACCGGAATGTGCCATGTGAATATGTGAGTCATGTGATCGTTGATAGTTCCAGTATTTTGGACGGTTTTCATATCCTATTGATGGGCATTGATTTTCGCACACAAGGGGCAAAACCTGGAACAATCTTTAGCGTAAATTGATGGAGATCTATAAGCACAGTTTAAATAAACATGCGAAGACCAAATGTATTTATGTAGTCATAGAGTTTAGATACGATAGTCACAGATTATTTGCCTGTTTTAAGTCTTCGTCTTCGTCTTAGCTTAATAACTAAATTACCCAATAGGTCGATAGAATCAGGCAGCATTTTATTTTCCTCGAAGAGTCTCTCACTCTACATTACTGTTATGATCATAACTTTCATGTTGTACTTGTCTTTGGTAACTAATCCCATTTTTTTCAGGTGCAATCAACCCTCTAGCGCCAGGGGCCAGACGCAACTTCCACCCAGCACAGGCCCGATGGGGCCCGGTGCCAGACAGACTGCACGCGTTCAGTTTGAAACCGAATTCTTACATCTGGATCGCTTCATCCGAACTGTTCGCAGCCGGGAAGACGTTCCCGAGGGAGTTTACGTTGTTCATCTCATTAAGGCTACGGCCAGAGGTAAATGTATATTTAATCTAAGTAATGTATGGTTTAGATTCAACATCATAAGTAACATACTTGTAAAAATGGTCTACCAAGTAGTACACCAAAATAGCAGAAAAAAAAAGTATTTTCTCTTGTTTGAAGAATGTAGTACAGTCTTTTTTACTACATTGCCGCGTTATAATTTAAGTCCTTCATGCAACGTACACGAGATCGGCCTTCTATCAGAATTTTCATCATGGTCTTTAGAGGCACCACCGGTGCGGTACGTTCTGGTTTTAAGATAACAATACTATCACTAGCAATAGTTACTTTTACACAAGGCATTCCAACTTACTCCTCAACTTCAATTCAACTACTATTCCATTGGGTTTTAGTGGATCACAATGACCACTTATCTGCAGGTATGCTCGACTGCCACTTAAATTTCATAAAAAGTAACAATACTTTATTATTATTTTATGACCTGAGCAAAGCTCCGTGTTCAGCGATGAAAGTAATTAAAAAACCTAAACGCAATTAAGCTCGCGATGGCGCCGTAGCTTAATAAGTAATTAAGTAAACAGAAAACAATTTGCTTTAATTCAAAGAATGCTTTGTAATATATTGCTTTGGATTCGGCGAATTTACTTTCAGTAAATACGCTTTGTAATTTTAAATGATTTGGCCCTTTTCAAATTTGCGTTTGGAACGCGATAGTAATTTTAATGGGTTCTTTAAAATTAAGAGCCTAGTACCTTACCTTAGCTAATACCTTAATTCCAATATGTTATCTTTATATAGCTTATTTTAATAGAGAGTACAATCCAAAGCGGTGTTTGTACCCAACTGAAAAAGAGAACGTTTTTCTTACTTATAAGGTAACTTTGGTTTGGATTAGTCTAAATTTTCTGAATGCCAGACCAATATAATGCGGCCAGGAGATAATGACCAATAATAAAAAATAAGTAAAAAGACAACGCACGCAAACAAACGTGTGCTCACATACGCAAACTATATATGCCCATACACACACATGTATTTTTACGCTCAAAATTAAAAAAAACGCGTCATGATAAAGCGTCCTAAGGCTACCCTGAAAATTAAAAAAACAGACAGCGGACGGTGTAATTGAAAACCTTTTATGAAATGAGCAGTTTTTTGTTGTAGCCGTTTTGCTTCCAAATTGCTTAGTGACGATGTCTTGTTGTCGTATATTCGGCGAAAAGCTACAGAAGTGATTAATATAGCTTAATTAACAAGTACAATTTTTATGAAACATGTTTTATGAAAATAAGTGCCAAGACCTACTTAGTTTTAAATATATTTTGGATTAAAATGGATTATGAAGGAGTTAGATTTATAATATTAACATGTTATCCCTTGTATTATTAGATCTTGGTATTAACTGGGTTGCACCAAAATAATTAATATGACCTTCTGGCCAGGAGCTTTTACCCCTTTATTTATTTATGTTCCATTTTACACAGACTAGTAGTCTTGTCACACTTTCTCATTACTTTCTCAGGATTCTCACAATTTGTAAAAATAAAACCTTTTTATTTTTTTGCATATTTCTGTATCATCATGAAGATATATTTTTGCAGCGCTGTTAAAGCGAGTAAATTAATATCATGTACAACACAACGCAACTTCTATAAATTAACAATTTCTCATTTCACTCTTAATCGTTGTTCGCTTTCAATAAAACAAGATCCTAATTTTAACAAAATTGGCTAATGATAAATTGTTTTACATAAAGATAACGTTACTGTGTTTGACGTACGTTTAGATACTGTACGGGTGGTTTTGTGTAAAAATATCAAAGAACCCTTTGAATACGGTAAACGGTACTTTTGTATAGGGTTGTCGATTCCTTTTGTTTTCATTATTTTAGTTACTTTATTTTTCTGGATAATTATCTAAGCAATGGCAAGAAATTGTATGATAAATTCGAATAATTATTGTTGTAATACATTCATAATTCTAATGTTAATAATAATGAATATTGACCTGCATAATTATGTAATTTGAATCTATATGAGTCTGTAATAAATGCATTGTTAATGATCTTGAAAAACTACTTTGTGGAGTTAATAATAATAAAACAAAAATAAAAATAATACTTTTTGTCCTATATTATTAAATAGTGTATTTAACCTAACTAATTAACAATTAACATAAAGTAAGTATACATAACAACGAAAATAATATATTCCTTGTTGATTTAATGAACCACACTATTTCGTATTGGCGTTAATTACATACATTTAAACACGGTTCAATCGCTTTAATCAGCAGTATCAAAATTGGCCGTAATCCCAACACATATTATGTATGATTGAAATGAAGGTTTATATTAGGTTATGTAAACAGGCAATTAGGGCACATTACATCAACTATTTGAAAGATACATGCCCGTTTTTAATAATCAAACTATTCAATCTTTCGCCTTCGTTTGACAATTTTTGCCTGCAATAAATTGTCAAATTTTGTCTTTGTTAGGCTAATATTGAAAAGATTGTTTATTTTAACAAGGGGCAGAAGTCAATCTATATAAGCCATAAGTCTAAGTATTTGTGAATAAATACGGAAAGGAGTTTAAAAATATTTGCTTGTGATGAAACCTCCATGACACTTATTTCTCACTTACATCTTACTCGTATACTAACAATGTAGCTACAATTTTGAAGAGTGTGATGTTAGTTACTATTGAATTATTATTTTAATAACTTAAATTGTATTATAATTTTATTTTGAGGCGATTCATTATGATTGATTGATTAAAGTATTATTTATTTTTATTTTTTTAGTCTGAGACTAACTCATAAATTGGGAAATTAATTAATCTAATAAGGATAATGGGAAACTGTAATCATTTTATTGCATTGTCATCGGTCCTTGATACCTGTGCAAGGTTTCAAATTTATCAAGCTTCTAGAAACGCGTGAAAATTGAGCTCAAAGATTCCGTTACATACATACATAGTTACGACCCAAGCTAATAAAAGCCTGTTAAAAAAACCGGTGTGGCATTTGTACCACTGTAGGTTAAGTGAAAATCTTACCCTTAATATTATATTTCATAACACAAAATTCATCCAAGTTTTGTTAAGCATAAATACTTCAAGGACAAGAAGCGGTGCCAAGTTCACGTTAACAAAACTTGAAATGAGATCTGAATCATAAGTTCTGAATTAATTTAGCAGTATTACGTGTTCGGGCTTGCGAGACATAAGCCAAATCTAAACTTGAGGATGTAGTGCTGGAAACCGGGAATACTAATTACTGCTTAAACATGCTCGGAAGATGTAGCACTGTCTGTCGGGATAT
This sequence comes from Epargyreus clarus clarus, assembly GCA_014595695.2. Lineage (NCBI taxonomy): Eukaryota > Metazoa > Arthropoda > Insecta > Lepidoptera > Hesperiidae > Epargyreus > Epargyreus clarus. The sequence continues at coordinate 622,644 of JACTTY020000094.1, forward strand.
GAAGGTATCCTGAATTATGCCCAGAGTTTATATTATTGAGACAATAGTTTGAAAAGTGGCAGAGACGGTGAGTGTTAGAGTAGTAGAGAGAGAGTGGTGACTGCCATATCCATGATTAACGAGCAGTTGTTCTGGGTTAGAATGGAAATGTGTGTGATTAGAAGTAAACTAGTAACATGACTACAAACGACCGTCAATTCGTTCCAATTTTCGCTTACTCTTTCCTTGTCCATTTGATCCTTAAATGCTACTCTGGTTTTATTCCCAAAAATTAAACAATCGATTTTTTGTTCCGAGGTACTTGAGAAATTATGATGTATCAAAATTTTAATGGGTCTTGGTAGTTACAAAGTAGCACTAGACCATACTTAGCGTTGCTTACTTGACTGATGGCGTAAAACATTCCAATTTATAAAACCACTAGCGTTTGTGACTAATGATTTTAAATTGATCAGGTAATTGCGTTGCTGGCAAACGAACTTAGGTTATCTGTATATCAAGACAATGTGACCAGAGTGTCCTTAGAGGTATATATTTATTTTATTAATACTAATGATAAGTTTAGAATAACACAACATCCCATGAGATTAGCTCCCGAAGTTTTGAAATAAATTTATCGCCATATTACGTGTCTGGGATTACCAAGTATGTTTTCTGTATATTAAGATCTTTATAACTCCAACACTTATTAACTATTTTATTACTCAACTAAACAAGTCTAAGTACTCGTAGGTTATGATAGATCTTTCCTTAGAGAACTTATGATATAAATGACCTTGTATGACACATTAGGCTGGTTTAACATTACCAACTATTTTCTTATCTACATAATTCAAGTTTAATCTAGACAAGAAGTCTAGACATTACTTGAATCAAATGTAATGTAGACTCGTAAGACATTATGTCACTAACATTAATCGCTAGATATGACTTCTTGTTACGACGCAGCCGAAATTCTGATGTTTACCGTATGTTGAGGATACACCTCACATTAAGAGAATATAATTTATTTAATAATGTGATGTTATGTAGTTGGTAGAGTTTAATAGGTATCGTAAATTTATTTTTATATGGCAAATAAGCATGCAGAGTTGTTGCATAGAAATCAGCCTCATATAGGGATTGTTAGGCATTGTTAGGGAATAATTATATATATTGTTATTGTTAGGCATTGTTAGGGAATAATAATTATATATTTAAAATTGTATACAGAAACGCTTTACAACGTCATTCATTGTGTTTTTCGTCTCTGTTCTATCTTAGACATCAGTAAAATTATGCGAATAAAGAAGACAATTTTAGACAGTCTCTAAGGATTTACCAAATCATAATTAAGGTTTAGTCATGATTCTCTTGTAAATGTCTAGTAATATTACCACGACTGTAACGACAGACAGTCGACTACGTTTTATATCAAAATGTCAAAGTTTTACCCTGAAAATTGAACATAAGTTATAAGCTGTCGAATTAATTTTGTAATTCTGTACCGACTGTGTAGTACAACTGGCCTAGTTACTAAGATGAAAATTTAATTAAAAAATGTGACGAGGTCAACCTTCATAATGTGATTATGTAATAAAAATATTAGTCTGCTGAAGCATGTTTACGTAGTTAGCAAGTCTTTCTTTTTAATTACACTTCCATTTAGAACTAAATAATATTTCATTAATTCATTTTCACCCCAATGAATTTCATACCGAAATGAAAAGGGGACTAATAGTAAAGTAAAGGTAGTAGAACTTATAGAAAGAGCTAAGTTGGAAATTCCTAGTGTCTTACTCTTAGAACTCCTTTGAACATATTAAGATACAAACAAATAGTAGGAACTCATATGATTAATAGTAATGCTAGCAAAGTCAAACCATAGTCAAACCATAGAGGATTTTATCCCATTCAGAAATCGTTAGGGTAGGTTAGGAACACATTTTTTTGATCCAATTTATGTCTCTTTTGTTGTTCTTTTTTATATATGATATAGGAATAGCATACGAGCATGCAGTCCACCTGATGGTAAGTGGCTACTGCCGCCCATGAACATCTGTAATCAACCCCACATACTACATTGGATTAGATATTCCTACCTCAGGTCGACCACAGATGCGCTGCTACCCCTGTGGACTAAGCTGGAACGCCTCGGAAAAGTCTGTCTCCCTTACCACACCCTTCAAACCGGAACACAACAGCGCCTAACATTGCTGTTATAAGGCAGAAATAGGTGTGGAGGTGGTGCCGCCGGAGTCGAACCACAAAGGGTTCTACCACCTTCAATTATTGTTTTGTATGAAATATCAACCTCAGTTCTATTCAAAGCTGTATTACATCTGGCATCAGGCGTATTACATGACTCTTTGAAAAATTGTTGTCTGTTGTTCTCTTTCTTAAATAGATTTTTGTCCTCAGAGTGGAGGCTACGGGCAAGGCACATTATTCTCCTTACGTTCCCGTCGGCGTTCCGGGTCTTTTCTCTCCCTGGAGCTTGCTGGACGGGGTGCTGCTAGGCTGGTGCACGCTGGCGGAGGCACCTCTCGGTCTATATACCTGGCTGTACCACTTTATGACTTTAGGTGGCATCATGTTGCTATCAGGTATGTTGGTTTTCTAAATCCATTTTTTTGCAAATGACGCCTAATTGCTTGATTTCGTTCTATATATTCTATTATTTTCCATATCACGATATGTTTATTACAAAAGGTTCTACTTTGCTATTAGCTAGATTAAGTTCTGTTATTACTTCAATTTTTTTAGCTTCATTTGATGTTGATATAGATATGATACCGATTCCCATAAATTTACTTTGATGTAAAAAATATAATATCATGATGAGGAGAAAAGCAACAACTCGAAACGAATAAAAAAGACCTTGAATACTGTAATCCAGAAATAACTTACCCAGATTCAACTAAATTAGCTTTACAAAGTGTCCATAAAAAGAAAAAAGACAAACCATCCTTCACAAATAAAAATGAACAAGTTATTTCGAGGCTCAATTACTTTGACCCGAAATTTTGATACTCTTCTCCAAAAGGTTAATTCACCAAGAAGCTAGAATATAAAATTTATTCAGCATGAAGCGACCATTTTGACTTGCCCGAAATTAAATATTTTCATATTATGCAATTTAATTTCACGATAGATTAAATGTCACTTCGCGAGAAGTCCATTTTACAATTACGAATCAGTCATGAGGATAATTCAATCTTGAGCTGACTGAAATTGACAACATGCAAGAAAATTAAACTGTTCGCGATGTTTAATTAAAGCCCTTACAGGAGTATAATGTGCGTTCGCGTACTTACGCCTATTAGCATACATGAGAGAAAGCCTTTGCCTAATTTCAAAGACAAGGTAGAGTACCGTGAAGTTGAGGAGACATCAAAAACAAAATTGCTTTATTACTTTTATTCTTTGTTAGACGAAGTAAACGACGTACATATTGAATTAGGAGTAAGTATTAGTATTACTTAATCAATTACAAAAGAGCCCATAGTGAAACAGATGGTAAAATAATCTTAATTAAGTAATTTTGATGCAAATATATAATACACCGTTAAATAATCTTTAAATACTCTTAATATCAAAAATGGCTGATTAAGTATTGAAGCAATCAAAAAGAGATTCTTCAGATTACCCTTAGGGACCTGCAACCACATATTGCATTGGCGAAGACTCAGCAAATCCTTTGGGAAATCCAACCCTTTCTTGATATGGGTCCTGACCCACATCGATTTAATCAATATGATGGAGGAAAACAAATTATTCTTGGAAACATGAAATCTGATGCAAATTAAGTTATTTTTATGGATTTATTCGCGCTTTACCGATACCCGAAAGTTTTCAAAGTTCGAAACTTTTACAAGGATTGTAATCAAAGTATGCTAAACGTTTAAACACCCTTAGAGCCTTTAATAGGCCATTAGTATCCATTGAATTTATTGGGTCTTCAAAAGAAATTTTACGAGTTCGTCTATTTTAAGTAATCGCGCAGATATAAATAGAACTTGATTTTGAAGGGTCATCATTTCTGGATTATAAATTGGGTCTAAATGTAATCTAACCTTGACAAAATCGACGTTACCATTGTATTGTATTGTATTGTATTGTATTGTATTGTATTGTATTGTATTGTAAAGTCTTCTTTATCAACCTGAAACATTGCGAAATAGGTTCACTAATTTTAGCTTAAAATAAAACTTAAAATTGTATGAAACACGTGTGACAATCATGTGTCTAAATTGTGACAAATACTAATCATGATAATCTTTTGCTAATAATAGCACTTAGGTTTCCCGTTTAAAAAGTCTAACAGTGATCAGTTGATAAAATAAAATAAAAGTTAGAAGAACCTTTAAAAGCATTAAATTAATCCAAATCCCATTTGTTTTAGCGTTCACGACGATGACACCGTGCGGGTATACGTAGATTGTCGTTGGCTGAGGACCGACGTCCTTGAAAAGGACGCTTTGGACACTCCAAGGGATGCTGATCTCATTATAGGCTATCTCTTCTCGGTAAGTGGTAGCTTTATTAAATAGAAATTCAAGCGGACCGAAAAAAGGGACATCGCAAATATTTACAGAGGACCCATAAATTTTTCAATACTCTCTCACGTCTGTCGACGCTTTTGTTGCATGTTATTTTTTCTTCGTTCTCGTTTGAAATTGTATTTTCAAGCGTTTGATATGCGGGCTCTATGAAGGATGAACGGTTTGGGTATTGTGAAAAATATTGTTGCTTTCCTGTGTACGTGAAAATTGTTTCTTGTCCTTTAAATTGTTTTGTGTCGTTTTCAATCGTTTGTCTAACATTTTGTACGGATAAATGTTTGTGGATTTTAAAGGAATTTCATTAAATATGTCTTTATAAAACATTTTCAAAAAGAAGACTTGTTTTTATTAATGAAAAATATTAATGGACATGGAATGGGATTTTACGTCCAATGCATACAATATTACTTCATCCAATAATTTCGGCCATTTACTCGTACACCGCAATTTTTATGTTTCTTTCTTGATATGTACTTTTTCTGTAGGTATGATAGGTGTAATTCCTATTTATATAATAATTCAGTAACACCTATTATTTTTACTGATGTAAAAGTTCATAAACCTGATATTTTTAAAGTAGTGTCCGCGGATTTCGTTTTATAACTTGTCCCAGAACGGCCATAAAACGCGGTTTCAGTGTGAAATTTATAGTTGCAAAAAAAAACTTGGCGAAACTTCAGAGCATAAAAAATGAGATAGTATAAAAACTCGTTTGTTTTATCGCTTGTGATTAAAATATAAGAACATGTGCATATTAAAAAACAAAATAAGGAAAATCAAAGTTCTTATTTTGTACCTTAATTAATAATTGAAGTTAGTACAACCTTTTGTTCATTCCACTCAGAAGACACCACCAGTATATGTAATTGTACTGAATAACAACGATATTTAATGTGATAAGGGAAACATACTTACCAGAGGCGATCCAACAGAGTCTTTAGGAGTAGCAACACAACTTTGGTTCGACTTTAGGTAGGAACCTAATCTTATTTGGGGTTAATTACTGATGTCCATGGGCAGTAGTAGCCACTTACCATCACGTTTGATATTGCAAGTTACTCGATATATGTCTTCGATTTTACGCCAATTATTGCAGATTCAAAAAATATTTGACATATTTATTGCATATTTATAAATTTTAACTTATCATACATATAACATAAATCCTTATTTAAAATTTATTCTAATTTATTGCATGATATAAACACATTTAATAAAGAAGGTAATTCATATTTATTAAAAAATCGCAGTAAATAAACAAACTACGAAAGTAAATACATAATGCTTCTTTGTGCCCGAATTATATTGAAATAAAAAGCTTTTCAAACGCCCGAGGCGTTATTTGTTTTTTCACAGGGTCATAAAATGCTGAGTTTACACACAAAATATATTTTGAAGAAAAGTAAAATCAGTAACGCTACATTGCTACAATAAAGTATTACTGCCTTTACATATAGATATTTATTTTTATAAATTTTTTTGAAGCTTGTTTAACTTTTCCCCTTTTTTGCTATTACTTATAAATATGTTGTTCGGCCACATACTTAAACATTATATATAAAAATTATACAAGACTTATAAAAAACGAACAATAGGTGAAAAAAAAATCACCAATTAGATTATATTTCAATTTTTATTGAGCCATATTATACCATTTAATAGGGCTCTTTCCCCGTCACGCGTGTTTACACCTGTACGCATGTCCCACTTCTAGGCATGTCACGTGCATCCTAATCATTTTATAAGTAATGCAAACGGGCTGCTAAGAGACTGCAGCTATTTAATTCAAGAGCGCAGGTGGGACGCGTGAGTGGGCTTAAACACGCACGACAAGAAAAGCGCACATATGCTAATTGATAATATTACTAGTTTCCTGACATATTTAGTTGACTAATGAATACATTATTTTGGTAACAGGGCGATCTTGAACAGCTGGTACTCGTGCCCAAAGCAGGACAAGCCCACAAGCAGTGCTCCAGTCAAGTGACTGGACTGGCGACACCGTATGTAACACTGAAGGACACGTAGAATATTGTCATCATCATCAAGATCATTTTGTTTTTCAAACAGTTAATTAAAGTTATTTAATGATAAAAGTTCCGACAAAGTCACGACAAACGCTAAATTAACACAGCCGCTATAATGTTACGTCAAACATAATCATGCTACGACTTTACTACTTTACAGCAGACGCTATACAACTTGTCTATAGTATGCGCGTAAGTTTATTAATATCTAATCAGTAATGAGAGTAGGAAAAAATTGAAATATTATCTTTAACAAAAACTATAAGGGCATGTTTCCTGTCACGTATATCTCACTCACAAGCGTGCTACTTGCATCTTATCGTTTTCCTGTCATGCGTGCCATATGAATGCGAATCGGGAAGAGGCTGCAAAGGATGAATTCACGACTACGGGCGTACAATATTGAAAATTGTTTAAAACACGTAAATGTTTGTAAGCAATGGATTGTAATTATACTTGAAACTTCTAACTGTAAGGAATTGGTACTGTAACTTACACACTCATCTTCATTACATTTATTTTGAATTTTAGATATTTGTAAATACAAATAACTAGGTAATGTAACCTAGATTAGAATTATGATACAGTATTACTTGAATATTGTTTGATTAAGAGAGCCTTAAAGTATAATCCGAACAAACCGTATGATAAAATTTGTGTGTTTTTCATAAAGATTAATAACATCCAATATTATATTTATTATTTTCTCCAGATTGTAGAATATTTATTTGCTATTGATTTGTAAATGCTTTTTATTGCTGTATTATTTAATTGTACTTGATCAGTAACCAATACCACCTTAATAATAATTGATTTAGAATATAAGAAAAAAAAATCAATAACATTATCAATAAATTTTAAAATCTTTTTCGGTTTTAATTTGTTGATATCCTTTTCTATCGGTTGGTCATTCATCAGATCGCTACGACTAAGTGTCAGAATATGTTCGCCAGTTTCCATGATAAGATCTTAAGTGTACATTTAAAATGCATATAAACTATAGTAGAAATAGTTAACCGCAAGAGCTATTGTACTGATAACTTACTGTTTATTTATCATATTGCAGTAATCGAGAAGAATTCAATAAGAAGCCAGAATTCTCGGTTGTGCAACCATGTTGATCTATGGATTTTACTATGAATTTCTTGTCATCTTTTGCATGTAGCTGTTTACAGACTATACGATTTTGGTCGTACGACAATGTTTGTGTTGGCGTCTTTGTTTCGTACCCACAATGACTGATGCAAGCTCCCTTGTAAAGTCTTAAGTACCTATAATGAAAATGTACTGTACCTTCGTTGCGGACGTAGTAACTATTTATTAATCTGTGGTTAAATTAAACGTTTTTAGTACAATAATTCTTTGATTAATGATAGTGTTTCTTACAAAATAGTTGGCCTACTGTAAATACGATTTAGTATTATATTCATAAAGTAAGTGAAATCAAAGTATTGTAAATTAATGTGGTCAGACAATGTTTAGCTATTTTTAGGTAGATTTCCAAAATTTACTGTCACAGCTCACACCATATCGAATGTCGATCACGAAGCATGTGTATATGCTAATGTGCCTATTATTTTTAGAATCAGACCGAAAATAGCATGTTTAGATTAAATTATTGTAAAACCTAAAAGACGTATTGAAACCCTAGCATCCCCTGGGGATGTGTGAAGACAATTTGGCGATAGAAAGCTTTTTTAAAAAAATATTTTTTTGTTGGCTATGTTCAAAAAATAAAATCACAAATTTTCGAAATCTACCTCTCCAGGCGATAGCGTGGGACTTATTTTTTATCTGTGATTATTTTCAGGATCTCAATGTTTAAAATTAGTATAGCTCTTAGTATTGTACTATTTTTGTTTCAACGATGTTATAAAGGAACTGTTGTTTATATTTCTCTTGAATAAGTGAATAAAGACGATACATAATTATGTTTGATGTTTTATTATCACCTATTTATATACCTTCTTACGAATTAGTTGAAAAAGTAATAAAATATAGGAAAAACTAAATTAGTACAAGAAAATTATTGCAAATGATTTTAACTAACTTTGTCTACTTGGCAGTTTGTTTCAAGTAGTATGTTTATTAACTTATTGAACGTTGTTAAACGTCCGACACTTAGTTATCTTAATAACAATAACTTATAAATTTTGTTTTTTACGTCAAAACATTGAATAATCTACACTTGACAAGCACCTCCGTTAACATCTTAAATATCTAAAAGCTTAATAAAAACACACAATTTATTCATAATAAAAAAAGAGTTGAAAAGTTCTGAATGTTACAAAAAATATGATATAGGTACAGTTTAATAAAGAGACAAAAAATATTTATACGATCCGAGCATCATGCGGGCTCTATGTAATAAAGTTCAACATACAATAACATGGTTCACTGCATCTATTAAACCATTATGCGGGTGTACAGTTGTATTAACAGTGGTAAATACTTGCTATATATTTATATGTTACACACTACGTAATTCAATTTTATAAGAGCGGATTAGCAAACTTCACATATATGTCAAAGCATTATGGAGAACGTACATGTAACCATAAAAAAATGAGTAATAGTTGGGGAGCCCAAGAGGTGATTTCGTAAAATAAGTAAAAAACACCTTTGATCCTTAACGCTTACTATAGTGTACATTTCTTTTGTAAGAAAAGTCGTCAAGAAGTCGAGGTTTGAGGACCTTAGGAAAGTAACCGCTGACTGCAGAGGCACATGATGAGGCACGTCTTAACCAGCCAACAAGGAAATGCTTACAAATGGAAATGCAACTACAGTGAATCTTTTAAGGCTGAAGATACGTTTGTCTATGTAAGATACTAAAAGTAGTAAATATGTGTGCTCTGCATCTAAACTCCAGAACTCATTGTCACTACTCATTGTCCATCTAAGCTCTAGAACTCATTGTTACGAACAAGAACTTCAAGAAAAAGTCAGACATAATAAATTCAAAATACAATAAAAGAGCCAAATGTTTCTCTCCTATTGTTTTAATCTTATGAGATCCCGCGGGTAGGTTTTATGTCCTCCATATGCACTTAAGCAGACATCCAACAAATTGCCGTACGCGGCTGTTGTTAGCACGTCCGCGGCATAAATACGGGGCAGATTTAGTAGGCTTTTGTGGAATTCTAGAGGAATCCAGTTATAAATAGTTAGGAGTTGGCATGACCTCTGGTAGCAGTTAATATAAATTATTTTGGTCTTGAATATAGATGGCGAAAGGAATGACCTTGAGAATTATTTTTACTAATAATAGTGAATTTGATTAATGTAAATCTTGTGGTTTGACAACAGTGACGTCATTACCATCCTCTTCAAATATTTACCTTATGTAGTTAATTATAGAAAAATTATTCTAAGTTATAATTATAAGGGAAGCTACGAGTGTGGATTATGACAACTGTAGCTTTCAATGACTCGTAATAGGTAAACTTCATAATCAATAAGTTTGCTACATCGATCTTGTAAATGAAGAGAATACCATATGAAACTGAATATTTAATAAGTTCTTGGAAAACAAGATTATAATATGTGATGATAATGGTCCATGAAACAACTTTCTATTCAGTCTAAATGTCTCTCCATAATACGTTCATTCAAACAAAATGGTAAGCCTCATTCTTCTCACGCACGTTTCCCATAATTGGAATTCTCGGCGAGATTGTGATCTTGTGAAGGCAAATCGACGTCGCTCGAATGAATCACTTGAAAAATTAGATGAAAAGATAACATATTCTGCCAATGTTTTACAAAACCCAAATAATTTACCGATTAAAGCGAGCCAGGATGAAGGTAAAGTCGATGAAAATACATTTCTTACGCTTTGATTTTGGATACCACCTAATGATGCTTTCGGCAAATATTGTCAAAGGGATATTAGTATTATGAATCTCATATTACGAGCTTACGGTAGCCTTTGAGTAATGTTATGGGTTTAATATTGGTATTATATTGCTCCTCAAACAGTTTCCCCTGCCAAATCCTTTCAGCGACTTTTTCATTTGACGTACATAATATATTTCATAAAAGATTTTTCTAGGTTCAATCATATCAAAAACGGTTGTATTTAGCATTGATGAGTTTCCTCAACCCAATCCTCATAACAATCTGATTTACCTCCTTGCAAAAATCCTGTCAAATTCAGTCGCTTGGGATTTGAGTTGAGCCCATACAAATAAGCAAAAGTTTTATAACGGGGTTTTGAGTTATGATCTCGTAATAATAAGCGTAATTATTAATATTTTGAGTTTTAAACATCCAGAAAAGCACATATTTAATTTCTTTAACTATTTTTTCGGCAGAGTAATAAATTGGGGTAAGTGATCACTATCGAGTTCTTATTAATTCAGAATAGAAATCCTAATTGGTGTGTCACAACTGTGTTGCTAATCTGGAACACATAGCGAGATGCGTCAGTATCTGGACGAGAAAATAAGAAGATCGGGCTCAGTGGTGCACCTTGAGAGTAGCGTGTGTGCAACAGTAGACTGATATTCTCTGATGATGGTGACGTGCAGAATGACATAGTCGCAACACGACGAGTTCTACCATTATTATAAGACAAGAAACAAGAAATAAGAATATAAAATACAACAATGTTGTTAAAAATAATACATCTTGTAGCTGACGACTCCCTTAGCTAAAAGTTCGGGCGACGAAATACAGATGGGTCTCATAAAGAATTTAGGCATAAAAACTTTCCAACAAACGACACTCTGCCATGATGTTTCGTGACCAAAGTTCCCAAAGTTAATTTATCGTCAGTCTCTATACAGATGTACAAGCTTTATAAAGACGAAATATCCAAGGTAAAAGCCTCTTTGTTTGCTGTGACACAGGTTTCTTGTTATAACTTACTTCCGACTTCGTTTATGTCCACAATAAATATGGCTTCGTATTGAGGATTTTTTGCGAGTTAAATCTTGTTTACATCTTGTTGATCTGTTTTTGTAAAAAGCACAAACGTTTTTTTAGTTACATTTGAATTCTTTAATTTAGTAGCTTCGTATGAAATAAATTATTATCTTTTGATTTACATTTCAGGTATCTTTATAATTAATTTAGTTTCAGTATTCTAGTCGAGTTAAGGATAAATTGCTGAATAACTAAATTATGAAATATAATTATCCAAGCAGACAGTCGAGTTAACTTTGTAAGTATTATTGCGTTATGTAACAATAGAGACAATAGTTGAAATTGTTATCTTGGTCAATTTCTATATCCAATTATTAAGAAAAGGACTTCTTAATATTCAAAACCAATTCTTATCAATAATTTCTAAAATTGCTTACTTATTTGTAAAATCTCTGCGAATCACGACTCTACGTTTACAGAATAAACGATAGACGATCAGTATTATGCGAATATGGCGAGATACTTCAAATAAAAATCTCTGGAAGCAGTTAAGTGAGTGAAGAGTCGATAAGATCGCCCTCGTTCCTTGAGTCACGAGTTTCCCGATACTCCGCATTTCAGTAAGTACGGCCAATGCAAACTGATTCGTATCTTTTGAGATGGAATCTTTAGTAGTAGGAGTGAGTTCGTTGTTCTCCTTACTTATTGTTTAGCTAGGTTCCTAGGCTGTAGAATTTCTTCTCACATGAGTGTAGATTTCTAATCATTGCTTAGTTTTTCGGTTTAAATGTGTATTATAAATTTATTATGATAGGCTTTCACTGTGAAGAAAAACGTCATGAGAGATACCTATATGTCTAAGAGTTCACTAAATTAAGTTGAAATGTTTGTGATATAGCAACAAATCCAAACTCATCTTACTTACTTTCTGCGATGGCGCATAATTATCTGTTCAATCAATACTACTAATACCTAACCCTTGGAAAAAGGACGGGCACCCTGCATAGGTCTTATAAATACAAATTGAAATAGAATGAATCATTTGTTTAAAAAATTTGATGAAGATGTAACGGCTGGCGATAAACTTCGCATAACTTTGGTCACGAAAGATCATGACCGAGTGTCGTTTGTTGCAGAGTTTTGAGCCTACATTCTTTATGAGACCCATCCGTCTTTCGTCCCAAATTCGGGCCACGGGAGTTATTAGCTTCAACTCATGTTTTACCTTTCACCAAAGTTTCTGGAGTAAAAGTTTTGGGATTGCCCTTTTTATTAAGTTTCCCTTTTATCACGTGTTGGCGTTGATATAATATAAATTACGACTTTTATTTGGGAACCGATATTCTTTGACAGTTGTTTTATTTCCTTTTATATGATAGAAGCATCTAACGCCTACATAGCCTCCTTGATGTAATATGGTCACTGCCCCTCTTGTTAAGAGGACATTTCTAGGGATTTCTGTGACTGAAAATATGACAGGATTGTTTGAAAATATTTTAATTATATTTTCTATTGAATACATGCCATAGTTCAACATTATAATTATGTAATTTGTATACATCTGTAACAACTGAACAAATTTGATGTCATACAAAAATGAGACATCATTTTTATTTCTTGACACATCAAGTTATAGTCAGAAGAACATATTATTATAAATCTTTCAAAGACTGCCAAAGCAACGCCGCCCGCAATTTTCCTTTATACCACACGAGGCTCTTCTGTTACATATTTTTATAATATGAAAAAATCCTATATAAAAATGTCAATCAAACGCAATCATGAGCTCCTCACATGAGACTCATAATTCAAATATTCCTTTGACGATACTTCCGTAAAACATCATTAGGTAGCAAGCAGATTCATCAAAGGTCCAAATTGGCGCATGAAATTCCTCGCTTTGATCGTCTTTACGTAATATGGTACGATCTTGGCTGACTTCAACCCTTTTTACAAGCTTATATTTCACTTCCCCTGTTATGTCCTTCGTTAGTACGTAAGGGTCAAATCTTGCCACTGAATTCTAAACCAGTTAATCCCATCCGATTGAGGTAAAATTTTGCATACATGGTTTATTATGGCAGTGAATGATTAGTTAAGTGAGAAAAATATTTATTCTAAAACAGATTTTTAAGTTAAATTTAGTTATATCCGACAGCTGGACTGCTCTTCCCACGATTGAGAAAGACTTGAAACATAGTGCACAAATCACTGAAATTACTTGAAAATCCTTTACTTTTACATTTACTTTTAAAAATGAAAAGACAAATAGTTGTTCCTTCATTCCATATAACATATTTAATATTGTAAAAAAAATTTAATCAAAACTTGCCAAATCCATCTTTCTGTCTAATCGTCTACAAAGTTATGGCTTCCATATTTCCAACACACAACTCAAGGAAGTAAATATCGTTAAATTCTCAAAAGAAACTCCAAACACGTGATTTATTTGACGACGATCTGCCTTCATAAGATCACAATCACGTCGAGAATTCCAATTATGAAAGTGTGCGTGCGGAGAATACCGCGAATCAAGTACTTATAGGATAACCATGGATACGTTCCATCGTCGCCGATAAGCGAGAAACAAGGGAAATGATCGAGGAAGCAATAAAGTAATAGACTAGTGGACTACCTAGTCCTACTCATTGTCCTACATATAAAACTGACAGTGAGTACTTACTCATTGTTAATTTTATATGTATACAAAGGTACATTTTTAGGGTACAATTAATTTTTGATGCCCCTAACACCGTGTACTACGAATTTAGCTTTCATTTAGAAATAAATCAAAATTCACACTTTATCGTTTGGTAGCTTGTGATGAGACGAGATTATAACGAAAGAGGGTGCAATGTAGAGACGGGAAAATAAGGGACAGAAGCGAGCCTTATTTTCCGCTTCGTAAATAATATATCATCAAATCTATAAACAGGTTATTGACACTGAGATTTTTATGACATTTAATATAAATCAAAGTTCCGTTTGATTAAATGGGTCCTGCTCTGAACTGTAAGGGGTTCAGGATTCAATCCTAGGTTAAGCAAATATGTAGGTACGTAACTGACTTTAAACACTTTAAAGTATCAGAGCAGATAATATAGTACGGAAAGTTTGGAAAATCCAAAAGTGCACGACTCATAATGCTCATTTAATTATGAAAAAAAAAAAAACTTAAGTCGTTCAAAATTAATTGCCGAAAAAACAGCTGTAGTAGGAAGAAGGTACTGCACAAGCGCCCCTGGTGGAATAAATGTACATAATATCTATAGATATACAGTCTTGTAGTTTTCGTTTTTTATTAAATTCAATTAAACGACACGGAATTAATTAATCATTCGCATTCAGTGACCTACAATCGACGATTAGAATTAAAAAAAATAAATTAACTCAAATGATGGACTTTTTCACAAGTTACAGTGTTTTCAGGTTTCACACATGACGGACAGGAAAATTTATTGACCTATTTTGGTGTTTTTTTCCAATTCTATTGCAGTAAATCAATTTTTAAAAAGTATGGAATTAATCTCCATTAAATTATCTCGACAATAGTATGCAAAATATCTTGATTCCGTGAACTATCAAGGCTATAATAATAAAAATAGCCGCCAAAATGAAGCGAAAAAAATTTTTCGATCGTAAAGCACTCTCTGATGCTTCGCATCATGAGTCGTGCAAAATGTATTGATGTTCTTTACATAAGACTGGTGAACACAAGCGTACAGTAATTGATAGTATGTGGTGATGGACTACATATGGGCTATATAAATGTATATGTATGTAAGAGTTAGTGATTATTTTATTAAATATTTATTAAAATATTGTAAAGAATATTACCGTTATTATGAATTTAATCAGTGTTAAAATGAAAATTAAATACAAGAAAACGATATTGACAAGAATGTAAGAAAATTATTATTTTGTAGGGTATTTCGAGTTCAGTTGGTTGGGAGCCGCATTTTTGTGAGCATTCGATTGTGAGCTGTAATAGTGTTCGGATTTGAAATATACTGTACCAAGTTACTGTGAGTTTAATTATAAATTGGTGGAATAGTTTAAGTGATCAGTGTTTGTGTATTTATGAGAATAAACTATATGTGAACCGAGAGCTGGGAGTTTTCTTACATGTATATTAATGTAATAACTGTACAACTGAAGCCTTTAGATACGTTGCAAACCCTCAAGATCCCAAAAAAATTACAAGTTTTGAAGTTTTACAGGCAATAGATAATTTAAATTCAATAGGCATGGATAATATTGATTAAGGCAACGGGCATAATAAGGGTCACCTCATGGGCAAATTAAAACAAAAATAAATTTAAAGTCCATGGTATTATTGTAGATACAAACAGTAAAAGAATCTGTCAAAATATTTGCTATCTTTTACATTTCCAGCGTTTTGTATAGAAAAGAAACTTCAGCTCTTATCATTATTAAAATAACACTGAAAGCATTTGATTCCTAACCACTCTGTAAGTAAATTAAAGTAGTGGGTAGAGAAAGCACTTTGATAAATAAACAGCCAAGCGCGAGTCGAATTCGTGTATCAAGGGTTCCGTAGCAGCACATGCTTACAATATATATTGCCCTGAAAAAAAAATAAGAATAATAAGCCTTTTTTTGTTCACGAGGGGGAAACCTTCAAAGTTATGTGGGCTTCTTACCGCACTAAAACCCGCCCTGGTGGACGTCCTCGACGCTGCGTAGGATCTCCAAAGGAACACAACCGGAGTCCTCTTAGCGCGTTGCCCCGTCGGGCTCCGCCCAAGCGAGTTTGACGTTCGCCACACCGTCTGGTGCGTACGGCGGTATACGACCACACATACCGCCATCCTGGTTCGCGGTTCGAGCCCCCCACTCATGCCACCCGCGACCCCAAGAATAATAAGCCTTGCAATATAATTTTATGCCCTTAATGTTATACTCCTTTAATTTAAGGATATATGCACTGTAAAATTTTAATGAATAATAACTTTATTCAAGTTATAACCCCCTACTACGGACCTCTGAAAATAGTTTAGTTCATTTCAGCTAAAGAACAATACGTACTATTTTAATATTGTAAGTTACTTTTTGTTGTAAAAGGATTGTTTTTAAAGATGGTAAAACACCGTCCCCTCATCCTGCATAATATACAGTGTTAAACGCTTGTGTTCAGCTTTGAAAGTCGTAGTAAGTGTAGAAACATTCCAGCGTTTAGCATTCCAGCTTAGTCCTCAGGGGCAACAACGGGTCCGAGGTTAGGTAGGTACTGCTAGAAAATTATTAAAATTACTTAGTATCATTTTAATTAATTATTTTGTGTTATTCTTATAATAATAAGTTTTCATTTGTAATAATCACTGGCTAATAAGATTTTATAAGTAGGCTGTTGTATAAAACACAAAGAACGCGGCTTGACGTATTGAATTTTTAAGTGGGAATATTAAAAGTTATAAATTTGTTGAAGAAATTAGAAGTTTTTTTTTCCCTTACATACCATCAACCCTTCCTAGAATTGATTACAGATATTTATGGGCGACATATACTATTTTCCATTATTGAGAAATGCACGTTTCTTTAGTTCTTGTATTTCACAAAACAAATAAAAAACTTTTTCATTCATATTGAAAGGATAAAGGACGGCTTCAGAGAAAAGTTGTTAAAACGGAAAATTAGAGTGAAAACTCTTGAACGGGAAAATGAACTGATTATGAGTTGTAATCGAGTTGAATTTTAATATACGTGACTTTGTTTTGGGTCGTCCTTTATTTTATTATTCTTTGTCATTTATTTCAATATTTGTAAAATTGTCCTCATCCAGTCATTATTTCAAAGTTATGAGTGGTGTCTTCATTTGAAATGAGAAGAGTAGGTTTCTTTACCACAAAGGATTTTTGCCGTAAAACCTCTTTCGATTTATTCGCCGGTTGTATGGAACTATGTGTTCACTTTCATCTGTGTTGTATGAAAGTTGTTGACAAAATATGGTGCTTCGGCAGCGGCAACGTGCATTTTGTTCTGCAGTTTCTCAGAGTATTTTTTATATGATTGAAGTTGCAAACAAGCTTCAAATCCACCTGATGTTAAGCGGTTACTGCTGCCCAACGACATCTCCATACAGAACAGGAGTTCTATCTGAAGCCGATAATATAGATGCGTTGCCAAGTCATTAGGCAAATTCTTCTACGCAACATTTTCTTTCAATTACCAGTATACAATATTAAATATTCACGAAGCATGTATTGTCAGAATGTATGAAGCATTATCAGCTAAAAAGCAGTAATAGCCTATTGGTTTAGGAACTCGGCGTCTTGATCTAGGAGTTAAAATCTTACGCAGACATTATTAATTTTTTCAAAAGTATGTGCGTATTAGAAATCAATGATCACTTACTTAAACAGTGAGGGAAAACTTCGTGAGGATACCTGCATACCTGAAAAATCTTAAAGGTATGTAAAGTCTACCAATTCGCACTTGGTCAGCGCGGTGGGCTTTGGCGTAATCCTTCTTATCCTGCGAGAAGATCCGTGCCCAACAGTGGGACAGTGACAGGTTGATGATACGAAGTACGTATACATTAACTATCTATATATTAAAGGAGTAAATATTGGAGTATTCTTACTATTTCCTTTTACTTATAATAACACGGGGCTTTGGACCTTCTTAGAAACTTAGTTATCAAGCGACTTGTTAGTCTTACTTAGAAACTTAACTTAGTTACTGAACAATACCAGGAAATGCTTGAGATATCCGACAATGAATCGAGTTATTCGTTTAACGTCATCATAAAAAGCTTCAGAACTTAATACTAACTTGCTACTAACAATTACGCTTGCCAGTGACTTGCAAACTTGGGCACTCACTATCTTAGAACTTGCTAAATGTAGTTACCGTAAGAACCTTTACCGAAGTTCTTAATATTGGTCCCCTACTTCGCTAACCAATTTGAATTAGAAGCTTTCGTCTCATATTTAGCCGCTTATGACATAAATTTTCAAAAATCTTTCTTTAAGGATTTTTGTCCTGTCATGCGGGCTTGCGGATAAATGTGGATCGGATTCGCATGCATACCACTCGCACCCAATAGGTTGATATCTGTATACTTTTGCACCTTTTTTATAATAATATAGGGATAGCTTACGAGCATGCTGTCCACCTGAAGTGGTTACTGCCGCCCGCTGTAATCAATCCCAGATAGGCTTAGATATTCCTACCTGAGGTTCGCCACAGATGCGCCGGTACTCCTGACCACTAAGCTGGAACGTCTCGGAAAAGTATGTCTCCCTTACGACACCCTTCAAACCAGAACACAGCAGCGTTTAACACTGCTGTTATGAGGCAGAAACAGATGTGGCGGTGCCGGTGGTGCCGCCGGAGTCGAACCACAAAGGGTTATACCAACTTCAAAAGTACCATGAAAGTAGGTATCTATGAAACAATGTGTTGAGTAGCACGCATCCAGACTAGGTCCACGCGAGCGTAGACCTACGTGACACGAAAATGGTTCTATAAAACGATAGTACGCGAGTGCCTCGCATGCGGGTAAAACAAGCACGCAAATATAAATCCGCACGACAATAACAGTAGACAATAACCGATATTTTCCCGACAAATAATTCCCCGAAGACTAAATTAGAAAGTCGCTTGTAAACAAGACATAGTAGCGTAGAAAATGTTATTGTATGAATCTCAAAAAGTTCTAGAACCTTTGAAAACTTTAATCTACGTAAATAGTTAAATTATTACACCATTGATACGAACACATATACCATATTGACGACCCGCGTGACGGAGCGGTCACCATACCGGTCTGACGCGTAGAAGGTCCCGGGTTCCATCCCCGGTCAGACAGAAATTTAAATGATGAATTTAGATTTCTGTTTCTGGGTCTGGGTGTTTGTGTATTTGTCTCTGGATGTGTCCATGGCACCCACGATACAGGGAATCCTAGTATGGGGCTGTGAGTGCAGAAAGCGTTGGATGTTTTAATGTTTGATATTAAAAATCTCCTTCATTGATCATCGATCATATTATAACAAAGTCGTAGTGTTCTACATACATAAGTATATACAGAATACAAGTAAGTTTAGTCACTGATGCTGTCAGTATAAATAATGAAGAGGCCGGAGGCCCACAGTAGTCATCCAATTAAGTTAGGTACGCGAATTGTTTTGAACAAGATTTTTTTACTTTTATTAACTATACAACCTACATTAAATTAAATGGTTTGAAATTTTAATTATTTAGATTAAATTATTATACATTATACAAGGGAATACATTAATTACAATGAATTTAAATGTCAACATCATCATTCAAAAATTCTTTTATGTCATAATAAACTGCTGTCAAGAGAAATTGTTACAGTTTTATTCTAAATTTATTTATCGGCAGTTTTTTTGACATAGTCAGGTATTTTATTAAATATTTTAACTCACATGCCATATGCATTTCGTTGAAGCAATGAAGTACGTTGTGGTCTATCCAAAACTAGTCTTTGAGTATTTCTAGTGCTGCGTGCATAAACTTGATCTGCTGTTTTAATCAGATTTGTATGTTTTCTTACAAACATGCATACTTCCAAAATGTACATACTAGTCAATGTTAGTATTTTAAGTTTTTGAAATAATAGGGAACACCTAATATCGCTCGAATACATTTTTTTTGAGCTATAAAAACTCTTTGTATATGTGCAGATTATTTAAATTATGCCTCCGCTTTTGTTTTAATTCTAGATTTTTTATTTGAAACAGAAACGTATCAAAGCCCTCATAACATTTGTTTTTGAATAGACTAGTAGATTGGTAGTAGGATCCTTGGAAGTTGGTAGATTAAGGGAGACATAATTTTCCGATGCTTTCCAACTTACTCCTCAAAGGTGGCAATGCATCTGAGGCCGTCCTAAGGTAGGATTCTAATCTTATCTGAGTTAATTACAAAAAGGTAACAGTAGTCATATAAACCTTTAAATTATTTTTTATAATATAAATGGGCATATAGTCCATATATGCCCATTTATATTATAAAAAAGATTATGAATGTACTAATTCAAGACAAGAAAACGAATCTTTATTCCCACCGAAACCCAAGACAAAAAATAAATATGTCACGCAAGTTCATTCCACTATATATAAGTTCGTGACGAAAATCATCATAAATTTGCTTCTAAAGCACCCTTGGCGATATATACAGCTTGTATGTTCGCTGTGGGACCATCTTTTGTAGAATTTCTTCCTTCCAACTCTTGCCGCAATCTGTTGAAATTCACAATGGCGGAATATTTTACGTTGTTTGGGAAACAATCATTTAACTATAGATATAATTGTGTAAGTAAACATAAAATTTGTTTTACATAAATAAATAAATAAAACGCTTTCTACACACACAGCCCCACACTAGGATTCCATGTGGGTGCTATGGACACACAGAGACAAATACACCCATAAACAGAAACATAAATTTATCATTTAGATATCTGTGTGGCCGGATCGAACCCGGGACTCTCTGCGCTTCAGACCGGTACGGTGACCGCTCCGCCATGGGGGTCGTCATAAAAGTGATAGATTATAATTTAAATCGAACTTTTTAAAATTTTGACTTCTAATATCCGCAGTTATTTGTTAGGTAATACAATTAAGTAGGACGTATATTGTAGGCTAGATTTCCCTACACAAACTAGGCTTATCGACGTAGCTCACAAAATTAGCATGCTAAAGTGATAATGGGCCGGCATAAACCGGCCGGAAAACCAGACCATCAGGCTACAGTTCATATAAAATTCGAAGAGATTTTCTATTGCCTTTAAAATGACAATTCACCATCAACCACAATTACTGTCCAACAGCTGGGCACGGGTCTCCTCTCAAGATGAGAAGGATTAGGCCATATTCCCTCGCGCTTGCCAAGTGCGCATTGGTAGACCCCACATACCTTTTAAAACGTTTTTTAAGATTTGTCAGCTTTCTCAGGCAGATTTTCTTACGATGTTTTCCTTCACCGTTTAAGCAAGTGATAATTAACTTCTAATACGCACATAACTTTGAGAAATCAGAAGTGCATCGGCTGGGATTTGAACCTCGGACCCCTTGATCAAGAGGCCGCGTTTCGTAACCACTAGCCTATTAATGCTTCTAAAATAAATACAATTAAATGTCTTCCTTTATATTAGCAACTTTAGCAAAATCAGAAATAACTTAGAAACATCTGAGATATTAATGTTAGGTATTTAAGCTTTAAGAGGGTAATTTACTAAACACTTTATATCCCGAAATGCAGGTAAACCTTTGCTAAATGATACTTAAACCTAGGAGACACCAGAAAATATCGCAAAAAGGAATCGCAGAGTCTGCGCAAAATATCTAAGGTATTAATTCATCTCAAAGAGGTTTCCACGTACTCCTTTTCTTCACACCGCTTTGAATTGAAAATACTCACAGTTTAATAAACAAGATGCCACTATTTTTTAAACTTGTTTGATACTTAATACTCTTGTGAATTTATTCAGCAGAAATACTATTTACTAACGTATTTTTAATGTCAAGAAGCTATGATTGACAGAATTTGGAGAAAATATATTTTATAGCACTCTGTGACCTAAACCCGCATTTTAGCTACGCATTTCTGTGTCCAAAATAGCCGATTTTTACACCATACGAATATTAATACACTACCCTCACAGTTGTAAAAAATAAACATAGCTATGAACGTTTCATACTTTTAAATGCCATTTAAAAATTAAAAGTGAGTAATGCGTATTTTGTTTAAAGCTATAATTATTTTAATATTTTATTTTGGACGTATTTATAAATGTTTTTGCAATTGTGTACATACTAAGCAATAGCATCACTATAAGACTAACTATTGGGCTTTATCGAATTTTATTGTTTGTTTTGACTGTGTATTTTCGCTACACACCATAGTAGGAGATATTTAAATTAGGAATCATTATCAAAATTAGCCATAATACTACTCCAGTAGAATCTCGACTAAGCGACCTATTTGTTGTCGTATTTGTGGCATTCGGATTATCGGAAACTTGGATAATTGAGTTTATGAAGAAAAGCTATTTAAACCGATTTAGGAAGGTGATGTTTTTCGACTGTATGTTTATTACGTATGTATTTTTCATTCTTTGGCAAACTCGAACGACTTCATTAATTTTGATACATGATGTGTCGTTGGATTCGTCTTAATTGTGGCGATAACATAGGTTATATTTTTAGCAATCGGGTTTTTGTTTTTTATAGTAACTATTTTGTTGCGATTTGGCGACTTTCCGGAATTTAAATGCACATGTCACACAAAATATGGCTGATCTGTAAGGGTTATTAGAAAGTTACTTGTTCACGTTTCACAATCCGAATAATCGTGAATATTTATAACTGAGGTCCGGATAATCGATTTTCTATTGTATCACTAGTATTAGTTATGTATTAGTACATTATGTGATTTCTTATCATATGTTTCTTTAATACGTTTAGGTGGAGTTCCCATTATAAGTCATTGGTCTAGATGCCTGTATGTAGCCTAAATGGCTTGATAGATTTCGACGTACGTGTGGTATTAGATTTGTCTTTATCATAAGAGCAGAATAATTACTAAATTTTCTAAATTTCAATGGTTTTGTTTGTGTCACATTTTTATTGCTTTTTTAGTTCATAATTTTTAGTTTCAATCATTTATAAGTTTCAAAATAATTATCATATTTTTTCATATTTCTTCACAAGTATAAGCGGGTTTATGTCACACGAGCTATAAAATAGTATACGATACTTGTGACAAAAGTAGCCTATTATCTGCACGGCGTTTAGCACCCTCGCTGCGCTCGGGTGCGTACTATTTTAAATCAGACATAGGCGAATAATTGAAGATACATTTTAACATTATACAAGTTACCGTAATTTGTTTCAATAAATTCTGTAATGTTACTAAAATATTATGCAAGGAGTGTCAATGTCTCGGTATATCAAGGAGTATCTCTGCCTGTTATTTATGACCACTCAGTATTTCTTAATCTAGAATATTGTTTTCAAGTTGCAGTTTCCACCGAGCTACGAACTATAAGATTCCTAATAAAACATACCAAAGTTATGGGTTACTATATAACATTCGCTGTTATCACGTCACTTCGACGCTCTGAGGTTACATTACAGCAATGGACCAGTGCCAACATGCTTTATCTTGCGTCCAACTAACACCAACCGTACGGGGTCTGAGCCACATCTGACAAACAACCTCAATTTATATTACAGTACCTGTGTGATGAAGTGTAACTAAGACTCACACTAAATATATCATGCTAACAGTTACTATTTACTATCAGTTGTTATCTCGTCACTGCAACGCTCTGAGGTTACATTACAGCAATGGATAGGCGCCAACATGCTTTATCTCACGTCCAACTAACGCCAACAGTATGGAGTCCTAGCCACATCTGACAAACAACCTCAATTTATGTCACTGTACCTAGGTGATGAAGTGTAACTAAGATTCCAACTAAATATATCATACTAACAGTTACTATTTAACATCTGATGTTATCACGTCTTCCCGGCGCATTGAGGTTACATTCCAGCAATGGACCAGAGCCATCGTGCTTTATCTCACGTCCAACTAACGCCAAAAGTATGGAGTCCTAGCCACATCTGACAAGCGACCTCTATGTATGTTACACTACCTGGTTGATGAAGTGTAACTAAGGCTCACACTAAATATATCATACTAACAGTTACTATTTAACATCCGATGTTATCACGTTATTCCGACGCTGTTTGATTACATTACAGCAATGGACCGGCGCCAACATGCTTTATCTTGTGTCCAACTAACACCAACCACTGCCACATCTGGCAAACAACCTCAATTTATGTTACAGTACCTGGTTGATGAAGTGTAACTAAGACTCCAACTAAATATATCATAATAACAGTTACTATTCAACATCCGATGTTATCACGTTATTCCAACGCTCTGAGGTTACATTACAGCAATGGACCGGCGCCAACATGCTTTATCTTGCAACTAACTAATGCCAATTCTGTCTTCTAACAACATCTGTCGAGAGACTTCAATTTAAGTTACAACACCTGTGTTCTTGTCTTGTAATCAAACGTATTTTATTTCATCGAACTATGTTAACTAATCGTGGTAATGTAATAACCCTATATTGTAACGCTAATATTGAAACCTCACCATGAGTATGATAAGTTAAAAAAAAAAAAAATTTGAAGAAGTTTTTCATGACTATTATAATAACACACTTGATACTCGTAAGTAAATCTGAATGTAAACAACACAAAATGCTAATCATTTGCAAGACTCTTATTTTATATACATTACACTTTCATACAAATAGGTTTACAAGCTATCCACGACCCACTATAACTCATTTTATCCAATTTTAGAATACCAATTACCTTTGTACCATTCACTACTATCACACACACGTTTCTGTGGTCACAGGGCTGCAGTGAAGCGTTCCCGATATGTACATCTCGTGACACATTAATGAATATGTACCGACCGGTAGGTACACGAGTACATACTCTTTATGCAATGAAATAGTGTCAGTTCACAAATGTCATGTTTCAAAAATAATTGTTACTTTACAAATGTGATTTACTTACATAATATGCTTGGAAGACACTAGTCTCTAAGGTCACTCATAGTCGCGATTCTACCCCCGGCGACTACATTGCAAGGTCTTTTGTGTCATTCTTTTCCCACACTGAATCCTGGGGGTAGAATCTTTTGTGGTTCGACTTCGGCGGCACCACCGCCACGCCTATTTCTACCTCATAACAGCAGTGTTAGGCTCTGCTGTGTTCCGTTTTGAAGGGTGTGGTAAGGGAGACATACTTTTCCGAGCTTTTTCAAGCTTAGTTCTCAGGGGTAGCGGCGCATCTCAGGCCGAACTCGGGTAGAAATATTTAATCCTATCTGGGTTTGATTACAGATGTCCATGGGTGTCAGTAGCCACTTACCATCAGGTGGACTGCATGCCCGTCTGCTACACTTATATTACTAACGTCTCAAATCTGTATTTTTCACACCTTTCGAACTAAAACACTAAAGTTTAGTTTCAAATTAAATTGGCAGAATAAGGCATGGTAGATGTAATGAACTTGTATTCACATTAAAATATAGAAAATGTAACAATAGGTATTTACCAATCATTTTTACAACGTACCACTAACTTCTGAGGGTACATCGCACTGCAAGGGCACACATAATATGCTCACTTGTAACTAAGCTCAGTTTCCATATATTTTTAAAGTATAACATGTGCAAATTGTAGGAAATATATGAACTCATTAATAAGCTTTGGCCACTATTATCACGTCACACCGCCTTTTCTGTGGTTACATAGTTACGATACTGCACTGGAGCGGCGCCAGCATGTCCTTACTCGTGACTAATGAATATGTCCCGGCTGTTACTCTCTATATGTAAGAAAATACTTTTCATTCATAATATATTTTCAGAAATGGTACTGCTGGTGCCATCTAGTGAGAATTAGCCTGCATAATGAAAGATGCGTTGAAGTCTATACACGCGCCGTAATCATTTAATTCTTTTTTCTTATAATAAACGCACATGTCGTTAACTCGTTTCTTTTTGAGTAGAATATACCTAAAGTCCCCGCAACTGAACAATATGCCTTCGATTTAGATAAATATACGCTGTTAATAGCGCTTTTTATTGAATAATGTAATAAGTGATTTACACCAGTAACATTTACAGGCAATTTATTATTTATACCAGTTACAAGCCAGTAAACTCACTTTTTAACAAAATTGAAAGGTAGGGTCTATAAAAACAATCTGAATTTTAATGTTCTGTTTTTGTTTAAACTACATTGAAATGTTAGTAAAAATAATGAAATAGTGGGTATTTACCATTCGCTGTTACCACGTCACCCCGACATCTGAGGTTACATTACTGCACTGGAGCGGCGCCAACATGTCCTCAATCGTAACTAATGAATGACGTCTAAGCAGGTGTATATACTCCACAAGCAAGAAAATATAGAATTGTAAGTTGTGCACAATATGTATTAAATAATATACAGTTTATGGCAATTTTACAAGCAAGTAAGCAAGCAAATTGTAAAAATTGTAATTGTAAAATTGTAAGAACTATTGTACCTTATTGTAGCAAATAAGGATATATGAATAGCAAAGAACATTGAAATACTGATGTAAATAATGAAACAGTGGGTATTTACCATTCGCTGTTACCACGTCACCCCGACATCTGAGGTTACATTACTGCACTGGAGCGGCGCCAACATGTCCTCACTCGTGACTAATGAATGTGTCCAAGCTGGTAGAATATTTGCAGCGTAATATTCTCATTTTCCTAGTATCTACAATGATAAAGAAATAAATGTAAAATCAAATATATATGTATATATTCAATTTACCTAGAGCTTTTTAAATATTAAATTGAAATTTTGTTGGAGCGGTAAAAGACAAAGTACACAAATTTAGAAAGATATTTTTTTTCTAATTCCACTGTGATTTGTGTCTTACGAGCCGTTTCTTGGTAGTAAAGGAATTTGAAGTTAAAATCCTAGTCAATTTGATCGTACCGACATAGTAGTAATCATAGAACATTAGATATACTACTTAATCATCAACTTACTCGAACTAAATTTTTTCACATACGCTCGAAAACTTTAAAACGAAATCTTAATCATTTAGGTCTCCTCGCGATATTTTCTTTCATCAAATCAAGTGAAAATCTACTAATCCGCCGATACTTCAACCTCGTTGAAGTTCATTACATAAACGAACATACCAGCTTGTCATATAACTAATACTCGTCTGTTATCATGTACCACTCGCAGTGTGAGTTTAATGCACTGGAACTGCGCCAATAGGTTAGACGAGTCTCTCATCTGCCTAACGACTGTGCCATCCTGATTCACTGTTACTACTGTTGTACTGAACAGTATGATTGAAATGAAAATAAACTTGTTTAGAATAGTGTCATTAGACCTTTTTTGGAAATAAATTAGAAACTTCAATTGGTGCCTGGTGAAGGTAAATGGTCACTTTTGTCCTTGAATATATACCATAACATGATCCAACCTAAAAACTCCAACATTCCAGTCTCATATTGGTCGATATGATGAACCTAAGCGAATAGACCAGACGGCAATCCACCGACACATGTAACCAATTCTGTATTCTAACTAAAATGAACCACAAATGGGTTAATATTTCTTATAAGTAAAATATTAAGAAGGTTTTCACAAACTTAATCTACGCTACAATTTTACCCTTTAAACTAGAAAAAGATAGCGCTACACAGCTTCTGTAAAGAAACAAAGCTATGGTGCAGCCGGAGGCGAATCTCATAAGTGTACTACAACATCTTAAAGAGAAAAAAAGTGTGTGTGTGTCAGCTACGACGCACGATTGGAGTTTACTCCTTACGAACGATAATTATGATATATATCGAATAGAAAAAAAGGGTAAATGAACGCATCTGCTAAAATGATAAGAGAAACAAACATATATCTGTAATTATTCGGATTATTTATATTACTTCAATAATGCGTATTACATAAAGTATGTCACAAAATAATATAAATAATAATAATAATAAAAACATTAAAACTTGATGGTTAGGTTGCTGTTTATGTACGTTGTATATAGATGTATACAATAGATGCTACTATATGCATTTATTATACAGCATGCATACCCTGTACTCGGCAGCAGTATACAAGTTGTGGCAGAACTTCGTAATACGCAAGCGCAACACACACGTACAAACATACGCACACATTCAACTCTCAGACTGGAGGTAGTGAACTATACAGTGAGACTACGAAGTATCGCGCAAAGAGGAGACCCCGAGAATGAGATACGCTGTGTAATGTATTCTATCTCATTCTTTTACACGTTCAATCCTACAGATATATATGTTTGTCTCTTTCTACGTTACGCCTCAACTTTTCGTGTTACACTTGATTTTACTCCTCATAAAATCTCCGTACCGGGCCTTATAACTCAAATCGTTTCTTAAGGAGTAAACTCCAATAAACTCCAAAAACTAAACTTTATTTGGTATGTAGAGACCATTTATTTGTCCCGTTGTAAAACGCGCAGTCATTTAGCATAACATATTGCTCCTGTTCCTCACATTATCATTAGAGCGATAACTGAAATCACAGCACAGCGCTGTGCGCTCTGTATCGGGTTGGTACATAGTCGTTGCTCAAACGCGGGGGAAAACATGATGGCGTATTTCCAGTGCATTTAACTCGGGACTTATGTTTGTTTTTGTATACGTATAGACGTTTTTATATAAGTGTGACGACAAAATACTACGATTATTATGCGATGTTTTATTTTTTGATTATATACACATTTTATATGTAAATTACACATCATCAGTTATAATTAATTATGTTTTCGTTAAGATAATTAACACAACTCTGTTATAAATCATTTTATTTCAGTTACTATAAAATATTGCTCCTGTTCCTCACATTATCATTAGAGCGATAACTGAAATCACAGCACAGCGCTATGCGCTCTGTATCGGGTTGGTACACAGTCGTTGCTCAAACGCGGGGGAAAACATGTTGGCGTATTTCCAGTGCATTTAACTCGGGACTTATGTTTGTTTGTGTATACGTATAAACGTTTTTATATTAGTGTGACGACAAATTGTTACGATTAATAATTGATATTACTGTCTACCTATTTTTGTATGTAAATTACACATCATTGTAACTAATTATAAAATTATGATATGAGTTCAGCCATTATACATATAAATACTTGTATATTTTATTCTTATCTAGTTTCATTTCATCTCATCTTGTTCCACTTCATTTTATTCCTTAACTTAATTTTAGTAATGCTTCTGTTCCTCACATTATCATTAGAGCGATAACAGAAATCACAGCACAACGCTGTGCACTCTGTATCGGGTTGGTACAGTCGTTCAAATGCGGGGGAATACATGTTGGCGTATTTCCAGTGCATTTAACTCAAAGCTTGCGTGTATTTATTATTTATGTACGCACATCCTTACTTTAATATATTGGTTCACTCTTAAATTCCTCACATTATATGCATCGTTGAGTACGAATATTAATGTGTACGCATTTTCGTACGCAAATAACACATTATTGTTAATTCAATGAAATTCTTTTTAAGATTCTGTAAAATCCTAAATATAATTTTTACATACACTTTTTAATCTTTTTCCTGTACATACAAGTAGGTATGTTGTAGTTTATCTTAAAATAAGCTCAACAAGACTCAAACCACCCTTTCACTAATAAGTAAATATGTACGACTTGTAAATAGAGATACCCTGGGTCAGCGCCTTTAAAAAATAAAAAAATACAGAGTTACGTTCCAGTGTAATATTTATACGCAAGCAAATCCACATAATAGCTTAGTATTCGACTTCAAAAATACAAGTTCTTTAGTTTCAAAAATGTCGAAGAGAAAAGATTTTATTCGAATATTTTCATATTACGACTTGTTTGTCGAACTAATAGGGCGAAGGAGAAAAATCTTAGTCGATCGGAGAAATGGCAGACATGATGTACAAAGTAGTAAAGTCCAATTTACTGGCTCAAGGGAAATATATTGAACTTACTGTTGGAACTTGCTGGAAGGTTTTCATCATAAATATTGTTCTTTTTTACAATATTGAACTGAACTGAAATAGCAAACGTGCAGTCCTTCTGATGGTAAGTGGCTATAAACTAATAATGAAAAAAAATGTAATGTAATTTAAATTACACTACTCACGAATATTTGTAATTAACCTCAGATAATAACAATGAATTGCCACACCTGTTTTTGCCTAATAACGGCAGTGTTAAGCGCTGTTGTGTTCCACTTAGGATTTGGTTTGATAGGTCGATCTGCTATTTCAAACATCACTATTACTTTCGTGCTATGTACTAACACTGCATCAAATTAAAACCATTTTTTTATTTGTTATTAAAATTACTAATTGTCTTAATTTCAGAACGTCTGAAGTAGCTTTACTATACATTCGTTTATTTGCTAGCGAGCAATCTTGCGGGAAACTATATAAATAGAAACAAGGATATTATATTGTTAAAAGAATAAGATGTCATAAAATGGATTGCCAGAGAAAATAAAAAATGGAGCTGTTATTGACTTTTTTATTATATAAAATACTATTCCAAGAATAATCATAAATCAGCTTATATACTTCTAGTTATAGTTTGACGATCAAAACACCATTTCATCATTTCAAGTTGTGGGCGGGTATAATTTTCAGGAATCCGCGGTGTTGTTTTCAAAGAGTTTGCGGCAAGTATCAAGCAAGCACATGAAAGTTTACAAAAGCTCGAGTTTCAAAAGCTTTGAAAGCGGAGAGCTTTGGTTCCTGGAGGTTTGGAGTTTGGTGTTCTAAAATGAACGTTGTAAATATAGGTAGGATCTAATTTTCATCTATAATAAATAAATAAATAAATAGACGCTGTCTCGTGGATTCCCTGTATCGTAGGTGCTTTGGACACACACAAAGACGAATACACAAACACCCAAACCCAGAACATACATCTGAATTCACCATTCAGATACCTGTCTGGCTGGGGATCGAATCCGGAACCCTTTGCGCATCAGACCGGCATGGTGACCGCTACGCCTATGGGAATATTATACAAATCCAATATTACATACAATATAGAAAGAAAAAAATATGTATCCACATAGCAAATACACTCATATACATACAAATTATTAGATCCGTCGTGCTAAACATTATGAAACGGTTCCTGAACATCATTATGTTACTTGTTTATTGATAACCAGCACTGATCCTCCGTAGAACCCGGATCGTGAAGTCACACCTAGCCAAAAACAGTACAGTACATCATCAACTTGAAATCCAAATTTTTGTTAACGATTTATTCACATGGCCAAGCACTTGTATCAATATATATAAAAATATCAGTTATTACAATACAACAGAGATATTTTATGCATTACTGGATATTACATGCCAGTTCCTGATATTCCCACCCCACATTCAACGTTGTTCCGAGCAAATTTATATAAATACAACCGTAAATTCCGACCGGGAAATGGAAATATCTTTTCAGAAAAGATATTGAATTCGTAAACTAGTGACATGAATGTTATCCATTTTTTCTATCATAATGTGAGGGAGAGCCATAATAATGGTTGCGACAGCTGTCACACTACGTTTTATTCGGTGCGAGGTATTAATACGTGTTACGTAAATTCAACAGAATATTACGTTACGTTGTGCTTTTTGTATTGTTTTATCTTAATGCTCATTTGGACATTAAGATAACGTAAGTGCATTTTTTAATTTTAAGTGGTCATGACCGAACGAATATATTATGAATGAATATATATGAATATATATATATATATATATATATATATACGGTTTTGCATTGATGACAAAGTCGAAATAGGTACCACGTATTGGTAGGCCTTACCACACTGTTAAAACCAAAATGCACCAGCTAAAAATAGAAAAGAGATTATGTCAAGTTTCACCACTCTGAGTAAGTTAAGCATACATAGACATATTATGTGTGTAAGGAATTGAACCTCAGACCTTATTTTACCTAATTCCTACAAGGTAAAAAGAATGCTCTGTATGTACTTAAATAATATAATTTAGCAAGAAACCTTTTATTTCATTTTTTAATTACTAATTACTATTTTTAATTATTAATTATTCTTCATACGCCAGTTATTTTCTAAAGTTTGCAACCACTTTGCAATAATCAGTTTAATCCTACTGCAAACAGATAAAACTAACAAGTTTGCTTTCATAAAATCGTTTAGCTCCCAGCAAAAATATCCCGTTTATTTCATTCTTTGTTCTGATAAATAGCATAATAGTTTTATTATTTGAATAAATTTCATTTACGCCACTTGCAAAAAATAAAACGATCCTCGTGGATTTTTTATCCAGAGCTAACTTTTCTTTCAGAAATAATTTCTTTATTATGGCTATAGATGCTTGCAACGGTATATATATTTGGTTTATATTGTTTTGGTTTAGACATAAATGGGACTTAACTAGATAACAGCAAGCTTCAACTTTAGCCCGTGAGAGTCATTTTGTCCGTGATTTCCTGTTGGTATAGATAATTATGAAAGGACTTCTGCCTTATAACAGCAGTGTTAAGCGCAGCTGTGTTCTAATTTAACGGGTGTGGTATGGGAGACATACTTTTCTGAGGCATTCCAGCTTATTCAGCAAAAGCAGAACATTTGTGGCCGACTTTAGAGAGGAATCTTATCTGGGTTTCATTACAAATGTCCAATGGCAGTAGCCATTTACCATCAAGTGAACTGCTCGTCTGCTAGTAGATTAAAAAAATAAAGATACTTAAAAAAATGTTTGGAGTAACCATAAGTTAACGATATTTTCTTCTTTATTAGACTAAAAGATCGTTTACTTATACATGTCTAGGTACTATTATTGCTATGTATCGGCCCACAGTTCAGAATTCATATCATAATCTACCCTAGGATAGAAAAACGAGATATAACTAGATATTCCCCGGAAAGTCTACTGACCGGCAATAAATCATAGGGAAGCCGACCACGCCGCTGCTTCGAGGAAATCGCGCTAATGTGAGTTATTGCTTTTGCTTCCCAATCGGTACCCTTTATTGGTTATTGGTTATTATAATAACTAAGGTTATATAAATAACGTAGGAGGGTTGCTTAAAGACTAGTTCTCAAAGATGTGTAAAATGTACCAATTAGCACTTGTACAGTGCGGTGGCTTATGGCTTAACCCCTTCTTCCTGTGAGAGGAAACCAGGGCCCAGAAGTGGAACTGTAATGGGTTGATGGTACAAATCACTGAAGAAAAGCAGTACATAAATAAATCAACGCATTATTTTATATGCTACTGACTTTTAGCTGACTACTAGCTGCCGTTTTTAAATGTTAAGGGTGAAAAACCCTTATCACTTAGGGGTATGAAAAATAGATAGTAGCCGATTTTCAGACCCACTGAATATGCATATAAAATTTGGTGAAAATCGGTAAAGCCGTTTCGGAGGGATACGTTAACCACTTAATGCATTTAGACTCGAAATTCTGGATGGATATAAAATACTATACTGAAGTTTTTGTGTAGTAAAATTCGATTGTAGTCAATTGCGAGAGTCCTTCTGTGCAAATCTAATTTTATACTAAGTTAAGATTAAAACTACTTCGCAACAATCCGCTACAAATATGTATGATGGTATATATTTTAAACCATGCAGTATGTACCACCCTCCCTGCCTGGAAGGATGCGTGCAGATGCAAAATTAAAAATATACACCACCATACATACCAGCACCAAGACGTGTTTCGCTCCAAAACGGAGCATCATCAGGGTAAGTTGACCCTACGACGGTTAATCGTTAAGTCGTTTTAATCTTAACTTAATAACATGGATTTCCGCAGTATAACGCCTGGGGGGCTAGCCATGTTACAAACTTTGCATTCTATTCGTTTTCTATTCTATTCGTTAGCTAATGTCATTCTACATATATGATAAGTCTATGGTTAGCTATCACATTTACATCAATTAGGCGTCAAATACAATATCGTCTGGTTTCTACACCAGCCAAAATAGCTACATGGTAATGATTAATTATTTAATAGTAATATTACAATATATCATCATAATATAAATAAAAAAATATACTATATTTTATAGCACTTGTATTTTATTATTTAAAATTATTTGCAAAAACTAAACTTAATAATGTGTTTATGGACGGTAACTATGGTGATTACTGATTGTTTACAAAGAGTATACAAATTGTTCATAACGATATTACTAATGACAGTAACAGCGATTGCATGTATTTTGTATAAAATTACCTACTTCAACTTAGGATACGTATGACCAAAAGAAAATATCTGGACGTCCAACTTGTTACGATTTACTGGCTCATGACAACGAACAAACTTGTCCACTACAAATCCATACCAAAACTGATATGGTCATATGGATCCGAACTTTAGGGAACCGCATCCAACTCAAACTTGGACATCATACAGCGCTTCCAATCGAAAATGCTTCGCATGATAGCTGATGCCACAGGGACAACAGTGTGAGAGAAAGTGACAAATAAACTAAAATCATATACTCGTACATATAAAGACACTCCAATGAACTTGCTAGTGAACTTGTGAATTCCACCCGCACCTTAAAGCTCATCAAAAGGAGAGCTACTCAGGATCTTCTTCCATCATAGGAGCGGATTCCAAGGAGGCAATTATTATAAATGAAAATGCTACTGGGTGTATACCACACATGCCATGCCAACAAATGAAACCTCATAACCACTAGCTTTATGCCTAGACAGGGAGATTGCTGGGGAACAGGAGATAATAATGAAAAAAAGGATACAGATATTAATATTATATTTTCTTTTAAGGTGTAAATAATGGTACAAGTAAAGCTAATATGAGAAGCATTAATAATGATGCAATAAAACAGTTAAACTGAGACAATATTTTTATTTAAACACTGGAATAACTCTAATTTTTATCCTATCTATCTATTATATTATATGCTCCTATTAATTTAAAATAGAAAAACGACTGTGTAATTCATTTGTATAATATTTTAGGGTACCCTAGTTATAGAGAGCCATATTCAAATTTCAACACATTTAAAGTATACATTTTCAAATGAACAAAAGTAATTAAAATCTATAATGCAGTGACAAAAGGATATAGAATCCTCCATTTTATTAGCGTTTACGTTTTCTACAGGGTCGGCGCGATCGCTCACTATGACATTTATCTTAGAATACGCTTCGCTAACAAATTTGACAAAAAAGTCAAAAGGTTGTCAAAAGGTTGTCAAAGGTTGTCATTTGTATGAAAAAAAGCAATGACATGAGCATTGTAGAATCGCTAGCGTTCTATTCTATCGTGTAACTTGGCTACGACTTTTCTACTTCGCTATTTTGATCACGTGATCATTGATAATTTCCCTGGGTCAGCGCCTTTAAAAAATAAAAAAATACAGAGTTACGTTCCAGTGTAATATTTATACGCAAGCAAATCCACATAATAGCTTAGTATTCGACTTCAAAAATACAAGTTCTTTAGTTTCAAAAATGTCGAAGAGAAAAGATTTTATTCGAATATTTTCATATTACGACTTGTTTGTCGAACTAATAGGGCGAAGGAGAAAAATCTTAGTCGATCGGAGAAATGGCAGACATGATGTACAAAGTAGTAAAGTCCAATTTACTGGCTCAAGGGAAATATATTGAACTTACTGTTGGAACTTGCTGGAAGGTTTTCATCATAAATATTGTTCTTTTTTACAATATTGAACTGAACTGAAATAGCAAACGTGCAGTCCTTCTGATGGTAAGTGGCTATAAACTAATAATGAAAAAAAATGTAATGTAATTTAAATTACACTACTCACGAATATTTGTAATTAACCTCAGATAATAACAATGAATTGCCACACCTGTTTTTGCCTAATAACGGCAGTGTTAAGCGCTGTTGTGTTCCACTTAGGATTTGGTTTGATAGGTCGATCTGCTATTTCAAACATCACTATTACTTTCGTGCTATGTACTAACACTGCATCAAATTAAAACCATTTTTTTATTTGTTATTAAAATTACTAATTGTCTTAATTTCAGAACGTCTGAAGTAGCTTTACTATACATTCGTTTATTTGCTAGCGAGCAATCTTGCGGGAAACTATATAAATAGAAACAAGGATATTATATTGTTAAAAGAATAAGATGTCATAAAATGGATTGCCAGAGAAAATAAAAAATGGAGCTGTTATTGACTTTTTTATTATATAAAATACTATTCCAAGAATAATCATAAATCAGCTTATATACTTCTAGTTATAGTTTGACGATCAAAACACCATTTCATCATTTCAAGTTGTGGGCGGGTATAATTTTCAGGAATCCGCGGTGTTGTTTTCAAAGAGTTTGCGGCAAGTATCAAGCAAGCACATGAAAGTTTACAAAAGCTCGAGTTTCAAAAGCTTTGAAAGCGGAGAGCTTTGGTTCCTGGAGGTTTGGAGTTTGGTGTTCTAAAATGAACGTTGTAAATATAGGTAGGATCTAATTTTCATCTATAATAAATAAATAAATAAATAGACGCTGTCTCGTGGATTCCCTGTATCGTAGGTGCTTTGGACACACACAAAGACGAATACACAAACACCCAAACCCAGAACATATATCTGAATTCACCATTCAGATACCTGTCTGGCTGGGGATCGAATCCGGAACCCTTTGCGCATCAGACCGGCATGGTGACCGCTACGCCTATGGGAATATTATACAAATCCAATATTACATACAATATAGAAAGAAAAAAAATATGTATCCACATAGCAAATACACTCATATACATACAAATTATTAGATCCGTCGTGCTAAACATTATGAAACGGTTCCTGAACATCATTATGTTACTTGTTTATTGATAACCAGCACTGATCCTCCGTAGAACCCGGATCGTGAAGTCACACCTAGCCAAAAACAGTACAGTACATCATCAACTTGAAATCCAAATTTTTGTTAACGATTTATTCACATGGCCAAGCACTTGTATCAATATATATAAAAATATCAGTTATTACAATACAACAGAGATATTTTATGCATTACTGGATATTACATGCCAGTTCCTGATATTCCCACCCCACATTCAACGTTGTTCCGAGCAAATTTATATAAATACAACCGTAAATTCCGACCGGGAAATGGAAATATCTTTTCAGAAAAGATATTGAATTCGTAAACTAGTGACATGAATGTTATCCATTTTTTCTATCATAATGTGAGGGAGAGCCATAATAATGGTTGCGACAGCTGTCACACTACGTTTTATTCGGTGCGAGGTATTAATACGTGTTACGTAAATTCAACAGAATATTACGTTACGTTGTGCTTTTTGTATTGTTTTATCTTAATGCTCATTTGGACATTAAGATAACGTAAGTGCATTTTTTAATTTTAAGTGGTCATGACCGAACGAATATATTATGAATGAATATATATGAATATATATATATATATATATATATATATATATATATATATATATATATATATATATATACGGTTTTGCATTGATGACAAAGTCGAAATAGGTACCACGTATTGGTAGGCCTTACCACACTGTTAAAACCAAAATGCACCAGCTAAAAATAGAAAAGAGATTATGTCAAGTTTCACCACTCTGAGTAAGTTAAGCATACATAGACATATTATGTGTGTAAGGAATTGAACCTCAGACCTTATTTTACCTAATTCCTACAAGGTAAAAAGAATGCTCTGTATGTACTTAAATAATATAATTTAGCAAGAAACCTTTTATTTCATTTTTTAATTACTAATTACTATTTTTAATTATTAATTATTCTTCATACGCCAGTTATTTTCTAAAGTTTGCAACCACTTTGCAATAATCAGTTTAATCCTACTGCAAACAGATAAAACTAACAAGTTTGCTTTCATAAAATCGTTTAGCTCCCAGCAAAAATATCCCGTTTATTTCATTCTTTGTTCTGATAAATAGCATAATAGTTTTATTATTTGAATAAATTTCATTTACGCCACTTGCAAAAAATAAAACGATCCTCGTGGATTTTTTATCCAGAGCTAACTTTTCTTTCAGAAATAATTTCTTTATTATGGCTATAGATGCTTGCAACGGTATATATATTTGGTTTATATTGTTTTGGTTTAGACATAAATGGGACTTAACTAGATAACAGCAAGCTTCAACTTTAGCCCGTGAGAGTCATTTTGTCCGTGATTTCCTGTTGGTATAGATAATTATGAAAGGACTTCTGCCTTATAACAGCAGTGTTAAGCGCAGCTGTGTTCTAATTTAACGGGTGTGGTATGGGAGACATACTTTTCTGAGGCATTCCAGCTTATTCAGCAAAAGCAGAACATCTGTGGCCGACTTTAGAGAGGAATCTTATCTGGGTTTCATTACAAATGTCCAATGGCAGTAGCCATTTACCATCAAGTGAACTGCTCGTCTGCTAGTAGATTAAAAAAATAAAGATACTTAAAAAAATGTTTGGAGTAACCATAAGTTAACGATATTTTCTTCTTTATTAGACTAAAAGATCGTTTACTTATACATGTCTAGGTACTATTATTGCTATGTATCGGCCCACAGTTCAGAATTCATATCATAATCTACCCTAGGATAGAAAAACGAGATATAACTAGATATTCCCCGGAAAGTCTACTGACCGGCAATAAATCATAGGGAAGCCGACCACGCCGCTGCTTCGAGGAAATCGCGCTAATGTGAGTTATTGCTTTTGCTTCCCAATCGGTACCCTTTATTGGTTATTGGTTATTATAATAACTAAGGTTATATAAATAACGTAGGAGGGTTGCTTAAAGACTAGTTCTCAAAGATGTGTAAAATGTACCAATTAGCACTTGTACAGTGCGGTGGCTTATGGCTTAACCCCTTCTTCCTGTGAGAGGAAACCAGGGCCCAGAAGTGGAACTGTAATGGGTTGATGGTACAAATCACTGAAGAAAAGCAGTACATAAATAAATCAACGCATTATTTTATATGCTACTGACTTTTAGCTGACTACTAGCTGCCGTTTTTAAATGTTAAGGGTGAAAAACCCTTATCACTTAGGGGTATGAAAAATAGATAGTAGCCGATTTTCAGACCCACTGAATATGCATATAAAATTTGGTGAAAATCGGTAAAGCCGTTTCGGAGGGATACGTTAACCACTTAATGCATTTAGACTCGAAATTCTGGATGGATATAAAATACTATACTGAAGTTTTTGTGTAGTAAAATTCGATTGTAGTCAATTGCGAGAGTCCTTCTGTGCAAATCTAATTTTATACTAAGTTAAGATTAAAACTACTTCGCAACAATCCGCTACAAATATGTATGATGGTATATATTTTAAACCATGCAGTATGTACCACCCTCCCTGCCTGGAAGGATGCGTGCAGATGCAAAATTAAAAATATACACCACCATACATACCAGCACCAAGACGTGTTTCGCTCCAAAACGGAGC
Organism: Epargyreus clarus clarus; assembly: GCA_014595695.2. NCBI lineage: Eukaryota > Metazoa > Arthropoda > Insecta > Lepidoptera > Hesperiidae > Epargyreus > Epargyreus clarus. The sequence continues at coordinate 662,146 of JACTTY020000094.1, forward strand.
ATCATCAGGGTAAGTTGACCCTACGACGGTTAATCGTTAAGTCGTTTTAATCTTAACTTAATAACATGGATTTCCGCAGTATAACGCCTGGGGGGCTAGCCATGTTACAAACTTTGCATTCTATTCGTTTTCTATTCTATTCGTTAGCTAATGTCATTCTACATATATGATAAGTCTATGGTTAGCTATCACATTTACATCAATTAGGCGTCAAATACAATATCGTCTGGTTTCTACACCAGCCAAAATAGCTACATGGTAATGATTAATTATTTAATAGTAATATTACAATATATCATCATAATATAAATAAAAAAATATACTATATTTTATAGCACTTGTATTTTATTATTTAAAATTATTTGCAAAAACTAAACTTAATAATGTGTTTATGGACGGTAACTATGGTGATTACTGATTGTTTACAAAGAGTATACAAATTGTTCATAACGATATTACTAATGACAGTAACAGCGATTGCATGTATTTTGTATAAAATTACCTACTTCAACTTAGGATACGTATGACCAAAAGAAAATATCTGGACGTCCAACTTGTTACGATTTACTGGCTCATGACAACGAACAAACTTGTCCACTACAAATCCATACCAAAACTGATATGGTCATATGGATCCGAACTTTAGGGAACCGCATCCAACTCAAACTTGGACATCATACAGCGCTTCCAATCGAAAATGCTTCGCATGATAGCTGATGCCACAGGGACAACAGTGTGAGAGAAAGTGACAAATAAACTAAAATCATATACTCGTACATATAAAGACACTCCAATGAACTTGCTAGTGAACTTGTGAATTCCACCCGCACCTTAAAGCTCATCAAAAGGAGAGCTACTCAGGATCTTCTTCCATCATAGGAGCGGATTCCAAGGAGGCAATTATTATAAATGAAAATGCTACTGGGTGTATACCACACATGCCATGCCAACAAATGAAACCTCATAACCACTAGCTTTATGCCTAGACAGGGAGATTGCTGGGGAACAGGAGATAATAATGAAAAAAAGGATACAGATATTAATATTATATTTTCTTTTAAGGTGTAAATAATGGTACAAGTAAAGCTAATATGAGAAGCATTAATAATGATGCAATAAAACAGTTAAACTGAGACAATATTTTTATTTAAACACTGGAATAACTCTAATTTTTATCCTATCTATCTATTATATTATATGCTCCTATTAATTTAAAATAGAAAAACGACTGTGTAATTCATTTGTATAATATTTTAGGGTACCCTAGTTATAGAGAGCCATATTCAAATTTCAACACATTTAAAGTATACATTTTCAAATGAACAAAAGTAATTAAAATCTATAATGCAGTGACAAAAGGATATAGAATCCTCCATTTTATTAGCGTTTACGTTTTCTACAGGGTCGGCGCGATCGCTCACTATGACATTTATCTTAGAATACGCTTCGCTAACAAATTTGACAAAAAAGTCAAAAGGTTGTCAAAAGGTTGTCAAAGGTTGTCATTTGTATGAAAAAAAGCAATGACATGAGCATTGTAGAATCGCTAGCGTTCTATTCTATCGTGTAACTTGGCTACGACTTTTCTACTTCGCTATTTTGATCACGTGATCATTGATAATTTCATACATTTTAGCGTTTCTATAGCGTTTCTACAGCGCAAGCGACTGTAGAATGTCAACTTGGCTAGCCCCCCTGATACAATTAACTATCTAATTTTATACGTTGCAATCATAAAAAATCCAATACAATTAATTAATAATAGACCGAAAATACCAAAAAGCCGAACAATGTTCACTCATTTATGTGACCGAAAATATCATTTAATATATTAAATTATCTTCATACATAAACCATTGCCAAGACAGATATTAATATCGCTGGATGTATCTCTCGGACAATTTTCTGACCGGCGATAAATCATATCGGAGCCAGGGTTCGCCACGTCTTTAAGGATATTACTCTCAATGGGTTTCATATTGTACCTACTAAGATATTAAGGGAAATGCGTAGGATTATGGAAACAAGATATATATGGAAGTAAATTGTGAAGGATACTATTTAATGGAAAGTATCACAGTCGTTTACGGAAGAGCTAACTTTTGACTAAAAGGTGGTAGAATGCTCTGTGGTTCGAATACGGCAGCACCACTGCCACACCTCTTCCTGCCTAATAGCATCAGTATTAAGCGCTGCTATGCTCTGGTTTGAAGGGTTTGGCAAGGCGCTCGAGCTTAATGCTCAGGGGTAGCGGCGCATCTGTGGTCGACCTCAAGTAGGAATATCTCATCCTCAAAGTATGTCTCCCTTACCAAAACTTTGGAAATAGATATGGCGGTGGCTGCCTTTCAAATACCTACTAATTTATTCATATTATTCGTTATTCATAATTACTATAGTTCCCAGAAAAGCAAGCACAGAAACCCTTAAATAAATAACATAATTTTCCTTATCATTTAGCTCAACAATTCTCGGTATCCAATTAAAGGACTGAATATCAATATACGTAATGGCTCATGTATCAGAATAAGCCTGAATAAACTTTAAAACTGCCCAACAAGCTTATACTTGTACAACTAGGCTTCTCTAAAACCAGCTTACTTTGACCTCTCCGTCTTTTATAAAACACTTCTATCTGTATATTTTAAAGGAAATTTTACGTTGCGAGAAAGTCCAGGATAAAATGGTAGGTATTATCAAGTTAACACCGTCTCTTAGTTTCTGTATCCCAACTAACTCTTTAATAAGGTCAAGAGATAGGCATCGGTTAGTTATTGTTACCTTTTGATATTGTTGCCTTTTTAAGCCTAATTAGCATTCATTAGGGCTTAGAAGTTCACCTTGGTTTTCGGTTTAAAATATACCAATAGACAAAAAATAGAACGTCTACTTAATCGACTGTTTGAAAAGAATGATTTTATGTCTTACGGCACCAGGGGCCTACTACCATCTTTTAAAATAATATTAGTTTAATCACGCATTGAAATTTCGTACCACGACCTCGTTAAAGTAGAACTGTTTTTATAATATTACATATTTTGAAGGTGGTAGAACCCTTTGTGGTTCGACTCCGGCGGCACCACCGCACACCTATTTCTACCTAATAACAGCAGTGTTTGGCGCTGCTGTGTTCCGGTTTGAAGGGTGTGGTAAGGGAGACAGAGTTCCCGAGACGTTCCAGCTTGGTCCTCAGCGGTAGCGGCGCATCTGTGGCCGACCTCAGGTAGGAATATCTAATCCTATCTGGGGTTGATTACAATGGTGGACTGCATGCTCGTCTGCTACTCCTATATTATAAAAAAAGCAGTTTTGTATGATGTCGGTCGAAATTATTTATTTCTTTTATTGCATGAAATTTATTTTTTTAAGTAAAATATGTTTAAGTTGGTTTTATACATTTTAATGAGCGAAAAGTGGATAAGGGTTTAAGTGTACATCGCTCGGCGGAAGGAAAATAAAACAGTTTTAAGGCGGTCGTGGTACGAAACAAAATAATGTTGATACAATATTGAAATAAAACTTTCTTGAACTATTATTGTTTTTAAAAGATGGTCGTAGGGCCCCAGGCTCTCACTACGTAAGGTTTAAGACGCTCCTAATTATGTTGTTTTCATGCATCTTACTCTAAAACTTCATATCATTTTCATTTTGTTTTTATTTCATTTTCTGTTCTTAATTCTCATACACTTACAATGATTTATTATTGAGAGAAAATGTTCAATTTTTCCGAGTTCTGTTTTTCATGATTCCATTTCCCCGCAACCACCAAGTTCATTTATATTGATCACGTAATAAACTCGGTTGCCTGTTTCGTGCTCAATTAATTCCCATTTCCTCAATGATACATATTTTCCCTGATACTCCGTAGTTGGAGCCAAGACGCCAATTAGTGCCAAATTAATTGGCAACGAGTCAGACCTCTTTTTTAATCACGTTATTATTTTGTTGCCAATTTCGTTGAGAAGTAAAAAAGAATGAAATTATATAAGAGAAGTACATATGCATATGTGTGTATAGGTTGGCACATATCGGTAGCAGTCACAGAGCAACATATTTACTAAGCCACCATCGTAACTTGGCACTAAAATTAAAAGTGATCATATGTATATCATATTATAGCTTTTTAAACCTTTAAATCTACATAATATTTTAGTCTCTAATGGATTCTAAAGCCGGCTACAGACTCACGCGAGAAGTCTCGCCGAGAAATTGCGCGAAAACCGAGAAGGCATCTATACTCTCTATCTAAACTATAAAAGTTACTTTTCTCACCCGACAACCCGTTGAAGCGACCAAAATATCGACACCAATCGGACAACAGGCGAGCGCGAGAACGAGAAGGCAAGAAAGTGATCACATTCACGCTTCTCGGGTGTTCTCGGGGGTTCTGAGTGAGTCTGTAGCCGGGGTTACAGTTAACAACTTGGTTTATATTTTATGAATTATACAATATATCATGACAATACCGCCAATATGACAAACAGTATATTTAAGCTGGTTATGTCCCTGATCGAATTGCATGTTACATGATGTTAGCTATTAAATACAAGCTTATTTTGCTAGCATACAAACAAAATGTTTACACGAATGAGCCCTAGTTAAAGACATTCTTATCCCGATCATATTGCTGTATCAGTAAGCGATACTCAAACGATACGAATCCTTACTTTCATTATAATCTTATTTCCTAATGCACCTCTGTAATAACATTGTTCTGTGGTTGCACGCGACCAACAAAAAATATAGTTTGATATACATCGCCGTTCATACATCTCTGTAAACTCCGTCATAGACTGACGTGAACAAAATATTATCTTTTTTACGCGTGACACGTCACGTCATCATGCTTCGTGCATATGCGTGTGCGTGTGTGTGTCGACCTATATTTTGCGTGGTACATTTTCCATCGACTTTGAAAATGGAGGACATTTTCAACATAGTAACCCCATACCTACAAACATACCTACAGTACCTCCTGGTAATATGTTCGACTATTTTTTAGTTGATAATGTGTTTGCCTTGAATTTTTATTCAACCTATGAATTTACATTTTATTCGTGAAGTAATGTTTAATAATAATCATTATTGTGAACAGTGTGTTGAGTATGGGAATTATTTTAATGTATTTAATAAATATCAATGTAAATTATTTTAAAACAAATGTTCAATGATTAATAAAATGTTAATTATTTATATTCACTCCCGTCAATTCTGGGCAATAACACACAAAAATCAGTAAACAATTAACCAATTAAATCTGGTTCTGAGTGGAGCTGAAATACCACCCTGAAATAATATGTAGCTGGAATTGTGTTGCGTTTTCCACATAGCATCATATTCAGTGAAATATAAAGCAAACATAGGCAATATTATTAGCCCGGAGCAATACGCGTACAAAAATAAGAAACCATATATATAGTATATCATCTTAAATTATAAACTATAAAGACACAGTTGATAAGATTATGTGCCATGATTAAGAAGAATTGAAGTTGATTCACATACAGGATACTGAAATTATAACTAAGCTTTAGTTACAGTATATATTTCCCGGAAAAAGTTGACGAAGCCCAAAAAATAAATGTAGAGGTGAGCGCAGATAAGGCGGGTATTATCCGCGAGGCGCGAGCGTTAGCGCAGATTATACGTGGCAGTGCCGCTGTCACTCGCCTGCGGATTTGGACAAAATCACCGCGACAGTCTGCTTATGGAGCGGAACTGACATTTGTGACACACGGACGAGATTAATTATATGCCAAAATAAATGTATAAATATACTTTTAGCGCACATTAAGAGTCGGTAGAGGTGAGCTCAGGTGGGTATTATCCGCGAGGCGCGAGCGTAAGCGCAGATAATACGTGGCAGTGCCGCTGTCACTCGCCTGCGGATTTGGACAAAATCACCGCGACAGTCTGCTCATAGAGCGGAACTGACATTTGTGACACACGGCCAAGATGACTTATGTACCGAAATATAAGTATTAAAATACTTTTTTGTGCACATTGCGAGTAAAGGTGAGTTCAGGTGGGTATTAACGGGGAGGCGCGAACTTTAGCGCAGATTATACGTGGCAGTGGCGCTATCACCCGCCTAAAGATTTGTACAAAATCACCGCGTCAGTCTGGTTACGGAGCACAATTGACTTTGGTGACACTCAGCCAAGACTTTGTTTGTTATGTATTTATTTCTTTAATCACAAAGCTTACGTTGAAAGTTATGCTACGACATCCATATTTTGAGCGTAGTTATAATTTTATTATTAGATTAGAGTTCTATACTTACTTTTTTTTTGGAACACATTTGAAATATTTTCTGTTCAAATTATATTCTTTGCGACTGAATATTTTACTTTCAAATATAATTTAACACACATTTTTTTAGACACTCTAGAACCTTAATAAAGCTTATTCAGTCAGTTTTGTGCCATTAAACGACCAGAATTTATTCCCAGCAAAATGCTTTACTAAAATAGGGTTCAATAAAAACTACTACGCTGAACCTGTCAACCGTATGTCAGCAGTATTATCGAAGCACCCTAAAATTATTCCTTATTACATTTTTCTGCGAAACAACGGCTTTGAGGTTTCTGCGAGAATTTCGCCTCAGAGGTACCAACTAAGCAGGAATCCACGTCCAATTCACTTGTCGTTATCGTACCGTAAAGGCCCCGTGTCTCCTTATAAATAAGACCTTAAGACTGAGAATAGATTGTTTCTTACTTGTCTTATGCTATAACTATACTGTGTTCACTTTCGTACGAACGAGAACAGTCAGCTCAAAGTAATTGGGATTTTCACGAGTTTCGGATTAAATTTTTCGCGTACAGCAGAGACGAAATTTATTCTGATAATAAAACCATTACACAATTTATTAGGAGGCGAAAGAAAATAAACGTATTTTTATCGCTAAGACCCACTTTTGTCGTGCAATTTAAAATCTAGGTTCGGGCGTGTATCGTAAGCAGTTTATGGACTATAAAAGAACAAACATATAATGAAATTATAAGAAAATCATAACAGCTAATATTGCTATAATACATTTAATACTGCTATAATTAATTATTTATATATGAAATCCTAAAACTCTAGCTTATTCTGAAGAAATTGCTACAATGGTATTTAAAAAGTTTTATAACTATTGGTATTGGTAAATTGTAATTTAGGTATTAAAGTAACATTTATTTTTCCGATGTAATATTAATGAAATGCCACATTTATTCAAATACACGCAGTCCAATCATGCTAGAGTTAAATAATTATTGAAAATAATAATGTCTTCATCTGTATGTTAATAGTTTATTTTCATAAATATTACAATGAAAATGGCGATATTCCAGTCTTATCTCGCTTGTTCTCTACTTTATATAAACGAGTAACATAATATATAGGTACAAGCCGATTTTTGGGACCGCACTACTTAAATGTATAAACTAGTCATAATTAGTTTCTTTTCTAAATCCATTAGTATGTATTAATAATCTATGAAATTAACTTCTTAACAAATTGAGCCGAACTGAGTTTCTCAACATTTTACAAATTAAGAAACACGTATTATTAACTCATAAAACCTACACTATTCCATTTTCAAATCAATAAAGGTGTTCGCACACGTCCTCCTAATCGCGCTACAAGTGCGACTCACCGCAGTCACGTACTATGGCTCTAAATTAGGTCGCGAGTGTGCTGTGTTCGGGCGCTCGGTTGAGAAACGTTTTTTTTGTTGGGAACCACTTGCTGCTTCAACGAGGCATGTTTGCGTTTTATTTCCTAAGTTTCTTAGTTTGAGATGTTTTTGTGTGCTAGTAGCCATTTTGTATGTAAACAGTAAATTGGAATATACGGTCAATGCCTTCCGTAGACCCCGTAGTGGCGTAAAGTGGAGTCATCTTGGAGTCCTAGGTGATTCCAGATACGTTTCTTCCTTTGAAGATAAGTTTGAAAATATCTAACATCTCTGCATTACGATACCCTTCAAATAATAAAAAAAAAAACATTTTTTGTAACTACTATCATAAGGCAAGCGTTGTTATCAGACATAATATTTTTTACAATATTGAAATAGCAAACGATATTATAACGGCATGCAACCTACCTGATAGTGACTATCTGTACTTATGTACTGCTATATACTGTATACTTTAGAAATGAGTTCCTATCTAAAACCAATCACAAATGCACTGCCACTCCTGTGAATTGAGACACGCGCCTTATATGTAAGTCAGCTGGCATATTCACTTTTCCATCGAAACATGAGCCGTGCAAAACCATTCCTGTAATGTTTAGTTTATAGAATTACATATATTTTTGTATGAGTTAGTATTTTACATAATACATTTTAAGTTTTATTACTTTTCTTTGTTGGTAAATAAAATGTAAGAGTCGACTAGTTTTTAAACAAGTTTAAATAAAACGTATTGCCGATTTATTGTTATTAAATATATAAACGAGCTGTTTACCTTTTAAGCCAATTTTACTAAAAAGTAATAAAATGTTAATAAACATTTAATTTCCATTTGTGTCTTATTGAATTCAGTAGCAATTCTCCCTCGGAGCGTCAGAAATAAATATATGAAGCTGAGCATTGAAATTGTATTATGACGCTTTTACTTTTATGAGCTATAAAAGAAAAGTGTGATTCTGAATAAAAGGTAATTCTCGTCCTTTAGTACAAGAGATGTAGATAAATATTTTATTGCGAGAAAAATGATAATAAAATACAGTATTTAATTAACAAACATTTTAATTAAGAATAAAACTTCTAAATGAAATATTTTTATTTCTTTCGAGATAAAATACTTCTCTTGCTACTAAAATAATAAAAGATAACTATGAAGGTGGTAGAACTCTTTGTGGTTCGACTCCGGAGGCCCCACTACTACACCTGTTTCTACCCAATAACAGCAGTGTTAAGTGCTGCTATGTTTCGGTTTAAAAGGTGTGGTAAGAGCCTTTACGACTTAGACCTCAGGCGTAGTGATGCTATGTTTCGGTTTAAAAGGTGTGGTAAGAGCCGTTACGACTTAGACCTCAGGCGCCCCCACGCCTGTAGTTGTGTGGTAAGGAAGACACACCATTCTGAGACATTCTAGCTTAGTCTTCAGGTGGAGCGGTGCATCTGTATACCTTAGCCGTAGTCATTTACTATCCAATAGTAATAATTTATTAGTAGTAATTACAATCTAGCGCGTTTCGGTACGAATACGCGGGTATCTTTAATTCTTTACAAGTAACCGTTAGTGGCGTTAAAAGAACATTAACAGCGGCTTACATAAGCTGTGATTTCAAGCTATTCACTGCTTAATTAGAGTAGCTATAAATTTAAAGCGCTTAAAGCGCTACGTTTAATTTTTACAGCATTTACAGACATTAAAGAGATGATAGTCTCTTTATGCCCGTTAAAATGTAATTACCTAGCAGTAACACTGTATAGTGCTTTTAATTTGTAATACAAATTTAATGTTATTTTTAATCGGTTACAAAAAAATGTCTATAAATTAAATTGTTTATATCTCCGGAATTTATGTTAATTGACAAACCTATTTTATCTGTTGATAATAATTTTGATGGTGGTAGAACGTTTTGTGGTTCGACTCCGGCGGCACCACCGTCACACTTATTTCTGCCTAATAACGGTAGTGTTAAGCGCTGCTGTGTTTCGGTTTAATAGGTGTGGTAAGAGAAACATGGTTTTCCGAGGCGTACCAGTTTAATCCTCAAGGGTAGCGTTGCATCTGTGGCCTACGTCAGGAAGGAATCTAATCTTATCTGGGGTTGATAACAGAGATACCATGGGCGTAGGTTTCTTACCATTTTATTAATTTCGTAATTACAATCCGGCGCGTTTCGGCACAAGTATGCGCGAATCTTTAATTATTTGCAAGTAAATGTTAGTAGCGTTAAAAGAACATTAACAGCGGCTTACATAAGCTATGATTTCAAGCTACTATTCACTGCTTAATTAGAGTAGCTATAAATTTACAGCGCTTAAAGCGCTACGTTTAATTTTTACAGCATTTACAGACATTAAAGAGATGATAGTCTCTTCATGCCCGTTAAAATGTAATTACCTGGCAGTAACACTGTATAGTGCTTTTAATTTGTAATACAAATGTTATGTTATTTTTAATCGGTTTTAAATGTCTCCCTATATTTGTCTTTATATGTTCGAAATTTTTATTACGAAGTATGAATGGAGTAACCAAATTCCGTTTTTTTTTATCTAAGACGCTTGTAAACCCGGTATTTAATCTGATGATACTGATAACTAAATAAAATTACATTTAATCGCTATCCCACTCCTGCGAATAAATGCCATCTAGACACCAAAAAGATTCAAAAAGAAAGAAGGAAAAGATCGTAAAAATGTACACGATAGAAAGTTGTGACACTTGAAAACTATAAATAAAAAGCTATCGATAGGCTATAAAAACTCTATTAGTCCGATAAGCCTTTATAATTTACCTTTGTATATACCTAACTTTGAAAAAAAGAACACTAGATAGCGTTTCTGTTAAGTAGTTACTGGTACGAGTGACGTCATGCAGGTTTAATATAACGTGGTATTTGAACTCGTTCAATACCCTTACCATGAGTTTTCTAAACATCCCACAATTTTACGTTACGTTTACTCAATCCATTATTCTGTTCCGTTTGCTTCAGTAGACTGATTAAACGTAACAATTAGTAAGTGCTCAAGTGACGATGAACTTTCTGTCTACCTGACATGTTCGCAAAAAAGAGAGACAAAACATAAAGCGCCATTTTGTCAATTTAGACATTTTATGTTAGTTTTGATACAATCCCTGATTGGAAATTGTATGGGCAAATACGTAAAAAAATACCAAAACAGTCATATTTGTCAAAACGTAAAAACTCATGGTAAGGGTACAGTTACCATGGTAGAGTGTACAGGGTACAGGGTACAGTTAACGTTTGAACTAAATGTCGTTGCGAAGCTTCGAATAAATGAGGAAAGGTTTTAGCTGAGAGTTGTTTTCAAATTGGTAACATTTGTGGTTTTGGGAATTGTACTATTAATTAAGTTCACTGCTTATGGCTTCGTAAGGACCTTTGCAAGATCTATAATATTAATATTTTTTCGAATCACCTTCCGAAGCGCTGGTTGATATACGTTAAAAAAGTATTCTGTATGAATAAATTTTGAATAAGGAATAAAAGCTATTTGACTTTGACTTTATAAAAGCCGAAACGCCGATTGCAAGTTGACGTTGAGATGGTATTTCTATGAATTAATTTTGAAAAATGAATAAATAATATTTACCTTAAGAATTTGTATAAGTGTATCATTGATCGCAAATCGGCATAAAAATGATTCATATTAATCTATTTTGAATAATGAAATGAATGTTATTTAAATTTCGATACATTATTATACAAAAAGTTTAATCAAGATAAAACCAACAAATGTAGTGAAGTGACGACTGACGTCATGAAGGTATTACGTAAAATGGGGTATTTAAACTGTTTGCGGTTGAACTTAATGTCGTAGAGTTGAAGCTCTACTGAATGAGATTTTAGCTTAAAGTTATTTTAAATGTAAAATTTGACTACATTTAGCAGTTCTGTAATATTTGACACGATTTGAGTTTTACCCAGCTTATATACGCGTATGTAAGGCTACTTTCTCTAAGGCTACTTTAAAAAAAATGTTATTTCCCATTCTTTGACACGTACTGTAGGTCAAACGGTTTTAAAAATGTATTTGCTTAATACTTCACCTTCTTAACAAAATAAGTTCCGAAATGGTTGCTAATTGGTCTTAAGACTCATACGAATCTGTGTTGAATGATGAATAAACACGTTTTGAATTAAATTTTAAATTTACGAATAATGAAGCGTTTGCTGCTACTGTGAAAATTATTATATGTGAATCAGTTTTGAATAATGAATCCGTGCCATTCGTACTTGGATTCATAAATAGTTTAAAAAGGTTAATTAAAAAAAACTGTGGTGACAGTCAAATGACGTCATGACGTTATTACGTAAAACGAGGAACACTGTTGGCGGTTGAACTGAATGTCGCAGTTGAAGCTTCGACTAAATGAGGTTTTAGCTGAAAGTTGTTTTAAAATTGGACTTCATTTGGAGGTTACAGGGTTTCATATTTTGACAAGGGATTTTTATCTTACTACTAGGCTTCGTCCATAACTTTTACATTGATTTTTAGTACACGTTTATTATGCATGCCTCATTTAGTATTAACCTTTTAGTGTTATGGAATAAATATTAGTTGATGTAAATAAAAGTATTAATAATTAATCATATTTTGAGTGTTAAGTACATGGATGGAAGTCGCTATTTATAATCTGGACTATATACTTGTTTGCATCTTCTATTTAATAGAAATTCTACCCTTTGTTTTGACTACAATGGTGCGTTATGTAACCACACCTTTTTAGCCTCAATTCATTGATGCAAGCCCATCTGGTACTTTACCGACGTAAAGTATTCCAGCAGATTCCAACTTAAGGCTCAGGCTGAACAGCACAAATATAAAACAGAAATGATGGAAAGCCGTAACTAAAAAGAAATGCCAAATCACTTCTTCCCACGCTTACCGACTATTAAGTGGTGGCCACAATACCAGAACTCACCCTCACAATACCTCCGCATTAACTTCACAAAAGCAAAGCGATTCATTTTGAGGGTGACTCGCCAAATTCTGAATTCCGATAAGTTCTTAAAGGCGTGTGCTGGTTTTGCTGATAATTCTACTGGCTAGCTAATAAAAAACAGTTCTATTTTTGTATCAATTGCTTATTTTGTCTTCAATTTGTTATTTTATTAAGAATTATTTTATGATGTTAACACTTTTCAAATGACGATCGTTAGCCAATACATCAATGGGACCTGAATGGTATCGAAAACCTCTTGGTAATCATGTAAACCCAAATAAAAAACAAAAATCCACTGTGCGTAAGTTTTTCTTCTAAACACACATTAATTCAAAAAAATCTGGCTAAATAATACAATTATCAATTTCAGTTACTCCCATTCGATACCAGTCAATGAACCATGTCGATGACATCATTTGGTTAGTAAGCCATACTTTTCTCTAGCAACTGTTATTAGAGTAGCCATGAGAGAATACTTCTGGCCATTACAAGTACAGATACAGTAAGCTGGAATGCCTCGAAAAAGTATGTCTCCCTAACCATACCGTTCAAACAGCCCTAGAACACAGCCTCATAACACTGTTGTTATTAGGCAGAAACAGGCGTGACTTTACCGCCGGAGTCGAAGCACAGAAGGTTCCATCACATTTAATGAAGTAATAAAAAAATTAAGGAAATGAGACTTACATAAATTTTGTAGTTAGAAACCAGTTTAATGTGCCGATTCCCTTTTATCCTGCGAACGTGACGCTACAACTCTTTTAATTTCATCTCGAACTCGGATTACGAGTGAGTTTAGAACCCTTTGCCCTACTTAACATTTTAATGGCCGTCTGTCTATTGTAACTCCAGTGTACTAATTATTGTTAAAACTTTCAACACTTTTTGGTTTTAATAAATGTTGGTGAAATTTTTATTATCTTCAGTAGATGGGAAACTTCAAGATAGTCATAATGAAGATTTTTAGTTAAGGCGACTTTATGTAGAAGTTATTTTCAGTATTACAAATCCTTGTTACTCGTAGTATCGCTGCTACAATTATAATTTGGTATTAAAATACAGTAAAAAAGCAAGGATAGTCTAGTGGTTGAAACAGGGCCACTCAATCGAAGACGTTCTAATCCTCGCCTCTAAATTTACATACATTACATAGTTATGTGGATATTAGACATTGATTATCTTTTCTAATGAATGATCTATAAAGTATGTGAAGGTTACCAATTTGCACCTGGCCAACGCGGTGGACTTTGACCTAATTCTGAGAGTAGACCAGTTCCTAGCAGTAGGACAGTAAATCGTTAATGGTAATGATGACAAAAATACATAATTTAATATTTTACTGATAAGTCAGCTTGTTAAATTTTTGTCAACTTGTTGGTGGGTAGATGTAAAAACTCCAACAACTCCAACATAGTTGTCTTTTAATGTCGCCTCTTGCAACCAGTAATCGTCTTACGCTCGGTGAGTTCATACAGACGTTCCGTATGTGACCCCTCTCGCTCCTGTTTTTTAGGTAAGCTAATCGAGCTACCGCGTATGTCTTGTGAAGTGCTAAGAGTCTGCTCAGGAAGACCAGGTCATGCCAACTTCTTTGTGCCCTATGACAGCGGTATGCAGGTATGCAGGTTTCCTCACGATGTTTTCCTTAATCGTTTAGCAAGTGATAATTAATTTCTAATTCGCAGATAACTTTGAAAAATCAGAGGTGCATGCCTGGGATTTGAACCTCGGACCCCTTGATCCAGAGGCGGGGTTTCTTAACCACTAGGCTATCACTGCTTATGTGGCATGCACGCCATCCCTGAAATTGGACGCGCGCCGTATTGGAGGTCAAGGTTAGTGATTTTATCAACTCATCTACATTCCTATCATACCCTACAATTTTAATCAGTATTATCCTATATTAGTAGTCTTCTTTATCGTTAAACAAGTGTGAGAGGCCTGTGTAAACCACACAAATGTAAACACATTTCTGGGCTTGTTCAAACAATCTACTTCTGTTGGCAATTAGTATTATGTTTGATGAAAAATAGGAAAAATAATTATTTTATTTACATTTTGAAACTACGTAAACAAATACTAAAACAGTAATTTTAGTTCAAAAAAATCTAAATTGTTATATTTGCACTATTGCAAATAAAACAACTTAGATAAATTATCCCTCACAATGTGTATTTAAACATTTTCTTTTAATTTTAACTATTTCTTTTTCAGTCATATTTACCTCTTATTTTACGCAACAACTACTCTTAGATATAACTATATTCGTTCTAACTCATACCATAAAATCGTCTACAATTTATAAGGAACACTCTTTTAAAAGTACTTTAATTATATGGTATTAAAGAAAAATCCCTATTTCCAGTTACAGTTTTCAACATTTCGTTCTTAGAATAACAAGCGTGGAAAACTTAATTCCTAGGTCTAGTAAAGACAAAACTGTACACAGTGGTTAGCGCATATAAATGAATTGTTCGTCTAAAATCTACTTCGCCTTGAAACAAAAACAAGGTATCTAACTCTATGAATAAATTAGGAGAGGATGAATTAGGTTACACTGCAAAGATCCTTCATGTATTATATTTGTGCGTTGGTTTTTACATAGTAGAAAACTAGTGTACAGTACCCTTAGTATGAGTATTTATGTTTTTTACAAAAATGACTGTTTTGGTATGTGTTCACGTATGTCACGTATGTCACGTACGTCACTTGTACAGTACCCTTAGTATGAGTATTTATGTTTTTTACAAAAATTACTGTTTTGGTATGTGTTCACGTATGTCACGTATGTCACGTATGTCACGTAGATACGTCACTTGTACAGTACCCTTAGTATGAGTATTTATGTTTTTTACAAAAATGACTGTTTTGGTATTTGTTCACGTATTTGCCCATACATTTCCAATCAGCGCCCCTAGTGGACTTATATCAGTACTGATTGGAAATGTCTATAAAATACGTAAACAAATACAAAAACAGTCATTTTTGTAAAAACGTAAAGACTACTAAGGGTACAGCTTATTTGACGATAAGTGGTCAATGTCGCTTATGGACATCTGTACCAAATTTATGTAGGACAGAACTAGTTTTATTTAAGTTAGTATTTTTTTTAGATAAAAAGACATATAAGTCTCCGAACTTATATGAAACTCCTACTAATTTACTTACTTATCTTTTTTTATATAAGGCTAATAGGAGTAGCCGACGAGCACGCAATCCACCTGATGGTAAGTGGCTACTGCCGCCCATGGAAATCTGTAATTAACCCCAGATAGGATTAGATATTCCTCCCTGAGGTCGGCCACACATGCACAACTACTCTTGAAGACTAAGCTGGAACGCCTCGGAAAAGTATGTCTCCCTTACCACACCCTTCAAACCAGAATACAGCAGCACTTAACACTGCTGTTATAAGTCAGAAGTAACCACAAAGGGTTTTACCACCTTTAATCTATTATGCTATCTATAAGGCGTTATTGAATGATCTCTCAACATCAATGATGTATTGGAGGCATCGTTCAATGCACTTGAGAAGGTTATCTTGGAAGGTCTTGAGACCTTGCCAACGAAATATCTTTAACGCATATTAATAATGTAACGTTAGTTGGCAAGATGCGTCATGAAAATAAAAGATCAATTCCTATTCAAAAACTATGACAAACAGTATATACTACATCACGTGATTGGTCTCATCCTTGGACTTTTTTCATGATTTTCATAAATAGTAAGATTTTTATATAAATGCGTTTTTTTATAATATAGGAGTAGAAAACGAGCATGCAGTCCACCTAATGGTAAGTGGCTACTGCCGCCCGTGGACATCGGTAATCAAGTTAAGATTAAAACTATGTATATGGTATATATACCATATACATATTTGTAGCGGATTGTTGCGAAGTAGTTTTAATCTTAACTTAATAGCATGGATTTCCGCAAAGTAACGCCTGATACAATTAACTATCTGTAATCAACCCCAGATAGGATTAAATATTCCTACCTGCAGTCGGCCACAGGTGCGCTGCTACTTCTGAGGACTAAGCTGGAACGTCTCGGAAAAGTAAATCTCCATTACCACACCCTTTAAACCAGAACACAGTAGCGTTTAACACTGCTGTTATGAGGCAGAAATAGGTGTGACGGTGGTGCCGCCGGAGTCGAACCACAAAGGGTGTAACCACCTTCAATACGTAATTTATTTTTATAATATTTGCAGCAAATATATCTAATCCATAGAAAGTGACGGGTCACTAATGACTATCGACATGTGTAATTAACTTAATACGGGATTAGAGCGCGTTTCCATTAGAGATGTGGGGGTAGCTAAGCTATTAGATGTGTGTCAAATCCACTAATAGGAGGATTACTTGATTTTCATGCAGTGAAGTTTCGTTCAATCAACTTCAAGTAATCATTTCGGTACATTTGACGCACATCCATAGCTTAGCTATCTTTGATGGAAAGAAACTCTTGGTCCTATCTGGAGTCAGTCACAAATGGACCTAAGATAATAAAAACTAAGTGTAAATACCTATGGTTAAGTATCTTTGCCTTACAACACCCATCGAAGCAATGTATACAAGGTAGCAGATATCATCACCATTATCATCACCAACTTATTCTTCCTCACTATGTGTGCCTTCACCATTTAAGCAAGTGATAATTAATTTCCAATACGCACATTACTTTGAAAAATCAGATGTGTGTCTCGAATTGGAGCCTCAGACCACTCCATCAAGAAGACGAGCTTCTTAACCACTATGCTATCACTGCTCACGTCTTAGCAGATATGCTATACTCTAATACCGAGATACCATCAAAATGACCACGTAATAAAGATACCCAATTCGTATAGCGCTATTCGGAAGCTAATTAGTTTTAAGGGCTGCACGGATTATGCACGGCAATTGCGATACGCTTATGGCATTAAAATGGTCATGCATATGCAAATTTTGTCGGCTTCGGAATTCAATCTGCTATATTGTTAGCGTTGATATGAAATATACAAACAGACAATATACAAACATTGATGTCTGATTAAGGTGAAGACGGATAGTCGTGTTAATGTCTTGGGTTCGATTCCATGAAACTGTCTTTATAATTACCTGTTAATTGCATGACAGGATATTGCCTGCAACTTTTTGTTTAATATACAACATACTTTTTTCTTCTTCGGTCTTCTTCACGCGCTTCGCCAACATGACTGGTGGAGAAAGATATACCTAAGATAAACAATCGGTTACCCGTGTTGGATGTGATACGCTCATTCATTAATTTATTCTTAAGTGTCCTACTAAAAACCTATAATATCCACTGATAGAAAAGTACATACATAATCCTTCGAGACTGGAAATATACCTCAAATGATAACAATAGTTTTGATTGACGAAACGTGACTAAATTCTACGTATTTGTTCAAGATGTCGATGTTTGTGTATGTATTTATTTGTGAACTAGCTTTTACCCGCGACTTCGCTCGCGGTCAGCGATCGATGACAATAGTTGTTTTATTTTTCTCTCGGAAATTACTACTTTTTTCAACATAAAAGATACCCTATGTCATTTACTGGACCCCCTAACAACGTAAAAGCGTAGTAAATAAACAAATTAACTTTTGCATTTAAAATATTAGTTAGAATATTCCAAGTATTTTCTCAAATCTTTACCACTTTTCAAATATGGTCACATTAACTAACTGCTTTCATAACTTTTATGTTATTGCTTCAAACAGTTTTTGTTTTGTCATGTTTCATACGCAAAATGCTGCAAATAATATCAATATAATTAATAACTCTACCACAAAGAACTTTGACATACGCTTTAGCGATACACAGTTCATTTGGCACAAAGAAAAATGCAATTCGTTTTGTCAAAAACATATTTTCCATAGTTTATTTATATCAAGCGCACAGTATCTCATTAATAACTCGGGGTAAACAATGACGATGGGATTAGGTTCGGGTGTCACTTCTGGCGAGTAGTGACGAAAGATACAATTATTGACTTTTTTGTGAAACAAAAAAATCAACAAACAAAACAACACAAACAAAAAAAAAACAAACAATGTATTGTATTTCAATAATATTTTGTTTGTAAAATAACAAAATTATAAGCATCAATAGCGAACAAGGCCTCTCTTAGACAAGTGTTATCAACCCTAATCATCACCTGAAATGAGACACATATCTCCTGGTATCCCTGAAAACTAAGTTGGAATTTCTTGTATCGGTATTCCAAATAGCACACATCATTTAAAACAAAATATAGTCACTTCACCCCACAATACTGTTATAAGGATAAAATAAATAGGTTTGGCGCTCGTATCCCTAAAGATGACAATAATGGCAAATATTACCTATAGTGGTGAATAAAATAACTTAAATACTCGTATTTAGAACCACACTGTTGCATTTTAGGCTGACGATTGTGGGCGGACAAATTCAGGCGTTATCGTTTTAGATCTAATTTAATTTTATTTTATGAATAACAGTTACTCCTATATCAGTGACCGCTAAATAACACATAGACCGAGTTCTTAAAGAATATTTATTTTTGGAAAACTTCTTCGGAAAATAATAACTTATCGTACATCTCTTACGGTGATACATTAGCAAACAATGACGACGCTCGCATTACTCATCTACTGTTTTAACGACCTCTGTCATTATGTTGTAGTCGCTGAAAAATTGGCTTTTCGCAACGTCATTCATCTGGCTAAAACCGTATTGTATTGCTATGAAATATAACGCCATAGTCATAAATAGGGTTTATAAAGACGGCAAAATGGACCATGATTTTTGGTTCCTTTTTATAATAAAAGTAATAGTTTTTTAATAATAGAAGTAGCAAATAAACATGCAGTTCACCTGATGGTAAGTTGCCACTGCCGCTCAAGGTCATTTGTAATCAACCCCAGATTAAATGAGTTTGCCAGTCACAATTGTGTTACTACCCCTAAGGACAGACGCCCGTTATTAATAATCAATCTGTCCAAAGATCGAAATTTGACAAATTATACATAGTAGGTAGAAATTGACAAAATACCCTTGATAGACAAGACATTGTATAGGTATTGATAATGGTTGGTTGAGAAGTGGTAGGTGTCTCACTTACCACACCTTTTAAACCAGAAAACGGGTATCTTAATACAGTGTTTATATGGGTATTCTTGCACTGATAGCCCTTAGAATTCTGTATCATGTTTACCATGGGTCGGCATGGGTGTCGCCTGACAAGTTTAATTGTTTTTGTAACACGAATTCATTTGTTTTTCATCCGTTTCCGAGCCTGATTGTGATATTCGAGATATATTCGGAAGGTAAATTTGGCATTTTATTGAATATAATTGCAAGCATTGTTATATATTCATGGTAGTTCATTCTAATAGATAATTAAATAATTAGAATAAAAAAATACAAGAAATATTTTAGCCTATATCATTCGTACAATATAAACGAATTCAACGATATCTCATATGTTAATATCCCTCAAGTATGGACTTTAAAATCGTTTACTTGTCCAATATGTAAATATTAAGAAATATCTTCGTTCGCTCATAATAAACGAAAAACAGATACATAAACCATGAATTTCATATAGGCGTGACTTTGCTACGTCTGACCACTGAACTTTACAAATAATATTCCCATTAAATACATGAAATAAATCACAAAATTTTCATCGGTAACATTTTTCCAATACATACGATTCATACGTTTTCCAATTCGGTGAGCATCGGCCACTCGAGTTCAACAGTTGAACGACTATTCAGTAAGTTCACGTATCTTCAGAAAATAGTGATGGGAATATTTCATATTTTCACATTCAATTGTGAACTGTGAACAAATAATTGTAAATTGAAAGTTTATTGGATTTGAAAATTTATTTCGGTTCGTCGGTCCTTTTGTGACTATTTTATTAATTACTCGCATGCAAAGGGTTTTTCGAGCGTGTATGTATTTATGTCTAATATTTCGGAATGCCCTCCAGCCTTAACGGCTTTACGGATTTTAACGTATGAAGTATTGTTGGATTCGTCTCAATTATGGGAGTAAACTACACGCAAGGCAATTCCCAGCCAAGTCGAGCGAAAAATTGCCACGACCTACCATCCTTTTCTCGCAGCAGTTAGGCCATTTACGAGTCAAATTTCCATGGACATAATGCCACCAGCTTATCACAGATTTGTTGTCTCTCCTGAAAATTTAGATGGCCTTCTCGTATGTAGTACCCTTACGATGAGTTTTTTACATTTGGACAAATATGACTGTTTTGGTATTTGTTTACGTATTGGCCCATACAATTTCCTAGTTCTGACACAATCCGCTAGGGACGCTGATTGCAATTTGTATGGGCAAATACGTAAACAAATACCAAATCAGTCATATTTGTCGAAACATAAAAACTCCTGGTAAGGGTACAGGTCAGCCAGCATTCACATCAAACCACGAAATATGCAAAACTTACATTAGTAGCGATACCTTCCAGGTCGACACATATTGGGCGTACCACCATTGTCGTTAGGTTTAGCTTTTTGGTTCTTCTAATACCATACTAAGAGCACTTTGAATGTTTGAAGAAATCCTATTTCACTTCCAAACTATTTTCCTAATAACTGCTACGCACCTAATTGTACACCTTTTTCTTACTCGTTAAAGCCGACCTCAGGACTCAGTCGTATCATATAAATCACAACCGGCCGTCTTTCCCGGCTTTGTGGATGTATGAGGAAACTGTAATGGGAATATTATTACGTTCGCTGGGAATATTTTTTGTTCCACGCTTCGTCTTACGCTTTTTATGTGGAACATAACTCAATGAATAACACCGAACATACATATTGCATTAATTTATTTCGTGCGCCAGTTAGGTTTGAAGGTGGTAAAACCTTTTGTGGTTCGACTCCGGCAGCACACTCTTAACAGCAGTTTTAAGCGCTGCTTTCTTGTGGTTTTAAGGATGTGGTAAAGGAGATATTTTCCGAGGCGTTCCCGCTTATTCCTCAGGCGTAGAGGTGCATGTGTGGCCGATCTAAGGTAGGAATATCTAATCCTATCTGGGGTGGATTACAGATGTCTCTGGGCGGCAGTAGCCACTTACCATTAGGTGAACTGCATGTTCGTCTGTTACTCCTATATTATAAATAGGTATATTTCGATATTTTGTTTTGGTAACATGCGCGTACAGGTATAACACACGCGACCGTAAGTGTTCCTGTAATCCATCCAATAGCCATACGTTAATGACAAGGTTTATATTTTACTATGGTAGCAACCAGACTCCACTGTAGAATGTGGATCCCACTTCTGAAAACACTCGATGTTTCTAAGCATTATAATGACGGTTTTTAATCAATATAAGACATAAATGATACAAAAATAAAAGCAAAGTTAATCTCAATGCTTTATTTGACCGCAAACCAGACTATTCTTTACGAGAGAATTTATTTTAATATTTCTCTTATTTAGTCATAATTCGCTTACATTAATTTACAATTCATTATGTTTATTAGCAGGGATGCGTCATAAATCTATCAAAATACAGTAGTCCTTGCTCGTGGTTTAGCCGCTACATAAATCATAACGCGCCTTCTGTAGCTTTGTATACAAGGGAGTTTAAATAAAATATTGTACGTGTATTTAAAGATTGTTGCATTACAAATGGCTCAATGGCTCGAAGATTGTCATCTCAATTTGACGGTACAACCTTTTTTTGGTTGAACTTAAAAAGCACCACTGCCACACCTATTTCTACTTAACAACATCACTAAGCACTGCTACGTTCAGGGGGCCTATCATCTTTTAAAAACCATCATATTTGAGGAAAGTTTTGTTTCAATATTGTACCAACATTATTTTGTTTTGTACCATGACCTCCTTAAAACAGGTCGTGGTGCGAAATCTCAATGGATGATTAAAATAATGTTGTTTGAAGGGCGTGGGAAGAGAGGTATACTTATCTGAGTTGTTTCAACTTAGTCCTTAGGGGTAGCAACGCATCTAAGGCTGACTTAAAATACGACTCTAATCTAATCTGGGGTTAATTATTGATTTTATTTTTTTCGTTTACCATCAGATGGGATGTATGGTCATTGCTTGTATATAGTAAAAAAACAACCGCGCAAACTTACTTAAGCAATAATAAATCAATTTGTCAAAGAGCGTTCCGTAGCCACGTATTATCACGACGGTTTGCCCATAAATCTATTAGTGGGTAGTCAACTCGATACACATAGCTACAAGGAAACTGAGATGGGAAATATGATACACGGAAAATTCCGAAATGAGAAACAATACAAACTAAGAGAGTGAGATTGTATTTTACTGTTCCGTGCCTCGTACCATACGCCAGGTAATGTTTGTAAGAGTTTGTTTGTTGTTGACACACCGTAATATGACGTAATGTAATGAGGTATGCGCCTTTGAATCGGCCGAGATTTTTTATGTATTTCAAATTTGAGAGGGTTGAAAATATATAATTCTAGTATGCAAAGACTTCAAGAAGAAGAAGGTTTCGATTCTGTAATAAGGACGACTAAATTAGGAATTTAGACTATCGAAAACTGGTTATCGTCTTTTCAGAACTAAGGGAGACGGGTAATATTTTTCAAGCGTATGTATGTATCGATATCTCATTCTTTGGCAAGCCCTACCATAGCCTCTCATAAAATGAATAGAATCATTGTTGGATTGATCTAAATGAAGTAATTACCTATTCGAAGTAACCATGGATTGCTATATTTTTAATCAGTCAGGTTTTTGATTTTATAATAATTGCTAGTGTAATTGATTAACAAACATATAGTACACCTGATGGAAAATAGCTACTGTCACATGTGGACATTTGTAATCAATCTCAGACAAGAGTCCTACACGAGGTCGACCATAATTGCGATGCGATGCTACTCCAGAAGACTAAGTTCACGCCTCGAATAAGAATGCGTAATATTACGTCCAAATTCTATTTCTTACTATAAAATCTTTCTTGAACCTAGATCAATAAAATACGTGTCCGGATTGTACTCCAGAATCCACGTATCGCATTCGAAATATTTCGGAATATCTCCCACCTATTTACGACGTCGCTGACAGGAATTTTCCGGGAATTACGCAGGAAAATCCAAAGTGCACGTTTACGAAACGAAAACATCTCCAGGAAATGTGGATGTCGTTCCCGTGGCGCGGGAAAATTCTCCAGGGAGTGATTTTAAATCCATCCCTATCACGGGTAAACTAACACGAACTTCCTAGTAAAAATATTTGGAGGCGGTTTAAGATGTTATCGTTTTTAACCGGCTTCGAAAAACCTCGAATACGGAATATAGGACGTATTTCGCGTGTATGGGTTTTGTACATGTAAAAAATTGCTGCACATTTTTTTGGTAGTGGTTGTTTTGATTCGTATTATTTTTGATTTTACCGGTATGTGTATATTTACCGTTCGTATTATTTTATGTTTTTATGTGTGCTTCATTCATGAGCACACATTGCAGCCCAATCGGCTTGACAAATTTTAACATTTGATGTATTTTAACATTTGACGTTACATTACATACCAATAAAATTCGAAAAACAAAAAAAAAATATTTATAAAAAAATACAAACAGTTACAAATAAAGTCGTTATTTTCAATATGTATAAACGCCGTTATTTTTCTTTGACAAATACATCGAAACACCCACGAATGGCTCCAACATCAATCTTCGATCCAAAGGGAATAACTAAAGAGGTTCATTTTTGTTACAAGTGAATCCTATTCCAAAACGGAAATGGGACGTGCCAACCGGTTCGTGAGCCAAGAACATTTTTCTTAGAAACACGGATAATATTTTTTAGAATACGCTATTGTTTTTGCATTTCAGTGCAGTATTGTTCTAGATCTTAGAACGGATGCGGTATTAAAAATAACGCCCTTTGTAAATGTAAAACTATATATATTAAAAACTTCGGAAACTGCAAAGATTTTTTTATTTTATTATTTTTTTAAATACTTAATTACGTTGTATTTAAAACCGGATGGTAGGTGGTCACTGTCGCCTACGGACAGCAGTAATTAACAAGGATCTATTTAATATTCCTAAGGACTAAAAGCTTACCCCAAGACAATATTTGTAGTTTGTGAGTATTAGATTAGTGTTTAATGCTGTTTAAATCGATTTTTTTTATAATATAGGAGTAGCAGACGAGCATGCAGTCCGCCTGATGCTAAGTGGCTACTGCCGCCCATGGACATTTGTAATCAACGCCAGATAGTATTAGATATTCTTACCTGAGGTCGGCCACGGATGCGCCGCTACCCCTGAGGCTAAGCTGGAATGCCTCGGAAAAGTATGTCTCCCTTACCACGCCCTTCAAAACGGGACACAGCAGCGCCTAACACTGCTGTTATTAGGCAGAAATAGGTGCGGCGGTGGTGCCGCCGGAGTCGAACCACAAAGGGTTCTACCACCTTGAAAACTATTCACAACTTCAAAAAAAATTAACCTTGAATATTCCAAATTTACTTAAAAATTAGGGCATCACATGGTTTAATCTAGTCACGTTAAAGTTTCCAATCGCACTCCAATATGTGAAGTTCAATAACCATTTCACTGTGTAACATCATACGTGAGAATGTTCATTGTGTCTAAAATTTTGAAGTGCCGGACATACGATATTATTGAGCACATAGCAATAGCAAATATTTGCATAGCTTTTACTACATTTTGTTCGAGTGCTAATTGTTTGTGACTTCGCCTATAAAAATACGTTTAACGATTGTTTCACCAGCGTAGAACCACTTGTTCCACCATCAACGTTAGTTAAATAAATAATTCAACGTAAAAAATACTAGGAATGACTATGAACAAGTCTAACTCGCAGTTATTTAAAAGTTTGTGTCATTCGACAACAAATAATATAATAAAATCCAATATTATAAAGAGCCAAAATATTAGACATACATATGTACATTGTACATACGCTCGAAAAATATTACCTTCCGCATTCGGGTAAGAATACGCTTTAATTGTTACTTCACCTTTTTACACCTTTATTTCTTTACAAAGTATACGAGTCTAGACTTAAATCGTCGCGGAATTGAGACATTTAATTTGTAACAGGTACTCACTATAAGCGGTTTCAATTTATATATTGCCGATATTTGATAAAAATGCATGGATCGTAATCACGCCAAAACTGATTTAATGTACTCATATGTATCTATTATAATCCCTATGTTTATTTTCTAACGTAGCAAACGTAAGCGTTTATATAAGTATCGGTGTAGTAGAAGAGTGCGCTAACGAAGCATGTCGGACCAGATGGTGCCGCATTTTATAAGCCTATTCCCAACCTTCCTGCCGTCGTAAGTAGGCTCCGTATCAAGAAATATTAGGAGAGACTCTCCTGTTCTTAGTTCTTAGATTTTTATATTCTAATATTAATCTACGATTCTTGGGTACACACTACATGATTATATTATCAAAAATAAATTGTTAATTTATCGAGGGAATTATAGATAATCTGTAGTTGTTGACAGAAAGTATCAAAACATTTTTTTAATAAGTGTATAAAATCTCAAATGATTCATATTGCCATAAGATAGATGCGAGTGTGCTTCTCGTGTATATTAAAAAAAAACTCTACGAGTGACGTCTGCTTATTGGGTCTGGCTCTCAAACGGTATAGAAAACGTGCGATACATGGACAAAATACTAGTGATTATTCTGTTTTATTTTCATTTTTTTTCCTATTATTACAACTTGTATTTCATCTGTTGAAGCAAAATAAATAGAAACCAAGACAGTAGAATAATATAGCATTGATTATACTTAATAAAATAAATAAAATACCGTCCTTTCCCACTAATCTGCACACCCTACACACATACCAAGGAAACACGTGAACGTTATGTTTTATGCCTCGGAAAGCGGCAAATCATAGAAACATAATATATCAAAAGAACGACTGTGTTTTGTAATACCATCCACGGCAGCTGCTTCTTAGAGCAACGTGTAAGAATTCAAAACATGTACTTAGTTGAAATCTTTGTTTTATTTATATGTGATTCGTATTTTTATGGGGCATTGGAATTTTAAGGCCTTGAGTTACAGGTGCTGTTATGTCTTGAATTATGTCTGTAGGATGTTCCATTATAGTTCCAATGCTTATATCGTATTTTTTCTATTCTATTAATTCAGTAGTACCCTAGATGGTTTATGTAAGTATTTATTTGTTGGTCTATTTAACATTTTACCTGACTGTATGTCTGTCTGTCTGTCCGTCACATCGTCAATTTGTCAGACCATCTGTTCACCTGTCTATCCGTCTGTCTGTATGTGTGTCTGACTTTTTAATCCATATATTAGTTTGTCTATTCACAGATGAATATACATATTTTAACCAAGAACCTTAATAAAATACTCGTTCCTTAAGATTACGAATAGCACGAAAATTTCAAGGGTTACCTATGAACAGGAACGATATACGCAATATAGTATACATTCAGGCGTTTACATTAGAATGTCATGAGCAGGTGAACCCGCGTCATTCCCGTCTACACCCGCTGTTAACGCCCCGTACCGATATGGATAAGACGGTTGTGTACTTGACAAATAAAACAACTATATGCGTTATTTTTTCCTGTGTAGTTATTTCATGCGCTTTCATGTTTATGGATTATCACAATGTTCATAATTGTCATTGAGCAGGTAAGGGGTTCAATTTTGAGATAAGTAAAAAGTTCTGGATTTAGGAATCTGAAAGGGATAGCTTTTACAGGTCTGAAGCGTTTTTTTTTATAATATAGGAGTAGCAGACGAGCATGCAGTCCATCTGATAGTAAGTGGCTACTGCCTCCCATAGACATCTGTAATCAACCCCAGATAGGATTAGATATTCCTACCTGAGATCGGCAACAAATGCGCCGCTACCCTTGAGGACTAAGCTGGAACGCCTCGGAAAAGTATGTCTCCCTTAACACGCCCTTCAAAACGGAACACAGTACCGCCTAATACTGCTGTTATTAGGTAGAAATAGGTGTCTCTAGCCGTCCAGTAAGCGATCCCGGGAAGGACGGCAGTATGTGTGGTCGCATAGCGTCGTGTACACCAAATGGTGCGGGAGGAGCGAAAACTGCTCCCTCAGGGCAGATCCCGATCGGGGCATCGCGCTTGGAGGACTCCGGTTGCGTTCCGTCGGAGATCCCGGAGTTCTCCAACAAGCGTTGAGGACGGCCACCGGGGGGGTTTTAGTGCGGTAAGAATCCCACATAACCCGGCGTCGCTCCCACGTCGTCGGGTACCTTTTGAAGGTCTCCCCCTCGTTAAGAAAAAAAAAAGGTATAAATAGGTGTAGAATGTCATGAACCCGCGTCATTCCCATCTACAGCCCGCCGTTCACGTCCCGTACCGATATGGATAAGGCAGGGTTGTGCACTTGTCAAATACAAAAACTATTTGCATTATTTGTCCTTTTGCAGGTAACAGGTACAATTTAGAGTTTTTTAGGTCAGAAGCGTGTAGTCTTAAAACTCTCAAAGATAATATTAGGAGCATGGCAATATTTTAGATTCACAGATCGTAGTGTTTACTATTTATGAAAACGTATGTTGCAAATCCTACTTGTGAATAAGGAATATTATACGCAATACGTTATACATTGAGGCGTTTACATTAGAATGTCATGAGCAGGTGAACCCGCGTCATTCCCGTCTACACCCGCTGTTAACGCCCCGTACGGATATGGATAAGACAGGGTTGTCGTTACCGGTAACTACAAGTTTTTTTTTTTTATAATGCGTATTAAAAATGTTTTGTAGTTTTAAATTTGTCAGGGATATTGCTTACCCTGTTGAAGAGCTTAAAGTTCAATAATAGGACAAGTAAAAATACAAATTATGTATGGTACTCGTAATATAATTTATTTGAAGATAGTTTATATCTGGAAGCTTGTGTGTGAGTACTCTAGAGTAAGAAGCGTTGACCTTTCTGCTTCCAAAGTAAAAGTAAAACTACTTGAATATTCCTAAAACGTGATATTTCAAACTGGGTTCACGTCGTTCCCCACGCGTCACTCCCCATTAGCGTGACGTTGGGGAAAACACGAAACTGTCATCTGTCGAACTTCTCTGACTTTCGGTCGTGGAATATTTGCCACTATTTACTTACAGTAGTTTTAGTTTAGTCTTTCGCTCAGTAATAAAAACAGTGACATAAAAATATTTGTACAAGAGATTAATTTAAGATGCACAGATACACACTACGCCTGAATTTAAAACCAATTAATAGTTATTTGAGCTATCAGATGACATTGTCTCATTGTGCATATGGGCGACGAGGGATTTTATAATATTAATTTTTATCATGTTTATTTTGATTGTCAATATGGAATTAATATTTAGATTAAAAATATGGACGACTTCCGGTAGTACTTCAAAACACTTTGTTAGTCATACCAAATAAATTATATAAATTATAATAATATTAAAATATTTATTCTCGTATTCTTAAAACAATATTTTCAATATAATGTTATTTTATTAATAGCTAAATTTATTGTGAATCACGTCACTTGTTATAACAAAACAAGTGATGTGAGAGGGTAGTTCTTAGGCTGTTTGTCACTCGAGTAGTATTTAAGTCCACGCGCTGGTAGAGCGTGGTCCATTCGCATTTAATCAGTCGTGTAAGCCGTTACTCTGCCCGAATTGTAAATAAAAGTGAATAAAAGTGATTCTCATATTAAAGTCGTTTCGTTCATTTTATTAACATGGAACCAAATAAGTGCGGTAATGGGAACTCGCCGACATGCACATCTACATCTATTAAACGTAGGTTTGAACAGGTACGTTGTTAAGATTTATGTGTCAAGATATGAAAAAAATGATAAGTTATTACGGAGTATAGCTGTTTTGGTAGATGGTAGATAATACAAGGAATTTATAATTAACCGTATAGTCGTAACCTTTTACCAACATCAATCGTAGCACGTAACAATTTTATTGACTTATTCTTTGCACTGCTACGCCAGTAACCTACTACCAAAGGACGTGATATTGGTAGTTACTACCAACTACTTGAATATTCCTAAAGCTCGTGATATTTCAAATTGTGGGTTCACGTCGTTCCCCACGCGTCACTCCCCATTAGCGTGACGTCGGGGAAAACACGGAACTGTCATCTGCCGCATTTCTCTGACTTTTGGGCGTGGAATATTTGCGACTATTTACTTACAATAGGTAGTTTTAGTAAGGCCTTTCGATCAGTACGAAAAACAGTGACAAATAAAATATATTTACAAGAGATTAATATAAGATGCACAGGTGCATACTTAGTTCACATTTAAAGCTAATTATTACTTATTTAACGTATCAAGTAATATTCAGTCTCATTGTACACGTCTATATCTGTTAAAGATACTCTTGAACAGATACGTTAAGATTAAAGTGTCAAGATATTAAAAAAAATATAATATACCACGGAGTATACCCATTTTAGTAGATAATACAAGGAATTAATAATTAACCGTACAGTCGTAGCCTTTTACCTACACCAATCGTAGCCTGTAACAGTTTAATTGACTCACAGCCAAGGCGTAGCATTCGTAGCACTTGCTACGACCTCTACGCCAGTAACCTACTAGCATAGGTCGCGATATTACATTTGCCAGATGTCGGTTAATGACAGCTATTCCATTAAATAAAATTATAGAGTGTAAACTTAACTTGAAAATGTGCCTTATTTAAATTTTTTGCTCGTTTGCACTATTTCATATAACAAAAATTGCGCAATGCGCTAATGAATTCAGGTGTAACTGAAATTGCAAATATTTTAAATTAGCTAATGTAACAGGTCACAACAAACATACTCTGAAAGGAGATCCTCATACCAAAATCCCACTGTTTCAATAGGAACGGGTGCGAGAGCCTACTGTAATAAGTCGTTAACCTTTTACACCCTTTTATACCCCGTTGATATCAACGACCTTAATTCCCATAAATTCGAAGTTTGGGCTCGATTTCCCGCCAGCGTATTAACGCTTGAACTAGTAAAACCGGTTAAGTCCAGAACTTTTCCGATCAAATTCTTCAGAACACGTAAGTTTTGGTGAAAGTGAAATTATATTGAAGGAATTTAATAATTATATAATTGTGTTGCAATGCGTTACGTAGTAGGTCTTATTTTATGAGTTAAATATAAAATTGTTTGTGTAATTTATGAATGTTGTGAATAAAATTAAATAATACATGGTTTGGTTAAATTTATAAGTCATTGTATTAAAAATAATATGAATATACTAAGCGAATTAAAAATAAATATTTTTAAATAATTCAATAGTCCTAATTAAATCTGTCTTAATTTACTATTATTTGGAAAGTTAAGAATAACAGTTAAGAATACTCTTCAGGAATAACGAACACAAGCTCTATTTTTACTCTTAACAAACAAATAATTCAGTAATATCACAAACATTATTAAAATGTATTCATAACATCGGGTAATCTTTCTTAAAGACATTATCGCGTACTTTGCTCTGCGGTGTAATTAACACCGTCTCCATTTGTAATTATGACTATCATTCGAGATAGTGTTTCTGGTCTAAAAAAATAATTATAGAAGCCACAATTATCCAATTTCTTGTCATAACAATGTATTAAGTTTCTTTCTGATACTTAAAGACAATGAATACATACACATATTTTATATTTACATCCTTAATTATAGAAGCTAAAAGTGACGAATTTCTTTTTATCATAACAAAATATTAAGTTTCTCTTTGATATTTAAAGACAGTCAACACATTTTATATTTCACGTCCTTATCCTTATTTTATTATCTATACCGACAAATAATTTATGTTGATTCTTTTCAATAACAATATCAGTGTCACTTATACAACGTTATTTAACCGTCTATAAACATATCGACTGATAGTTCAAAGAGCGTTGTCTTTAATCGGTAGTAACAGAACGAGTCACGTCGTGAGTGTTAAGGACATTATCGCGTAATTTGCGCTGCGGTGTAATGAACCCTGTCTCTATTGCCATTATCCGCTATTACGGGTGCTGTTGGTGACAAAACGTTTCTATTATCACCACCACAACCTTTTAGGGACAGAGGGCGACCTACGGCTAGTGCAAAAAGGTAAGAGAAATAGTGGGAAAGACAGTCATTTTTTACGACAAACCTATTTTTACTACTACAACTACTGTCCAACAAGTTTTTCATAATATTACATACCAGTTATCCACGCGTAAAAATTGCCAAAGCTCATAATTATTACAAAATATTAGGGCATGGTTTTCAAAGGATAGTAACAAAGCGAGTCACGTCGTCAGTGTTAAGGACATTATCGCGTAATTTGCGCTGCGGTGTAATGAACCCTGTCTCCATTGCCATTATCCGCTATTACGGGAGCCGTTGGTGACAAACGTATCACTACAACCTTTTAAGGCTCTAGGGAAGTAAGATGGCTGTACTATCGCCTTTTCACCGGACACGCATATAAGGGCTATTGGATACTTAACTGTAAATATTTTTTAAGCAGCGGGAGATAACTAATTTAACTATTTGTCTAAACATGATCATTGTTTTGTTGTAAAATATATAAATAATGACTGGTCTTAAAAATGCTAGTCACTCTTATAAAACTGATCTGTATAAATGAATGTCTGTACAGGCTAAAATTAAAATGAAAAAGTCAAACCGATTTTCACATCACATTCATAAAAATATAGTACGGAATAAGGCGAATGTTTGGAACAAGTTCACGTTGCTATGGAAAAATATAGGTTACCCGATTAAAAAACATGTTTCTGCTAAAAAAGCTAACCGCGAATACGCATTCACACGTTCTTAATATAGTTATGAATATGTTGAAATAGAAGTGAGTTATTTTCCAATCGTCCCTCGTTCGAGATTCAGTTCATTTTTCACCGCCCCTCGCAAAACCAGGCACGTATGCAATCACATTTTCAATCATGCTCGAATTACGCGGTGTTATATCAATATCATTATTAAGATTAATGTGGTTAGGTTAGATGTCGTTGCGTATTTCCATCTCTTTTTGATGTGTAGAATTGTCGAATTCGATTTAACTTCATTGTTGTCGAATTGAAGTTTAAAAATAAATATACATCAAAGAACTAAAAAACACGCTTTTATGATAAAATCAACTAAAAAATAGAAAAGTATTCTATTTTATTCTTTCATACATGCAGGGTAAGATAAGGATGTATGTTGATCTCTTTTTACTGAAAAATGGAGTTACTCACTGCAAAACATACAAGTGAAGCTAATAATAATATAAAGCGTGTAATAAGGCTCCAACTGTTTATTTTTTTACATACAACTCAAGAGCGTATAGTTCATCAGATGCCAAGTGCTATAAAGATGAGAGTTATACCCAAGGTCAAAAACAGATTCAGTGCTGCCCCTGAGGAATCAATTGGAACGCCTCATGCGAATAATACTTTAATCTTTAAACAAATAATAGCCAAAAATAGTTAACTCCACTTAAAACACGTGTATATTCAAACACTAACTACAATAAAAGATAACTAACTTCCTCCAATATCCAGAAACGTTCAAGAAAAGCATTCCAACAAAGTAATCTTTTCAGAACTAGAATTTATCTTAAAAGGCTAGTACAGTTCTATGTCTGGAAACTTCATTTTACTTTACAAAGGCAAATATAGGGCTTTTAAAGAACTAGCCCGAAGTAGTATGCAGACTCGCAAAGAATTGATGGGTAGATATTCTAAGAAAATAGTAAAGAACAATAAGATTAAGAGCCTCCGCTTTCACAGATTTCTATATGTATGTACTGTTGCTTACACCGATGTGTAATGCACCAAATTCCGTTACTATACCCTTACCATGAGTTTTTACGTTTCGACAAATATGAATGGTTTGGTACTTGTTTACGTATTTGTATACAATTTCCAATCAGCGCCCCTAGCGGATTGTAACAGTACTATAGTGTTAGTAAAGTAATTCGAAAGTAAGTCGGAACAGAATAATGGATAGAGTAAACGTAACGTAAAATTGTGGGATGTTTGGAAAACTCATGGTAAGGATACTGTAGTGTATATTACTTCATACCTCGACCGCTACGACAATACTTTTATAGTTATTTGTCACATCTTATTCCTATCCTTTGGATGAGTTCGTAAAACTGTAGCAACATTACCTCATTGAATAGTTTAGGTAATTTCCTCCGCGAGGTAAGCGACCAACCCTTTGGTCGTTCGTGGACTCGGTTACGTACTCCTTAGTATCAGCAAGCGTAAATATTTATAAACGTACAATGCTAACACGTATCTCTGTTAAAAATCTCATTTTTATGTCGATATTTTTTATAGTAGACTAGCTGACCCGGCAAACGTTGCCATATAAATAGAAAAATGTTAAGGGTGAACAACCCTTATCACTTAGGGGTATGAAAAATAGATAGTAGCCGATTCTCAGACCTACTGAAAATGCATATAAAATTTGGTGAAAATCGGTAAAGCCGTTTTGGAGGAGTACGGTAACTAATATTGTGACACGAGAATTTTATATATAAGATTATCCATGTATTGCCCACCAAACTTAAAAAAATATCAATTTTTAAGCAATAATCGTCCAACTTTGATGGGCGAAAATTGACAAAGATTGATTGTTACTACAAAACCGGTAATAGAACGTTTACCACCAATACAATTTTATAATTATTCAATTTTAAGACCGAGCGTTTGCCATTTTAAGAAAGAGAATGAAGTCCGAAAATGTTTGCATAATAGCGTTAAATCGAATAGAAAGAATAATTTCCAGGGATTCATTCATTCTCCAGGGATTCATTATTCTCCCACTGCTGGACACGGGTCTCCTTTCTCAGAGCGAGAAGGTTTAGTCCACCGCGCTGACCAAGTGCGTAATAGTAGGCTTCACATACCTTTGTGATTTTTTTACTTTATCTCTCCAGGGAGAACAACCAATTAAAGTTTAACTTGCATGTGAAATAGTAATATTAAATTAATATATTCATTTTAAACCTTTAGGTGATAATTTACAGAAGTGTTATTACACTCAACCGTTAATTAACCGCAATTAATCATATTATGTTCCATACATTTGCGTATAACAAAAAAGGCATCGTTAATTAAGTTGTGTTTGAGTTCAGTAAAATATTGCGTATTGGTTAAATTATTTGCATTTGTAATAAATATATTGTTAAACTGCAAACGTGAACCGCAGACACCCGAATGATATAACTGTAATCCATTCTACGTATTGATATGTATTTTTATATGCATTGAATAATTGAAAAGTTTTTATTAAAATGTGTTGTACTACCATCGAAATAGTCATTTACATTGAGTTATGATCACCCATAGACGCCTGTAATTGATACAAATATGATGATTGACCCTAAAATGTAGGAGTTTTACCAGAAGTCGATTACAGATGTATTCATGTTCAGGACAACCCATTTGGAACCACTTCTTTTATATAAACTACATAGTTTTATTGGTTAACGGGACGGATAATAAAACCATAAAACCGAATAAACACTGACGTGCTCAATACAAAAAAGCCACGTTGTGTAGTCGAACTACACATGTTCACTAACTTTGATTAAATCGCACACTAATAAAACATACTTACATCATATTTATTTAGATTTTTTATCTTACCGTTTATCAAGAAAATAATTGCGAATAATTAAACCCGAGTGAATTTGTCTATTAAGGATAGGAAGCAGTTCACTTGAAGAACAGCTCTTATGATATATGTAGTTGTAATGAAGCGATTATCATTTTTCGTGAATCAATTAGTTTTAAAATATTTTTCTATCTCATAAATCTTGTAAGTTACACATTGGTATCATAGGCGGCCACGCTAAATGCAACGGACAAAGTTGAATCCATTTTAAAGTTAGTTCGGGCGGAGCTTTTAGCGCAATAAATGCCTTCCTTCCTCTACTTTCTTAAAAGTTTCCTCTAAAACAAAAAGATTGGGAACAATCGGGCATCCTGTCGTGTGACTAACTCGATACATAAATCAGCCTGAGCTCAGATGCGAGTGTTTACTTTAAAACAGTATAACAAAACAATGACCATTGACTAATTCGTCAAGAGCTGACAAGTTGACAAAGTGCCTAATGAACGTAGTGACAAATTGACAAATTGACAAATGTTTGAATTTTGATACTTTGTTTGAAAATGTTGTTGTTATTATTTTAAGCAGTTTGATAATTAATAAATGTTAAAATACAATATCTTGTAATATGTATGTATGCATGTAGTGTGAAACGAGCAATTCAATTTTGTAATTTTATTGTATTTGTACTCTTCAGAAAAAGTTAATGAAATATGTCTGTTATCTAAAAGGTCGCTATTATTTTATAAACTGAAAAGTCGTTATGTTCCTAACTGTATTTTTTGTAGTTAGGTAGCGACCGCCCTGTTTTAATTGTCATATAGTATCAATTGACCAATTTATCAAATGCTGACAAGTTGTCCGCAATATAACGGATACTGGTTAAATAATTTAATTTGTGATACACCTACTGGTTTGTAATTATTTATTGCTGTGGTTAGGACTATTGGCGCATTTTTAAATAGTGTGAACATTTATTGTTGCCAAATTTAAATAATTTAACGCAATCAGAAAAATAACTATTTTGAACGTGGCAGAACTCTTCAAGTCTTCATAATTCAAACTTCAAATTCGGCGGTACCACCATTTATTTTTGCCTTATTACTTTTTTTTGGGAAGTAAGAACAGTTACTGATTGTAAATGTGTACTTCAATAACCCGAAATAAGATTTAAGTTTTACTTGAGATCGATCGTACTATAATCCACTGCACATAAGGACTAAATTAGGAAGAGTTCTAACACGTGTATGTACTTTATAACACCATTAAAACCTATTCATAGTAGCTTTTAATGCTGTTACTAGACAGTAATAGGAACAGTCGCTATTCGCGTCAGATCAGAAAAAAAAGTTTTACTGTAAATAATTGAGAATTTTATATAGGTCTTCTTTGATATAGATCAATCTTCCATCGCATACCCACTGATATATTATTACGAAATATTTTATTAAATAGTACGAGAAATATTTACGCAGTACTAAGTCTTATTTTCTTGAACATTTCTAAGGTTCTAGCTCGGTTTGCTGTCTTACTAACTCAATACATAAATCAGTTTGCGCAAGATCCGTATAAAATATTTATATCCCGACCGGTATGAAGCTGGACTTTATCCGAAGAGACGTTTATATAAATTTATTTCTGGACCTGCCCACAATCTGAGCCTGTATCTGATTTACACTCCGCTAGTTTCTAGATATAGACTATATAGAAGCAAACGAGGATGCAGTAGACTGCAAGATAGGTAGATAGTAGAGGTTATCACTACTTCCTATAGACCTATAGACTGTAGAAAGTGTTATTACACTTACATATGTTTGAAGTTATATAGGAGGTGGGCCAAAGATGCATAGGCGCATATGTATGTGGTAAGAAGATGGTAGAACCCTTTGTGGTTCGACTCCGGCGGCACCACCGCCACACCTATTTCTACCTAAAAATAGCAGTGTTAGGTGCTGCTGTGTTCCGTTTTGAAGGGTGTGGTAAGGGAGACAGACTTTTCTGAGTCGTTCCAGCTTAGTGCTCAGGAGTAGCGGTGCATCTGTGGCCGACCTCAGGTTGGAATATCTAATCCTATCTGGGGTTGATTACAGATGTCCATGGGCGGAAGTAGCCACTTACCATCAGGTGGACTGCATGCTCGTCTGCTACACCTATATTATTTAAAAAAAGTGGTAAGACCCTTTTGTGGTTCCGCTCAGGCGGCACCACCGCCACATCTATTTATACCTACTTTATATGCCTTTACAAAACAAATAGTTTCTTTTCAATTTACAACCTTCCAGAGTCGTCAGTATCTATAAATATCATAATTCCCAATTCTTGCGGGATTCTTACTTTTTCCAAAGAGGAAAGTATCCTATATCTTTTTCCGCGATGTAATTTATCTACGACAAATTTTATTTGAATCTATATAGGGATTTGAAGGATTGAATGACAAACATGCAAATCTTTACCTTTATACTATTTGACTACAAAGATTTTTCCATGCGAGGTATCTTTACTATTATTCTCATATCTTTTATTATTTGTCCAGCTCTTTTATTTAGTTCTTTTAAGTTTTAGATCTGTCGCTTTAAGCGGCTTTAATAATTAATTTATATACGTACCAATTTGTATTTTTTATCTTTCATTTGTTTTATTTGCTTTTTCATTTATTGTATCTTTCTTTTTTGCTGACTTATTTAGTCTAACAATCAGCCTGTTTGTTGTACCATTTTTTAGCCAGGAAATTATGACAATACTGCTAAATAAATGAAACAATTTGACTTCGTGATACATGTAATAGGTAATGGGTGATGTGAAATAAATGTTTATCATTCTTCTTAATCAGCTTTCTTTTCCTATCTTCCTTTTAACCTTTTTTCTTCCTTCATTACCGTTCCTCCTTCCTTTCTTCATTAAAAATGTTACTAGTAATTTACTAATGTATATTCCGTTTACATTTACAACACCAGCAATACTAGTGTCTAGGCTGCGCAAAACCCTTGAGACTGGACGCTTTGTGAATCTCACACCAGTTCCTCTCCAAACATAATTAACACTTCCCCTACCCGTAAATCCCAATAACAGAGTTATGTACAAGGGTTATTTGACACGTTTAACCCTCCATATACCATAGAAGCTTAAAATTTCATACTATATAGAAATGGTTTAGTGATGGTGTGCCAAAATTAATAACTAGTAAACCGTAATTTGGAGATAAGAAATTATTTGCGGTATTTATGAATGATAAACAATATCAGAATTATTTATCGTGTAAATGTTATTTAAAATTAGTACATAATCATTTACTTATAAAAATACCTACCTAATATATAATTAAATGAGTAAATTAAGGTATACCTTACTTTTACTCCTCACCTGAAGGTTGCCTGGAAGAAATCGCTGATTAGCGATAAGGCCGCCTATTGTATAGTTTTATATTCGTATGTTACTTTGTTATTTCATGTTGTGGGTACAATAAAGTATGTTATTATTATTATTATTACTTTTCCGACTGAAATGTATTTCTTACTTATTATCCGTTGTTTGCAAAACTGTAAAGTGGTCGTTATCCTCCATGAACATTCGTAAACTCAAATGGACAAGAAGTCCTCACTTACGTGGTTCACAGATGCTTCACCGAATGGGACAGAATCGCTAAACTAAGGAAAGGTATAGTCCGCGCAAAACTGTTAATCCGCTCTAAAGTTGTTGCGAGCAGGCGAAGTCGTACAATTTGCTATGGCGACGTGCTTCATTTCTATATTCAAAGTGGACTAGTATTACGTGGACTATAAATCGTTGATACCACATCTACCTACCTAAGCATGGGACTAACTTTAGTTGAATTCTTAAGATATAAGTGCCCTTTCTATTTCATTCGATAGTCTATGACTCAACTAATCGAGAATGCCCTTTGGACATTGTCCAACACTGTCCATAAATTTAAATTTATTGAAATTCACACCGTTGTTTGAATATTATAACGCATACATTTTACGGCCAAAATTATGTAAGGTTATAAAGACATACGGGTTTGTTTTACTAAGAAGATATTAATTACAAGGTAGTATAAGAATTAAGTACAAGAAGCGTAGATATGGTAATCAATAGAGTCCTAATTCTTTTAGTATAAATTAATGGATTGTGTCAATTAACTGTCAACTCTTTACCGTCCCACTGTTGGGCATGGGTTTCCTCTACAGGTGATAGGGGTTATGCCATATTCCACCACGCTGGCTGGATTAGTGAACTTTACTTGCCTTTGAGATTTTTTTTTAATCTTAAATATGTGGGTTTCCTGACGATGTGTTCCTTTTCCATTACAGCAAGTGACAATTCATTGCTAATACGTACATAACTTTGAAAATCAGAGCTTTGTCAGAGCTTTTTCACTTTTATTTGTCAAGTTTTCTTTGAATATTTCGTTTTTTAAACAACTAATAAAATAGAATACAATTAATACAATTAATTTATATGAAGTTCATATAAATTAATTGTTCATATAATTTATTAATGCAATTCCGATGAAGAATTTAATATGAGAATGTATATTGAATGCCACTCTCATAATAGGTACATGTACCATGAAATTTAAATACATTTCTTCATAATCGGTAAATTAATCGCATTTTAACTGGGAAAGGTATTAAAATCATTTCGATAAATTTCTCAATGAAATTTTAATGGAAATATTAATTTCGATATTTATTTTTCTCACTTACCTTCAGTATTTTCCGTGGAACTGAATAATATCTCTATTCCGTAGTAATTGCAGATAGATATCGCCAATATAGAATTAATGGTAAGCGAAATCGGAGCCTCGACTCGATTTATCTCAGAGAGCTTATCTCTCTGAGATAAATCGAGTATCGCATATGCATACGCCTACGCATACGCATACGCATATGTGCGATATGATATGCGACTTATGCGCATAAGTAGGGATGGGCGACATTTAAACCGTTAATTACTTACATTTATATACCACATGAATGAATGTGAACTTCATTAATAATCTAGGCTTACTGAAATGCCTAGATTACTGAGAAATGAATGAATGAATGAAATATGTATATTTTGTATAGGCCAACGGCGGCACTTACAAATTGTCAGTTACAATATTTTCTTAAACTACTACCGGATCGGAACGCGACCTCTACTGAGAAGATCCGGTTAGTAACTCAGTGGGTTCGTCTTTTTTAATTTTAAAAATAATTATTCTCTTTTTCATTTTTTTAAATGCCATTATTTTTACATATAATTAATAAAGCATTAGCTCCAGTATCTTGCTTGCATATACATGCATTGTGAAAATTTAAACCATTACGGTTCAATAGATAAAGCTAAAAACGCTGGAAAATAACGGCTTTTTGTATGGTGACCAACATTTATTTTTAGTATTGTTGTTATAGCAGCCACTGAAATACAAACGTAATACAAATGTAACAGACGGACAGACAGCGGAGACTTAGTAAAAGTGTTCCTGTTTTTACCTTTTAGGTACGAAACTCTAAAAAAATTAAACAAAAAAATAAAACCGACTTCTATGTCACTACAAAGTAAAAAATAATTCAAGTAAATGTTGGTTTAGTACATAGTTCTGAAGTCGGCGCTCAATATATTTCGTTGGATAACGGCGTAAACAGCGTGTCTAGTATGAGCGCCGAATTCAGAAATATGTATAAATTTGCTTGAAATAGGACCCCCTGTGAAAATAGCACACACACACCGTGTTTGATCATGGCGATCGGTCGCGGCACCACGAAATAATCGCCGAACAAACATAAAAAAAGCATATGTATATGCGGTCGAATTGAGAAACCTCCTTCTTTTTTGAAGTCGGTTAAAAAGAGATACTGATGATATTTATTTTCAGACTCCTAATTCCCTAACAACTCTATTATGACGCAGTGTAGCCAGACACGACCATTAATTAGATAGTGCAATGACACTCTTAATCAATCTTGACAGTCTATTAGCGTAAAAGTTGAGAACACAAGCTGTAAAAAGGTTCTTAATCAACGTAATTACTACATAGATCGTCTCGAATATCGTAATTAATTTTTAATGAACCTTTTTCAAACTATTTCTTAGTTAAAGCGGCAATTTGTTTACATTTAATTTGTTTAACACATTTTGTTCAATATAATTGGTATTTAACGGTTTTTATAAAATTGACATGATTATTTTGTTTATGGTTCCGTACCCAAAGGGAAAAAACGGAACCCTATTACTCAGACTTCGCTGACTGTCCGTCTGTCACAGGGCTATATCTCCGGAACCGTAATAGAAATACACATGAAATTTTTACAGAGGAGGCATAACGGTGGCCGCTATAACAACAAATACTAAAAATAAAATAAAGTTGAATATTAAAGGGGGTCTCCATACAACACACCGGTATTTTTCAGCATTTTTAGATATTACTGTTAAACCGTACTAGGAAGTACTATAACTGGTACTATAATAAATACAAATAAAAACCATAAAACATATTTTAACATAGTTATATGAACATTTGGTGGTAAGGAAGTCTCCATATGCGAGTTCGACTCGTACTTGGCGAAATATTTATTATATAGGAGTAGCATACGAGTAAAGTCCACACCTGATAGTAAGTGGCTACTGCCGACTTGCAATTAATAGATTCCTACAACAAGACATGATTAGATTCCTACCCGAGGTCGGCTACAAGTGCGCCGCCACCCCCCAAGAATAAGCTGGAACGCCTCTAAAAAGTATGTATCCCTACACACTCTTCAAACCAGAACACAGCTCTTAACACTGCTATGAGGCAGAAATATGTGTGGCGGTGGTGCTGCCGGAGTCGAACCGCAGAGGTATCACTTTTGATATTGTTTACTGGGGCCCACGGACAAAATTATTGACCTTCCAATATGATTGAAGTTACTAGACAAATTATTACAAAAACAAAAAAAAACTCTGCTGTGTAAAAAATACCTATGTGATTTCCACGATATAGAAGAATCCACATCCATACACAAATACTCGTAT
The DNA here is from genome assembly GCA_014595695.2 of Epargyreus clarus clarus. Classification (NCBI taxonomy): domain Eukaryota; kingdom Metazoa; phylum Arthropoda; class Insecta; order Lepidoptera; family Hesperiidae; genus Epargyreus; species Epargyreus clarus. The sequence goes on from JACTTY020000094.1 coordinate 704,398, forward strand.
TAACACAATGATATGACATCAATGAATTAGCGACTTAGCTTTTCGGCACCGTATGATCCTATGTCATTCAGCCGGTCAATGGCTTTAGCATTCCGTATTCAGTTTATGAGCGGAATCTTTATCAAAGGGATTCTATTCTGATTGGCATCGAAGGAACAATTAGGCCAAATCCGGTATTTAACCTGTACCGTTCAACGGAAATTCACGACCGGTAACGTTCACAGGATATACAATATACAGGCTGTCCATATTATTCTAAAATGTTTTTTTTTTATGAAGTAGATATATTATGTAGTGGTTAATTAGTTATTAAGTAGACAATTTACTTAAAGATAGCCATTGCTACACAATTCAGTACTTAGATTGTAAGTGAAATGACACATTTTTGTAAGTAATGAGTTCTCACGATACGAATATCTTTTGACCTTAACTATTGTTTTGTAGCTAATCCTAAAATAGTATTATTCAATGCTCATTATGTGTATGTTTTGATAAATGACCTAAGTACTGGTCTAAGGTTAATCACCTATCGTATTATGAAATTTTCGACCCCTATCTTTACTCAGTCACAAACTGCTTCAACTCAAAGAACTAGGTTGAAATTATAATAATACAATAAACTTTAAATAAGAACACAGTATTTTAAATACTTACAACTTAATTCAATCGTTAAAAATGAATTTTATAGATGCAAATATTTTAGATCGGAACAAAGTGCTATTTCCTGTAAGACTTTAATCCCGGAATACCCGTAACAAAAACAGGGAAAACGGTAGCCAATGACTACGCAAACATTTCCCGTTCAGTCGACACAGGAAGGATCACTCTTGACTTATCCGGGGTCGAACGGAACAAAGCAGGTGGAATTGGTGAAACACGTCGCGCTGATCAACCTGTATTGTTTTATCAAAAATGAAAGACTGAATGAATGAAAGAAATAAAGAAAATGAAACAAAAAACGCTGGGATATAAGAAATGAGATATTAATGAATAACCAGAGACCATGAATAAACAAACAGAAGCGAATTAAAATTTAGCAATTTGATATGAACAAATAAATAAAATAATGAATGGAAGGCTGATTAGCCGGCTGACCATTTAAGGTGATACCTTAGTTCTCAAGAGTGCTAATACACTGTAATATGGAGTTATTATAAATGTCTATGGGCGGCAATGAACACTTATCATCATAGGTGAACACGAGTGAGTTAAATTTTATCTAAAAAAAAAGCAGAGATTATGATATTAAAATTAAGCAATTTAAATATAAAATAGAGAATTACTAAATGAAAATAAAATTGAGTTGTAGTAATGACATTCAATTCTCCTCAATGCCAATTATCTTAGAGGTGTCGAACACCCCGAAACTGAAACCTGCTTTATATTCAACACATGTGAACATAATATGCTCCCTTTATAGGTGGTAATTAAACCGATTAGCTTCCAATGAATAACACGATGTTAGATAGTACTTTACAGCGACGGTAGATGAGATTACAGTGAATCTAGGCGTAAATACCTTTGACACGTCAGCGTTAGGGTGGTAATACACAAGCGACAGTCACTTAATATACGTGCGTCACTTCGTGTTGTCGACGATTGTTGACTGTTGCCGCAAGGATGGCAAGGAAGAAGAAAAATCTTTGGGGACTTAAAATACCAAATAACTATAACCACCGCTGTTACATTCGTAAAAATGCAAAATTAAATTCATTCTTATTCTGAAGTAATCGCGACGAGATCGCCTTCAATAGCGCTACGCGAGTCGGTAAACGCTCGTTGAATACGCGGCCCGGATAATGTAAGTCCGCAATGGAACGCAGTTTGTACATTCTCAATAAATAAATAAGCTTTAACTTTTATTCACTAAGGAGAATAATATAAACGTAAAATCTAAACCTCTAAGAACTATCATAAACACATTGTATAAAAAACGTAAAATCGCAGGTTAGAATGCGCCCTTATTCACAATTCATCACAACGAGATCGCCCGCTATCAGCAGTCTGATCGCGTATCGCCCTCAATGGCGGTACGTGAGCGGGTAAACGCTCCGTCATGAATACGCGGCCCGGATAATGTAAGTCCGTAATGGAACGCAGTTTGTAAATCTACGATTGTCTGCTGCTCATTCTGACTTATTTTTGTTTATAGTCGTCACCTTAAATGGTTTAAATCTGAACTCTAATATGTAGGTATATTTTGTTATTATAAGCATACAGTTCACCTTACTGTACCGTCTTGCCGCTCAGAGGCACTTTTCATACAAATTGTTCATCGTAATGGTGTTACAGTTGAAAATATAGCAAGATTGTCATTCTCATATACTAAAACAAAATAGAACTATTCAACTTAAAATTTGTTGTCTACCCAACACCGTCGTGGGCATATGTCTCCTCTCAGATTTAGATAGGTTTAGACTCACTACATTCTAGTTAAAGTGAATTTAGGTAAATTAATGCTAATGCAGAAGTTATTTGAATTCTGTTCTAGCCCCACTCCTCATAAACATGTAACTCGCAGATAGGGTTACAATTTGTGTGCGTAAGTGCCTTTGAACGGTGCACATAAATCGTTTACAAACAACAATGAACAACACTAGCAGACTATTTACGCAGTCACTGTCAGACTTGGAGTGGCGTGTGGTTACAATGAAAACGATAGAACCTATGTGAATTTTGGAACTTGATACTGATAGTATTTTATACAGTTTTGGTAGAAATAACGTGCTTTGGGCTGGAATACTTCTAGTTTAAATAGTGACACTCTAACAAACCACACGTAGCAAAGGACTGACTTATGTTAGGAATAGCTACGCATTTGTATTTGATTTTATATTAAGAGTATTCTTCTATACGGGGTTGATTACAGATGTCCATAAATTTATTTGGTTTATAAGGAAAGGAAAACTGCAAGGTACTTATTCTTTCTGTGGTCGTACTCGCAAAAAACATGACAGAAATGTAGAAATTACCATTAAAGAGTATGGTCTTATACTAAGTGTTCATAAATTGTTATAAATAAAATCATAATGTTAAAAAGAAAATAAAATTAATTTACTCAAAGCTAATTTATATTGCTATCAATCTACCCCTACCCCTAGGTACAACAGGTAGGTATTAATGACTGGAATATTTACATAGAATAATTTTGCTAATATTTTTTCATAAAATTTAACGGTAAAATAAATTGTACAAGGGTTGCTAAAGGTTTTGTACCTATTAGCATTAATAAATAATAAATGATTCATCAGAGTATTATCCTAATTGAAAGCGATTTAATTGCTTTTTATATTTAAAAATATCTTGCCGGCCTGATTATTAATTAGTAAACTTAATGAAGGCCTCCATCATTAAAAATTTAAAAACCTTGAATAATTAATATCTAAAACGTTCATCAATAGATAATTTTTGTTACACATTGTTTTCTATAAATATACTAAGTAATAAAATACTAAGTATATGTAGATATAGTATTATTCATGTTATTTAAATTGGACTTAAAAATTAAATTTCTTTTACATTATGTCTACTACTACTATACTACCTACTACTATAGTCTAATACTAATAGTAATCAAGAAATTCGCTGTCAGCATCCTTTACGGTAACAATTACAAAAAATAAAACTACGCAGCGAGCACATAACAAATATTTGCTTGTGTAAATTAAAACTAGTCCAAGCCGAGCCTGCTCTGAATACTAAACTAAGTAGGTTATTGATACCCGCTTTCCCAGAACCAGGAAAACACTTCCCTAAAACTAACACTCATAAGCGAAGTCATTCAAAGTCATCGCTATTCAGTGTCGGCGAAGCGGTCAAACCGTAATGGGGTTGGAATTTTCAGTCTATTCGGACGTATTTGGGGCAGATGGGCGCGCATACATCTTGCCGCGGGTCGGCAACTTTAGTGATTAACCCGTGGAGCTACAATGCGAGATTTATTGGTGTAGCAAAGTACTATACACTTAAGCTTTGTTAATTGATTTCTGTAGTTTAGGCTTCAGAACGTGAATTATGGCTGGTGGAAGGACTGGACTAGTTATACATGAAGTTAATTGTCAAATATTTGATACCTAATAATATGCATAGCTTTTTTTAGTTTAAGTAGTAAGTAAACGCCAATCAACTCCAGTTTAATTTACCACATTCTTCAATACAGATGGCAGCAGAACATACTGTTGTTATAAACAGAAATAGGCTTGATATATTATTTGTCCAGCAAAAATGGATTACCTGTTGAATTTGAAAGAAAGAAAGAAAGAAACATTTATTCGGGTAATTGCAACACAAATGAGATACTATAATAGAGAGAGACAAAAGAAAATAAAAATAACCTAAAACAAAAGAAAAAAATAATAAATAAAACAACAACAAAAGGACAATCAAAATGTACAATCAGTTATTACAATAATATGTGTTGCAATGACCACGAATTTACCATTAAAAAACAATATTTACTCATGCCACAGTCCGGTTGTGATCATTTATGTAATCATTTCTTTCTTTAAATAACATGTAATCATTTAAAATACTACTATACGCGAAGTATTATTCCGGAATATTTAGACGCTAAACGATATCCAGATGTGTTAGATAACAGTCGTTAGGCAGTGAGCAACCTATTTACGTTTCACTCCCATTGGACACACTACTGGGCACGTTTCCCTACGTAATTGAGGGAGTATTGAAGTAGAATACACGATACAACTTCACAGTCATCGTATAATCTACGACATTTGACCTACTTCAAACCAACGAATCGAAAAGATTGAAAGGGCAAAAGTTTGTCCTTGTCTGTCAAAGTATTGTCTGTCAAGTGACAGAGAATACATGAGAATAAAAAAATATTAAATTCTTATCGCACGAAACACTAAGTAGTTGAAATATATTTTCATTCTATAATATGTATTTGTTTATATTTTTATACTCATTCCAAGGTTTCATAAAATACGCAACTATATTTTTATTAACAGCGCTTAACACTGTTGTTATTAAGCAGAAATAAATGTAGCATCCGGGTTGCGTATTAACGACAATCCATTGAACCGCTCACTGTGTAAATACGACATCAGATTGCGGGGCGACACGAGCGCCGATCTTGATCTTATTAATTGAGAACAGTGTTACTAAAAGAATAATTGTAATTTTATACTATACAGTATATGATTATACAGTATAGGCATTCACTATGAAGTAAAATCAAAAAGAAAAAGATATACATCTTTTTCTTTTTGATTTTACTTTATTATATTAATATTTGCACTTTGCATAAGATATATTACATAAGCATAAGATATATTACTGATTCTAGTCCTGAATTGAACAGAGATTATTAAATGTCATATCACAGCAATAGACCAAAACACAACAGCGCTTAACACTGTTGTTATTAAGCAAAAATAAATGCAGCATACAATATCCGGGCTGCGTATTATCGACAATTCATTGAACCGCTCACGTTGTGTAAGTACAACATCTAATTGCAGGGCGACACTAGCGCTAATCTTGATCTTATTAACCGTGGACAGTGTTACTAAAAGAGTAATTGTCTTTATCTTTACACTTTATGCCTTTATCTTTTATTGTATTCACTTAATACCAAAATATTGTTATTAAGCAGAAATAAATGTAGCACACGTTATCCGGGCTGCGTATTAACGACAAACCCTGATATTGATCTTAATTGGGGACCATGTTACTAAAAGAGTAATTCTAATTCTACACTCTAATGTCATATTATTATTTTAATATTTAGATACGTAATATATAAATATATGTTATGGATTCTTGTTTATCATTTTGAATGTGGTAACCTATTTTAAAATTGCGACAGTAAGCTACAGCGTTCTGATTTGAAGGACAAAGTAAGACAGAAAAGCTTACCTCAATGACTTCAATCCTATTTACATTTCGAATGTCTATAGGTAGCAAATAAAATTCCCTGCTAAGTCAGTTTCTTCAAAAACATTTCCCATTATAGTAAATACCGTGCGTATATTAAGACCCACGTTATAGAAGCAGGTCTAAGGTAAACTCATATTTAAGGTCGCATGTAAACGGCATTCATTATGAGGTCACATTATACGGCTCATATTCATAACAGAGACCTCACGTAGCGCCATTGCGCGATCAGATCTTGTTTTGATCAATTGTTAAAGGGTTGTTATCATTTTACTGTTTCTAAAGGCCTCAAGTACTTACTGAAGAAATGAATAAATAATGTCAATATTTAAAAATAAATGTATAAATAATAATAATGTGTAATGTATGTTTAATGTATAACTGTGTGTAGACCAATTTTAAAGCTTCAAAAAAAGTGGGCAGAAAAAATAGTTATTATTATGCTAGAAAAGTATCTGTGATTTATCAATTTGTACGGTTCTAATAAAAGATTCATATAAAAAATATAACTTCACGTAAAATTAATAACTTTTTAACTCTCAGGGTCTCTCACGATGATTTGCTTCAAATCAAGTGATAGTTAATTTTGACGTGCTTTTTTCGACCCTACCGATTGAGACTCCGAGGTTCAAAAAATACTTTTTCAAAATACAAGTAGGTAAGGTAGCAAACGAGCATGCCACATGATAATAAGTGGTTTCTGCCGTACCACGGACTTCTATAATTAACGCTGGATAATATTAAGTCCTATCTGCTTCGCCAACCCAGAGGACTAAGTTGGAATACCTAGGACCCGCTCGTCTCCCTTACCGCACCCGTAATTGGTAATAACTCTAGGAAAGTGCAGATCAATACCAACTCTTATTGGATAAGGCTACCTTCAAAATTCAAAGACTATGAAATGATAACAATATTACTAGCACAATAACCAACGTAAAGATAAAGCTTTTTTATTTTCCATTACCTATACGACAATACTAGTAATTTAAACAAAAAATACAAGCTTTGAACCACTCACGCTCGTATAAACAAATATTTGAACGAATCACAAAACAAGGCGAATAAAGGCTAAGTGTGCGTGAGACCATGAATATTAGAGTTCCGTAGTCGGTTTATTCATTCAATATGTCGCAACAACGATACAAAACAAGTATAGTTTGAATTTAGAAGTAACTTTTTATTTGTAATAAAGGAGGAGCAAACGACCACGCATTCCACCTGATGGTAAGTGGTTACTGCCGCCATAGACATACGTAATCAACCCCAGATAAGATTAGTTACCTTCCTGAGGTCGGTCACTAATACGCCGCTAACCCTGAGAACTAAGCTGGAACGCCTCGGAAAAGTATGTCGCCCTTACCACACCCTTCAAACTAGAACACAGCTGCGCCAAACCCTACTGTTAATAGGCAGAAATAGGTGAGGCGGTGGTGCCACCGGAGTCGAACCACAAGAGTTCTGTCACCTTTCTTTTTAACTTTAGACGAGTGGTACAACGCCACACCTTATAATAACGTGAAGCAATTTATGTTTCAGTAAGAGTGTATTCCAGTTAAACTAAGTGTCGCAACCGGTGATCGACTTCAGGTAGACACGTTTCCTACATGGACTTGCTAAGACATGCTCAAACATGAGAAGGACCTCAAGTAGACTTCAATTATTGATTTTTCGTAATTTATCTACACACTGATATAAGGATTTCGAAAACTCACCTTTATTAGAAATTTCATGTACTTATACAAAAACTCAAAGTAAAATGGGAGTTCTGTTTATTGCCACTCGGCTACAGAACCCTAAACATTTTTGTGTTGTGATAAGGAAACCTAAGCAAACAAGACAGATATGTTTTTTGTTTTCCGCAATTCCTTTCACCTACAGAAATTCACCGACTATAAAATTTAATATTGACAAAGAGGGAAGTTTAACTTAACAGTGGGCTTAGTGACTACAGACAAATAGCTAGAGGTGGTCAGACTGGAAGTTAAGACCATGGACTTTTTATTTATGTATTTTCAAAATTCTAGCTTCAGTAGGTACTTAAGGAGAAGGGAAGGGGGGATGGTCTTAATTCCGATGTCTGCACTATACTTTCATCTTCGAAAGACAACGAAAGCACATTTCAACTCATTTGGTTGAGTAGTTTCGGAGAAAATTAGCTGACAGACAGACGGACAGACGCATGAGTGATCCTAAACGGATTCCGGTTTTTTCCTACGGAACCCTAAAAAGTTTCGGGGTGCAAACCTGATACTTAATGATTATAATACGAAATAGTACACCACGCTTCCGATACTACGATACGATACGATACGATATGATAGAATCTGATACGAAACCATATAATATCACAACCGGAACTATATAGCATTCTGCCTTTGAACTGGAACTAAATACATAATATAACTTTATATAAATTAATATAATTTTGACAGTATTAACAATTGAATATCTCACGTATCTCATTTATTATCTATCAGCCCATTAATGTTCTAATGGGCCATAGATAGATTAGAGTTGACATAATTGTTCCCCAAGGAACAAGGGAAATGACGTTCTCCGGTGACAAGCCATAATTTGCAAATTATAAAATGTTGATGTTTCTAATAAGTTGAGTGGAGGAACCCGTTGTGGTTAGACTGCACGGGCATACTTATCTGAGGCATTCCGACTTAGTCCTCAGGAATATCAACAAGTCTATGGCCCACCTCAGGTAGGTTTAATCTAATCTAAGTTTTTAAAAATAAACTTTATAATAACGTCATTTTATTATCGATTTTTCCATATCATTGAGGTGCATAAATATAACTATTCTTGTTGAAGCATCTGCTATATTGGATTTAGATTGGCACATCACTAAACATCGCACATCACTAAACTAAATATGCAATGTCATCTAAACCAAAGTGTACGCAAAATTTCAGTCAATCGGTTAGCATTAACTGATTTAAAATACTTAAACCTCGACATACGAACTAACAATGCATGTCAAAAGAAGCTGGTAAGAAGTCGTGTAACAAAAACAGTCTTATTCGAGGCTATTAGAAAATGATCATACCAAAAGCCATATGTACTCCTGAATTAATTCATAAACAATTCAACACTTGCGCTACTGAGCCAAGCGTCTATTGTTTTAACGTTACTGTATTGTTACCTTAATACAATGGATTCCCCCAGAATAGTCAGTTCACACATTTCCTTACTTCCTTATTCATTATTTATCATTTCATTGTTACGTAGCGGGATAATAATGTATCTCATTATCTTAAGCTACTCCTTTCCTTAGCAACGCGTCTGACAAATTATCAAATTTGAAACCAATTACTGAAGAAAAAAATATTCGTATTTTAAGTTATTTTTTTCAATGCGTGTACCATTTTAACCGACTTCGTTTAATATAGAATTGGAAGAGCATGCAGATTACCGAATGGTAAATGGCTACTGCTTTTTGGATCGCGAAAGGAGGTAGGACCGGAGTCTGAAGTCGGGCGATGCTGCCTCGTGGTGTAAATAGCAACGTCTTGTGTAAGTGTCTCTACCTTGTAAGTATAACATCATCATCAATCCTTTACTGTTCCACTGCTGGGCACGGGTCTCCTCTCAGAATAAGAAGGATTAGGCCATAGTCCAGCACGCCAGCCAATTAACTGCTAACACGTTGAAAAATCAGAGGTGCCGGGGATTTGAACCTCGGAACCCTCGATCAAAAGGCCGAGTTTCTCAACCACTTAGCTATCACTCCTCTGTATCTGAGTATAACATAGAAGCGATGACACGAGCCACGAAAGGTTTTGCCTCGTTCAAATATGTGTAAGAATGGAAAAAATAATATAAAAAAATACGTAAACGATAATAACGTTTAGTCTGAAATATCAGATAAACTTTAGTAACCTAATAAATAAATTTGTAACTCAATTTTGTAACGCAATAAATATTTAAATAGAAAACGTGCGTGCTGAAGTTTTTTGCCGATTAAAGAATAATATCTCACATTTTTGGGTAAAAAACGAACCTCGTTGCGAAAATCTAGTAATTTACTGGCAAAAAGGTTAGCTAAAAACTTTGTTACGACACTACTGTTAAAATAATATTAATAATGTATGAATTTAAATGTTTTCGTTTACGTGCCTCAGGGCATCTACCACAGAATCCACAGAAGTGTTAGGTAAAGAAGCTAATAAGCATGTAGTTCATCTGATAGGTAATCGTTGCGGTTCATAGACAAGAAAACAACTGGGTGCCTAAAAATAAGTGCTCATATCCTAACTGCCGTTAGAACAGATACTGTAGCCTAAGTCAGAATGCCATAATATGGTCGTCCACCGCGGTGACCAAGTGCATTTTTAAATATCTTTCATTATTTTCCTATTAAAATAAAAAAAAAAAAACTAAACATTGTCTTTATAAATCTCATTATCAATTTAAAAAGTGTTCTGCCACCTTTACAATGTACTTTTCTACTTTAGATGGCTTACAAAATGTAACATGACACTATTATACTTGTATAGAACAAATATTCTATGCAAATAACTCTGATAAAAGTTTATTTAATTAATGCTACCCAATAATTAATTACTCGACACTGATTTGAAACTCATATCTCAAACACTCGAAATTTAATGTTGTTATCAAAATGAGTTTGCACTCCTAGTGTTTGGGATGCATCCAATCAAATATGCAAATACTGTGAACCAACATTGGGCCAATGTTGACAAACTACAAGTAGGTATATATATGTATAGGTACCTATATGTATAGGCGAATACATGAAGAGCTCTACCACCTTTGAGAATCTAAAATTAAGCCAAAATTGCGAAATGTACAGATTCAACTGGCCGCCTATACATATATATATATATATATATATATAGCAACTATATAAAATAGCAGTAATAGCTTAATGGCTAGAATAGATCCCACGAAAAGACCACCAAACGGGACACCTTTGGGAATTACGCCAGGCGTGTCAGACCCAGCAACCAGTTCGACCGTCGCAGTAGGATGTTAAATGCCCGAGTAGACGCTGCTGCCCATCTACCCGGTAAATACCCTTAGTCGGCTTCTACGAAACCCACGGGCAGGTATGATTTTTTTTATAATATAGTTGTAGCAGATGAGCATGCAGTCCACCTGGTACCCACCTGGTCCACTTTTCCAAGGCGTCCAGCTAAGTCCTCAGGGGTAGCGGCGCATCTGTGGCCGACCTCAGGTAGGAATATCTAATCCTATCAGGGGTTGACGATAGATGTCTATGGGCGGCATAGTGTAAAAAAACATAAAGAAGGGTTTTCTGTTAAAATATGAATTACTGCAAAATACAGCAGTAGAATCGACCAAACCATTTTGGAAAATGCAGTATATGAGAGGCTCATTTCACAGCTCGTAGCATATTTATAGCGTGAATAGTTAGTGTCGTAAAGTAGTGAATTGCGGTCGAGCCTCCCGTTAAATGGTAACTAATGTAGTACTTATAACTTAGTTACTTCATTAAATATTCAGTATACACGTATTACCATTTATAGCAAAACTTTTAACACATAGGGTAGTCACGTGATAAAAACAGTTAGTTACTGACATATTTTGGTCTTAGATATTTTTAGATAAAATATAAATGTATAGTTTAAGATAATTAACACTTATGAATCTTTTTTTTTCGAATATTCTAAGCCTAACTCAGAGTTCTCCTTATGACCATACTCTTTTATTTTGTTTGCGTTGCTTTAGTCTGAAAAGGTACCTTAGATAGGATTTTCATCCTCTATCCTCCACCCACAGCCATCTACCCCAGGTATACCCGTACAACCTTAAGATGATTTTTCACCCCTGATGGCTAAGGTGGAGGGTCTCGAATATACCCCTTACCACATCCAAACCATTATACAATACTTTTGGCGCTTAACATTGCTATTAGGCAGAAATAAATGGTGCATCCGGAGTCGAACCACAAAGATTTCTACCACCATCATAGATTAGTAAAGATTACTCACTCCTAACAAGAAAATGTAACCAGTTTCAACAATTGAAATTGTCAATGTCATCTATTTTCGTGTTTGTAAAATATTAAAAAAGGTAGTTTTTAGAGCTTTTACGAATGAAACGATATTTCTGCGCACTTTTTCTTCGATTTCATGTTTTTGCACCACTTAACTGCGTACGTCGGCATTGTTCCGCATAAATTACACCATGACAGCCATTAAATAGCTGACAGAATTGTCAGCCGTTTAAGCCATTTAATGGCTTCCTCCAATTACAAGGCGGTGATATATCTATACTTATTTATGACCACCATCCAAAACACCACCATTTAACGTTGACGTAGACTGCACGACCGTTTTCGACATCGAATGCATATAAAATAAATAATTGATATTTTAATACGAAGTCGAGGCTGAAACCTAATGTAATGAACCCTTAAGAAGAATTCCACACAAAATATAATTAATATTGGACACACAATAAATTAAAAGTCCAGGTCTCCGGGGAGAAAATCATTAAATTTTCCATTAAGTCCACCAATTTTCAGGCTTGATTAATCACCACGTTTCGTGAGTTGCAGCATTTATAAACAAAATTGCCTCATTTATATTTCACCAAGTTATAAAATATTTTCTTTTTATTTCATCGCATAATGATATATTTAGTACCGTTCATCGGTTGACTTATGCCCGTTACTAATAAGCAATCTATCCAATGTTTTGTCTACCAAAGATTGAAATTTGACAAAGTTAGCCTGATAGTAGATATTTTTTTAATTAATGATACTACAGTTTTAATTTTCATCAAAATCGACTTGTTAAACTTTTCATCATTCCTCCATCCACACACGGTTAAATAATCTCCCTGTGTGTAACACATACTTACATGATATATAAACAAACACACACAAATGTACACACCAAACAATTCTCCCTCAAATATTAGTATACATACAAAGAAGTTTCAAACTACCAACATTATGTGAACCGGGAGCGTCGAGTTTATTTCTTTTCGAATATAGTTTCGAGGCTCTTCCCTTCTTGAAAATAGTTTTCGTTTCGATCTCATCCATCCCATACGGAACGGTATCGGAGCATCAGGTTGATGTATAGTGGCGTGAATGGTTTCACCAAGAACGTATAAGCGTCAAAACTGTAAACGTTGATTTTTAGGGTTCTGTACCCAAATGGTAAAAACGGAACCCTATTACTAAGCCTCCGCTGTCTGTCCTTCGTCCGTCTATCACAGGGCTCTATCTTATGAACCGTAATAGATAGACATTTGATTTTTTATAGATTCTGTATAATAGTGGCCGCCAAATAAACAAGTACTACAAATAAAAAAAGTTGAAAGTAAATAGGGGTGTTAATACAAGAAACCTCTGTTTTTCACTTTTTTCGCTTTATCTATTAAATTTGATTTTGCATATCACAGGACATAGAAGAGTAAAAGCAAAGTTCAGATATTATTTTTCGATCTACTTGTGAACGATAAAGAACATAATCCTGTGTAAAATCTCACTAACGTAATGAAACATCCACTAATGTTCAAGTTGTGAAAGGAACTTCATCCTGAGGTATGTCCATGACGTTGACATGATACGTGGTTCTTTGATAGCGATGCATTGTCGACTCCTCTAGTGGTCGACTCGTAGCCGACGCACATATTCATATTTTTCGCTGAACTTACTAAGTTCTGCTACGCATATAACTATAGCTTTTACTATAAAAGGTCATATCTTAGTAAAAATGCTCATCAAAATAACTAGCATCATATACAAACTTGCTAGAATAAAATATTCTTTAAAATATCTTGCTACTCTTTACTCGCCTACGATACAACTAGTGCTTTACGCGGTAACTGAGCATCATTTTGTGCTGTGTCGCCATAATAGCGCAATTTTCTTTATAATGTCCTCTCTATTTTATATCGCCGAAAGCTTTTTATAGAAAAGTTGGGAAGTAGACTGTTGCTATCAAAAGGGTGTAAGGGTCATGTGAAAATAAGTTCACTGCCAGTTTTTACTAACCCACTTGGACATGAGCATTTTCTTAGTATTGGGAGTTTAACAAACAGAGGTCCACTTTGTGGTCATTTCTCCTTGTCAAGTTTTCTTTAATTTATAAGGACTTTAGGCTCTTGAGATTAAAAATCCTTAAGGTTTTTTCGTATCTATCACTTTACGCTTAAATCAAGTTTTTTTAAATAAGAAATGCGCAGGTCATCTCATGATAATATTACTAGCCACTCATGCAAACTTGCAACAAATATGGAGCGCTACCTTAAGCAGGACTAATTGGATCACCTTGTGTTATACCTTGAATGTCTTAACATGTCCTTTAAATCAATATTTTCTTCTACTATATACCGTCACATCCACTTCTAATGCAGAATTAGAACCATAAAAACCACAAGTGGTATGAAAGTAGTGCCGCCGTGGCCAAACAACAAAGAGTTCTACCACCTTTAAATTTAATATCCAGTGCTTATTTTAAATCTACTTAACTGTTCTAACTCTAAGTCGAACGCTAACGCTGAAACTTACAAGATTATCTGCTAAGACCCAAAACTTGGTAACCCTAACAAAACCAGCGTCTTATCTGGAAACAAATATACCCTGATCTCAAACACAACGTACTGGTGAAACTTTCTAAGTAAGCCTATTTGGATTTGAACGAAAGATTGTACCTATGCTTTATTGCCTTGTTGATGATTGTAGGTACAATGTTGTTTTGAATATAATGGTGTTAAAATTATTTGCTTCAAAAATGGCATCTAAAATTTAAATCATTTACATTTATCTATAATCCTTACTGAAGAACATTGTTCTGTGGCTTATGTAGATTGCAACTGTTCTCGAAGGGCAACGTTGTACGCGATCTGGAGTTGAATAGGTGACAGCTAGTGGGTAACATACCCATTTTTTATTCCCAAGGCATATTAAATCATCACACAAGCTATTCACCAATGCTTCATCCACTAATCAGCACTACAAACGAGCATATAAAAGAACTCCTGTATCGTTCTAAGCCAAACAAGAAACAAGTAAAACATAAAACATTTCAAAGATTGTCCGTAATTTTGCAGGAAATTATTAGAACCATTCAAACATCACAAAGCGATCAAGTTACGTAACCACAACCGAAGCGGAATTGCCGAGCGTTTTTCGAAGACAAATTGCGAACCCAACGAATGTTCGCTCATTGGGGTGGCCTTTTGTTTCTGACGACATTTATTATTTGTCATCGCATCCCCGCCCTTGTTGATTCTTCACGAACGGATATTAACATTAGTGACACACTGCCGTTTCAATTGTCGAGCAAAATGTTGTGGAATGATGATTCGCGCGACATTGTCAGAGTATGTACCATGCAGGCCTGATTCGCAGAAGATTCTGTATTAGTTCCATAGGCCGGTAAACATTTAAAAGATTAATTTAGATTCCTGCTCTGGGTTTTGGTGATCTAAGTCTAGAAGGCTAGAAGATTCTCTTCATTGTTACTGGTTTTAAAAATATATTTTTTTAAGTAAAATCACTGTATCAGGTAGTCCATCAGATGATAAACTGATGATGATCTGTAATTAACCTCAGATAAAATTAATATCTTACCTGAAGTCGACCCTAGATAAGCAGCCTAGATAATTAGTTGTTTTTTCATTTATATATATTTTTCCTTATTTATAGTTCACTAAAATTTAAAGCAGTGTGTCAGTTAGAACAATGCTATTTACTTTTTCTTTTATTATATCCCTCATTGTTAATGAAATGGACGTCGATTACGACAAAATATTAACAATCGTTATGTTTACAATTCTAAAGGTTCATGAAATTCCGATCGCTATGAATCTGATGAGTATTGAATTAAATTATTTAAACTACTAGTATCATCATCAACCCATTACTGTCCCACTGCTGGGCACTGGTCTCCTCTCAGAATGAGAAGGATTAGGCCATAGTCCACCGCGCTGGCCAAGTGCGAATTGGTAGACTTCACATACCTTTGAGTTTTTTTTTTATAAATATCTACTAGTATAAGTAACGTTATTTTGTAATTTATTTTAATTAAATTTTATTTACCCCTTATAGCCATGAGACGTTAATACAGCAACACTAACACTTTTATAAGAATTATATAAATGTGGCGGCGGTGCCTCCAGGGTAAAACCTCCCATTCAGTTTAGGTGTCATTTTCTGCCATTATTACCTATCTAAATGTATTTTCATATTTTTTGTTATAACTATGTATTAACAAAACCAATTTAGTACACGATTGTATAATATTCGCGTACTTCGCGATAAAACCCAATTCTCCAGCAGACGATTAAAATTTAAATTGTCAGAGCGATACTTTTTACAGTTAAATCCGTTCTAGTTCCAAACAGTGCAATTGCCAAAACTATACGATTTTATCGTTGGAAATACTTAAATTTTACGATAACCAATATCCATGCCAAAAATGTATTGTGGTTGTATGTAAAACGCTATCCTGCTTTTGTATCTAACTTGTTAAAATATGGATGAAATTTTCGCATAAGTGTTCAAATATTTATATCCTTGTAGTAACGTTCGCATACGGGTTTGTATACTGTTATGTTTTCATATTTTACCTTTATTTTTCTTCAGGCATTTTTATTAAAAAACAATGCTATCGTCATCATGAACTAGCATCAGTTCCTATAGATTCCGAATCTAAAAAGTTTAGAATATAACCCTAAATAACTTCTATTTTTCTGAAAAAATTCAAAGGTAGCAGGATAGCAGAATAGTTTAGAGGAATTTTCATCATCTTTCGTTCATCATCATCTTTCAGATACGTAAATATTAATTACATTTACTTCCATGAAATATTGTTAATACCTTAGTCGTCCTTCACGAAACCCTCCGCAAACCGATACCGTAATATGGTAAGCTTGATAGAAATTAATTATATTATTATTTGCTTTCAATATAACTTGTCGCATGAAACATGAGATTTCCTCGATATAATATCAAAAGTTGGCAACAGCTATCAATCTATATTTGATCATTAACCTTTACATCATCTTTCCTTACTCCTTTAATTCTGACGAGAGACATGTTTTCATTTGTGAATCAATAAGTTGCACGGTCCATACAAATTAATCACCCGCGTGGCAGAGCGGTCTCCATACCTGTCTAACGGGCAGAAGGTTCCAAGTTCGATCTCTGGCCAGACAGATACCTGAATGGCAAATTTAGAATTGCGTTCTGAGTCTGGGTGTTTGTGTATTCGTCTTTGTGTGTCCATGGCAGATTTTTTTTTGTGGGGAAACCCTTCATGGGTTCCTCTTAGCTGCGGGGGTAGCGGAGAGGATATGCCTGACTCCTACCGGTTTAAGCCCCACGGTGTTCCCCTGGACGCCTTTTGTCGGGACCACGGGTACGCTAATAGCACTCGTCCGCGATCCCGACGGGTCTCCATGGCACCTACTCAGCTCAGGGAATCTTAGTGTGGGGTTGTGAGTGTAAAAGCGTATTTTAAATAAATGACTGAATAGAGTTTGAAAAAATCTTAGGAATTGTTTCCTAACTACCAAAAAGCGTATCTTTATAAGTGTTAGGAATACGCGATAACATTTCAGCTTTTCCAACTGTCTGGTTGCGGTTCCTGTGACACGGTAATATATCTTTAGAGTATCCTTTTCAATCTGTCTGTCTGTCTCTAACGTCATATGTGGGAACGGGAGGGTGCGATATTTGTTTTCAGCTACGTGACACGCACGTTTGCGGTTTCCAGCTCCCAGCAGAAATGTGTGTTTATTGTTTCCGATTTATTAAATTCGATTCGGTTCTTTTGGGAAATGGGAGTAGAAAACAAACGAGGTCGCCTGATTTAAAGTACTTATAGTAACTGGGGTAATTTGTAAATATTGTGCAATTTTAAACAATAAATGGCCATTGCAGCCCATACACACCTGTCATCAACATCTTATCTCAAATTTCTTTATAACTAGAATTTAAATAACTTTGTTAGATGATATTCCAGCTATGTGTAATATTATAGCAATTACTATAATTATCAACTGAATCGTTATGTATTTCTATATACTTAGTGTGAATAAAGATTAATTTATAGTGACTCTGGATATTAAAATGATAATATTTCTGATCTGACCTGACCTGGTTGACTTTACCAATCTCACAACTTATGCACTAAGCTAGAAACCAAAATGCTATTTAATAATATTTTTCTCGACAATTTTCCGTACCTGTTCCATCGACTGGCGGATTACTTCCACCGTAAGCCTACAAATGGTTCTGACAACCGCCCTCTTTTGACGGCACCATTATCCGCTATAAAATCCCGGTAAAATCAGAACTTTTTATAAATCCCATCGTTATGTACTGCCATTAGCACCCACTTCACAAAATAATATTTATTGTAGGCTTGACAACGTAGACAGAAATATCGATAAAACACTCATACATATATTATCTTTATTCTTTATACAAATTTACTTTTATGTATCTTATGTTTATAACGTAAAAGTAGCTTCTTCTTCTTCTTCTTCAGCCCGTTGCCATCCACGGTTGGATGTTAGCCTTCTCACTAGACTTCCACATGTCCCGATCTCACGCTGTCCTCATCCAGCCTCTTCCCACCACTCGCATGATGTCGTCGGTCCATCTGGCTGTTTGTCTGCCCACGTTTCAGTGGCCAGTCCGTGGTCTCCATTCTGTGACCTTGAGAGTCCATCTTTCCACCCGTAGACGGCTTAAAAGTAACAGTAGCACGCAATCCACCTGATTATAAGTAGTCGCCGTCATCTATGCAGATCTGTAAACTGCTTCATATAGAATACCTAAAGCCGATCACAGTCGCCTCAAATGTAAGTCAGCCAGCAACATTCTACATACTTCCTCAAATGAAACAAATGGCCAATCTTGTAACAGAATTTTCAAAAATAGATAAAACTGAAAAATGGTATAGAGTAGTTTTATTATTATTGTTTACAGTTTGCAAATGCACACGAAAATAAGTATAGATGCTTAACTTAATAAGTAGAATAACGTTTAAAATTGTAAAATGTGCGGTTTTAATAACAAAATGTTGTATTTACTGTAAGAAACATACTGAAATATTATTATTATAATACTGTCGAGATTTCCTTTGAAATGTGAGTTAAAAACCCGCCCGGTTCCAATTTCATGTCAGCAGTCGACATACGTAGTACTTCACTGAACTGCATTTAAATATTTACCCTGACTTTTAGTAACGTGTGGGTTATTAAAATGGGATGTATTTATTTTATGTGTGCTGTATGTATTTATTTTGCTTCTAAAATCAGACATATGAGTCGTCATTACTATCATGAAATAATTATTGCTCCCCTCGTCGTCGTCAACCTGTTGTTGTTCCACTGCTGAGCCGGAGGTCCTCTCAGAAAAATATAGTAGTAAGTCAATAGTCCACCACGCAGGCTAAGTGCTTATTGGTAGACTTCAGATAACTTTGAGAACATTTTTTAAGTTATCTAAGGTATGAAGGGTTCTCCACAATGTTTTTCTTTACCGTTAAAAGAAATGATAGTTAATTTGTAATACGCACATAATATTATCTTTGAAGAACTTGCCTGGCCACTTAACTTGCCTTCTGCCTGGGACCCGAACCTCGGAGCATTCAGTCGAGAGGTAGAGTTTCAACCACTAGGTTATCACTGCTAATTATTAATTGTTCTACTAATGGGCACGCAGTCATATCTTGTCAGAATAAGTAAGGTTTAGAACATAGTCTACCACGCTAGCCAAGTGTAGATTGCTCGGTTTTATATATCTACTTTTAAGAACTTTTTCGGTTCAGTGAACACTCAAATATTAAAGTTAGGTTCCGAAAACAGAACTTCATAGCATGGCTTGAAGAATGTATAATGTGTGTACTTGGGTACTAAAACATCAACACCAAGAAATCGGTAATATGTATTAATATTGCTCTTGACTTCCACTTACCTTTGATATAACTTCAAGAGGCAAATATTGTACGATGTTCATTAAAAATATGTACCTTACATAAAAAGAGGTTTCCAAATAATTACTGCGATCGCGAGGGTTGCAAGTGTTCATCTACAGAAAATATTTTATCCACCAAAATTCATACTTAAAAACGAAACTTCAAGTTTTTAAATAATGTACCTAAAAATAAAATATTCGAAGAATGCGGTTTCGGTCTGAAAAGTATTTTTGTATACACCTATTAGTATAACAAATACAACACATTGAATATTCGTATACTTACATGTATGATATGTATTTTGAAGGTAGAACCCGTTGGCACCACCGCCACACCTATTCCTGCCTAACAAGAGCTGTGTTAAGCGCTGCTGTATTCTGGTTTGGAGGGTGTGGTAAGGGGACATACTTTTCCGAGGCGGGAATGCTTAATCCTCAGGGGTAACAGCGCATCTGAAGCCGACCTCAGTTAAGAGTCTAAACCTATCTGGCGTTGATTACAGATGTCCATGAGCGGAAGCCACTTACCATCAGGTGGACTACATGCTCGTCTACTACTCCTATATTATAAAAGAGTACTATAGGTGACAGGGATGAATTAAAAAAAGATTTGATTGAATATGAGCGCGTGCGAGAACATTATAGAAAAAGCAGGTGAATTTATGACAGAACTATTTAAAATATATGCCACAGATGACAATTATGCTTAGGAACCCTCGAATGCCCTCTTATATATCAAAAAAGCAGAACACATAAACACACACACCAAAGTATAGATTTTTAAAATATGTAGTATGTCGTCTACTAGTACTTTTGGACTCGATAGTCCTATGTCCATTAGTTCTATATAGTTCCAAATTTTCTACTCCGATAACATGAAGACAACATATATTTAAATCTACTTTCGTTTGAAAAAAAAAACAAAAAAGATTTTATCTATTCGTCGTTTTATGTCAGCACAAAGGGTATGCTAAGTAGCTATTTCGAAACGACAGATCTCCGCCTCTTCGGAATTTCAAACGACGTAACGCGTCATAAATCGAATTTGAATCGGAGCGATAAATATTGTACGATTTAGATTTCCTTTATACTACTACAGTTAAATCCTATTAAGAGTTGTTATAAAATAGGAAATGAGCTTATCAAGCGATTTGTGAAGGTAGTCATGTATTAGTAATTTTGTAATATTTAAGATAAAAAAGCATTTCTTGTAATGATCCCAAAGCCGAAGTTAGATAATAGACCCCTAAGACCCCTCGTTTACAGACAGTTTTAAAAGCATTGGATCAAACGTCATCTTTGGCGCTTTTTGACATGTCTATTTGGTACAGTCCAGCGCTTAAATTGCAACGTGATAAAAATCGTCGCGGATTAAAAGCGTCGAGGTACGAATGTATAGGTATTCAAAAAAGTATTTGTTTCATTCACGGGTTTTTAACGTACGTTTATGAAACGTTCGCGCCAACGACGGCTTAACCTTAAGCCTTAACGCTTTTCACTGTCCAGTAAAACTGTAGGGAATATTATGGAATGGTATGGAATCGGCATTTAATGTTATTTTCATAGCTCAATGATGTTCAGAAAAATGTGTAATCAACCCCAGATAGTATTAGATATTCCTGAGTTCGGCCATAGATGCGCTGCCACCCCCGGAGACCAAGCTGGAACGCTTCGGAAAAGTATGTCTCACTTACCACACCCTTCAAACCAGAACACAGCAGCGCCTAACACTGCTGTTATTAGGCAGAAATAGGCAGTTATTAGGTAGAAATTATGTGGCTGTGGTGCCGCCGGAGTTGAACTACAACTACCACCTTTCTTGTGCCTTCAAAAATTGTCATTATTATTAATTCACTTAAGACATACATATATAACACACACACACACATACCGAGCAATACGAACGTATCCCACTAAAATGTCCTTACGTTATTCGATTGCATAAATCAGCTTCCAAAATGTGCTAAGAAGCAATCTTTTTGAAGATCGTGACGCGTCGTAAATTGAACCGAGATGGGAGACGAGATGACAAATGAGATAATTGAGCCACCTATACATATAACATTTTACATTAGCTCCAGCATTCGACGTTACACTCATTATAATGTACAGTCGGCTTCAAAAGTAGAGGCACAGATTAAGGTTTCAAAATACTTATACACACAAGCTTTCATAAGTAAACACAACTAGCACTATAATTAAATTAACTTCGCAAGGTTTCCAAATTAGATGGATACTACATTGTCAAAGGTAGCTGAACATATCATATTAATGACGTTAGCCATTTTGCACATACGGTGTCCATCTACTTTTGACGCTTTACGTTGTTTATCTTATGATGCTAGGGGTGTTTAGCTACTTATGAACGTTTATGACGCCGACTGTACACATTGATACTAAGAAGCCTACATGAGAGTTTCTACTCATTTATTCGTATAACATCAGATTTTTAACCAACCTTTAAAATCTAGGTTCTGTATTCGATCGCTAATAAGTACGTACCAATGTAATTTGGATGGAGTTTTGGTTAGTTGAAAGCATATCTTACAAGAAAGTTTTTAATACAAAATTCATTAGAGATACAAAAAGTTTTTAAAAGAAAGAAATGGTTGACTCGTTAAGATTTTAAGTAGGACTTGGAGTACTACTTAAACTACTGGAGTCTATAGTTATCAAAGAAAAACAACTTATTGTTGCTTCGATATTACAAAAAATGCAATAAAGTGACTTTTCCATGCCTTACTTAGGGTGGATTGGATCTTCAAATGAACCAAAATGCGAAATTATTTTAGCCTGTTCATTTTATTGACTTGATGGCTTTGACACTAGGCTGTCAGTTACTGCCATGGAACTAATAGCACCATACATGCCACATACCATGCGTAAACCTATAAATGTAGTGAATCAAGCTAGTGTAGTGTAATTACTAGAATTAACCACTTGTGGAACCTATCGTTAGGTCAGTTAACAGCACGTATCGATGGTTTTGTAGGCTATCTAACTCAATAGTTGTTATTTCAATTACAATTTATGGAGGCAGCCCTCGACGGCTTTTCTTGCGTTTCTTATTAACTTTTAGGGAGATAAATACCTATTTTATTGCCATATCTACATTTTCGAGAAACAATAACGTACCTACAGTCCTACAGTACCTACAGTATAGTCCGCGCCAAAATGCTAGTCCACTCTGAAGTTGTTGCGAGCAGGTGTAGTCATACAATTTGCAATGGCGACGCGATTCAATTCTATATTCAGAGCGGACTAGTTTTATGTGGACTATACGTCTCTACAGAAATGCTATGAAAACGAATACTCTGATGTTCAAAAGTGAGATTCTGCGAGAGATCTAATCAACTATTATGAAAGCTTTTTACGTTAATTATCTCTCGTCACATAAATTATTTAAGTCGGAAGTTTTTAAATTATTTTATCTTTTCTCAATGACATTCTAATCGTCGTGTGATTTTTCAAAATTTTATTTTTAGCCGTTACGTTGTTATCAAGTTGTAGGACTCCCTAAGTCACCGAAACGCGCCGTAAATCGAAAGGATCGCAGCGATGAGCCTTCGATTGGAGCCCATTTTAATTTTATACGCGAGTAATTTGATTGGCCCCCAACTCATTGGGTTGGCTGATGGATTATTCTTTCTTTTTCCACAGCTTGAACGTAATTTTATTCGGCGGTCCTGGTTTGGTTAAAATTACGTCTACATTTATATTCGTAATTCCGGTACTCAGATGAAAATCAAAGGTCTGCTAAGTGCAACGTTTTGTGCGATTTGTGGAGCAGCTGCTCTTAGTTCTCTTATTTTCAATTTTGGGATTAACTTTAAGTTGGAATACTTTTGTAGTTACGTTACATTTTGTGTAAATAGCAACAGGAATTTTAAATTACCTGTATTTTATTTTCGGAGCATTTAGTACTACCGTTTTATTTTTTTATTGCTTGTCAAAAGTTTCCACGTGCAAACCTTAAGACAACGCACAGGTTAAGCTGATTATATTAGTAAACATGAAAGCTTACACAACAGTTTCCATATTTAACGTAGATGAGTAATAAAATTGTAAGACTGATAAAATTGTAAGGGTTCGAGGTTCAAATCCCAGGCACGCACCTCTGATTTTTCAAAGTTATGTGCGTATTATAAATTAATTATCACTTGCTAAACGGTGAAGAAAAACATCGTGAGGAAACCTGCATACCTGAGAGATTTTTAAAAAAGAAAAAAAAATCTCAATAGTATGTGAAGTCTACCAGTTTCATACCTCACTTGGCCAGCGCGGTGGACTATGGCCTAATTCTTCTCATTATGAGAGGAGACCCGTGCCCAGCAGTGGGACAGTAATGGGTTGCAGATGATGAAGATGAGTAATAAAATAGGATTTTTAAATATTTATCCCCTAAGAGAACAAAAAGATGATGAAAACTCATTGTATTATTGTATAGTAGTTCTAACACCTTCAAAATAATTAGTTAAGTTGCCACGCTTAGTCGTTCCAAAGTCTATAAATTATTCAATTCAGAATTCGTTTATGTAATTGTGTAAGTCAATGTCTCTGTTTCTAACTTAATCTGTCCTGAAGACATAATTATATAAAGCCAACAAAGAGATAATAAATTCAAAATGAACGCCACAAATGATACACGATAGATGAAGGCAACACAATAGAATTAATGAATTTGCAAATGAATGGTCGGTGCCTACTCATAATAGAATCCTTAATACCATTGCGAGATTACCTGGGAGGTAATCCAATTTGAAAGGAAAACGATTTATTGTTAGGAATATCCATTTATTCGTCATATCGTAACACCTTTTCGGATAAAATTTCCTTTTGGGCATTTGTTACATCGTTGGCGGTTTAACGATAAACGAACAAAGATAATTTTAGAATTAATTAGAAAATTTTATAAGTGCTACATATTAAGTAACCCTTAGTAAAACATATATTAAATAGGTAAGTGAATGACTTGGTCAGCTTTGTAGATTTAGGCTTTCTATTAATAGGAGATATTTAAGTTAAAAGTTAGTTAATGATGAAAATATTAAAAAACAATTCAAGTTAGTGTAGTCTTTTTCGTGATATAGAAATTGGTAACAGGCTTATTGGGTTTAAGTTCTTCCTGAAGGCAACCACAGATTTCTTGGTCCCTAAGGGTTTGGTTCGAATTCTTCGTAAGTATCTCTTCTAACCCATTTCCGTTTCTTACATAGCTCCTAAATCATTCGCTTTGATACCTTTTCGAAACCACGACTTGTTCTTAAATAAATAATAATGTTTCCCCTCAAGAATAACTTTTAGTTAATTCTTCAAATAATGCAATTTGTTAAAATGATTACCACGAAACAAAGCAAAGAGTTTTAATAAATATTAGATAAAGAAGCACGAAGTCTGTTCCCGAAGCATGCAGTACTGTGTACTACACGTATCTTATGTGCAGTATACAGTACTGCATGTGTGTGATTTTCTACTTTTAAAATTTATTTCACACTTTTAATTTTCCTTTAATATCGTTAAAATACTAACGTAAGATATAAAAAAATCTCACTATTCGCCACCCGCTTTTACGTGAACAGGAGCCTAATTGAAAGCACTTTTTAAAGAGATCTGGCATTTAGATAAAATGCAAATTTATTCATTGGCAAGAAAGAAGGCAGGAGTAAGCCTACTGGAGATTCAATTTAATTTTGAGCTTCCAAGTCACTTTTTTTATTTTAAATTAAAATCACCTTACCTCGTGTGCACTAAAACACATGAGCCCTATTTATTGGTTTTAGATTGAATTTAATAGAACCCTTTGTGGTTCTACACCTCTTTCTGCCTAATTACAGCATTGTTAAGCGCTGTTGTGGCCTGGTTGGTAGGGTGTAGTAAGGGAAACATACTTTTACGAAGCATTCCAGCTGAGTCCGCAGGTGTAGCGGTGCATTTGTGACCGATCTTAGGTAGGAATAGCTCGTCCTATCTGCGGTTGATTACAGGTGTCCATGGGCGGCAGTAGTCATTCACCTTCAGGTGGACCGCTTGCTTGCCTGCTACTTCTAAATTATAATAAAAGATTAAAGATTTAATTTTACTTATTTTATTTTAAATACTTATGAACAAGATACGGTTATTATATTATCTTTCAAAATATTGATCTCGGAATACATATTTAATATGAATGATATATTTTTCTTTATCCTTTATTGCTTTATTCCAACGTACACCTTACACATAATTTTCAGTATTAAGTTAGTTAAGTATATTTTGGGTCTGAATGTTTGTGTAGTCGTCTTTCTGTGCGTCTATGGAACCCCATGACACTCGAAAAACATATGGGTATAGAAAACATTATGATTATTATTTAAAGCCACCCGTACTGTAATATTTTGAATATAAAATATTTTATGACTTACACGTCTATTTCGATTTACAGATATCATTATCAATAGTCAATGAACCTGTCGGTTTCGTGTGACGACTGTCTGAAGATTTAACTTCAAAATCAAACAAGATTTACAGACTAACGTTAAAATTCATTGACACAAGATAAACCAAGGTGAAGTGATGTCGCGAGGTAAGTCGAATTTAAAATTCAAAGAGATTATCTTCTCGCTAAGTTCAAAGATGTCTTCGCGACTATAAATATTTTTCAGCGAAGTGGACTTTCATAATTTATTATTTAAACGTCGAGATTGTCAACTGTTTCAATTTAAAATATGTATCTTTTATAGTTTCTGAAGGTGGTAGAACCCTTTGTGGTTCGACTCCGGCGGCACCACCGCCACACCCATTTCTACCTAATAACAACAGTGTTAGGCGCTGCTGTGTTCCGTTTTGAAGGGTGTGGTAAGGAAGACAGACTTTTCCGAGGCGTTCCAGCTTAGTCCTCAGGGGTAGCGGCGCATCTGTGACCGACCTCAGGTCATCAGGACATCAGGGATATCTAATCTTATCTGGGGTTGATTACAAATGTCCATGGGCGGCAGTAGCCACTTACTATCAGGTGGACTGCATGATCGTCTGCTACTCCTATTACAAAAAAAAAGCAAAAAAACAAAAAAAGTGGATATTATTTTGTGCTTAAGGAAAAATAATGTTACTGTTTTAGTATCGAATATAGTAGAAAACAAGAAAAAATAATTTTATGATTAAAAATCCTCGATACTCGCGTATCTAACAATTAATTTACTAACAATATTTTTGAGATATTTAATCATGCTTTCTGAGAAAAACAATTATTAATAATAAAAGCGATATAAAAGGTAAGACAATACGTTGATACGTAAAATATTAAATTTTATAAGAGCGCAATTTGGTATGAAGTGCCTAGGCATGGAATTAACTCCGATATTCTTATTAATTAAAACCTTGAAAGCAGATAGGCTAATTGAGAATCCTTGCCGTATTCCAATATTAAAGTATATTTTAAATATATTAAATTCAAAGGTTAATGTCCTCATAAGTAGATTTAAGTAAGGATTTTAATTTGGAATATTCTAAGCGTTAAGTGGATTGTATTCGCCGTGTGTTTTTAGGGTTCCGTTTATCAAAAAAACGGAATACTTTTTATAGCACTCAATAACATACCAAGTGTTAGTCTTCGGGGTAGAGGTAATTGGGTTTGCCGTTGCGAGTAAATTTCATCAAAATCTGTTCAATTTTGCGTTCTTCAATCAAGTATGTAAATTTTTGAATTAAGTTTCTCGAGTTGAAATGCCTCATATTAGTCGCTTATATCATCGCTCAAACTAGAACAAAGCAATGCTACTATGCTTTAGCAAGGGAGGTTGGAATATGTAGATTGTAGAGTTCTAACCCCATCCAACTCAAACCAGGACTCAGACACTACCATTTTAAAGCATAAATATTGGTACAGCCGTAGTAAAGCCACAAGAAGAGTTATCACCGCCATATCTATTTATAGCGTAAAGCAAGTATTCCGTGAAGCAAGCAAGATTTTCGGTGGAAGAGTCTGGATATTAGCTAACTTATATATGACTATGTCGTGACCATCTTAGACCTCACGCAACAGTCACCTCACACACTCAGACACCTCAGTGGCAATGGATTCGTGATCAACTTCAGATAGATTCACTGTTCTACATGTTGCTGTTTACACATCGCTGCTTTGCAAGAATAACAGCACAACTAAAATTCATTTTTCTTTTAAAGGTACAATTTAATCCAAAATATTTCCTATTTTAAGGTCTAACTGTACTGTTGTTACATATACCTATAGCTACTCATACTTATATTTTCCCTTATTTTAACTTTATTTATAAAAGAGATCTCGAAACAAAAACATTATTTAATTTTAAACTGGCTCCCCTGGATAATTACCTTTCTTGAGTTGTGCCACTATTCTTGCAAAGCAGCGACATGTCCATGGACTAGACTTACAATCAGGTGGACTACATATTTACCGCTTCAATCCTTATCCTTACTAATATTATAAATCTGAAAGTAACTCTGTCTGTCTGGTTGTCTTTTCTTCACGCCTAAACCACTGAATAGATTTTAATGAAATTTTGTACAAAGATAGTCTAAAACCCGAGGAAGGACATAGGATAGTTTTTATCGCGGAAATCCCACGGGAAATAGGGGTGGCGATCTAAGATCGATTAATCGGAGAATCGATCTTTCGGACCATAAAAATCGATATTTCGATATTTTAATCGATATTAGTAAGGATTGAAGCGTAAACTATGCATTTGATCAAGTGACAATCTTTAGCAAAGTTGTTATCTATGAGCCCACGAAGGTTTCGGAGTTGGAATGAAGGTACAAATTTTCAGTTTTATGTATGTTAGTATGTTATATTATTTTCTTTTAAACCACCACCTCTTGTGGCATGCAATAATGTTTACAACGTCTAAGTACTTTGAAAACGAGACTTCGAAGTATTTTCAAGCTTCCTCGCTTAATATTTTAAAACTATGCGCTCGACGCATAAAGGCAAATGCCGCGGTAGGAAGATATTTTGCTTAACAACCTTTATAGCCATTATTAAAGGAATTATATGAGACGTTCCAATTTAGTCCTCAAGGCTAACACGTATGTGACCAACTTTAAGTAAAACCTTTAGTCAATACACGTCTATAATTATTTCAAATTGTGTTATTAGAATATTTAATTTAGATTAATTGAATTAGGTCGCGTCAAAGCTTATGGCATCTACCCAATCTTACACGTAGCACCATGTCGCATTTCGTAGACCATATTCCACACCGAAACGTGTCACGTGATTAGTTAGTGGTCCTTAAATATCAAAATATAAAAAGATGTGCATTTTTCTAAACTTAAGCTTTTCAAAAAATAATTACGATACAATTTTAAAGCATATAAACAGATTTTACATAAAGTGATAAAATTTAATATTAGCATCGAGTTTTTTGAATATTGTCGATGTTTCAGATGCTTAGCTTTGTTTTTACTATTTCGATTTGAAATACAACAAACCTATTAAAGATTTATTGTAAATATATAAATATAACATAGGCTTAATTCGTGTAACATTTTTTGTTCTACTTGAGTAGGTTCTTTAGTAGGCTTAACCTACTTTTAGGCACTTACATGAGAAAATAATTTCGGTCACACAATATTCTTTACTCGCTTAGTATACACTCAAGTTGTACTAAGAAGTTCGAAGAAGTGTCGTAAATTTAAGAGAGATTATTTTTCTTTTATTGTAGCCAGCTGTGACCACGCAATTTCACACACGTTGAACATGTAACATAATCGTAGCACATAATGTTATGTATGGATTTTGGCTGCTAATCCTGTTTTTCTTCGGTATCGTAGTTAAACTTAATACATTGAAAAATAGTGTAAAAGTATCCAACTCTCGATATTTGAAATGTAACGGAACGTAACGGAAGGGACGGAACGAGACGAGATGTATCGAAAAAAAATGAAATCTAAATATATATAACTCACCTTTTAGTGTACTCACCTTTTTAGGTAAGGATTAATTAAGACTGACTGACATAGTGATCTATCAACGCACAGCCCAAACCACTGGACGGATCGGGCTGAAATTTGGCATGCAGGTAGATGTTATGACGTAGGCATCCACTAAGAAAGGATTTTGATTAATTCTACCCTCAAGGAGATAAACTAGGGGAAGAAAATATTACTTCGTAACGCGAGCGAAGCCGCGGGCAAAAGCTCGTGAAAATATAAATCATATAATTATGTAAATTTAAATGTCAAAATTGGTTATTTAAAATTTTATCAGTATCTTTTATGTGATATGTGTAAAACTATTTAAACTTTTTCATATAAATGATGTACATTCAAATGAATGATCAGTATTCGATAGTAAGTAATATCATAATATTACTATTATCTCTACCTATCTACCTTGTAGTTGATTAATAATTTTAAAGTATTAATTTTTAATTTATTGAGCATAATGTGGCCTATTGGTACATAAAAGTGATATCTTAGTAAAAATTATAACTATTTTCTTTGGTAGTTCCCAAAATCATCCACAAAGCATTCCATTATAAATATCGGTATATTGTTTCCCAACTAACGGAACTATTCGCAAAGCTGACTTTCTCTACAAACTTAGCCATTCTTACCGTGAACTTAACAGCTTGATGCGGTGGGAAGTTATTTCATTATGCTCTGCTCAATAAGTTCCCGAAATTTTCCGGAGATTTCTGGATATATTTTTGGAGATTGCTTATTATAAACTATTTTGTGTTTATACTTTTGTAATCTATCACCATCCTAATAACTGTTTTACTACAAGACAATACTTTCAATCTTTATGAGAACTTTTATAAATCGACTAGCTGACCCGGCAAACTTTGTACCGCCTCAAAATCTGTTTATCAAATATATTTCGTATAAAATATAGCCTATGTTACTCGTGGATAATGTAGCTTTCGAATGGTGAAACAATTTTTAAAATCGGTCCAGTTGTTCATTACCATCAAACAAACAAACAAAGTTTTCCTTTTTATAATATTAGTATAGATTAATTTATGAGCATGATCAATTAATTTCATTATAAATCATGAATTTAAACAGTGTATTCCTAGTAGTAATAATTATAAAATAATGTTCATAAAATGTGAGGTTATAATTTTAATTCCAGATGTTATTGTCTTATTTCAATCTTAACTAACTTGAAATTTAATTAAATAGGTACACCAATTAAACACATTTTTACTGCATAACTTGAAAAATAAACATATTATTATTAAAAATAATAATAATTTTATTCTTAAGGGAACTAAAATCCACAATACCATTGTTTAAAAACTAGAATCAAAAACAGAATCAAATTTCTTATCCGGCCATCCATTTTCCACTGAACTGCACAATCAAATCAGGAGCAAAACACTTCAAAGCCACGGCCCTTTGTTGGCCCTTTTTATTAACTCCCTACTGATTGCTTTCAAGCATTAAATCGCATTATCGTCTCACATAAAAGCACTTTTATTAAGACTTGCAAAAAGAATACAAATATTGTAATGTATAGTGTTTTATAGAATGTGAAGTAGTTTTTTATTCTTATCATGGATGTTTAGTATAAGATAGAAATAAATTGAGTGTTTCATTAAATCTTGGAAGATTATTAAGATTATAAGAAGAGTATTAGAAGATATAAGATTAAGTTAATTAAATTAAGAAAACATGAATTGAATTTTAATAAAATTCAAAATTGCAAATATCTTGAAACATTTTCAAGCATATGTCTTATGCTCAATTTAAATAAGAATAATTTAATTTATATTTAAATCTTGATAATTAATACACGATAAACGCCGCTTTATATTGTTTGAAAATTAAAATATAGACACCGTGTTATTGAACCGTGTACAAGGTCCTTTAAGGGCATTAATAATATGAAATGAATTAAATTTCAAGATTAAATTTATTTGTCAAAAACAATATTAACTAGCCTTACTCTAATACAAATCTTATTTTCATAAACATAAACGTTTTATTTGTTTTGATACACTTAATTTTTATTGCCTTTATATTTAATGCTTGGAGGCAATTTACACATAAAAATCAACAAATAGCCTAAGCTTTTAGTTTGATTTACAATAAACGTTGATGAAATTGACAGTCCTAGGGAACTTACTCGACTATTGACCGTTAAACGAGTAACTATTTGTTAGAAGTGGAAAACGAAAAGAAATAAGGATACGTCAACTGATTATGGAGTTTATTTCGCCGCTTCTGCTCCAGAACGAAATACCTTGTGAAGTGGTGGAAGTTGTTCTGACATTCAAAAAGTGCTCTGTAAAGAACCTAGAAAGAAGAATTTTGAATAAAAACATTGATTTTTATTTGATTTGAATCTGTAGTTATACATAGGTATGGCGACCGTGACAATGTATGGACTCGCTTATCGCCTAACTTTAAATAATACGAGACGTAACTAAAGACCCTGCAGCCAATTTATATAAGTGAGTTTTCTTTTTCTTAACAAAATTTAAATTTCTATAACAATCAGTAAACATTTACAGATTTCGAGATCTGAAGAGCTCGTTATTCAGTCGACCCCTCCGCCGATCAAATAAAAATCCAAGATGGCTATCCGAACAGTATTTTCTCAGTCAACGAGATAATCATTGAATTTAAAACAAAAAATCACAATGCAGTAAAAAGTAAAGTGGTATATAATATCTTCGTTTGAAGAGAAAAGTAGGTTTTGATGCAAGATTTGGATAGAGGATAAGGTATGGTAGACTTTCGACAATATGGCAATAATAAAACACTGTGATGGCGTGTCGTAATATTCTAGGGTTACTTATGTTGTGAATGTGATGGACACAGACATCAGATACCATTAAAAGTGGTAGAATCCGTTAGTTTGACTTCTGAGGCACAGCTATTTCTACCTTATATAACAGAAACGTTAAGTGCTTAGTGCTGCTGTGCGTCTTGGTGTAAAGGGTGTGGAAACAGGGTACTTACCCGACGCCTTTCATCTTAGTTCTCAGGGGTGAACGCATCTGTATCCTATCTCAAGTATTCTAATATTTTCTCGAGTTGATTACAGCGATTGTAGTGGTCACATACCATTAGGTGGATTGCATGGTCGTTTGCCACCTCTATATTATACTAGCTGTTCCGGCAACTTTTGTACTGCCTCAAAATCTATTTATCAAAAATATTTCATATAAAATATAGCCTATGTTACTCGTGGATAATGTAGCTTTCGAATGGTGAAAGCATTTTTAAAATCGGTCCAGTAGTTTTTGAGCCTATTCATTACAATCAAACAAACAAACAAAGTTTTCCTCTTTATAATATTAAGTATAGAAAAATAATCTTACTTATATAGTGTTATTATTATAACGTAGACTTCGATCCTAAACGAACCTAACCCGATCATGCTAGCCAGATATTATTAGTTCTTTTTGTTGCCAGCATGTTATAACCGTAATTACAGTAATGACAGTAATAACCATTTGAAGTTGCATTAAATATTTCCAAATTCTGCAATAAAACTGATAAATAATTTAATAATTGAATTTAAAATTCACCTTGCGATTGAATCACAGCTTCCATCTCACCTCCATCTGCGTTTTCGAATGTATTACCATTTTTATGAGCTGAGCGCTTCTCGCTAAGTTTATATTTTCTTATTTCAGTTTAGTTTAGAAAAAGTGTTATTTCCCGATAAATATCACTGATATGTATACTCGTATAACTATTACTTTTATATAATATTGAAGTAGCAAATAAGTATGCAGTCGATCTGATATTAGGTAGCTACTGCCACCTACGGACATTTATCAACCCCAGATGCGCCACTACTCCTGAAGACTAAGTTGAAATTCCGCGGAAAAGTATCTCCTTTACCCCACCATTCGCACCAGAACACAGCACACAGCATTCACAACATCTGGTGTAGTGATGTTGCAAGAAGGTTTGAGTAAAAGTGGTGTGGCTTTGATAAAGTCTTTAATATCTAATACCTTTAAACGAGCAATTCTTGTATATATATATATATCAACGAACTCGGAAACGGCTCCAACGATTTTCTTGAAATTTTTTATCTAGGGGGTTTCGGGGGCGATAAATCAATCTAGCTAGGTTTTATTTTCAGGAAATGTCGTTTCAACCGTGTTTTCATGGAATAAAATCCTCCTACAATATCATTAGAGTACGAAGCTAAATTTCGCCATTATTTACGAAGTTAGAATAGCCCGGTGGAGAAATCGGATGCCTTAAAACGCAGGAAACCTGGGTTCAAATCTCGGTCAGATTGTTTTTTTCTTTTTTTTCTCTTTTTTTCGTGTTTCTTATTTTTGTGAGAAAAACTGTTCTTGGGAAACAAAAATGAAACATTTTTTTTTTTATTGACTTAGCTTAAAAAAGGTAGTCATTCAATTACATTACAACATTATTTGGCTCTTCCTGCCATCTATTGGCGAGTAATAAGTACTATTTTTTTCTATTATGAAGTAACTGTCATGTAGTTGTCATGCAACACTATCAAAGAGTATAGTAACCTAGGTAAGAAAAGAGAGGCATCTTACGTGATAAAATTGACACGCTTGCGCACAACCGCCGCCAAGTGAATTGGTGTGAATTGTTGCTAAAGGTACATACGTATAAATAGTACGTATCTATATGATTCATATAAAATGCATAGTACCTATAATATCTCATATTTCATAAAGATGATTTTTTTTATACTGTGTGGAGACAAAATTAAGAGTTATAAAGACGCTTATATTTATATACTATTTACTATATAAACAGTATTTTATAATAATAAATAAATACAAACGTCCATATAACTCAATTATGTCTCCACACATTATAATAAAATTAATCATGAAATAAGAGATATTATACGTATGATGCATTTGTACATATATTGAAGCGCCAGAATTGAAGGTGATATGAATAAAAAAAATAGATTAAATAAATATTTATTATATATTATGAAAACGCTCAGAAGGAATTCCAGAAATACAATATATTCTTCCATAATCAACATTTTTACAATTATACATCTTTATATGAACAAATTTATCACACTTCCATTATAAAAGAAGACGTTGCAAAAATCAATCGACAGTAATTCATAACTCAAAGCAAGAGTGATCATTCCAAAAACATAAAAATAGAAAAAGTATTTAATAAGTGTCACAAATTATTAATTATCAGCAATTAAGTCTGTCTGTAACAATATTAACAACTTAGTATATATGCAATACTAACAAACTATTTCAATATGCGAAATATTTAATTTTCACATTTTTATAATATTTTTATAAATATCTTCTATGCTTAATAAAATATTCTTGTGCATGTTGCTTAAGATGGTCATCATTTTCTGTATAAATATACAGAAACCAGATAATTTTACCAGATAAAATACGATTTATTTGTCTGCACCAGCACCATAAATAAAAATGTTATTTGATACATCAATAAATACTATCCTGAACTCATTTGTGTGGATATTACAATTAAACATTTTAGGTTTTCCATTTGTGATTTTTGTTTTCCTTTTGTCATTTTTCTTCTTAAATTTCTCTTTTCTTCCTGCATGGTTCTGTATTTTCCAATCATAAAAGCTGGCCCCTTTTTCTGATCTGCAAAATAAATGTGGCTTTATTAAATATTTATATAAGTAAAAGCAAAGATGTTAAAACTTATATTTAGATTTTTTGTAAGTTTTTGCTACAAAATGAATCAATATTAACCTGTAATTAACGCTTTGGATGTTGAAGATTGGGCATCATTGTCTGATTTCAGGTTAGCTTTGAAAATGTTAATTAATGTTTTACAATTTTTTTTTATATTTGGGCCTAACAATAAAGCAGATGTGGTACCAATCAAATAGTTTTACTTTCTATTTATATAGCTTCTTACTACCCATGCAGAATATAGACAGTCTGTTTACAATTTGTTATACATAAAAGAAATATAGACCTACCATTTAAATGAAGTGAAGCTACTGCCAAATTTTTTAAGCAATGATTGTTAGGAACTTTGTCTTCTGGTATTAAGTGGTAATCACACACTCCCTTATTTTAATAAATCTTCTCATATTCATGTTCTGGTATTTTGTTACCCAAAATGGAAAGCCAAGATGCAAACAACTCCACTTTTTACTAGGATGAGGATAGCGATCCAGATAAGCTCCTGAAAAAGTACAACACAAGTAAGAATTTAAAACTAACTTAGTAACTTATAATTCAGTTATAACTTCAATACTATATAAATTACGTAATGATTTCAATACTTGACGGAATATATTAAACTCTCAACACTTAGTTGACAGCAAATTGATAATGAATAACTGCCAAAAGTTGTATATTGGCACACTTAAAACAAGAAACTACAAAGGACTTCTTCCTCGTAAGATAATTACATAAAAATGAATCGATGTTGGTTTATGCCACATCGAAAGTTGCATTATGAATGATAAATAAAATATGTTTCTGTAACTTACCAAACTCCGCGCATCCGAAAACGCAATAAACTTTTCTTTTGGAGAACATTTTCAAGAGTTAAATCAACGATAAAACATAACTGGGATTTTGGAAAAAGTTGAACTCAACTGTCAACAGGAAAATTTTCCATTGTAGAACCACAGAATACCTATACTTAGAACGTTCCATTGCACACTTTCATCATAAATCAAAACATGGATATATTATTATAAATAAATATATTAATAAATTAAGAAATATTATTACATAATAATTATATTTTTATTAAATTTATATATTATTTTTATTAAATACATGTTTAGGGGAATTTTCAAATAATTGAGCCAATTTTAGGGGGTTTTGACTTAAGTTTAGGGATAAATATTTTTGAGAGTTGGTAACACTGGTTGATGCCCCCAATTCTACAGATGAAGTTTTCCGGAAACGAATCTGAAGTTTTTTTCTAAGTGTACCTCCCTGGTGACGACTATAAGCTTTTATGTATGCGTTTGGTGACGACTATAAGTTATTATGTGTCTTTTTATCTCACGTGTTCATTTAAAAATGCCTAAAAGAACCTTGAAAAAAACGTTGATGAACAATCTAACTTCGCGAAGCCGCGACTCGTCTCAAGAACACCTTGAAATTTCCGCTCGCCCCATACGTGTTTCACAAACTTCACACGGAGAAGACTCATTACAAGAAAACGTTCATGAAAATAATCAGGTTTCCGCTCGTCCTACACGTGCCGCAAAAACAAGATGCTTGCAAAACTTAACCAACATTATACGAGCAAAAAATGACGAACAACGGGAACAACGTCTGCAAAATATGCGGCAGTGTACGGCACAACGTATAGCTACTGAAAATGATGACCAGCGGCAACAACGTCTCCAAGATTTGCGGCAGCGTGCGCAACAACGTATAGCTACTGAAAGTGACGACCAGCGGGAACAACGTCTCCAAGATTTGCGGCAGCGTGCACAACAACGTATAGCTACTGAAAGTGACGAACAGCGGGAACTACGTCTCCAAGATTTGCGGCAGCGTGCTCAACAACGTACAACTACTGAAAATAACGAACAACGAGATTACCGATTAGAAGAGCAAAGACGTCGAGACGGGAGGCGTCGTAGGACTTTAGAACTTAATAATTATTTGCCGACATATAAATGTGCCGTTACTGCAGCTGTGCAATATCACCCCTTAGGACCTTTTGAAATTTTGTGTATCCATTGTGGTGCATTGCATTTCCCTGAGGAACGCGTTTCTAATAGTATAAATAGAAATTCTTTTGGTGACTGTTGTTTGCATGGACGAATTTCAATGGAGCAACCAACATTTTCAAATGAATTAATACGTCTCTTTTTAAACCGTCATCCACATTCGGAAGAATTTCATAAAAAAATAAGAAACATAAACGCATCTTTTGCTCTTGCATCCTTCAATGCAGAAGATGACAGAACAATAAATAGCCATGGCATTTATAGTTTTATCGTTTGCGGACAAGTATACCATAAAATGAATATGACAGCTCACCCGACGCAAAATAATGGTGTCTTTGAACGGCCACTGTACGGGCAACTATATTTTTTAGATCCTGAAGAAGCCGTTAATGAAAGAGTTAACCATCCACTTAATTCTGGAATTTCTACCTCACTGATGAACTCATTGGAGTTCATCTTTCGAGCGAAAAATCCTTACGTACAGGGATATATAATGATGCGAGAAGTAGAGGACGAAATGAACCGGTTAACTTCTGCCCAAGGGTTACCCCCACCATACGTAAAACTTTTATTTAGACTTCCAGATCAAGCTGATCGCAGAAGGTTTAATATACCGGTGTGTAATGAGGTTTGTGCAGTTTTTACACTAAATGCCGATCAAAGCTTTCCCGAAAATGAAATGATTGTTCACCAGCGCAATAAACACATAATTGTTTTAAAGAATATTGATAAGCGAGTCGAGCCATTTACTTACCCATTATTTTACCCAGCTGGCACAGATGGTTTTAGTCCAGATTTGCAGTTACAAATGCCTTATGCCAGCCGCAGTCATGTAACTCGGCTTGAACTAGCACAATATAGACTTTCGTTTCGACCAGAGTTTGCTAAATTATTAACAGAATTGCCATCAACAGAAGTACCCGATGTACGAGAACTTCCATTTAATGCACTGCATTTTGGGGGCCGATTATTTCAACAATATTTAGTGGATACTTACATTCGTGTAGAGCGTGATCGTATTCAATGGATAAAATATAACCAAAATAAGATTCTAGCTGAACAATATACGGGAGTAAACAATTTCATTAATCAACTTGCCGAAAAAACAAATGCCACAGTTGGTGAAAAGATTATTTTACCTTCCTCTTTTCCTGGTTCGACGAGGTATTACACGGAACATTTTGAAGATGCAATGGCTATTGTTCGACGGCTTGGATCACCTGATTTCTTTATTACCATGACATCAAATCCTAACTGGCCTGAAATAAAACAGGCATTGCAAATAAATTTAGAAGATGGAACAATCTTGCAACAGCTTCCACAGGATCGTCCTGATATCGTGGCTCGAGCTGCTAAATTAAAATTTGACGAAATAATAGATGATTTAGATAAAAAACAAGTCTTTGGAAAGGTATCGGCTTTTGTATACACTATAGAATTTCAGAAACGTGGATTACCACACATGCATCTGCTTATAATTATGACATCTGACGACAAGATTCATCGGCCAGAAGAGCTCGATGACTTGATTTCATCCGAAATACCCGGAAATGAAGATTTAGAGCTAAGAGAATTAGTACTCAAATGGATGATTCACAACCCATGTGGCGAATTAAATCCCAATGCAACGTGTATGGTTAATAAAAACGGAAGAACAAAATGTCGATTCGACTTTCCGAAATCATACCAGGAAGTTACATCTTTAGTAGATGATGGTAAGCCAAATTACCGACGACGCTACAATCCGCAGTTGGATATTCATAGTCCCCAATTTTCACACGAACATGCAGTTTATCGCAAAGACATAAACGGCCGTCGCATAACACGGGATAATCGTCATGTAGCCCCCTACAACGCATATTTATTGAAAAAATTTAATTGTCATATTAACGTTGAGTACGTAGGGAGTATTTTGGCTGTGAAATATCTTTATAAATATATTTATAAAGGACACGACTGCGCATCGATCAAAGTTGTAGAAGACCAAAGGACGCTCATTTATAATGAAGCAAATACATACATTGAAGGTCGTTGTGTTACGCCACCGGAAGCATGTTGGCGATTATTTGCTTTTGAGATTCAAAAAAAAAGTCATAGTGTTCAACGACTGGATATCCACTTACCAGGACAATATCGGATTGCAAACTTAGATCAAATCCACGAAGATTTAGCCGACATTGGCCAAAGAGGGTCTACTCTGGAGGCTTATTTTAGGCATAATACAGAAATTAAGGGACACAATCAGTTAAGCAATGATGTATTACCTCGATATCATTTTTATTGGCAGATGCCTGAAAACTTTAAATGGATTGGAAGGTCTAGCAAATGGGAACCAAGAGTTCGCCATTTGCGAGTCATTGGTAGGATTCATAATGTTAATTTCGTTGCCCAACCGGAACTTTACCACTTGCGATTGTTACTATTTCATGTAAAGGATGCAACAAGCTTTGAAGACCTTCGAACCGTAACAGACATCCAATATCAGACGTATAAACAAGCCTGTTTAGCACGAGGCTTGACTTATGACGATCAACAATGGATAGAAGGATTACGAGAATCTGCGTTATCTAAAATGCCTGCAGCAATGAGAAGCCTTTTTGTTCAAATTTTAATTTACGGATCTCCTGAAAATCCAAAGCATCTGTGGGAAACATTTAAAGAAAATCTGTCAGAAGATTTTATACATGCAGCCCGGCAAAATGGACAGTCTATAGAAAATGCAATGAATCGCG
Source organism: Epargyreus clarus clarus (assembly GCA_014595695.2). Classification (NCBI taxonomy): domain Eukaryota; kingdom Metazoa; phylum Arthropoda; class Insecta; order Lepidoptera; family Hesperiidae; genus Epargyreus; species Epargyreus clarus. The sequence continues at coordinate 744,608 of JACTTY020000094.1, forward strand.
GTTATAGAATTATAGCTAGAAAATTAAACACTGAAGCGACAGAAGGCCGAAATTTCCATTACTGGGTAAAAACTTTTGGCTTTGAGGACATTGATAATTACGATCTTGAATATAATCAAGAAAATTTGAACACGGATGAATCAACAACATTAGGAGAGCAAATGTATCGGTTATTAAAAGGAAAACAGATTGAAGTCGTTAATTCCATTCTTCAAGCTGTAAATAATACAGCTACTGAAACGAAATGCTTCTTCATTGATGGTCCAGGGGGTACAGGGAAGACATTTATATATAAAACTTTATATTACATGCTGACTGGAAAACTATACAAAGTAAAATGTATGGCTTTTACTGGTATTGCTTCCATATTATTGCCTAATGGACGTACTGCTCATAAAACTTTTGGACTAAAAGTACCACTGACACCGGATTCAGTCTCAAGTATCAAACCTAACTCTTCTAAAGCGAGACAATTAGCAGAAATAGATATTTTTCTTATGGATGAAGCTCCGATGCTTCCAAAATATGGTTTGCAGAACATTGATCAACTTTTGCGATCAATTGGAAATTCGGATCTCCCTTTCGGTGGAAAAGTAATAGTACTAGGAGGAGATTTTCGCCAATGTCTGCCTGTACAACCGCATGCGAATAAAACTGAGTTATTAGATCTATCCATTAAGCGATGCCCCTTATGGTCCCTTTTTAAGACTTTTAAACTTGAAGAAAACATGCGCGTTGATATAGAGCAACGACAATTTGCTGATTATTTGCTAAAATTAGGCAACGGCGATCTGACCTTAAATAATATGGAAGAAATTGAATTGCCACAGCACATCATTTCAAGGAATAATCTTATTGATGAAGTTTTTGGTAACTGCATAGCCAATGAAAATTATGAAGGAATGAAAGACAGAGCGATACTTGCTCCTCTTAACAAAGATGTTCAACAAATTAATGATGACATAGTTGCCAAACTTCCCGGAGAGTACAAAATTTACTATAGCCATGACTCATTGAAAGATCAACCTGAAGGAGCACTCGAATTTACAACAGAATTTCTCAATAGTATCAACATTTCAGACTTGCCCCCACACGAACTAAAATTGAAAAAAAATGCATTAATAATGTTGTTGCGCAATTTAGACGTTTCAGAAGGCCTATGCAATGGTGTAAGACTCATTGTAACAAGTTTGTGCAATCATATAATAAAGGCAAAAATTGTAACTGGTGAACAATCTGGGAAAGAAGTACATATACCAAGGATAACCCTAGACTCGTCAAAAGGACAACTGGGATGCACCATGCAGCGTCACCAATTTCCCATTAGATCTGCATTTGCTATGACTGTCCACAAATCCCAAGGACAAACATTCGAATCAGTTGGGGTTGACTTAAAGGCCAGTCCGGTTTTCATGCATGGCATGTTGTATGTAGCTTTTTCTAGAGTTAAGCGACCAATTACATTAAAAGTCCGTCTTCCAAATGAAAGTCCAAGACATACCCGCAATATAGTATGGAAGGAAGTATTAGGTTGATTAATTCCCGATTTCATAATTAAAACTGTGATGATAATAAAAATACTACCTACTTAACTATGTGTTTCATTCCCAGTAGTTAGTAACTTTATATTACATACTGACTGGAAAACGATACAAAATAAAATGTATGGCTTTTACTGGTATTGCTTCCATATTATTGCCGGTGACACTGACACCGGATTCAGTCTCAAGTATCAAACTCTAAAGCGAGACAATTAGCAGAAATATATATTTTTCTTATGGATTAAGCTCCGATGCTTCCAAAATATGGTTTGCAGAACATTGATCAATTTTTGCGATCAACTTACTATTTAAACTAATTGCACCCGTGACTTTTTATTTCAAATAATCGGTATTTTTGTTTTATGATTACAACACCGAGCAAAGCTCGGTCATCCAGGTACTAACTACTTTAATATGGAACATAACCTCACTTATAAATATGAGTCTTACGCATACTACACTGGCACAGGGTGGCCCCTTATTCGTGTCTTGGACATTGGAACGTTCCATGAACCAGTACCCTTCAAGTTAACGTAGTAAATCTGAAAATATTAATTTAATTTCTAGAATGCAGAAGCATTTGCAGCACTCATAAAAATGGTAATGCATTCAACGACGGGAGCCGCTGAGTGAATTATTCGCAGATTCAATCGCTAGGTGAGAAATTATATAATTGTATTGCACTAGTATTGCTAGTATATTAATTATGCTAGTATATTTAGAAGGTGGTAGAACCCTTTGAGGTTCGACTCCGGCGGCACCATCGCCACACCTATTTCTACCTAATAACAGCAGTGTTAGGCGCTGCTGTGTTTCGGTTTGAAGGTTGTGGTAAGAGAGACAGACTTTTCCGAGGCGTTGCAGCTTAGTCCTCAGGGATAGCGGCGCATCTATGGCCGACCTCAGGTAGGAATATCTAATCCCACCTGGGGATGATTACAGATGTCTATGGGAGGTAGTAGCCACTTACCATCACGTGGACTGCATGCTCGTCTGCTACTCTTATATTATAAAAAAAAACATGCACCTAGTATTACAATTTACATTTCATATATTAATTTGAGATAGAATAAATATTTGTATTTCTGCAGTGTCGAGTGAACGGTGGACTAAGGTAATACTGTTAAGAGGCGAGTGTTTAAAGGTGGTAGAGCCCTTTGTAATTTGACTCCAGCGGCACTACCGCTAAGCCTAATTCAGTATAACTAGAGGTAACATTATCTGTTTACAAATCTTTGTAACTGCTATTCAATGGTAATAATCGTGTTGGGCTTAACTTGTCCTCCATTGTACGAAAGAGCCACCACCCATCCACCTTCCTATCGTACTTAACTTTGCTGTTCAGTTACAATTTACAAGATGCTTCATATTCATTTTACTATATTGGCAGCCATCTTGGTCCTCAAGAATAGGAACACATATGTCATCAGCTTCATGCACACCTACACTATATGGAGTTGATAATAAAATATATCTCATCAAATATCACTCATCTGGTGGTCTGCATGCTTGTTAAAACGTTAAAAAATATATAACAGATTTAAAACTGAATATATTCAAAGATGAAAATATACAACACTGAATATATTTTATCGAATATATCATTTTGAGTGCTTTCGGACGACCGCATAAAACATCAGCGTTCCTGTAATAATTTCATTTAGCACAGTTTCAAAGCGTGGAGCAAACGTTGCTCCACTTTACATCTCGATGGGTTTTCCATTTGATTTCAGTAAAAACAGGGTTCCAGCTCAGCGTGCAAACAGCGGGACATTTACAAAAGATAAATATAATATGTTACGGTAGACATTCTTACTTTTTACAAGCATGTATTTAACTTGCTTTGTTTGTATGTATTTATTTATATGAGGGCAAAATATTACAACTCAATTTTAAGCTAGTGAACCTCAACCGATTGGGCTGAAATTTTGTATACCCATTTGGTTTGTGTGAGAACGCACCTTTACAATACCTTGGTGGCATGATTTAATCAATGAGCATCATAACAAGCATACAGCCCTCTTATTATTATTTTTTTTGACGAGGGGGAAACCTTCAAAAGGTACCCGAGGCCGTGGGAGCGACGCCGGGTTATTGTGGGACTTTTACCGTACTAAACCTCCCCTCCCCCCCTCTCAGCGTTTGGTGGAGAACTCCGGGATCTCCAACGGAACACAACCGGAGTCCTCCTAACGCGATGCCCCTGTCGGGCTCTGCCTTGGGGAGAGCAAAGTACACTCTCTCATCCCCTGGTGATTACAGCGATGAGCGACCACACAAACCGCTGCCCTTCCCGGGGTCGCTTGCTAAACGGTTTGAGTACGAGTGAGTTTGAGTGAACTCTGCTAAGGAAAAGATGCTGTGACGTCACATAGACAATCAAACTTAAGGAATTACAACTCACATTGAAAATTGCAACATTAATATTTAAATATATAGCACCTTTTCTCCTAGAATAAACAAAATTATGATGTAGTCCTGCCAATTTTGAAATGTCGTTGATAAACAACCAAACAATGTCACCTTTAAATCAGTTGATTACCCAAAATAGATCAAAGCGACACGACCGCTCCATTTCACATCTCGTTGGGTTTTCCATTCGATTGAAAAATGAACTTGTTTCATATCAACATGTTATTTTATAAGGTTTCAGGTCCTGTACATACTAAAGGTTGATCGTGTGGATTAACACTCGTTATTTATATTCAATCTATCCGATTTTAGGCTAACAAAGATCGAAATTTGCCATTTTCTAGTGTGTCTGGGATTCATTTAATGCACACAAACTGTTTATCACCTTCTCATAATATTTAAAAAATAAAACCTTAATGATATCTACAGACATTGCACGTATCAGACACGGGTCGTGGCAGACATCAATTTTTTCTATCATTTTTTTGAATGGCGGGACCGTTTTACAAATACGTTAATATTCCTATACACATAATAATACTGTCTGTCTGTCACGGCACACTTCTGACACGTTCTGTGTCTGTAAATGTAAATTAATCCTTATTAATTAAAGTTTATTTGGATATGAATTAGACATTATTATAAATATGCTTTGTGAAATAGCTTGTATAACTATCATTTGATAATAATAATTATATGTCTACTAAATAAATCTGACTAAGTTAATAACATAGACACTTCTTTACATTTATGTGTGTATAGAAATATTTTTCACAAAAATAATTATTATTTTCTCGTAATTAAATCCAATTCTAGTAAACAGGATGTAGAGGACAATAAACCCTGGATGAAAGAAAACAAACCTTAATTAAACTTTCAATATATTTCGGTCCATAAATGTATTGAACGTTTGAAAAATTTAGGTACAACATTATTGTTCGTCATTCATATTATGGAAAATTTATGTCGAGGAATATTCAAAAATCAGTATAATAACTGTAATGTACAGATAACTAGTTGAGCCCGCGGCTTGGTCCGCGTTAAAAAAAATAACATGATATACAACAAAAAATTCGTGCATAATGCATAACAACTTTGCTAAAGATCATCACACGATCAAACGCATAGTTTAGGATTCTATGAAGGAAATACAGACAAACATTCAATTTTATATATATAGATGTACAACGCGCTACCATTCCATATTTCTACTGTACTTACATCATAGATTACTAAAGATTACTCACTCCTAACAAGAAAATGTACCCAGTTTTAAGAATTGAAATAATTGCGTACAAAAGTTTTGCCACGTCTCCGTGTAAAAATGTCCCTAAAATATTTGAAATTATTATTATAAATTATTTAATTATCATGTAAATTACGCAGTTATTTATTCGTAAATTTTCTCTAAAAATGTTTTTATTTGTCAAGAATTCAAAAAAAGAACTTACTATAATAAGCCATTTGCGGCTTCATTTACTTTCAAGGCGGCGAAGTATCTTTACTAATCTATGGCTTACATTAAGGCGATCTTCTTAGTCCTTAAGAGTGGCAATACATCTGTGATTAACTTCAAATAGAACCTTTGTTCTATATCAAATTGGTCCCAAATGTCCATGAGCGGCAGTGACCAATCCCCATCAAGTGGACTAATGCTCGTAATGCTCAATGGATGCTTCAGTTTTATAAAAATCCTCTACTTTACCTCATCTATCGAAAATATAAGCCAGTAGGTGTAGATTGGTATAACTAACAATTTATAACTTATATCCAATCTAAAACTTTTTCCAATATAGTGTGTAAATAAGCCAGTAAAGGTATTGTGACAATTGTAAAGAAATACCAACTTCTGGTGCAAACAAAGGCGGTTGGGAGTAAGCCGAAATTCGTTACAAACTTCGTTAAGAAGTTAGCGCGCACTTTACTTGAAAAGTTCCAGTTCGAATCAACAAAAAACCACTAAAATGTACGTGACTGAGTGATGTGTCGCACTGAAAGTGGGAAGCGATAAACGTGTATATGTTTTTTTATAACATATGAGTAGCAGATGAGCATGCAGTCCGCCTGATGGTAAGTGGTTATTGCCGCTCCATGGACATCTTTTATTAACCCTAGAGAGGATTAAATATTCGTACTAAGAGAACAGAACTAAGCTTCAAACCAGAACGCAGCAACGCATAACGCTGCTGTTATGAGGCATAAATAGGTGAGGCGGTGGTGCCGTCGGAGGCGACCCACAAAGGGTTCTACCACTTTCAACACCTCTTAGCACTCCTTGTATAGTACGTTACTACTGGACAATCTGGCACAGAAATTTAAATATTTTAACACTTAGTTATCGTGAGTGACATGCTTATGGTGGTATTAACTATGACTAGTTGATCACCAAGGCTAACTAATAAGTATTTCGTTCGTCAAATGTATACACATAAACTCGTCTCTCGCTCCTCGTTCTCCATCAAACAAGCACCTTAAGCCGAGTTAAGTTACGTTGGGCTGAATACCTCCGACCCATTCTGTAACTTCGGTTCTATGCTTTACTCCCAGTTCGGGAGTTAACAAAATCCTTCTGTACTTGTAATTGACTTTATACGTTTCGTGGACCGATAGAATTAACCCCACGCCTATTATAGATTGATACTAGCATCTACTTCTCTCCTAATAGGGAGATTGGCTATTGTAGAATGAAATTTACTATAATTTAGGGTTCCGTAGGGTAAAAACGGAACCCTATTACTAAGACTTCGCCGTCTGTCCATCTGTCACAGGGCTCTATCTCTGACACTTACAACTGATAGACGTTTGAAATTTCGAAATAGGATGTATGACGGTGGCCGCTATAAAAACAAATAAAAAATAAATTGATAATAAATGGGGGTCGCCATACAAGAAACCGCTAATTCTCGACGATTTTCGCTTTATCTATTTAACCGTAATAGGTAGACAGTTCAAATTTTCACAATGTATTTATTTCAGTGGCTGCTATAATAACGAATACTAAAAATAAAAATAAAAACATGAAAATGTTAGTACGGAGCCCTCCGAGTTCGACTTGCACTTGGCCAATTATTATGAACAATTTTCTTTGGATTCCAAGCGAATAATGGGGCTACTGCTAAATAATTTTAACGTGAACCGTTTGTCATATCACCACATCCTGTTCTATAGCCAAGCACTGTCTTCTCTTAGATTCTAAATGTAAAAAAATATTATTTTTAATTTAAACTGTTAAGTTGTAGTCCACGAAGCTATGCTAGTTATCATAGCTATTAGATTTTAAGTGCATAAAGAACTACCAGGAATGCAGATAAACCCAAAGATTTGCAGATAAACCCAATTGTTTCCTTCGCCATAAAATTGGCAATTAAAACAATACATTTTCATTTCTAAAAAGATTTACTAAAATTGAAAATGAAATTCATTATTGTATGTTCATAAATCACCTTTGTTTACTTAATGGATGAAATCTTAATATACTCGTATAAAATTAATTGTTGTATTTTATTAAGTTTGTCTACACTAATATTATAAAGAGGAAAACTTTGTTTATTTGTTTGGTTGTAATGAATAGGCTCAAAAACTACTGGACCGATTTTAAAAATTCTTTCACCATTTGAAAGCTACATTATCTACGAGTAACATAGGCTATTTTTTTTATGAAATATATTTGATAAATAGATTTTGAGGCGGTACAAAGTTTGCCGGATCAGCTAGTTTTAGATAAAAATAATAATAATAATAATAATATGCTTTATTGTACCCATAAAAGAAATATACACAAGGAAAAATTATAATTTTAAAAATACAATAGGCGACCTTATCGCTAAACAGCGATCTCTTCCAGGCAACCTACAGGGTGCGGAGTTAAAGTAACAAGAAATAGAATAAGAGGTAGGGTGCAAATAACAGTTGTAAGGAATAAAATACAAATTTCGGAACAAATAAATGAAAGACATACGTATTTAAAAGAAAGGAGCTAGATTTAACAGAGTTGTGACAGATAAAACAAACAAAGAAATAAAATTACACATAGCAAGAGCATATGGGAGAGAAACGAAACAGAGATAGAGTTAGAGCTGACGATAGTGACATTTTACTAGATTTTTGAAGGAGCATAGGGATTGAGCATTGCGAATAGATACAGGAAGAGAGTTCCATAGACGGATAGCTGAAACTGTGAAGGATTTCTTGTAGTAGGATGTTGAGTGGAATGGAGTAAGGAGAGCATGGTTTTCGGTGGAGCGAAGGGATCGGTCATGGGACAGATGGAGAAACTGAAATTGCTGCTTGAGGTATGGAGGAGAATTCGGATTAAATAGTACACAATATAGAAGAGATAAAATGTGAGCATTACGGCGAAGGCGAATTGGGAGCCACTTGAGCTTAGCACGATATTCTGAAACATGATCATATTTACGTAACCCAAATATGAACCGTATACATAAATTTTGAAGACGCTCAAGCTTATTTAGTTGCTCCTCAGTAATGTCAGGATAGCACACATCGGCATAGTCAAGTATAGGTAAAAGTAGTGACTGCGCAAGCGTAATTTTAGTGGGAATAGGTAACACATTTTTCAATCTACGAAGAGAGCCCACTGCAGCAAAGAGCTTCTTGCTGACTTCAGTGATCTGTGGTGTCCACGAAAGATGCTGGTCTATGACGATACCTAAATTTCTAACCACGTTACTGTAAGGGATGACGTTGTTATCCAGTGTTATTGGAGGTACCTGGTGCCAGTCGATTCTTGAAACCAAACGCGGACTCCCTATGATAATGGCCTGAGATTTAGCAGCATTTAATTTCAATCCATAGGTTTTACTCCAAATTGAAATACAAGTCAGGTCGGAGTTGGTGTTCTTAATGGCATTCTGCAAGTTACTTAGGCTAGCATGGTTGTAAATCTGCAAATCGTCTGCATATAGATGGTAGAGAGAAGTTAGGTGAAGACTAATAGAATTAATGAAAATAGTAAAAAGGAGGGGTGACAACACGCCACCTTGAGGTACTCCGGCAGTTGTACTCGACCAATTGGAAAAATTGTCATCAATTTGAATACGCTGCCGGCGCCCAAATAAGTAACTACGAAACCAATCAATTGCCGTCGGAGATATGTAGAGAGAACGCAAAACCCCCAAGAGGACGTCAAAATCAACAGTGTTAAAGGCATTGCTAAAATCCAGCAGCGTTAGTACTGTCAACTGTTGATTATCCATCCCCATGCGTATGTCGTCGGTTATTTTTAGCAATGCAGTAGCCGTACTATGTCCTTGACGGAAACCGGATTGCAAAGGATTTAAAAGAGCATGAGTGGCAAGGAAGGAGCTAAGCTGTTGATGGATGAGGCGCTCTAGGACTTTAGACAGGAAAGGAAGTATGGATATGGGTCTGAAATCGGTAAAGTCGGATGGGTTGGATTTTTTGGGTAAAGGAATAACATTGGCGTCTTTCCAAGAAGAAGGGAATGTGTTATTATGGATGGAACTATTTACCATGAATGTAATAGTAGGAAGGAGGATATCGAGGAGTGGGATGATCATTTTACGGCTAATGCAATCGCTACCGACCGCATTTGAGGAAATAGAGAGTATCGCCCTCTCCACATCACGATCCGAAAATTGACTAAAAGAAAATAAAGGAGAATTTGGATTGGGAAAGTGTGATAAGTGATTTAGAGTATGATCTTTTGTTTTGCTATCGATGCAAGAAGTGGCAGAAAAATGACGATTTAAATCGTTTAAGTCTAAATTATTTGGATGATAATTTTTAGGTTTTTTCCCAATTCCTAATGTTTTGAGAAATTTCCAGACCCTACTAGGGTCTTCATTTTGTACGGATTTGTGAATATGGCGTCGTTGTAAATCTCTGCACATCATATTGCAGCGATTTCTTGCGGATTTGTACCGATCAAGATTACCATCACTAGCATCTAACTTGTATTTCGATTTGGCAGTATTTTTTTTATTTATTAATGTCTTCACCTCGTCAGTAAGCCATGGAGCAGGTAGATGCCGAATACGAACTGGACGAACAGGGGCGTGCAAGTCATACAGTTGTACAAGCAAAGAATTAAAGAGTGCCACCTGCTCGTCCACAGTACTTAAACGTTCTATCACACCCCAATCAGTATTTGCAGCGTCATGTCGGAGTTTAACTAGATCCATTGCACTAAAATTACGCTGAAGGAGGATCCTTGACTTAGCCTTGGGAGGTCGGATTTTGTATGACAAATAGAGGAGGTCATGGTATGAAAAACCCTCAGCCGCACACTGACCATACTTTGCAACATGATCCAATGATGAAATGATCATTAAATCAAGGAGAGATGGTTCGCAGTTAGGGAAGAAGTGTGTTGCACTGAGAGGAAGTATATGTAGATTGGCAGCATTGACTAGGGACAGTAGTTTGTGAGATCTGACATCCTGCTTGAGTAAACAAGTATTAAAATCACCCATAATAATAGTGTGGTCGAAAAGTGGACATAAATCTTCAAGCAGTTTGTCTAGGCAGGAGAAATAGTCAACGCTAAGTGAGGGGCTATAAAAAGCACCGAGAAGTACCTTGACATTGGAAAGATGGACTTCTAAAAATAGATGTTCAGATTCGTTCCCAGAAGTGTCCTGCTGTGACTTACTTATGACTGAAAAAGGGATATGGGAACGAAGGTATATTGCAACTCCCCCACCGCCCCGAGCAGTGCGATCGTTGCGGATAAGATGAAATCCGGGGATAGAGTAAGCTGTTGATGGAAGACAAGGCTTAAGCCATGACTCTGAAACCAGAATAGCATGAATATGTGTGCTATCAAACGTTGACAACAAGTCGGGGTAATGTGCTGGAATGCTCTGTGCATTTATATGGACAACATTAAAATTTTTCAGTACATCTGAGAAATAAGAATCTAGGGTTATATTTAAGGGAGGGATACTTTCAAAACTATCGTTACTACTTAATCCGTCAGAGGCAGAAGAAAAGGAAAGTGGACACTCATTGCTATCATCAAATAACATCAAACTCAAGAAAACTAATAATTGAAAGCTATATTTAACAATAAATTAAATATATACAAATCAGTTAAATAAATAAGGGTCAAATAGATATATATATTTATTTGAATAAATAAATAAAAAAACTTTCTTTAACTCCTACCCACCAGCACACCATAAAAGCAATACAAAATCAATGATTACTAATTATTAACATAAATTTTAAAATAAGACAGCCAGACAACATAAAACTACATTAAAATTAAACAGTTACTATAACAAAACACAAAATAAAATCAAATAAAACAAAAATTAAAAATTAAAATCACGATAGTTTGATATATAACACAAAGAAACTTCAGTTATCGTACAAATTTTGTGCTAGGCAACACCGATCCAAATATGGGGCTAAAATACTGTCATCCAAACCAATAGTTTGACAGTTGTCAGTTTGACCGCTGTCATTATTCGTTTATAAATGAAGTAATATTGTTATTATTGTAAATACAGTGTTGACATGACATGAATTAAGAGGTATACTGTTAGTGATCAGGAAATGTTAAATATCATACTACCGCGCTCAAAGTAGTAAGTAAACAATGCAACTAAAGATCTACCAACATTACAAGAATACAAGAAAGTAAAAGGAGAAATAAAAGCACGAAGAAACAGAACAATGACAGAAGTTACGTAGTTATGTGAAAAAAACAAAGAAAAATTAGCCAAAAGAATTGAGCCGAAAGAATTGAAGTAATGAATATAAGTCAGAACAAACTTACATCCTAGCCCGGCTTACTTATTTCTATGAAGACGTCTAGTGCGAGTACCTTCTCTGTTGTCTTCGGGCCTTGTCGTACTTGGAACAGTCTGCACAGAAGAGGATTGGGCCGGCACATTAGGAATAGCATCAAGTTCCGCCAGGCATTCCACCTGGTGGTGTGAGCCATCTGGAGCCAGCACATTGATGACACCATCACGGGTCCAGCAGTTGGTGACGCCGAATAATTGCCTAGCCCGCATGAAAATATTGTGACGGCTCTTCGTCAGGAATTCAGACTGTGTGACGCCGGTGCCTTTTAGTTTGGTCTTAGCGAACCAAACTTTATCCCTCACTGAGACCTCTCTGAACTTCACTAATAAGGGTCTGGGTTTATTCTCCCTGGGACGTCCCAGTCGGTGACACCGGTTAATGCTGTTCGAAGAAAAATCAGCGACCTTCAGCTTACTTGCTATAAGAGTGGTGATGGTGACACTTGTAGTTTCATTTTTCTCTTCCGGTACACCGTGGAAAAGCAACATCTTGCGCCTACTCCTCATGTCCAGGCGCTCCATTTGGCGTGCCACAAATTCAATCTGCTTTTGCACGGTGTTCAAAGCAGATAAAACAAAGTGCCGGAATGCAGCAAAATCTGTTGCAAGTGCAGATGCAGTTGGTGTTGTAGAGCTCTGCTGCAGCTGCTTCTGGAATTCCTCCATCTTACTGGTGAAGAGTTAATTATTAACCCATAAGTTTTTAAGTTATTTTCCTTTTTTATTTTTACTTTTATTTTAGGTTCTCTTACACTTAAAAAATCCCTTCCGGTACCAAACTCAATGAAACTCTCTCACTTATTAAGTCAAAATCTTCGCAACCTTCACGTTCACCCCGTTCGTTACAAAGTCAATGGGAAAAACTTTGCTACTCATTATTCAGTACGCGTTAGATGCAGTGAAGTGGATCTTTTGGGAAAATTTAGGCTTATCAAGAGCTAATTTAAACGGTTTATTCTACTAGTACTATTTTCTTGTATTACTAGACGTTTACTTAAAATAAAGGTTAGCTGGCCAAATCTAGACATTTAGAGTTCACGCGCACATTTGTGAGAACTTTCAGAAGATTTCCGCAATATTTATTTCACTAATTGTTTTAGCATTTGATATATACAATATACATTTATATTGAAGCACTTATATTGAAGCTGGTAGAATCTTTTATGGTTCGACTCCGGCGGCACCACCGCCACACCTATTTCTGCCTAATAACAGCAGTGTTAGGCGCTGCTGTTTTCCGTTTTGAAGGATGTGGTAAGGGAGACAGACTTTTCCGAGGCGTTCCAGCTTAGTCCTCAGGGGTAGCGGCGCATTTGTGGCCGATCTCAGGTGGGAATACCTAATCCTATCTGGGGCTTATTACAGATGTCCATGTGCGGCAGTAGCCATCTACCATCAGGTGGCATGCTCGTCTGCTACTCCTATATTATAAAAAAAATATAGTACTGGAAAAAATTAAGGGATCAAAAAAAATTCCAAATTTTTCGGTAGTTTTCAACAGGCCGTAACTTTGAGAGAAATGGTCGTACAGGAAATAAAAAAAAAGGAAATTGTAGCTCCAAGTGTCTAGTTTTTGGATTAGAACTTCAAAATTATGTAGCCTCCGCGGTTTCTGAGTAATCGTAGAAAAACCAGCAACAAAAAAAATTTCAAAATTTTTTTAGTTGTTTTTTTGGTCTACGGGCATGGAAAAATTTTTTTTAGCTTAACCACCATAAGGATCGGATACTTTGTTCATTTAGCTTTAATTTCTTTTTTTAAACACCCTGATACGTCCACTCCTCGCTGAGATATCGGTCTTCAAATGGAAAAGGATCTTTTTGTCTTTGATTATCGATATCTCAGCAACCAATGATCGTACACAAAGTTAAAGATGGCTTTAAAGAACTTGAATAAATTCCCCTTAACGACTGTCCATTGTTTTTTCGAAAAAAAAATTTTTCTTTCTGTCACATGAATTTGAAAATGCAACAAAAAAGGGCTTTTGGTGGTTTTTTGGAAAATCAAGCGCTGGATCGTAAATATTGAGGAAACCACTAATGTTAAGTGTGCCTTTTACAGTTCAATATGTCCACAAAAACCCTACAAAGAATCAAATTAATCCAGCCAGCCGTTTTTTTGTTTCACTTGATCGAATTTTTGAAAAAATTAAAGGATCATGTTTTTTGCTCTGAAAAGCTCATAATTTTTAAAAATGAGAAAAAAAATTGTTTTTCCGAGCTTGTTCCACATTTTTGTTCCAGAAAGTGCTTAAATTTTCAAAAAGAAAAGAAAAAAAAACTCCGAAAAAACAATGGACAGTCGTTAAGGGGAATTTATTCAAGTTCTTTAAAGCTATCTTTAACTTTGTGTACGATCATTGGTTGCTGAGATATCGATAATCAAAGACAAAAAGATCCTTTTCCATTTGAAGACCGATATCTCAGCGAGGAGTGGACGTATCAGGGTGTTTAAAAAAAGAAATTAAAGCTAAATGAACAAAGTATCCGATCCTTATGGTGGTTAAGCTAAAAAAATTTTTTCCATGCCCGTAGACCAAAAAAACAACTAAAAAAAATTTTGAAATTTTTTTTTGTTGCTGGTTTTTCTACGATTACTCAGAAACCGCGGAGGCTACATAATTTTGAAGTTCTAATCCAAAAACTAGACACTTGGAGCTACAATTTCCTTTTTTTTTATTTCCTGTACGACCATTTCTCTCAAAGTTACGGCCTGTTGAAAACTACCGAAAAATTTGGAAATTTTTTTTGATCCCTTAATTTTTTCCAGTAGTGTAGTAAAATTTCTTAAAACCCGGAATATGTTAAGCGTCGTACAGCGCATAATATTCTCGATGGTAGAGCAAAATAACTTTGCCAAGAGTGCATTATACCGTGCACTTGCATCCGAACGCACTCGCTACTGTATAAAGAATATGAAATAAGCCGGGCCTTTTATGAAAATTTCAAAGAAACTCGAAATTTTATTTAGAGAACGCTATGGCGGTCGGTTTTGCGGGTCAATTGCACTTGTGTTAAGAGTTTGGTACTTTATTTTTGTTCTAGAAAAAGATATAGTTATTACTTTTTACTTTGCATTATGCCGGAAAGAATGTATTTTCGTTTCGGATATTAAACTTTAATACTTTTTTAAGGTGGGTGAAAATTTGCTAGCTTGTGGCACCACGATTACATCCATATTTGCTTTATAAAAATTTAGTGTTCCTATGTACTAGATTTAAGGGTGTGGTAAGGCCAATTGACTTTTGCGGAGAATTATATCTTGGTTACCGATGTCTATGGGCAACCGTAAATGACAATAGATAGCTAATATTATATTCTGTTTTATATTAAAAAAACTCTATGTAAGATTAATAGAGACCAAGGTCATAAATACCCCGAAGACGAAATAAACGAACTAGGCTATGTTTGCTTTTGTTAAATTTGGTACATTCCTCGAATCCTCAATGATATACACGTCTTACAATTCTCCTTTCAAACTTCGAAAACAAACATGAGAAATAATTCAAGCCATTAAAATGTTACTATTAACACTAGAAAATTAATAACAACAACTTGTACAAACTTTGTCTTCTTTGAAAACGCCTACTCTTGTAATTATAACAGTAGAACACAGTAAAATCCACATTAATCATAAACTTATTCAGAAGAAGGAAAAAGTTAAGAGGCTTATTCACGTTCCATTCTGTATTTAACATTCATTTATATCTACAAATATTGATCATGCTAGAGACAAGCATAGAAAAAAGATTTTCCTAAACAAATTTATTCTCCATTCTTTTATTCTTCATAATTTTTATAGAATAAAACAAATGATTAGTATTCACGTCTCTATGCGCACGAAAATAATTTTCGAATAATTTTAATCTTAATATAATATTTAACGCTCCTACGAAGGAACTACCTACTTCGAAACGACTGGGAAGAGATATCCCAGACGTTTCGACGCAGGCGCACATAGACGCCGTATGGCGCCTTTCGACGAAAGCCACTCTTTGGCCGCCCATGTGCCCACGGAGGCGGATTCGAGGGAATCCAATTCCAGTTCATACAGCTCGAGATATTATGTTCTGCACCTTTTCTCATAAGGGACACCATTGATAGGGGCCCGTCCCTCTCGAGACGTGGCGTTAACACGACCAGAAGGGAATCCATGAGGATTTCCCGGTTACAAAAAGAAAAATGAAGGATAATTAAAATAATCATTACAAGAATAACCAGTGCGTAAAGCCCTAACAATGTACAAGGGCCGTCATTCAAATTTGATTAATTAAATTTATTATTGTTTTATCAAAACTTAATTAGCGCTGGTTCCCGCCTACAGTTTAACTTCTTGACGGATCGCTTACAAGAAACCGTTCGCTAGAACAAGTTAAGATATGTTCGCCTACGTAGAAATTTTACGGGAAATTACCCAAAAACTCCTTGTATTTGATTAAAAAGTTCCGTAGAAATGAGGAAGTTAAGCGTGGAGAATAATGTGTAATTACTCGTATACGAGTTTATTATTATTATCGTAAGATCAATAATTATGTTGTTACATCGTCTTAGATAGAATAGAGCTTTAGAGATTGAAAGTAAATAATATACTCGTACATATGAGCTTCTTGCTAAATAGTAATTGTAACAATTGAAAGTTGAAATAAATTCCAAATAGTTTTATCTGAATTCGGCGAAAAGATAACCAACCTTATTACACTACAAATTAGATCACTTGAATACTATATCTAGCGTATTAATGCTTAATATTTCTGTAACAAGGCGGAAACATGACTTAACGAAAAATAAAAACGAAATTTTCCGCCAATATAATTCTTAAAAGTAAAGTTATGAATTCTCTAAATTCATCATTACCTACAGTAGTGAGATATTAAAATATATTAGTAAATCTTTAAACATAATTAATTAGATTTCAGAACAGAAATTTATTTTATGTATCGCCGTAATATAAAAATAAACGTTTGTGTTTGCAATTGCAATAATGTTAAGTTTAATAATTGCAATATTTGACTAAATGAAGCTAAGAGGTCTTATAGTGAAATAGTTCAAGTGAGCTCTTTTAGTTTTCTGCAGCCTTGGTACCGCTTAAGTTTTCCGGAATTTGCATAATCCGAACTAGATGAGCTCATGGCTACGAGAAATCTCTGACCACCGAGATTGTTATTTCTTGAAAGTTTATTAAAATAAAATGGATGGAAATTATTTTTCTTTTTTTTTAGTTTTGCTTAAAACTGAATTGGTATGTCTTAGGTTTAAAACGTGAGTAGGTGTGAATATAATAGACTAGATTAGCACGAGTACGTAGACGACTAAGCCGAGACATTATGCATAATGATTACGCTGATAGAATAGGGTAGATAGGATGAATACTAAGATTTTGTACCCGTGCTTTATGTAGGCCTTTTGTTCTATTTGATTTAACTTGTATAATACACATCATAATAGTTGTTGATATAGAATTTGACGACCCACGTGGCGGAGCGGTAACCATACCGGTCTGGCGCAAAGGGTTCCGGGTTCGATCCCCGGCCAGACAGATATCTGAATGATGAATTTAGATATCTGTCTGGGTCTGGGTGTTTGTATCTTCGTCTTTGTGTGTGTCCATGGCTCCCACGATACAGGGAATCCTAGTGTGGGGCTGTGAGTGTAGAAAGCGTTATTAAAAAAAAACCTATGTACCTGATATTATACGTTGTCACTTCAGAGAACTAAGACGGTTATGTCATGCGTAAGTAAGCATATGCACAGGATATGTAATTATGTCAAGTACATATGCTCCGTGTATGCTAATAGAGAAACTAAAATTCGTTATGTTATATTGTACTCTTCGACTAATATTTCATGATTTTAACATACTTTCAGTTTTCAAATTATGTTTCAACCTTATCATAACAACCGCCGCTCGGTACGACAAATAAGAAATTCAAATAATTTATCATACTCTACGTAAGTTGTTAAAGTTGATAGGTCCTCACCAAATTCTTAATACCTTCTTATTAAAAGCGAGGCCAAGTTGCAAGAGGCGACGAGGACTCTTAAAAACTTTGGAAGCCCTCACAATACAGCCCCGTATAATGACTGTTTCGTACTACTTCGGTGTATTTCGTTGATCACGATCTTCAATTTTGCTGTTTTTTACGGTTTCATTAATTTTGTAGGTTGTACAAGTAAATTTACTGAACAAGAATTGAAAATTTTATACGATTTCTTCGTATTCTTTAAGTTTATCAGAAATCGTTCTGTACAGTGCTATATTAAGCATTGAAGTTCTTCATAAGGATCTCCTCTACAATGACATACCCGCGTGCAGTTTATATGAGCAAATAAAGTACTTAGATCTAAAAAATGACGTGATTTCTTCTTATTCCACTTCACTCAACGCAATATTAGGCGTCCAAGTTCTTTGTAAAAATCTCCTGTCATCTATAAGAAGCGTTCCATTTTATTCCTCCAAAATTCCATGAAAAGCTTACCTTCGCAATTCAGACACTCTATCGACGCATATCGCATAGTCCAACCTTTCACAGAAACTCTTACGAGTGACACATAAAAATGTACACAGAACACATCACAAATAAGAAATATTAGCTTTTAAACAGATTAACCAACACTTAAAGGAGTATATTCGAATTTTATGTCCAATTCATTCAAATGACCTCTTCAAGACTTTATTGCGTTGGACGATGTTTTACTACGATTACTTTAAGTCTGTTATTACCGTGAAATAGCTGACTTAGTTATATTCGTGAAGGAGCTTTGGTTCATTTAAATTTATAGACATATTGCGTGTCACATGCGTGCCGTATTAGTTAAAAAAAAATTGAGAAGGTGGTAGAGCGCTCTATGTTACGACTCCGGCGGCATCACCGCCGTACCTATTTCTGCCGCATAACAGTAGTAAGTGCTGCTGTGTTCTAGTTTGAAAGGTGTGGTAAGGGCTCTCCCTTATAATATCTCTATATTTTCCGTATTTTTATCGGATTGAAATATTTATTTTAACAATAACACTGTTTAGATAAGTATTAATTTCTAGTACATAGTCACTACATACTTCTACAATTTCTACGACATTTTCCCACTTATTCAAAATCATTAGTTTTACAATATTCATTAATTCATTTGCCATTCATGAATTTATCGGATCATTATAAACAAATCCTGTACAAAGACAAATCTATTATTATTTATAGTATTTTAAGCATTATTTCAAGCATATATAACGAAGTCTGGCGAAAATGCGAGAAGATGTGCGACAAGTAGCGATAGGACTGCAAGTTACTATCAAAGTAAACAGAAATGCTACAACCGTCATATACATAGGTCCTACTTATAAGTTTGTCTTCGCAATCATTAAAACTTTCCGAATATTATGTGATACTATTCAATCAGTCGGAAAGTTTCAGTCAGTACGTCGTCAATGATTACCACATTTACTAGTTCAAACCACGTTTTATATAGTGCCACGTCCGCACTGGCGCACAATATGACCAGATTTCTGATTTAAGAAAAAAACTGAATCGTTTTAAACATTCTTTAAAGTAACTTGTTGATTACTATGTAATTTCAGTAAATGTTAAGAGTGAGAGTGAGAAGAGTGTAAGGTAACGAATCTGTTAAGCTCGTTTTTAATAACTAATCATAGTTTGTTTTCTAATTTTCTACGTTTAATATAGGTACAGTAATAAGGCACAGGAGCGGTCTCAGCTGTCAAAATAGGCTTTTTACACTCACTTAGATATACTTAGGCTTCTTTACCACGCGCTTATAGACGTTTGTTAACAGCAAATCGGATGCGTTAGAGCGGACGTGTCTTAGTGCACAACAGCAATGCATAAGAAGTGTGGTATCAGTCAAAATAGGATACATTAGACCACAATAGGGCGGACATATCTCAACAACGAATAGGATACATACATAAGACCACTTTAATCTGAATGTGTCAATATATACAGCAGCAAAACACAAGCATGGTCGCAGCAGTAGCAGTTAGTGCGGACTTGTCCTAAGGACTTGTCCTACAGCAAGCCACAAGATGCGTTGCGGAGGTCAAAATAGGATACATTAGACCACGTTAGTCCAAACATGTCTTACACACAGCAGCAAGGCAAGAAGTATCGCAGCAGTCAAAATAGGATACATTAGACCGTGTTAGTGCGGACGTGTCTTAACAGCGAACGTGCCGCGACCGAGGTTTCGTAGTGACGAAGTTTACTGCTTGTTTGTTAGTCGGGAGTTAAAAGCTGACTTAGTGGGGCTGTACCGACGTTGCACTTTGCGTTACGGTTTTAGTGGTTTGAAACCCTGCGTTTTATCTTCAAGAGGTCGCACGTTTCCGTTACAAACAGAAGTGGGAAGAGATGGTATGTGTTAGAAGTTTCTTTATTAATTCTATTAATTTACAATTTTTAAAGTAAATGTATATCAATGTATACAAGTTATACCCTCATACTTTAAAAGTGGAAGAAACAAAAATTGTTCAATTAGAAATATTTATTTAACAACAAAAGATAAATAACCTGTTAGGAGCACACCTAGAGGGTTCCGTACCATAAGAATATTTCATAAGATGCGAGAGAAAAAATAATGGATTTTATTATTTGTTAGGATATCCTTCATTATAACATAATTATATTCAGATAATTATTCAACCAATTAGCTTTTATGGCTTAAAAACACAGCCCAAGATATCAAAAAGAGACACCGTAGACTTAAAAGGCCGAGGGGCTACGGAACTCTAAAAAGACCTTTTCTGGAAGGGCCATTGAAACAAGGCTTTCATAAAGTTTTAAAAGTCCTTGTGAACTTAACTTTCAAAGGCATATCCCACTATATGTTTTAAAGCGACATGTAATTTATAGTTTTGATGTTTTTATGATAATAACAAATTATTTCACTAAATGTATAAATGTTTAAATGTTTCGACTAAAACTCAACTATGATAATTTATGATAGAACAATCACAGTATTAGTCTTATATGCAAAGGGTTCCAAGTTCGATAACTGGCCAGGCAGAAATGTTTTTGTTTTGAGCCTGGGTGAACGTGTCGACATAAAGGGTTCTACGATTATATCCAAGTGAGTGTAAAAAGCGTTATTTATCTTTTTCAGAGACTTAATATTTGTGTATGTCATTAGAACCCACAATTATGGATCGTTTCTTACAATTTCTTCGCTTGTAGTCTATAATAGAACAAGTGCTTAAACTGGTAAATTGAAAACCGGTCGAACGAATAACCAATGAAGTTGAAACTCAGCTTACATTTTTAGGATTTTTCAAAAGCAAGAAAAAATAAGATAAAAAACAATTGTTCGACATCACTTCTTATACATCACTTCTTTTCGTTAAACTTATTCGTTGGGAAAAAGAAAAAAATTAAGGTCTCTTGTATTCTTTCAAAAGTATTAAAGTTGTTACCCAAATGTTCCGTCTTGTTAACTGACATTTTACAAATGATGTGTACATCATACTGCTATGGTGCGGATACATATTATGCCGTGCCGATACCGGTACTAACCTGCGTTAGTGCCGTGTCAGTACCGCACCAATACCGGTGTCGCGCCGCTTGAACGCCGATATCATGCCATCAGCATCAGCAAAGACATGCCGTTTCGTGCTGGGCCGGAAAGACAACGTGGAGCACAATTTTATATAATTATGCGCTTTTTGTTGTTGTTACCGCTACCGTGTTGTATCGTTGTCGTCCCAATGCAGAAGTGCTCAATACCGTGTCAGTGCAGCGTCAGAGTCGCACAAGTCTTATTTTAAGCTAATAATTCGTTTTGTAAGCAAGCTATCAATATATCTGACAGATGAAACCTTTTATATTCAAGATAATATTTTAGATCGTACAAAAGCTAATTAAATATTTGCTTCAAGCAAAAAATAAAATCAAATTACAATCGCAATACAATTTTTCTCTTCACATGTTTCTCATTACCATTTTTTGTATTAGTGTGTAATAGTAATAAACTTCGAAGAATCTATCATATTAAATTATTTATCTAATCGTCTAATTTAAGTTACGATGGTTACTCATTACAAGTATTATAGACATAAATCAGCAAATGAATCTGAAACCCCTCAAGACCTATTTCAATGCGAGGCGTGACTAATTTGAAACATGTTATAATTGACTTTAATTTGCAAAGTCAAACGTAATATAACTTTACACTCCCAGAATACGAAGTTAGGAGACTCGTCTAAGTTTCATACTTATTAGTATTCTATACGAGATCAATTTTCATGACATTTGGGAGCAATTAGTAAATTACTAATACGTGAAATATACTCAACGTTAAATTAATGCGTTGTTATAATTTTATGAAATGAAAATCTGAGAATGCGGGGCCCAGGAGTGGGAAAGTACCTTACTGATAATGATGATGATAACTTTTTTTACTTTTTGTCTATGGTAGATCCACCCATATTTGACGATAAACTTCAAAATGTTTACTTATAAATCGTTTTGGTAGGCAGTAATGACGTAGATGGCGTCACATTAGTAACTGCGGATATGTACATAATTATAGTCACCTACCCTTTTTTATATAGCTGTGATAGCGTAGTGACTTTAACTCGGCCTCTCAGTCGGTGCGTTCGAGGTTCGAATCCCAGGTCTCTGCTTTTCAAAGTTATGTAAGTATTAGAAATTAATTTTCATTTGGTATAACAACAAAGGAAACAATCGTCATGAAACCTACATGCCTGACACTTCTTAATGAAAACTTCTGAAAGGTGTGTGAAGTCTACCAACTCGTGGTTGACCAACCCGGTGGACTGTGGCTTATCCACTTTCATTTTGAGGAAAGATTGTGCCAAGCAATGGAACATTAATTACTATACTATAATACATTACTATATTTCATCTATAATATTATTGAACTCTACTGTGTACATGAAAACCCTTTAGAAATATACAATATTTTATTCGACATAAATTATCCTCAATTTACCAAAGACGTTTAAATCTGTAATTATTCTCGTACATTAATTACCAACACCATTACAGATATTACCAGCAACATGATATTCAGATACTTGATACGCCGTGTTCACTGAAACAATATCAGAATTAAAATGTACGGCTTCTTGAACATAATTCGCGACGGAATCACTATTGTTACGTCTTAGATTTTCTGTACGATTCCAAGAATTTTTGATATTATTGCGAACAGAATGATGTATACAAATAAATAAAATTTGAGTTGGTGTTGGGCGAAGGGCTCTTTTTGCAACTGCCTAATAATAACAGTAAGGGAGTAAGGGACATAATTATAACGCATCTGTATCCTACCTTGTGTAAGACACCTCTTCCCTCCCGGTGGCCGTCCTCGGCGTTTGATGGAGAATTCCGGAATCTCCAACGGAACACAACCGGAGTCCTCCTAACGCGTAACTGGTAATTACAGCGATATGCGACCATACAAACCGCTGTCCTCCCCGGGGTCGCTTACTGGATCCCCTTTTAGTCGCCTCTTACGACAGGCAGAGGATACCGTAGCCCCATTCTGATCCCGGAACTACAGGGACAAATGACACTACTACTACTACCTGAGATTTTCGCAGATGTTGATCGGCATTGGCAGTGGCCACTTACTATTACCTGAATCGCATGCTTGATTCGTCGTTCCTTCTTTAAGCCATTATCGTCCCACTGCTGCGCATGACTCTCGTCTCAGAGTGAGAGCGGTTAGGCCATAGTTTACCGCCCGGGCGGTATCCATTGTATCGGAACTTGGGTTTTGTTCTAAGGCAATCGCGAGGTTTTAACAATATTACCGCAGTTAAGGTTCTATATGATGCACTGGTGAGGAGTAACCTGGAACACAGTGCTGTCATATGGTCCCCATATGAAGAAAAGTATGCGGTAATGTTGGAGCGTGTACAGAATAAATTTACAAGGCACCTGTACATGAAATTATATGGCGTATATCCGTTTTATCCTTTGATGTATCCCACGCTATTCGTGTTAGGTATGGTGGGATACAACGAACTGAGGGTGCGTCGTGAATTTACGTTGGTGGCGTATATAGCAAAATTACTTCGAGGGGCGACTTACAACCCGTTAGTGTTGCAGTCTTTAAATATTTGCGTGCCAAATCGGTATGTGTGGCGACGGCATCGCCCGCCGCTGTTGGCGCCTCCGGCAGCTAGGACCAAGCTACTGGCCAAGGCTCCCCTCACCAGAGCTGTTCGGATTCTTAATGAGGTCCACAATAGAAGTGACGTCTTTTGTTGTCACTGGAGTGAATTCGCAAAAGTGTCAGTATATTTAATATCTTATATATAATGCTATAATTGGGCTACTCTATCGCTTTAGGTTAAGAATACCTGTAATGATAGATGTAACGATAAATAAATAAATAAATAAAATAAATAAAAATTGTAGGCCTACCCATTGTAGACATCACACACGTTAAACAACTTTTGTTAAAGCGTTGTTAGAGGAGTAAGTTTCCTCACAATGTTTTTCTTTACCGTTACGACAGTGACAATAAATTTCTAATACACGCATAACTTTCAAAAATCATAGATGTTATTACTGTTGTGGTTTATCAAGCGATATTACATGACTTGTATTAGATACCGTAGCCTTTGTAATTAACAAATTATATTCGTTCGATCGGTCCGTTCATTATTTATCAGGTGAGCCAGGTCGGTGGGTCAGAGATACCCTCGTTATAAATAGTTTAGGAGATAATATCACATGACGGACGGGGACAAAGCCTGATTAATAGCGGCTCTTCGAGGAGTATCGAGATAAATGCCTCACGTTCTCAAGTTATAAGCACCATGGCTTAGTTAGTAACTGTACGATGTGGTTGTAACGTTTTAGGGTTCTGTACCCAGAGGGTAAGAACGGAACCCTATTACTGAGCCGCGGTGCCTATCTGCCTGTCCGTTTGCTGATCTGACACAGGTCTCTCACGCTTGAACCGTAATAAAAATACATTTTCACATTGTGTGTATTGTTAGGCCGCTATCACAACCAGAATAAAACATAAATTCCTAATATTATTTTTTTCCAAATCGGGGAAAGAACCCTGAATCCAGTATCGTCCGTATCGAGCCTAGTATAGTACAGCTTCATTTAACAAAAATTAATCGATATTGCACGCCTCATAAGCGAAGCGTTGAGGTTGTGCTCTACTCTCGACATTTCAAAAAAAGCAGTTTTCTCGAAACTGAAATTGATTTTTTGTTATTTATATTGCACTTATAGGTTAATTTGAGTGCACTAATATCAAGTCAAATAATTTATCAGGCACATAAAATATATTTTAATAACATTTTTTTTGTTTAACATAGTAAATAATAAGGGTTTATGTGGCATCAAAATTGGTCGAAAAAATGATCGTATCGGAATATTTTTTTTTTAATTATCTAAAGTAACACACGAAATAATTTCTTAGTCAATATGAGCGTTTAATTCACTGTCATTAAATTATTATTTATAAAAAACTAATACAACAACAATAAAAAAAAATGCTAAACTTCTTTAATATCATTTTTTTTATTTGTTTATTGGATAGAAATAAATAATAAAAAATTAAAAAAAAAGTCAAATGTAAAATCTTAAGTTGTAACCTCGTGAATATAACTCCATCTGATATCTATAAATGGTACTTTTTTACATGACACTGTAAAGTTACATTGACTATTGAGGTGTTTTTCTATTTCTACATTTTAATATTTTAATAGTACGTTGTGAAGATATTTTTCATTTCATTTATATTGGTTTATGGTTTATTGGTTTATTATATGTTTTTATTTATTTATATAAACATGTTTACAAGGACGAGAGAAAAATAGTGAAAAAGAGTTATTTTTTGTATATTTATATAATATACACTTTTACAAATAATCAATTTCATTGTAAAAAAAAATGAGATTATGAGGCGTGCACTTTTGGATTTTCCAAACCTTTTGCTATTATACCAGTTAAGTATATTACGTACAAAATAAATGATGAAAAATTCACTGTAAACATTAAAAAAATCTTAACCAAACTTTTTATTCGAGATTAACAAAGTATATGATAATAAATCTCAGGATGTAAATGATATTGGGGCTACGGAGGAGGGTCGGGTCTCCATAAACTTGGGGCCATTGAAGGCCTGGTGACACCGACCGCTGTGCTGCGTCATACTGCCGTAAGGAGGGTCATACGGGTGGAAGTCGTGTGGAGCAACACGTACTATAACAAAATAATATACAACTTAAGTGTCTTTATATCCTTTTAAAATTTTTACAAATTTTTAATATTTCAGAAAATTCTTAGGCTGATAATTAAGCAAAATTATAATATCATATTTTAGATCAACTGTGAGAATATTTCATAGGAATCCACTGTAACAAAAAATACTTTATCTTATTAAGATAAATTAATTAGCAGTGCAAGATCTACATTATTTACAATTACGTGTATAAATTTTCACAAATGTTCTATCGGTGAAGCTTATTTTAAAGACAAATCTCGTAAATATTGAAGGAAATAATTTGGACTGGACACACTTCGTGTGTCTAGATGAAACAAAATAAATAATAATATCATTGTATCTATCGAATAAACTATATATTTTGTTTGTTCGACTAAATACGCTCCCGTATGTAACATTCCTAAGTTGCAAAGTCAGTGAATTTCAGTTAGGTAAGTGACTCTATTCTTACCTTCGCAGGTGATAATTCATTTTAAGCAGGAAAAGGATCCAGACGGCAAGTCAGAGTGAGAAATTTTGGAAACTTAGTTTTGTGATATGAAAGTTGGAAATAACGGGGGAAAATAGGCACCTACGTTTAATGTGGGTAGGTAAGGCTTGCCGCCAATTGGGTAGTATCGCTGGAACAACTCGTAGTTATCCTTACTAATATTATAAATCCGAAAGTAACTCTGTCTGTCTGTCTGGTTGTCTCTTCTTCACGCCTAAACCACTGAACCAATTTTAATTAGATGTTGTATAAAGATAGTCTGAGACCCGAGAAGGGACATAAGATAGTTTTTATCCCGGAAATCCCACGGGAACTAGGGATAGCGATCTAAGATCGATTAATGGGAGGATCGATCTTTTGGACCCAAAACATCGATTATTTTAATCGATATTAGTAAGGATTGAGTCGTAAACTATGCATTTGATCAAGTGATGATCTTTAACGAAGTTAAAGGTACGAATTTTCAGTTTTATGTATGTTAGTATGTTATATTATTTTCTTTTAAACGCGGGCGAAGCCGCGGGAAAAAACTAGTTAGTAATAAATCTTTGCCTTACAAAGAACCAGGAACAATTTCCGATAGGAATTATTGGCAAATTTAATCTTCGGTATACAAATATTGAATAAATTGATTTCATTATTAATAAGGCGACTATCAAAAGCAGTTCGGCGACCATTTAGTAGCTTACGCATCTATAAGTACACATAATAGACAATAGACTGTTGGTATTTTTTTTTCGAATAAAATCAAGCATGTGCTGCTTTTTGTTTACAACGAAAAATTGGGTACCCAAGCAGCAGCGGCTCAAGCAATTGCATAATAACTTAAGCGACAAGATGGTAGCTCACGCGATAGTAGTCGATAGGAGAACAGCTTAAGTGTATTGCATTTACTCAGACTGATATGACGCGTGGAGCCTGAAATATTAGAATGTATCGTATACCTACACGAATATTTCAGAAAACTTATTTCGAAAGATGAAAATATAAGCAGCAGCAGATAGTCGAGTGGTTTCAAACTTAGCCTTACGTGATGGACGTGCGTGCATTGTATTCCATGTACAGAATTTCGATTTTTGTAACTTATGTGGTATAGGAAATTAATTATCACCAGCTTTAACGACAAATACTATAATGCTCATAAGAACAGTGTTACTGTTGTTATAAGCAGATGGAGGCTCTTAGGGCCGTAGCATCACGAGGAGGAAGCTTGTAACCAAAAAAGCAATGGTTTTATGTTGATGGACTATCCTACTTCACTGTTGGTAAAAGGTTAGGAAGCCCAGATGAAAAAGGTTGAAAATGGAGCAAACTTGAAATATTCTAAAAACAAAAATAAATGTAAGATGTGGTAAATGGATTACTTAAGAAATGGCCCGTCAAGATTTCGTTTACCTGCCCAAATAATGGCCGAAGGTTGTTTTATGAAAGCTTTCAGGTCTAATGTTATTAAAGACAAAATATTAGCTGTCGTTGCTTTTAGAGATGTAATCTGTAACAAAGTAACCTTTAGGATCTTTGAGATTTTTAATGAATTCTCCAAGCGATTTATTCAGACTTCAAACATTGTCTTAATTTTATTATGTCCATAGTTTATTTGATAAAAACATGATTTGTAGAATTTTGTTTATGTCCATACCTTAATCATTTCTTCTAAGATCCATTTTTCAGCATTGACTAATGCTTATTAATGTCCGTAACTGAATTGTTTTTTACGTTATTAATATTTGTTCATTGACTATTATAATTATATAATTTGTTTGTATTCTTAGCAGAATAATTTGTAATAAGAAGCATTCATTCTTCAGCATTTTTTTTTTTTTGTATCTTCGTCGTCTTTAAATGACGGTCTTCAACGAGGTAGAATCAGTATTAACTGTTGAAGAGATGTTCTTTAACCTGTAACAACAACAAAACAAATCACCCGTTTAGGAGATACTATGTCACAGAAATACAATACACATTAAACTTATAACATATCTGTACATCAGGGGTTAATAATGAGGTCTAACAAAAGCCACTACAAAACCTTGGGAGTTCCCAAATAATTGCTTGCAAAGTTGTCAAACGTCGATTGTCATAAGACAAATCCAACGACAGTTTAATTTGCGAAGGAATTTAAACTTGGTCTATAGCTAACAACCAGTTCAAGGCGTAGAGCAAATTTCTGAGCAGTGAAGCTTGAAATTTGATTATTAGTGTTAGACACAGAGCTATAAGTTTATCTAAGATGTATATTCAATAGTGAAGATTAAATTTGTGACCGGTGAATATCCTCTTAGATATAATTGAGAGACAATCTCGCAACGGCTTTAGATTAAACTTGATGAGATTATATAAATAGATGTAAATAAAGTCTGGGGCCTAGTTTAATCGCAATACAATTTCATATACTAAGAAAAGCGTCAGACCTAAACCAACAAAAAGGTGAAGCACTTGCTTTAACGATGATAGTAAACATCATGAGGAAACTTGCATAACTGAGAGATCTTAAAAAAAATTGAAGATAAACGAAGTCTACTGACTTATCAACTACGTTCGCAATTAGCCATCGCCGTGGACTGTGACCTAATCTTTTCATTCTGAGAGAAGACCCGTGTTCATCACTGGGACAGTAATAGTACATGAGGAACTCCAAATTTATATAACAAAAAATAATTGCAGAGCTATTAAAGTATAGAACGCAAATAATGAAAAAAAAACTCGAGGAATAGACGCCGAATAATATTCCAAGAAACAGAAAATTATTGAAACAAATTCACAGAGTGACGTAACAGCCAATTCCGATGTCCGAACGACTCGGCCAATGGTAGTTCGAAATACAAAATTCTGTCTCACAATTCATGATAATAAATTGCAAATATCAATTCGGTATCGGCCAGCGAAATTGACACATTCATCTTGAAAATTGGAACCGGGTCTTCGGTGGAGTGCATACAGACATAAATTCAACGCGACTCACGTACTAACTTTATACACATCACTTTTGCGCGGACTTAAAAATTGTGCTCACAGACTGAAATAGAAAACGTGACGGGGGTCTTAAAATGGTTTTATTATGTTGTTGTCAAAGACAAGGGAAAGGAATAGACTGCTGATGATAAAACGCTTTATGCAGTCAAATAAATATTATGTAAAAAAAACAATGATTATAATTTATCTTAACAAACTTATACTTGCAAAAAGAGCTATTTTTCAAAGCCGACAATATGCTGGACTCATCTAGTGTTGCAAATGTCCACAAGCACAAAATGTTGATCAATTGATGATGATGACGATCACGATCAATTTTTATCCACGATTTTATTTAAAAATATAACTTTTCATAAATTAAATCTGCCATCAGCTCCACACCATTTAACCATACATTTTAACTCCACACCATTTAAGCAGGTAATTTCTATAGCATGTACATAAATAGTTGGACATATTGACTATTTCCTCTGGAAGAATTGTCAGGGTTAATTAATATGTTACCAAATCTACGCATATTACAGTGAAATCAAATCAAATCAAATCATTTATTTCCAAGAACATAGTATTTTACAAGGATCTTAAATTTATAACAATTATCTTATGTTTTACCACATTGGGCGTGCAAAATTCATGTATCTTTTTCATCTTGTTCAAAGTTATTGTTACGAAAAATGATCTTTTAGGAGCCTATTCATTTACTACGTGTAAGATTGTTAACTTGCTAACGTTGGCGACTTTGTTACGAATAATTTTGATTCAATATAAATATAATTTTTGATATATTTTTAACAAAAATATTATTTAGTTAAGATTTAAGTCTACACAGTATTGGTTTAAAGCTTCAAGTAGCACTTTTTACAAAAACCTTGATATTAATAAGTTTAATACATTTCCTAAAATTAATACAACTTTCATTCTCCTAAAGAAGTCTTCAGTAGTAGCGTAGTATAGTTTTTTTTCGCAAGAAAATAATAATAATAATAAGGTTAGAAACTCAAGCTTTCATTCATATTTCAAGGTTCGAAACCTAGGCAAAATTCTGATCTTTCAAGTTATATGCGTTAAAAAAAGTCCTCAAGGGTGTGTGAAGTCTACCAATCTGCACTTGGCCAGCGCGATGAACTATGGCTTTAACCTCTCTCACTTTGAGAGGGCACCCACAGTAAAGGGTTGACGATACAGCCGATGTTTCGATAATTCTCTGTAATTAAACGGGCCGGTCGATTGTACCGCTATTTGAATACTAATGTCAGCCGAATTTCTAACGGCCCCTGTTGTTTCGGTCAATAGTTACGTCACTAGTTTAGTGTTATACAATAGCCAAAATTGTGGATAGAGTTATTAAATTATAATGGTATTGAATTTGACAAAAAATACTTAATTTTATAGTTACATATTACTATATTATGTTTTCATTTTATTTTTATGACATTATAATATTAGCAATTGTATTATGCTGTCCACCTGATTATAAGTAACCGCTGTCATCATAGACATCTGTTATCAATACCAAATAGGATTGGACTTCTATCACAGCGACTCTACCCTGTTGTTGGTCCTGAAGAGTACCTACATAATATGTGCTTTATTTATACAATACAGAAATAGCAAACCATCATGCAGTCCACCCAAGGGCAAGTGACTACTGCCGCCCATGGACATCTTAATTTACCCTAGATAATAAGAGACCACTGATGCGTTGCGGACTAAGTTGTAACCTCGGTTAGGTACGTCTATCTTATAAACTTAATTTGCTTCCCTCATCATACTAAAGTACAGCAGTTTGCCATTTTTTAGTACGATGGTAGTAGCGAAGCGACTACCTTCAACCAACCCACACCTCCAAACATAAGGTCACACTAACTCATCCATATATTGATGTAATCAAACCAGTAAAAAAACAGAGATAGTCTCGTGGTTAAGAGACTGAGCTTGATAGAGGTCCGAGGGCCCGAGGTTCAAATCCTAGACATGCACCTCTGATTTTTCAAAGTAATGTGCGTATTAGAAATTAATTATCACCTGCTTAAAACGGCGAAGGAAAACATCACGAGGGAACCTGCACACCTGAGAAATCTTAAAAAAAAGTTTTCAAAGGTGTTTGAAGTCTACCAATTAGCACTTGACCAGCGCGGTGGACGACCACAGGTCTCTTCTCATTCTGAGAGGAGACCTGTGCCAAGCAGTGGGACAGTAATGGGTTGATGATGAATCAAACCAACGAATCCCTTAACAACAAACGAAGAACGTAAAATTTTCGATAATTTGCTTCGCTGTAATTAAACGGGCGGCCGATTGAAACACCGCTTGAATATTAATGTTATCTGAAGTTCTAAGCGCGGGTAATCAATATTGACGTCACGTGCCCAAGCTTCGTTTGGTCAATAGGCAAAAATAGAGTGATTGGACCTCTGTGTGCGGATTAGTGGGCAATTATCGACGTTGGTCGCATTGACCTGAACTGCCGCTTCGTATTTACTCTAGTGTGACTGGACTTGCGATTGCTAAACAGAAATACCTAAGAAATGGAAGGCAGGTAGAATGAACTTGAAATACTGTGTTTTACAATCGTACAGCCGCTATCTTGATTTAGGATCTTTATTGAATCAAAACTAAGTGGAATATTTCCATTATTTTTGATAAATTATTAACCGCTTAACCGCGCTAGTCTATCTTGAAAAATCCATATTTGACAAACATAAAACTACACACATAAAAGTACAAAATATACACAATCTGATCATAATCATCAATACCGGTCAGACCCGCAGGGGGTTACGGATTCGATCCTCGGACAAGACAAATACTTCAGTAATAAATTAAGATTTCTGTGGTGGGTTTGGGTATTCCTGTTTTCTTCAAAGTATCAGTCCATAGCACATGCAATACAGGAAGTTACTAGTACTAGGAGTAATTACTAGTATGTGTGACAATGAGACTGCCACAGTACAGTTGTACTGTTGTGTTATACAAAGGGTTCAAACCTAGCATTTTTACTCAAACACCCATAATAAACCAGTATCATTACCACAAAGTTCATTTCAGCGTCTTATTCCGTCATTATTAACGGGATTCGTCCAAAAACCTAAAAAGTAAGACCATAATTACTCTCTATTAACACAACTTGATGTTATCAGCCAGATTTATGGCCTCCATGAATAAACGTCGGAAACAGACGCTTTTCTAGACTTTTTCTTTCATTACGAGGTCCTCGTTAATTTTATGTTTTATTTAGACGGAATTGCCTGACTTAAGTAATGTTTAGTATACGTAGGAGTATTGGCTTAATGATATGAGTTTCGATCTCTCAAGTTCAGGTCTCGAGCTCCAGATAGTTCTAGAGGAACAGTAGATAAATGTATCAGTAGTGCCACCAATTAAATTTAAATAACATTAAGAGCTTGTGTTGAGAATTGTTAAGACTACATCAATGACTCTAATTACCAATGACGATGGTGTCGACCCATTACTGTACCCACTGCTGGGTACGGATTTCCTCTCAGAATGAGAAAGAGTAAGCCATAGTCCACCGCGCGGGCCTAGTGCGTATTGGTAGACTTCACACACATTTTTATTCTTTAGAATGTTTTCCTTCACACAAAGACAATAAAATATCTCTTTCCAAATCTATATTTAACAAAGAGTCCATTCATCTTCGAAATAATATACTTATCTATACTATATTTTTGTCTACTTAGACTAGCCGATAATGAAAGCCAGTCTAAGATAAACATTAGGCTTATTGCTTCGACGAGACAAATTGAGTCCAGGGGAATTGTGGCCATTCCTAGACATCTCATTTAGGTTCGAAAATAATCCGACTATCAGAAGAAGCTATACGCAACATTACGTTACGTAATATTTTTCTGCAAAAATTACTATTGACTAGAATTAGGTACTTGTTTCACAGTAAAGTAATTTGATAAGCGATGTATAAGAGTACGTTCCACTAGAGATGTGTGATGTAAATGACATATAGATATAATAGAATTTCGTTACTTTTATTGTTTAGCTTAGCTCAACTCTTGTAGCGGTACTATGTTCTTTATAGGAAGATGCGAGCTAAGGATCGTGATGGGTGCAACTGGAGCATTTCATCGCACATCTGACTTATTTAGCTAGCTTCCTAACTTCGTAGCTTAGCTCCAGCTGAACTTAAAACATAATATAAACATAATAGCCACCTAACTTATCATTGGGAAGTCATTCACAACCTTCAAAAACAGTTTTGGAATACATTATTATTCCAAAAATAATTAACTCGTTACGCTGATCGTTCATCGCTGACGCTACGACAAGTACCGAAGGTTCTAAGCAACCTTCAAGCCAGAATATCAAAGTTATTAACTCCATACTTACATTTTCACATTTCGAGATGTCTCGCAATAAATCAGCTGGTTGACAAAGGTCCACTTGACAGAAAATCGGCAACCCCCTTTTAAATTATTGACATTGGTCATACTTGTCAAATTGAAGGAGACGACCTTTATCGGAATGTACCTGCTGGAATACGTATCTTTGTTTCTATTGCCATCAAAATAGTTACTATTTAAATGTTCCTTAAAAGGTTTTTAGGATATGAACTTTGGAAAACTGTTACTAGTGTATTTATGACGGAATCGCATGGTAGTACTGTAGTCTTAACTAAAAAATGTACCGAGATCGATCCCTGATCAAGCAAACACTTAAATGATAAATTTAACGTTATAAATAATATAATAAAAATAGCATAATTATTTGTGTTTCTTTATAGCACTTACAATAAATAACCTTAGTGTAAGACAATGACTATTATAACTGTAATTTACTTAGGACAAAAAAATATTTTTTCTCTGCCTTTTATACGATAAAATCCTATGTAAAGTTAACAATAAATAACAGCTGCGGAAAATCGCATTAAGTATTAGGTAAACGGCTTATTCCATCTAAAAGATTAAAATTCAACTTCGCAACCTGATATGATTTCATGAGACCATCTTCTCTTATTTATTATTCTCTCAGTGCATCCAGAAGTCAGGTTACAAAGACGGAATTATCTTCTCATTCCGCGTGCAGAAGCGACTCGCACTCATGCGGAATAAGACGTCACGTCGTATGAATAGTATTTTACACAAAAGAAACAATAGTTGGATTTCCCACAACCATTCAAGCTCTGTTTTCGTAAGTATTACAAGCGGGATATGTTATGATGGTACTGGTTTTAAAGTGAATTTTTACGGAGTATTGCGAGTTTGTTTTACATATTGTGAGACAATTTTAGTAAGCGATTGCTTAGTGTGTTAATGTCTATTACTGCACAAAATATAGGTTTTTACTAGATTTTTACTATCTTTCCATAATACTTACAATTTCTATTTAATTACGTTCAGTAATTTAATAAATTGAGTAATGATAAATTAAATTGACATAACATATTTCCTTTGAAATGAAATCCAAAATAAATTTTAATGTCTATCAAAATACGTATTAAGTCGACACTAGTGTTATCAAACTTCGAATTCTACTCTATTATTCATAAAAGTGGTCATCGATGCTGAGAAATGTACGAAATGTTGCCCAAACTGCATTTTTTATTTTCTCGAAATCTCTTAAGACATATAACTTGCTTATGCCTGCTTCGTATTTTAGTTTTCAAAGAAATTGGATTTTAGGGTAAAAGTGTAGGTTGATTATGTCAAACATAAACGTGGTGATATACATATATGGTGATTTAATAAAAAAAATAATTATCACTTGTTCTAACGGTGAAGGAAGTGACGAAACCTGCATACCTGAGAAACCTAAAAAATGTTTTCAAAAAGTCTGTGAAGTCAACCAATAAGTACTTGGCCAGCGCGGTGGACTACGATCTAATCCTTCTTATTCTAAGAGGAGACCCCAGAGAGGTGCCTAGCCATAGGACAGTGATGGGTTGATGACGATGACGAAACGTGGAAAGCGGAAAATCATACAACTACACCATCCCCTTATTTAACGTATGTTTCACTGCTGGTCACGGGCCTCCTCTAAAAATAAGAGGGAATTTGGGTCATAGTCTACCGCGTTGATAGAATGAAGATTGGTAGGGTTCACACACCATTTAAAACTTTTTTTTAAGAACCCTTGGCGGTATAGATTCCTAACTACGTTTTCCTTGACCGTTAGCAAGTGATAATTAATTTTGAATATACTCGTATATACCTTTGAAGAAGGTTTGAACCTCAGACCCCCGATTGAGAGGCTGAGTTTCAATCATTAGGCTATCACCGTGTTTATGGTTACAATAATAACTTTGCCTAAATGACGTTTATTTGATCCGCTATATAAATCTACTAAAGATATTGTATGGCCATCAGCCGACATACGTGTCTTTTGTCGACTCATTTTTGCCAAAAGTCACTACTATCTCTTAGTAAAAGTATGTCAAAAACAGTCATTACACGTTATACAAAATCAGCGATACGGTAACCATATAAAATATTATTTTCTCTCATTAGCCGTCCTAATTATAGTAAATTAGGCCGACATGACATAAATTGTTAATGTAATATACCCTAGAGGACTGTTTATGACTTTATGGCTTTATTTATATAATCGTGGCCATTAAACGGGCTTATTAGTTAACGACATGAGGATAATTCGAGATATTATTTTGGAAGATGTGACGGTAAATAACAATATTATGTTGTAGGACACGAAGTAATAGAAATGCTTAAGGTTTCTCTTATTTAAGAAATAGTTACACGTTTTTGTAGCTGCTAATATTTTTGGCGTCTACGTTACATAGATAGAAATAGGTTTCGATAAATGTTATTTGTTTTTTAACGTTTTCTACAACTTTTTAATGTCCCAGTTGGACCCATGTTTCTCTTCAGGGGTAGGACAGATCTGGTACGAACTGTGGTGGCGATGGTGGTGGTTTAAAATGTTTTTAAATAATTCTTACAACGTTATATCATTATAGCAAGTGACAATTAATCTCCTTTAATTCTTTTACTCCTTTTTACTCCTTTAACTCTTTCCTGCAAATTTAAATCTTGAACCACTTTTTTTTCGTTCATGAAATGGAAACCTTCAAAAGGTACCTTATGCCGTGGGAGCAACGCCGGGGGGATTTTACCATACTAAAACCGACCCGTGGCCGTCCTCAGCGCTTAGTGGAGAGCTCCGGGATCTCCGACAGAACACGACCAGAGTCCTCCAAGCACGATGCCCTATCAGGCCCTGCCCTGGGGAGAGCAATTTACGCTCCTCCCGGAAACCAGGTGCCCCCTTTTAATCGCCTCTTACGACAGGCAGGGTACACCGTAGCCCTATTCTTTTCTCCCGGGACTACATGGACAAACATGAACCCCCTCCTGATTTTGAACACTTGACTTTAATCACTACTATCCAATGGTAATACAAGGACCAACTGTCTAACGTAGCCTCCGAAGCACTGAAGCACATAAACACCGCTAGCGTTCTTTTCAACTGTTAATTATTTTTGTAGGTCTTAAAGATTTACACAAGTCTCGAGTTGCTACAACATTTAATGTGACCCAAAGCAATGGTCACGCGTAAGGGCAATTACGCGTACGTTGAAACGATGTAGGTAAGCGTATCTAATTCCGAACGTGACAATCTCACCTTATGATATTGATGATAATTACCTAAAATAATATCAGTAACCTGTACGTGATATGCTTTTTAAATAGAAATACTGATGGTCAGGTGGCCTGAAGCCTGGCGGAGAACAACTGATGATTAGTGCCCACTTGCCGCCCAAGGAAATCTGTAACCAATTACAAGTAAGATGTTAGTCCTACCTATCTATCTATCTATTAGTCTTATCTGGCAGTAGCAATTCACCATCAGGTAAACTGAATGCTAGTCTGATACTCCTATATCATAAAAAAGATGTTAGGGAAGTTATACAATGAGCGTCAGTGACTGCCGGCGAGCGCAGCCGACTGTCGCCGTCTGTTGTTGGTGACTTTAGCTGACCGCCGTCGGTTGCCACTCGAATATGAGATGCCTTTGAGGTGACAGTCAAATTAAGATCCCGTAAATAACACTAGGATTTGTATCAGATCAATCAAAAATAATCCATTTCAAAATGATCGACTTCAATCAAATATCTCAAAGAGAAATAGAGTGTCAATAACGATTTCGCAAATAATAAGGGTAAAAAAGCCCGATAATCCCGAATAAGATAATGTAATTCCCTTCGGATCTCGACCAGACATTCCCTCGAACTTGAAACAAATTCGCCCAAAAAGGATAAAGGGAGGTAATTTTTTATCAAGATATTTATCGGGCGGTAGGAGAAATCCTCAGGTCGGTAGCCGTGGCTAATTAATTACAATTGCCGTTAAACGAACCGTTACATTGTAACGAAGGAAATACCTTTTCGACCCTCGTGCAGACAAGGGATGTTTCGTAAGGGCGCATCCAGATTAGATTTTTTTCGCGATTGGGATTTAGTCTGTTATTAATAAGCGATCTATCATTTGACATTTGATAATTCCTTTGAACTACTGCATTTCCTTTGTTCTTGTTGTTTACTGCATGAGTTTCATGATTCGACTGATTGATTCTGACTTTGCAATAATAAATCTCAGTTTCTTATTATTTTTAATTGATAGATATTTTCTTAGTTTTATTCATTAGATTGTGTCTTTAAAACTCATATTTTTATACATAAAATAATAATCACTATTGTCATTTCATCGTTATAGATCAGCGTTTCTTATTATTACTTATAAAAATATTTCCGTAATAATAAAAATATCACTATGATGAAATAATTATAGACATAATTTTATTTTCTCAATTCCTTCATGTTATATTAAAATATAAATCCTACTTAAGAAAACATTAATTAGATGTATCGAAATATTTATTAATGTGAAAAGTCCTTAAGGTCTCGTTGAGATTTTTATCTCTTTTTTTTCTTTTAATGAATAAAATTGTTGGTTGTTTTCGGGATCGGAATGTCATTAAGGCTTTGTGTAGGCGTAATTTGTTATAAACTGTTACTGATTGTTTCTTGTTTGTTAATACGAATCGAAACCGTGTTATTACGTTTTTTTATGTTAAAACTTCTTTAGTGGGGTTATGCATTTTTTGTGATGGGTAAAAAATGTTAAAATTTCGTCAGGTCGCGTGTTCTGATCGCAAACAAAGACGACAAAACAAATTGCAAAAGTCAAGGTGTCACCCCGTGTCAGCATAGAAAAAATATGACAATTGGTGTCAGTTTAATTTTTTATTTATAGTATTTTATTAGTCATTTTAAATTTCAAAAGTTTTCACTTCTGTCGGCACTTCTGGAGTGCAACCCGTTTTTTTTTAAATTTTATGTGTATAGTATAGAAATAACAGACGAACGTGCAGTTAAGTAGATAAACATCTGATGTTAAGTAGATAAACCCATGGACAAGTACGATCAACCGTAGACACGACCAGATTCCTACCACCACGGATACAGATGCGCCGCCACCCTTAACGATTAAGATGGACTGCCTCGAAAAAGTATCCCTTATCGCACCCTTCAAACCAGAACATATCAGGGCTTAACACTGCTGTTGATGGTCCTAATTGTTGCTGTAGGAATTGCTAATGAAGTAAAGACTATTTGTATAGAAAATATTATTTAGAATTATTAATGTCATGTACCTATTCATACTTTCATCTCAAAATAAAGCTTTCTTTCTTCCTTTCTTATTTCGAAATCACTTCGCTATTTGTTCTGGGGCAACAACAAGCAATATTGTTCTCGGAGCATTCACCACAAGAACAATCAACAAACGAACAGTTATAACTGAAATGAAATCTAGGCAGCCAATAAGGAATCGGGCTTGAACTTGTTTGAACGCAAGCGAGCAGCGATAGGCGATAAAAATATTAATAATTCATAAATGTAACGTGCGGTATTGGGTTAAACTTGCGACCCGCGTTGCGAAGCAAATACCATACCGGTATGATGCGCAAAGGGTTCCGAGTTCGGTCCCCGGCCAGACGGATATCTAAATGATGAATTTAGGTTTTTGTTTCTGGATGTCGGTGTTTGTGTATTTGTCTGGTGTGTCCATAGCACTCACGATACAGGGAATCCTAGTATGGGGCTATAAGAATAGAAAGAGTCGTTGTAAGTGAGTCGTAAATATTATACCAGTGTTTTTTCTACAGCTGCAGTGAATTAGTTTTGCTTTCTGGAATGTTTAAAAAGGCGAAAACAAAAAGTTGCCACTACCGTGACTGAGTTTGAAGCATTAGCCAATAAGAAGCCTATAATAAACCTATAATAAACTTAATGGTAAGGTGCATCAAATCTAGACAGGGATTATTATTGGTAATTTCCACTATTCTAAATATCGTATCATTATTTAATAAATAATTCATAAGCGATGCAAAGTGATTATAATATTTTATAAATTTTGTTTTATACTATGTAATGATAATATAAAAAAAATATTGAATTTTTTTTCATTCACTATAAATCAAATTCTTGTTACGCACATTTTGTTACAAAACCAGTTCATCGCTTATCGTTAATCGTATTTGGTGAAACACGGTACAATACCATCACGGGTCGCTTGACTTAACATTTTGTATTGTAGAGTGATTTTGATTTAATGGAAATTGAGAAATGAAATAGATTTAGTGTTTACTTTCCCGTTCAGGTGATATTTCAGGTTTATTTTCATGGAAACTATTTTCTTGCAACATGACCTACGCTTAAAAATGGCAGTTTATCCGAAAATATTTTAGAAACCTCGTTTTTTGTAGTCTATTTCTTTAGTATCGTATTTTATACTTTTAATTTTACATAGCGTTTGATAAAACTAGGATTTCGGGTGGTGTGTAGAAACGTGACTTACGTAATAGATAAAAATATCTTGACTAATTGCACATATTCTGGTCTCAACATATATTTCTTGCATTTGATTCTTTTAAATCGTAAAATTCACCTACAGACCATAAACGCCGTTATGTATAACAATACATAGGTAAAAACTGATTTTTAATTTGGAAAATTATCAAGCATCAGAATGATATTAAGCAACATGTAAAACGCAGTGTTTTATTACATAAAAAGAAAATCGTAATTATTAACAGATTTTTTTGCGAAAAAATTGTCACGAGGATGTCATTATGTAACATGGCACGGTATCTAAATCCACGTATTAAAAATTCATAGCAACACTGCAGGTGTGCGGCGGGAGCCATGAAAAAGTGTCCAGTTTTCCTTTTCATATTGCGCGGCTATCAATCAATGTCCGTTGTTTGGAAAAACGAAAAAGGAAAAACTCAATTTCGGACAAAAACTTCGTCCGCTAAAACATTTAAAACAATGTAATATTGACAGTGGATGGATCGATTTGAAATGCGGAGATTTGTGGAGCTAGCTGCTCAAGCGTATAATGGAACTAAACGGATTTCGGATAATATTGCTATATAAATTCCGTTTGAATAATAACATTTAACCGTTATCGTTTAGATTTATTTTAGTCGTAGTTATTAAGGGGAAAGATTATTCGTATTAAGTGATTTATTTACTTAAAACATAAATAGTAATGAATAATTTCGCCACTTAATAGTAAAGAGACACAGCTATAAATAATTTATTCGCTATAACCTAAAATTGACACGCCAAACTTAATAAAGATTGACAAACTCAGAACGCTTCGTATTTCTAAGTATTTAATAATACTCGTAGTATGTAGGTAAACCCTTTATGCAATATTATCCAATGATCCACGTGATACTTTTAAATTTAAATGACTAATGACACCATTTCCCTCGTTGATGTCCTCAATTCTTTACAACTAAATGGAATATTTATCATTATTTTCTGTCTCTCAAGCATCTGGAAGGTTTAGGCAATAAAATATAGAATGGCGTTGAAGATTTACAACGCAAGGAAATCAGGCTTCGCCGGAAATGACTTCGGAAATTGTTTTTTTCGCCCCAATGGAAATTTTAATTAAGGTCACTGTCAGATATGAAATTTATTTCTGAATTCAAAACACCTTTTTAAAGTAATTTTTATAAGTGCGGAAACTCATAAAAATTCAGATCGGTCAGGTTTCCATCGAAATTAACTTTTGATAAATGAATTCCGATTGAAAATGATAATTCGGTTTTCAAGTGACCGGGTAGAGAATTAGGGTCAGTTAATATCTACAGACATAGAGTGTGTCAGGTGCATGCTGTGGCCATAGATTAGTAAAGATTACTCAGGAGTGACTACAAGAAAATGTAACCAGATTTGACAATTGAAATTGTCACTGTCATCTATTTTCGTGTATAAAAAATATTAAAAAAAATAGTTTTTAGATCATTTACGAATGAAACGATATTTCTCCGCTTAACGCGCATGTCGGCATTGTTCCGCGTTACATGACAGCCATTAAATGGCTGACACATTATCAGCCGTTTAAGCCATTTAATGGCTTCCTTCATTTACAAGGCGGTGAGATATCTATACTTACCTATGGCTGTGGCAGACATAACGTATTCTCATATACGATTATATATATTTCGATGTATTTATGTGTACCGCAACCCAGCCATGCAGGTACGGGCCGTGCCTGTCCAAGACTGTGTAGAAAAATAATCATAATTTTCATATTTATCCCAGATGGCATGATCGGCAAAGCATCTGTAATAGATTTCAGGTAGAATCTCTGTTCTATTAGAAGTTAGTTATATGGCATTAAGTTAGGATTAAAACTACTTCGCAACAATCCGCTACAAATATGTATGATGGTATATATTTTAAACCATGCAGTATGTACCACCCTCCCTCCCTCAAAGGATACGCGCAGATGCAAAAAATTAAAAATATACACCACTATACATACCACCACCAACACGTGTTTTGCTCCAAAACGGAGCATCATCAGGGTAAGTTGACTCTACGACGGTTAATTGTTAAGTGCTTAACGGTACAATATACCATCATACATATTTGTAGCGGATTGTTGCGAAGTAGTTTTAGTCTTAACTTAATAGCATGGATTTCCGCAAAGTAACGCCTGATACAATTAACTAGTTATATGGCATTCCATAATAAACTTATCATCTGTTTAGATGATCATGGCCGGTAGTGACCACTTATCATCAGGTAGACTCCATGCTCGTTTGCTAGCATGCTACTTCAATGTTGATATTCTTCACATGATTTCAAACATGTGATAATTAATTTTCAATTTCACATTTGAACCCGAACCTACAATATTCAAAAATCATACATCCATCACTACTACAGAACATCCAACCAACGCAAGCGACAGGAAAAGATTCATCTATTTCCGTACACCATCAGTCGTTGGTTGTCAATCTTCTCTTCGAAATAAAATCCATCAGGCCAAACTAGGATGTATCAACAGGCAAAAGCTATTTATCTTGAAACTATCGGGGGAAACAAATTAAACACTTTAATACATGGGGCGTGACTAAAAAAGAAAAAGGGGGATGGAAAAAGCCCTATCGGATAGCGATGAAGATGTACTTTTGATGGAAGTGGCTTCGTGTTTGTTAGTTAGATTGAATATCAGGTACGCTCACTCATTATTTACTTGTCCAGTGACAAGTACTCGTAAATTATGAAAACAGTTTTCATTTTACACAAAGACAATATATATATATGTTATATAAAAATACTAAATATTTTACCAGTATTAGACCAGAAGAGTTTATCAATGACATGTATATCAAAATTTTAATGTAAACGATGTGCAGGTTTTTTTATACTGATTAAGCCAACGAAAATGCATGCATCCATCTAATGGTAAGTGGCTACTACCGCCATCGAACATATGTAATCAACTCCAGATAAAATTAGATTTCTACCTGTGGCTTGCAACAGCTGTGTTGCTACTGAGGATGAAGTAGGAAAGCCTAAGCAAAAAGTGACCTTAGTTACGTATAGATAAATCTACCGTATTAAGATTATTACAAGGCTAAGACCGTTAAAACAGATAATATCTGATGAGAAACTTATGTTTATAACTCAAAATATAAAGAATCCCATCTAAAACCGTCACAGATGCGCTGCTAGATTCCTTAAAAGTAATTTATTATATCTTAGACTTTCTTACTCTTTGATCCTTTGCCTTTTTCATAAAAGCTTATTGTTTGTTTACCATCTTAATTTACTGTGTAAATGTAATTTGTAGCTCACTTTATTAATATCTAGATTAATTCTTAATCTTAGCTATAATGTCTATTTTTCTTTTTTCCTCAATAATAAAAGTTCTTTCACTAGATAATTAATCTAAGAAATGTCTTTAATGAAAGTAATATTACAGCTGAAAAACAAGTTGATATAAAATTAAATTTGTTTTATTTTTCAAAACGTGCACGTTGTCATTATAGATTTTCTGCTTTAAAACAGCAGTAATAAGCGCTGGTTCTAGTTTTCAGGGTATGACAGTTAGAAGACACTCACTTGTAATGATCCAACTTAGTTCCCAGGTGTAGCAACACATGTTA
The DNA here is from genome assembly GCA_014595695.2 of Epargyreus clarus clarus. Lineage (NCBI taxonomy): Eukaryota > Metazoa > Arthropoda > Insecta > Lepidoptera > Hesperiidae > Epargyreus > Epargyreus clarus. Next base: position 788,508 of record JACTTY020000094.1, read on the forward strand.
ATGTGTGGCCGGTCTCGAATCCTAATCTGTTTACAGGTATTAAATAGAAAATTTTGCAAAAGGGCAAACATAATGCCTGATGGCATTCTCTTTCAATAATCTAAACTTCACTATGAATATTACACTACATTTAATCGATATCCTTATTAAAATAACACTAAAACTAAAACCAAGTGGTTTATTTGCATCTGTCTGCAACAACAGCTCATCAGATTATTGTATTATAGTCTTACTAGATACTTGATACGTGTGCAAAATTTCAGCTTCATCGTGCTTCGTTAAGTGCTTCAAATTGTACTTGCAAAATTTGACCTAAATATGCTGTAGCGTCTACATTGATAGTTACGTCGGTGTTATGTTTCTTTTTTACCCAATTATAGAGCGTAATGTTTTTGGGCGTATGCATATTTATCTCATCATTTGTCACCCTCTACAGAAAAACTGGGTAAAAGGATTTTAAAATATGAGGTGTCGTTGGATTCATCCTCTAAAAGTGAGAAAGGCTCCTTACATTACTTTCCTTTTCAGTTATTTTTTTATTTAATTTTTAATGCTTAGTTAATGTCTAAGTAGTCGAGTTTATTTTTATAATAATGAGTATGAATATTTTATGTTCGATGTCATCTTCAGAATCTATTGATTGAAATCTTGCAGTTTATCTTACATCAATAGCAATGCGTAATTATCTGTATCAGAGCTCAGATAGGACAATTCTATTTAGAGTGGAGCGATTGGCGGTAGTGTTCACATATCAGGTGGTCATAATTTACTAAAATTAATATGAAACAAAACTCTAACGCTCTAACTTCAGAGCTACGCTAACTGTTCGTCTCAGCTAGAAATAAGTTACAATTCTGCACTGGTATTACAAAACTCTAATCTTTTTTTTTAATTAAATGATGTTTTATAACAAAAAATCAGCTCACTCGTTTTAGGTGTCACTTCCATACGCTCAACATCTGTGGTAACCGTCTGTCGCGTGACGCCGGTGAAAAAAACCCGAGTCCCCTCAGATATCCGGATTCTAAATCCGTAACAGTTGCGTTGCTTCGACATTTAGTGGGCGCATTCTTTTGCGTTTCATTAGTGTTTCACTTCCAGTCACTTTCAATTGCTGGAAGCATCTGCGTACTATCAATTTCGGTCGCTAAAACGATTCGTCTATTGCAGTCGTGTTGTTTAAAAACGATTGATTAGATGGTCTATAAATCTAGACGGTACGGTAAATCGGATAAATTGGCTTCCAGAATGACATACGATAGATCAAAAAATTAGGAAAACTTTGTACTAAATACTTCGACATTTATGAAAGGATGACAATATCTGACATTTTTATGACAAATATATTCATTAAGATACCTTAGGTATTTGCCGAATTATTAGGTATTTGGTATTTGTCCCTGTAGTCTCGGGACTAGAATAGGGCTACGGTATCCCCTGCCTGTAGTAAGAGGCGACTAAAAGGGGGCTTCTGGGGTTGCGGGCGACAAGGGTGGGAGCTCGAACCGTCCAGCAAGTAACCCCGGGAAGGACGACGGTGTGTGTGGCCGCATACCGTTGTAAACACTAGGTGTGTGGGAGGAGCGTAAACTGCTCCCCCAGGGAAGAGCCCGATTGGGGCATCGCGCTCGGAGGACTCCGGTTGTGTTCCATCGAAGATCCCGGAGTTCTTCACCAAGCGCCGAGGACGGCCACCGGGGGGGTTTTAGTGCGGTAAAAATCCCACATAACCCGGCGTCGCTTCCACGTCGTCGGGTACCTTTTGAAGGTTTCCCCCTCGCAAACAAAAACAAAAAAAAAAGATATTTGCCGAATGAAACTAATTTTAAAATTGCATCTTGCAAAACTCTTCGCGGTAAGTTTGGGGTACAATTCCATTCGAATCCAAATTCCGTACTCATTTCTAAAATATCATAACAATAATTAAAATAATATTATGTATTCAATGGAGTCCGGTAGTAATACGCAAAATAATTAATTCCTAACTTAAAAGTATAGCCCACAACAAGTTTAATTTTATTATTCACCATATTTTTATATTTCGGTGATATATCTAGAGAACCGCCGATCACAAGACACTTGTATTCGGTCTAGATACATGCCGTCGGTATAAATAGCCCTTCAGGAGACGGAGCGCAGTCTAGACGTAGGTACCAGCTGACTACTGGCTCTCGGAATGTCCTGGACTGACACTGAATGCTAAATTAGATATCGTTGTCTCTTAGCAATGTAAGATATACTTTTTATACAGGTTAATAACTGAAATGCAGTGAGTGCAGGCAGGCTAGTGTTTGAAATGCGGCTTCTTAATCCAAGTATTGCATTGCAGTATCATATCCGAGTATCATAGTCCCTGATTTTAGAAAGTTATGTGGGTATTAGAAATTATCACTTACTGCAACGGTAAAGGAAAATGTTGCGAGGAAAGTTACATGCCTGAGAAGATTTTCTTTTTAAATCTTAAAGGTATGAGGAATCTACCAGTTTGCTCTTGGTATAAAATTAGTCGAATACAGAATCTCACGAAGAGATACGTGATAAGTATTGTAATTTTACCCTAAAAATATGATACTATTATATGATATATGATATTATTTTACCCTAAAATGTGACATTATTCGTCAAATAAAGAATCACAATTAAACAGACGCAATAAACAGCGACATTCAATTTGACTTACCAAAAGCCATAAGTGCAAACATGGAATATAATGTAGATGAAAATAAAGAGATAATTTCGTCCTTTGCCCCAAACAAACATGTCATGGATGTCCTTTCTGAACTTTTTTAATTAATTCGTTATGGCGGACAACTCAAACAGAATTGCCCTAAAATTTTATGACAGCTACCTTTGAGCCGCCATTTTGTGGTACCGCGACACGAAATGGCGGTTATTAAGATAAGAATTTAATTCCGAAACAATTAAATTCTGGAGTTTATTGCGGTTGTATTTTTATTTTTTATTGCCTATGTGTAAATATAAATGCTAATGGCTCATGTAAAGATAAGCTAGATGTATTTATTCATATGATCACAAAATGTAAAGGACTCCACATGGAAAAAAAAGTAAGATACGAATATTTTTTTTATAAATAAATATCATATTTATTATAGATTTGGTGCATTTCTATTCATAAAGATTTTTTTGCTCTGGAAGTATAGTTCTATCATATTTGATTGTTAACTTATTGCCTTATTAATTATGCACTTATTACCTACTGTTGACGTAGACGATTTAAGTATGGTAGACCTTTTTTGGCAGCTTTAACTGCCCCTTGTACGAGTATACACACACACACACACAATAATAATAATTATGTGTGTTATGTCATACATATATTTTTATTATTATTAAAAATCTAATCTTCAAATAAAAATGTTACTATTTCATAAAGAAATTCTATAGTTGCTCTGACTTAGACATAAAAGTCGCGGGCAATTGCAACTAAACGTATAAAATTATGAGTGTAGACGTGTCTTGATTCATTCCAAAAACATTCACTCGTTTCCGCCAGATTGACTGGTTTCTTTGATTCGACGTTTAAAACTCAGATAAAGTTCGAATCGTTAGGGCAACTGTCATTCAACGTCTATACTTAGTTAATGAGAGTAGGAACTTCGATTTCGGCGCTATTAAAGGGAGCCGGACGTTTATTTTCGGTTATCTCGAAGTAACAAGCAATAAACGGAATTTCACGTTCCAAGTGCGTTTTCCCGAGTGAACGAACGCGGTGCGGCTTGTGCCGTTCTATTTTTAAATGTGAGGGCGCCCGCCTTTCCTCTTTTGTTCCTATTTCAGTGAAAAATAGACAGGGTGTTTCGGATGCGCATGAGTCAGTGAGATACGCGCGCGCGTGCGCATAGCGCGTGCCGAAACGTGTGGTACATATTACATACTTACATTTACATATCTATTTTTTAGTGTCAGTGTAATTGTGATCGTCAGTGTAACTCACGAACGGATAATACTACGGTAGGTGGATAACGAATATTTTTGGACGCAAATTCCCGACAGTTCAAATGCCCGCGTATTTTTAGTTAAATTCGGTGTGTGGTCGGCTGTATTAATTGTTAACGCAAATTGGGTTGCTCGTTTCGTCTCACTATACTCAAAGACGAGATTTCTTATAATAGTTTGTTCTGAAAATGGTATACCACTAATTAATTTTCTGAATACCTACTGCATGAGAATAATGTTAAGTTAAAAACTTTATTGAATTTTATGTTATAGAAAGCATTAGTATTTAGTTTATGTATTTATACAACGTCAAGTTCGATGTACCTATACCTTTCTGAAGGATATGGATTCGATTCCAATACTTGATTTCTGATTTCAAAGCTACTTTTTTAACAACAACGGAAACTTATAAAACTAAAAAAATCCCATATGTTATACTTATTAGTGTATAATGACTTCAACTAAGCCGCTATTCAAAGTAATCTACAATTCTCGCCATAATAAACTAGTTACTAGCTCTGCTCTGTCTCAAGGGATAGGAAATATAAAAATTCACTCTTTTGAGGCGTTATATCTAAGTCCAGTATTTATATAGTGATGGTATAGTTTAACTTGTATATAAGACTTGCAGTCGGCGTGCCTCAGCGGTCAGGATACCGATCTGACACGAAGTTTCCGGGTTCGATCCGCGGCCAAGTATACATCTAAATGATTAATTAAAATGTATTTTCTGCGTCTGGGTGTTAATGTAAAATACATTATTTGTCCACGGAAAATACGATCTGAAATACTAATGTTATAGTATGTATATTTTTTTAATATAGGCGTAGCAGACGATCATGCGGCCTACCCGATGGTAACTGGCTACTGCCGCCCATGAACATCTGTAATCAACTCCAGATAGGGTTAAATATTCCTACTTGAGGTCGACCAAAGATGCGTCGCTACCCCTAAAGACTAAACAAGGACGCTTAGAAAATGTGTCTCCCTTACTAAAGTTGTTGTATTTATGTGTCAAAATTTACGGGAAATGTTAAATAATTCTAAACAGTGTCAGTAATGTTAGTATTTTAATAAACTGGCGACCTCGTTTGCATTAATAAATTCGCCGGTCGTATTTTGGTTAATTTGAGGGCACGGCCGCAGTAACCACAGAGGTTATTAACGTATAGTTTTTGATGTTTCTGAGCCTTTCAGTGATATTTGAACTATAATTTCGATTAAAATTACGCGATAGAATTATATTGTAGTTAGAGTTTGTTTTCAGTTGGGTGAGTTTGATATCGTATTGGTGACTGATAAATTTGTGACAATTATTATTAAGTAAATTGTAATATGTTCTAAAATTTATTATTATTTTATTTTTAAAAGAGAAGTCCACATATATTTATTAAAAATAAGTTGTTTATCCTTATATAGCAACCAAACCCCAAAAATATATAAAATAGTCAAAGATGTTCTCTGCTTGTAGATACCTAATCTTATCATATGCCACGGCATACGTTCTATGTTTCTTCATTTAGGTACGGAAATTTAAAAATGTTTAATACCTACAACTTTCGCTTGTATATTATAATACATGAATTCGTAAATGAATGTATCTAAGTACACTATAACAACTAACACTAACAAGATAATAATATATTCTAGTAATTCAGTTGAACACCCATACAAATCTCGGCGTTGTCATCACAAACTTGTTACCCGAAAACATTCAAACTATGAGCAATTACAACTATGGAAGCTCTTTGGCTTGTCTGTGTGTTGTCAAAATTGTTGAGATATTATATTAAACCATTTTCGCTGGGCTGAGACAAAGGATCGCGGGAATGTTATTTGCATAGACCGAATTCATTGTAACGGTTGAACCATAGATATAGGGATGATTAGAAATGTCACGCGTAAATCTGCACTGTTAAAAAATCGGACACGAATAATTTTAGAGTTAACAGAAACCTCTGTGGTACAACGCCGGAGGTACCATCTTTTCTGCATCATAACAGCTTAAACGCTACTGTGTTCCGTTTTCTAGGGATATCTCTAGATCTCTCAGGGGTGGCATTAGCATTAACCATCAGGTGGACTGAATACGTTTGATACTTCAATGCAATAAAAAACTTATGGTAGGTAGATATTGTAGTAGATGTATTCGTAGGATTAAAGTTCCCTTTAAAGAGTAGATTGTATAATACAACAAGAAAATAGAGTAATAAGACAAATAAAACAAAACAAAAACATAATAAGAGTTTACGTAGCGTGTCTTTTGAGTCCAAGTTTGGATCGCTGCAGCAATTAATTACTTTCATCTAAGGCCGAAGATAAGCCATTTCTATGTATTGTTAGGTCTATAGCTTGAATTATGACTTGATCCGGCTGTGTGCGGATGAGTTATGTTGTAAGTAGGAACAGTCATAACATAACCTTTTGTATAGGCTTAGTAGTTGTAAATTTATGCCGAAACACTAGCAAGTAGGGTTCGAATACGAAACTATTATTCTGCGCTAGGTGCTATTTTTTATTCTCGATCTGGTAGGTCATATTGTTGTGGAGTTCTTAGTATTTTTTTATAATATAGGAGTAAGAAATTGCATGTAGTATTGTAGTCCTGATGACTGACGGCTACTAATGCCCATAGATATTCGAAATCAACGCCAGATTAAAATTAGAGTACCTATTATCTGAGATCATTCACAGATTCGTTGCTTCTCATCAGGACTGAGTTGGATAAATATGTATCCCGTAAATAACCCTTTAAGCCGAAACACAGCAGTGCTGAAAACTTCTGTTATTAAGCAGAAAGAGGTGTGGTTATCTATCTCTTTCTAGTGTTATGTAATGCAGCATTTTACCAACATTAAAAGGTAGTAGAACCCTTTGTTCGACTTCGGCGGCACCACCGCCACACCTATTTCTTATTCATAACAGCAGTGCTAGGCGCTGCTGTGTTCCGGTTTGAAGGGTGTGGGAAGGGAGATAGACTATTTTGAGGCATTCCAGCTTAGTACTCAGGAGTAGCGGCGCATCTGTGGCCGACCTCAGGTAGGAATATCTAATCCTATCTGGGGTTGTTTACAGATGTCCATGGGCGGCAGTAGCCACTTACCATCAGGTGGACTACATGCTCGTCTGCTACTCCTATATTTAAAAAAAAACACAAAAAATCCTGTATTAGTCAATTACAAAATGATATAGAACAGGAAATATTCAATTAATTAAACAAATTAAGGTAAAACTGAAACATAACAGGCAAATTGTTTGCCCCAATTACAGAGGAAGGGCTACTGAAACAAATTTGTCTTTACTTACTCAATTTTGTTAGCCAGTCTTAATTGGAAGGACAAATAAATTATTAGCATGCTAATTGTTTGTACAAAGTTTTGATCGCTAACGGAATTACCGGTAACTTAATCTATTTGCTTTTAAATATTAGAAGGCTATTGGCGCGAGAGTTGTGAAGGTGGTAGACCTATATGTGGATTGACTCCGGCGGCACCACAGCCAGACCTATATCTGCCTAATAACAGCAGTGTTAAGCACTGCTATATTCTGATTTGAAGGGTGTGATAAGGGAGACAATTTTTCAATGTTTTTAATTTTATGTTAAACGAAAGTAATAAATTATTTAATACTTAAACTAATGGAGTAACCATCATTTTGTTTTTTCGTATATAACGAATCTTTTTTCGATAACACTTGTTTTTTTGCGTTATTATTAACGCTTTGAATCTTGTCATTTCTGGTAGAATTTTGTAACAAATTTTACACTACATACTCGACTTCAAAATTTTATAAAACTTCAGGCGTTTCATACGTACCTTAAAGAACATTCCATAATAGAAACCCAAGCATAAAATCCCCTGAGAAGATGCGTAAATATTCATTCGCACCGTAACATATGTTACAAAGTTAGAACCTCGCGTCGCGAATATTCTTATCGCATTTTCGACTCGATTAGAACAAAAGTCTACTCGGGGGCCGGATCGTATTCAATGGAACTCATTTCCATACTATTAAACCTCACGTCTCCGTAATGAAAGGAACACGCACAGCGATGGTAATGAGATTTGGTGCCTACCCGATTGTATTCAGTTTCGTACTTTTTGTTATTCTCTTTCGGAAAAAAATTTGCTTTCCAAACTTTCCGCGCAAACACCGTTTGAAATTGTGATTAAGGGTCCTTTTTTGTTTTTGCGCACCCGAAAGGGAAATTTGCTCGTTGTGATAATTTCGAATTGTTTTTGATGTATGATATATTTTTTTTTGTCTACGATTTTGCTTTTTTATGTAATGGAATCAGCATATTCTTATGTCACCTAATTTTTGGATCAATGGAAATGGAACATATATACGAGTATATCGGAGAAAACACGATAAGGACATCAAAGGGACACGTCAGTCAGGAATGCAGCAATAATAAAATAATTTATCACAGTCAGTCTGTCAAGTATATAGCAAAATAACCATAGCGATCAAATTCGTTAATTAGGTAAACCGACAGTTTCGCATTGGAGATGTGACCGGGTCCGTGTCTCACGGTAAACTACCCTCATTCTCGAATACGTCTCTGTCCGCATGGCGCACTATTTTTAAATAAAAGTGACGTCACGGCGTCTACCTGAGGTACCGATAATAAAATTAGCAATGCTATTAAACACCTATATCGATATCCACGACATATAGATTTAGATTACCGTGCGCTTCGTGTTAGTCGTTTGTACATGTGATGTCGCGGTAGGTAAACCATAGAGTTTAAATATTTTGATAAGTACAGTGCGTTGAAATATTTTAAACTTCGACGGGTATTGTAGAAGTTTAAAATCAATAACTTCTCTTCTCTTCTCTCTTCAAATACTTCTCTTTAAATTTAAATACATTTTACCTTACCTCCCTATTACTTAAAAAAATGCAAATACTATAGTATATTATAAAATAAATATGCAATGCCAAATAAATATGCTGTGCTTACAATGTGAGGTCTGAAGTAGCTACACTCCACAGCTCTACATTTTCATTTGATTAGGTTTATTTGTACGAGATTGTTATAGATGAAACTTATTGTTTTAAGACTATTACCCGACTGTTTTAAATACATGTGTCATGGAGGTTTTTTTCATAGCATCTTCTCCATAACGAAACACTTAGCTAATTAGTACATATTAGAATAATGATTCAGAAAGAGTTCTGTAAAGAATCTACTTTAAAAATATATATTTTTAATATTTTGTCATGTTCCACAATTTACATTGCAAAAAGTACTTTAAGAGAAATCGTTTGTGCAAGCTTCACACGCTATTAGACCGTGTTCACACATTCAGCACTCCTGCCGAGAGGTCTCGAGGCAGTGTTTTGTTCTTCACGAGTGTTTGAGAGCGGTGCGTCTGGATTGCGCTTTCAGCTTTGTTATGGCATGTAACAAATATAAGTTTTCCAAACTTGTGGAAATTCACTAGGGTGAACAATTTCGATAGTCAAATCGGTATTCGTCAACCCATTACTACCTCACTGCTAGGCATGGGTCTCTTGGAATGAGAAGGATTAGGCTATAGCCCACCGCGCTGGCCAAGTCCGTATTGGTATACTTTATTATTCATACCTTTGAGAACTTTTTTATAACCTTTTAAAATCAGATTATTGCCTTAAAATAAGTCCCTGACGTACTAAAATGTAGTCGTTGTTAAGTTTAATATTAATAATCAATGCCTAATACTCAATTAAAAACATAAAAGATTACCTCTCATTTATACTAAAATCTAACTTTCAAATATTTGCTGAAAGGTTGTAGAATAAACCTTAATAATATTATTTTCTAAGGGTTCATTAACTTGATCCTCGCTCATAAATATTTTAACGTTAATTCTTCAATATATCGTCTCATCTACCGAGCTTAATTGAAAATCGGCGTCATTATTGCACGTTGGAGTTTAATAAAAACATAATAAAGCCTCTCATGGACTATAAAGACCTCCTACGATGTTATTATACACCCATTATTATGACGTATAGGGTGCCTCTTGGCGCAGCGATCTATTATCAATTTAGTCCTTACGACGACGATATTGACACGACTTGTATTTGCAATTATTATTATTATTTTATAATATAAGAGTAGCAGACAGATTCTTAATGGTTAAAGCTACACAGAAATGATGTATGACGGAAATGTTATCCTTAAAATTATATAAATATATCCCACGACAGCATATGTCTATCTTTTATGGTTGACTCACAATAACACGTGTAACTCCCGATAGCTTAGCAGTTCGAAGCTTTCGGATTATATTTGTCAACTCCTACGTTTATAACTCTCAGTCATCCCTAATTTAAAAAGTTGTGTTAAAATATAAGGGTTGTTCACCCTTAATTTTTTTTATTTATATGGCAACACAACGTTTGCCGGGTCCAGCTAGTTATAAAATAAAACCTCACGACCACCAGTATCGTGAGATATAAATACATATTTTAATTCTCGCGCCCCTCCAGGTTCTGGCAAAATGACACAAACGTCATGGTTGAAGGATTTGACAAATTGTGCCTGTTGTTACCTACCATTATGTAAACTTCAAAGGGATTGGTAAAATATTGGAATGGGTACCTAAATATAGCAATTGTGAATTTCAGTGTCCTTAGACCTCGAGTTGTAATGTCTGTTGAAATATTTAATAGAATTGGATGCAGTTTTTTGCATTCAGATTGTATGCATTTACAGATGTATTTAAGTATATTTTGTATAAATTAAAATTTAAAATATATAATAATTTTTGTGGGTATTTATTCTTGTGAGCAATGTTTTTGGTTACACATATCACACTCATATGTTAAAGTAACATAGGGCACTAAAATAATTATAATTTTTAATTGAAACAAGTTAGCGATATTAATATGTTGTAAAAGGATATAAAGGTTTGGATATAAAGGATATAATTCTGTTATTATTATTTCCGAGTTATTTTAAATTTATTTTTATCTGTATTTCAGTATATGATTTAAAATAAGCTAACAAATAAAGGGAAATATTTTGTTTTTCGGCTTTCGAAAATCGTTACAAATGGCACTAATGATGGTGTGAAATTTAATTACACTTATCTCTCGCAACGCTTCAAAAGGTTTAGGAAGTTAACACACGGGCGACAACTTATACCGACGACCATTAGCAATTGTCGCTCTGTCGTCAGCAGCCGTCATCGACTCGCCGCCTGTGCCCTTAGTATGAGTTTTTACAAAAATGATTGTTTTCGTATTTGTCCACGCATTTCCCGTACATTTTCTTCTACAATACAGTTCTGATACAGTCCGCTTGGGGCGCTGATTGAAAATGTATGGGAAAATACGTAAACAAATACAAAAGCAATCAGTTTTGTAAAAACGTAAAAACTCATACTAAGGGTACTGTTTTCAGCGATCCATGCTAACGGTCGTCGTCATACGTGGCCTGTATTGTCAGGAACCGTCACCGACTGTCGACAGCGACCGACGACCCATTACAGCTGTCGACGTCAAGCCACATTGACAGTCGGCCACCGTCGCCGATAACCCCCAATAGTCCGTTGTTATAGCGACCGTCACGGACGGTGGACATAAAATGTCGATAATCCATTAGCTCACGTTCCGGGACCAGAATAGGACTACTGTATCCCCTGCCTGTCGTAAGAGACGACTAAAAGAGGGCTTCCGGGGTCGCGGGCGGCAAGAGTGGAAGCTTGAACCATCCGGAAAGTGACCGATTATGGCCGCATATCGTCGTAGACACCAATTGATGCGGCTAGCTCTATGCTCACCTGGGCGGAGCCTAACGGAGCAAAGCGCCAAGAGGACTCCGGTTGCGTTCCTTTGGCGATCCCGGAATCCTCAACGCAGCGTCGAGGACGGTCACCGGGGAGGTTTTAGTGCGGTAAGAATCTCACATAACTCTGTGCCGCTCCCACGGCACCGGGTACCTTTCGAAGGTACCTTGTTAACAAAAAATAAAATGTATCAGCTCACAGTAGCTCGTGTGTCACTCCCCTTAGGGCTGTAATATACGTGAACACGTAATAACGAAAATGTCGGTTGATTTTCTAATTCCATCCGCGTGCCTGGTTGCACATCAAAAGTAGCTAAAATGTTTAATTACAAAACACATGACGTGTGTACTTGAATACTCAAATATTAGGTATGTTACTTGACATTTGCAATTATGAATTTTATTCGAAAATTTGATTAAATTTGTTATCATTTAGGGATGTATCACATGAGCGAGTGTAAGCTAATAAAAGAGCAATATCATCATCATCTACTCAATTAAGAATTGCGTTCTAGTATGCAAAGTTGTTGTAAGAAGGAGACATTTATGTGAAACGTTCCAGCTTATTCGTTAGATATAGAACTACAGTTTCCGATATCAAATAGGACTTAATTCCTACCTGAAAACTATTCATCATCATCATCAATATCATCATCATCATCAACCCATTACTGTCCCACTGCTGGGCACGGATCTCTTCTCTGAATGAGAAAGATTAAGCCATAGTCCACCGCGCCGGCCAAGCGTGAATTGGTAGACTTCACATACCTTTGGAAACTTTTTTTTTAGATTTCTCACATGTGCCGGTTTTCTCACGACGTTTTCCTTCGCCGTTTAAGCAAGTGTTGTTGAATTTCTAATACGCACATGACTTTGAAAAATTAGAGGAGCGTGCGTGGGATTTGAATCTCAGACTCTTCGATCAAGAAGCAGTTTCTTAACCATTAGGCTATCACTGCTTTGCACTGATAGGTGCTGCCATGTTCTATTTTAAAAAGTGTGGTAAAGGACACGCTTCCATGAATAGCCCTAGTATTATTGCTTAGTAATGGCAGGCCAAAATCTAGGACTATTACCTCCAATTACTTGGACCGCACAACTCGTAATAAATTACGTAAATTCAATAAACTTATTAATATATAATTTAACGAGATCTCTTGGTAAAATACAGTCAATGTTTATATCAAACATGTTACCGAAATGACATTTAATTTCTAATTTCTTCTGTGCTTGCTCGCGCATCAAAAGTCGCTCCAGAGCCCTAATTAGGGCGGACGGAGGGGAAATTTTTCACTTTGATGTAAAATTGATTGATAACTCCAAGGGCACAGATGATCTAAATAAATTAGTTATCTATCTCTTTCTAGTGTTATGTGACGCAGAATTTTACCAGAATTCAAATATGGTAGAACCCTGCGTGGTTCAACTGCCACAGCTATTTCTGCCTCATAACAGCAGTGTTAAATCCTACTGTGTTCTGGTTTGAAGGGCGTGATACATATTTCAGGTAAGAATGTCTAATCCTATCTGGGGTGGATGACAGATGTCCATGAGCGGCAGTAGCCACTTACCATCAGGTGGACTATATTATAAAAAATAACCCGACTGTGGAGAGTTGTATTTCGAGCGTATGTACCTGTTGTGTATTTTTATAATAATTCCCTTATTTAAATGTGGCTTAAAAGTAGGAAATTTTAATAATCATAATTATTTTTCAATTTCATTTTATTTGTAATATATTGGTAACATATTGAAGTAGCAAACAAACATGCAATCCACTAGAAAATTGTAATCTGGAATAATTTTCAGGTAGGAATTAAGTCCTATTTGATACCGAAAACTGTGTTTCTATATCTAACGAGTAAGCTGGAACGCTTCACATAAATGTCTCCTTCTTACAACACTTTGCATACTAGAACGCAATTCTTAACAGTTATAAGGCAGGAATCAAAGATCAACGCTTGTAGCTTAAAATCTATCGAAATCACAACGACTCAAATACATGTAGTAAGCAAAACATTGTTAACGCTATTTTGTTAAAAAGTTTTAAACTGTGGAGTTTAATCTGAAAAATCTGAATTCCACAGAGTTTACAGAGGGATTGCCGCTGGATCTGCAAATTGAGTGGGATCAGCGACCCATTAGTCTCAATGGAGGTTTGTTGTCAAATTTACATGTTAGGGCACTAGCTGAATTGTATTGAATTTTTTATTTAGGTAACAATACTGGGCGTTAAGCTTTTGCTTGTTTTTAGCATTTAAAAGCCTTTTTTTCATTTCGAAATGGATTTTATTAAAATAAATGAATAGCAGGCAGGCAGTGATAGCCTAATGGTTAAGAAACTCGGCCTCTCGTTCGAGGGGTCCGAGGTTCAAATCCCAGGCATGCCACCTCTGATTTTTCAAAATTATGTGCGTATTAGAAATTAATTATCACTTGCTGATAACGGTGACGGAAAACATCGTGAGGAAACCTGCATATCTGAGAAATCTTAAAAAAACAATTTTGTGAAGTCTACCAATACGCACTTGGCCAGCGCGGTGGACTATGACCTAATCCTTCTCATTCTGAGAAGAGACCCGTGCTCAGCAGTGGGACAGTAATGGGTTGATGATGATGATGATGAAATAAATGAAACGATGGTTGTAGACGGTCTTCGTGTGGAGTGGTCGTACCATACCGATTGAGGATTTCTTTCCGGATTCCATTCCCAGCCAGATAAAGGTCGGGTTAATTTTATAAGAGTTTCTTAAGTGACTAAGGTTCATAATTAGATAACCTTTTTTTTCACGCTTTCTACTCTCTACACTACACTAGGATTCCCTGTATCGTGGGCGCAATGGACACACAGAGACAAATACACAAAACCCCGAGACCCAGAAACAGAAACCTGAATTCATCATTTAAATATCTGTCTGGCTGGGGATCGAACCAGGACCCTCTGCGCCTCCGCCACGTAGGTCGTCGAATAACGCGACGTCGAAAAGTCGATACACATTTGTTGCTGTTTAGTAGCTTATGCGACGAGATAGAAGCTTTTGCAATTTTTATAATGTTAATCAATATAGTAAGAATTTCTAAATTTGTCTTTATTTAAATAGCAAAATAAGTAATATACAAATAAAAAATATTGTTTTCTCTTAATTACAAGTCATTTTAGTATTAATGAATATTGTAGTTATTAGATAAAACCTGAATTACATTGAAAATAAAACTCTTATTTACAAAGAAATCTAACGCCTTTACTTTGATTGATCAACTCTACGAAATAAATTAGATTATAATTATACATATAATCCAACGTGTCACACGGAAATAATAGATTAAATTTAAACCCACAAGTTGTATTTAAACAATAATGCCGACAAGCTACAATGCGTAGAAACGTATGTGAAACAATAATAGTCATATTAAACAAAGTTCAATCCCAGTAGATTAACCCGACTCACAGCGAGATCCTCTATGATATCTTAACTAATATAATAAATATCAAACTTTGTATGGGTGTACAGAACAAGTCTATGGAATATTGGAGTAAGTTATTTATATCTACTAATGTCATAACTTTGAAAAATCGATAGACCTACATGGTTCACTGTCCCAATGGACATTATTGGCCATGTTAACGTCTAATTAGTGAGTTCTGTCAACCAAATTCACTATGAAAAATCACAATTTGTCATAATTGTGATCTTAAATAATTCCTATTCTAGAAAGGATGTTTGGTATTCATGACATGTTTGAATATGATAGTAAAAAGCTTAATTACAATGTATTTTTATAGACTTCAAACTGAATATTATCTAAAGATTTCAGATAATAAATACGTTAAAACTGGGGACTTTTTATCTCAAGTAAAAACGTTCTGTCACCGAAAGAAATAAAATCTTAATTGTCCTATTTCGTCCTTTTTTAATATATTTACACCTAACGAAAAGGCAGACGGGCTACCTGGTGGAAAGAAGTCACCGTCGCCTGTGGACATTTGCAACACTAGAGGAGTCGCTAATGCAGAACTCTTTTTGCACGCCTCTTCAGCCCCATGTCATAGCGCTCAGGGAGAAGTTCATTCCACATTTTGCACGTACGCGGCAAAAATGACCGTTCAAACTGAACCAAAATGTGGATGCAACTTCATCCTTCGGCGAGTAGTGCGATGAAGGTGACGTAGGCATCAAATCAAAAAGTTCCTCAGAACACTTTGTAAAGCCGGTAGAACACGCAGAGGGAACCTATATCTAATGTCTTAACGTCCTAAAATGATTCATACAAAACTTTATGAAAATATCTATTCATCGTAATAATCGTATGCAATATCATAATATCTATCGTAAAAACGTGTACATTTCAAGCAAAGCCACGGTCAGAACCTAGTAGACCATACGTAATAGACCTTGCGTCGGAGTTAGAAACAGAATTATAAGCCCCTGATACTGACATGCCTAGCCTAAGTTCTGAACTCGGATTCAAACAAGATCTGTAACTTGCTCAAGGGTTGGCCATTTATAACTGGAACTTACTTAACTTTTAACATGAAAGATGTTCTATTATTAAATAGCAAAAATTGCTGTTGTAGCAAGAAAAATAAAATTGTGTTTTTAAGGCTTTTAGAATGTTGTATATTCTTATTAGTAAAATTTCTAGATTTGGCACTAATTTTGATTTCAACTCATAAGATAATTTTATATTGAACTTTCATCCTCATTTATATTATCTTCTTTTCTCATCTCATTTATGTATTTGATGGCATACTTTAAAAATACCTTCATACTAAAATAAATTGGAACTAAAATTCAAAGTACAACATTGTAATAAAGTTCGACAAACAAGACAAAACATAAAACCAATCCGACATAAAAAAATATTGATATTCCTAAAGCGACCTAAATGAGCACTAAATAAGATTTGTTCATACAATTTGAATCAAACATAAAAGTTACGAGATTTAAGATTTAACTTAAAAATATTTCACATAAAATCAACATTCAATTGAACAATTTCGCTTTACGAAACGGAACGGTACAAAGTGTACTAAAACGCGGGCAAGAGTTTAAAACGAGGGTTAAAACGAACCCACTACCGTTAACCGAATAAATTGAAATTGCTGTGATTGTTCGCGGATCATAAATGACAATTTGGACCTACGTTGTGCATTGAACCATCAACATAAAATCAACATAAAACATAAAAATCCACTACTGTAGGGATATCAGGGTAATTTGCCGTAAATGCTGCAAATGGCTGTATATTTTGGTATCTGTAGTAAATGAATAACTTTGCAAAATGATTCTTCTGTCCATCTCATACATTTAAAACTTTAGTAGACTACTACAACATCTATTGGAAGAGGAGAAGTAGCGTTTGTTTATCATCTTGTCATTACACATTAGCGTAACATGTTTAAAGCGATAAATCTAAATCATTTTTTACAAATCATTATTGATATAATGTAAAAAAGTACTTATTAAATTGTAAAATTCGCTATTTTGTTATTATTATTACAAATAATTTGGCAGGTATTAGAATCCGTTTAACAGCAGCAGTGTTAAGTGCTGGTATGTTCTGGATTTAATAGAGCGGTAAGCGAGACTTACTATTTATCCGAGACGTTCCCTCTGAAGCTTAAACAACCGACTTCAGTTACGTCTCCCATCTTACCTGGGGTTGATTATAAATGTCTATTAGCCGCAATAGCTTCTCACCATAAGTGCTTGCTCGATTACAAAAAAAAAATGTTATTTTTGTATATTTTAATAAATTTATTTTTTACCTGTTACTGAATTCGGCAGTTAAAAAACAACGGTTAAAACGACTCGTTTGATCCAAACGAGCTTTTTCTTCCGTTAACGTTAAATGAATCGTGGAGATCGTCCACCGATTGTCGGGCTGTGACAAATGAAATTTTCCGACGAGTTGACTGCGGCGATAAGAACAGTAGTGTGTTGTTGCGAATACTGTCCATTATTTTTGCAAGCATATAGTCGTCAAAAATTTTAGGGCAGGTTAAGAATGACAGAGGGTATCAGAAAATTGTTCATATCTTGATCCCTGCCAACTAGGTCATATACTAAAATAAACCTGCCGAAAGAGGATTAGAGTGTTACTTTTTTCGGGACTAAACTAAATGGCTTCCTAATAAATATACGTAAACGAGTATACTGCAAAACCATCTACAGAAAACAACATTTACTCGGAAACGAATTCACGGCTTAATTTGAAGGTTGCGTCTCGCTTTAACTATGTATTTAACTACGATTATTATTTATTTTACGATTATTAGTTATTATTTAACCACGATAGTTCTATCGTCCTCGATCGATAGAACTATCGATATCTTTGATAACATTTACAACTTGATTCAATAGGCCACGGCCAATTGTAAAATGTTTTCCATTCAACATAACCCTGTGTACATGAAACACATATTTACTTTGTCTCCAAGCGAATTAACATCAACTCTGATGCGATACAAGCGTTAATTACGGTTTTGTCGCGCGATGAAACGAATCATTTACATAATAATGAATGAAATATATCGTATGTCGAATTAAACTTAAACAATGGTTTTAATATAACTGAAATTGTTATTTTTTTTATTAGTTTTAAAGATCAGAAACTATTTATCGTTAATTGATAGGTGGTAAGGAATTCATAGCGATAGCTCAGAGTTGTGAGGATAAAGTTTTAATCGAGTTGTGAGGATGATTTTATCTTGCTTCTTAATTTTATAGTTTTTAACTCAAATCTTAAAGCTGATTAAGAGGCTTTTTAGTGTATGAACGACATGAGTATCCTAAGATCAGCATTTTAGAGGTCTCAACCAAAGAGTAAAAACGGAACCCTATTACTAAGCCTCCGCTGTCTGTCCGTCTGTCATAGGGCTCTCTATTGGCCAATTATTACACTTACGACGAGTATCGAAGCAAATTATGAATAAAACGTATCGCCTGAATCGTAAAATCATTGTAATCAAATTCATCAAACTAAATTTGAAGTCGACTCGATATTTATGTACGAGTAATTATCCTCAATGTTAAATAACAGAAAAAGTTCTTCGTAATAATTAAGAATAAATAATCCAATATTTCAATTGAACTCAAGTATGAAATATTCATCGAATAAATAAATAGGCAGAGTAATCCGAAAGCATTAATTCTTACATGGAGCGAGTAATTAATGTTATTTGAGTTCAATATTTCAGTTTTAATTGTCGATTTATTACCTGTATTCCTGTTTCAGGTACGTCCGGTTTCAATTTGTTAACGAAATTAATGGCTCTGGCGAAATATGTGTAAGTAGATATCATTAATCAGATTAATCGCGTAATTAACTGGATAAACGTATTATTCGATACTATATCGAAAAGTATTTGTGTGCCACTGTTACTGGGCGGTGTAGACCTTAGATGGGCTTATGTTCCGGATAGCGTAAAGTATATGCGTTGTTTGGCCTGTTGGCCACATTTCTGAGAAACTTCATGACTTTGTCGGAGTTGAAAATGTCGCCTGTGTTATAGTGAATTCGCGTGGTATAGGAGGAGGTTAGAGAGTTGTAGGGGCCACAGGGATGGAAAGGGTGCAGGGTGCACCGAGAATCATGTATCCTCCGATCATCAGGATGACTAAGGATGCACCACCTAACACATAAATAATTTACCAAATTAAAGAATAACATGCATATAATGCAAGCATGTGTTAGAAAATCCCTAAGACCCATGTTAAAATATATCAGATAATTCAATTTATTTAGGAAAAGCTAATGATTTTAGAAATATAGGTACGTAGTCTATGTATTTTCATTAATTGTGTAAGGGATGTCTTTAATAAAAACAATAATACCTTCATAAACTTATACTCCAGCCAAATTGGAAGAAGAATGTTTACCAACAATCGTCGCTTAGCAACCGATAACGGGCATATAACAATAACCTTTTTTCATTAGCACAATTTATTAATGTATAATATTATGTAAAATAAAAGAAAATTTCCGTTATTTTCTATCCTATTCTATACACTATACCTAATGTCTGGTTTGAATTAAATATTGTGAATAAATATTTGACCTTGAGTTTAATTAGATTTAGAGAATAATCTCGCAAGATATATTTTAAATCAGCATTTAAATGCGTATTAAGTGAATTTATACAATTTTCTTAGATATTAAGCTGTGTGATATTCTATTTTAATCAGAATGAATAAAATAATGTAATTTAGAGTAATGGTAGTTTAATATCCTACATGGCAATATGTACACGTATCGTATTTGGACTCTAAGAGAATAAATAGACTGTAAGTTAGTAAATACTCTATTCCCAGAGTAGATTGGAAAATAAAATTGAAATTGGTTTAGTAGTAACTAAAAATAAAAATAAAAACTTGGAGTTTTGTACATATTTATTTAGCTATTATTACATGTATGAACGGGTTAAAATGATTAAATTAAATAGCACAAATTACAAGTATGTAATACATCATGTAAAAATACAAATCCTTAAGGTTTTTTGGCCGCCCATTATAGATTTTGAATAAGACTCCTGAAGAAATTTCGAAGGTTAGTCCAGTTAGTACTTTTATATATAAAGAGAATGCAGATATTAGTAAACTCCAGATTGTAATTATTATAGTTTGTAAGTCTTGTTCAAAATTACAGACATGTTGTTATTATTCATCAAATTTACGTCAAACGGGAATTACATCAAACGGGAAAGAATACCATCATAAATAAATTATTCATCTTCTTCATCACTGGCAGAACTTGATGGACTTGTTGAACTGTCTGTCACTCGAATAATAAAATTGTCAATTACATTATCTGAAATGCCGTCAAGTTCTGCCATTTTCTTTTCCTCTTTAATTACATGATTGACACATTGTTGCCATGCCGCAGAAGTTATAGATTTAATTGCTTCACTTAATATTTTTTTTAAATCAATTATTTTAAATGTTTTGTTCTTTTCTGCGACATGGCCTTTTACTTAGCCCCATATCAACTCGATAGGATTTAATTCGCAATGGTACGGTGGTAATCTTAATACCTCAATGTTGTGCTGCTTCGCCATTGTATCGCATACAAATGCTGAGTATTTTTCCTGTTCAGGTGTTACCAAGTCGATAAGCTGTGCTTTTATCATCTCTGCTTGGAACGAGATACCTTTTTCTGTTAGCCAACTTTGTATGTCTTTTTTTAACCAATTCATAGAAGGAACTCGTTCCAAGCGTCGAGAATGATATGGGGCATTGTCCATTACAATTATGGAGTTTGGTTCTAATTTTTCTAGAGTTCTAGAGAACCACTCTTCAAACACCTTCGAGTTCATCTCTCTATGATAGTCGCCTTCACCTTTTTTACTTTCGAAAATTAAGTCTGCATTTTCCACAAATCCATCCTCGTTACCTATAAAAAAATGATAAATATTAAAATGTGAAAAGTACATGTAGCAGTCTAGTGATCATATATTGACTATATGGCATAGAAACTATACTTTTACGTTAACCTGATTAGCTATGCATGAGTTTACTTTTTACAAAACTTTTTTCAATTCCATGATAACACACATCTAAAATTATGTGATCTTAAGCTAACAATATTAGGATGATAACATACCAATGTGTACAACTATCAAGCGCTTCCCTTTTCCCGATGGAGCTTTCAAGCCAGTTGAGAGTCCCTCCTGATAGGCTTGTCGAGCAGACTCAATGGAATGGTCTTGCCATATTGTACTTTTTGTATGTCCTGAAACCAAATAATATATTATTGCTTTAAATTATTTTAATATAAATAATTTTATACACAGTGTGTGCCAAAGATGTGATAAAATATTGATTATGACATTTAAATTCTACTTATTAATAATAATTTATATGGTTACTGTTTAAATAATGATCAATAAGTATACAGAAATGATTGATTCTATATAAAAAATAAGTTAAAATTGTTTATGTACCTTCATTAACCCAAGTCTCATCCAAATAATAAATTTTGCGTCTTTGTTCTCTCATCCTTAACATTTTTTGAAGATAAAAGAAGCGCCATCGCACAATTTCTTCCTTTTCAATGAGAACACTTCGTCTCGACCGTTTCAAATATTTAATCTTAAGTTTATTTAAAACTTTTTGAAAGGTAGTTCTTTTAAAGCTTGGTAAGCTGTCGTCCTCGTTCACTAAATTTAAAACTTTTTCAATTGTTGGTGGATCGTTATCAAAGAATAACATGTGCACCTTCCTACGGATTCCACTCAAGGTCATATCGTCCAATTTGTCCATTATTGTCCCCTTTTTAGGAGCTGGAGTCGGTGACGAAACTCGTTTATGAGTTCGATATTCTTTTATTATTCGGTACACAGTACTCAAATGTACGCCGGCAGTTTCTGCAGTTTTTTTTGCGACATCTTTACTGTATATAAAACTATCTTTTGGCCACATTTCTTCGATAGTTTTATAAATGTTACATATAACTGTTTTCTCCGAGGAACTGAGTGAACACCTCGCTCGTTTCTTCTTTGGAGAAGAAAACTTCTGCAGGCCACTCGGACCCGGTTGGGAATCACTCATTATAACAAGAACAACAAAACAAACAAAAAAAACTCAACAAAATAACAGAACAACACTATAACAGGAATATTTAACAAACAAATAACAATGGATAACAGAGATATTAACACGCACAGTACTCGTAATCGTAAGCAGCCATGTTGTAAACATCATTGTAACACGACCAAATTCGGAGAGTGCGTTTCGTTATAGCTAAGCAGTCAATGTAAACAAAATGTTTTTTTTTGTATTTGTAACAATGAACTATTATTATAAAGTTATATTTAAAATATTATACATTAGTATAAATAAAATTATTTTCAAATAATAATTTAATCATATACTACGAAAATAGTGGATAAATTAAAATGTCAGCTTACACTTCAAAAAATATTATTTGCTACTTTAAATAAAACGAAACGCAATTGTGTTTTTTAAATAGTCGGATTATAAAGCAATTATTATGCAGCTAATTTAAAATGAAGCAGTAAAAGTGGGGTTGTAAAGAAATTTACGTACTCTTTTTTTTTGATGGACTGTTTCGATTTTTCAAAATCGTAACCAAAAGTTCTTATTACCTGGCATACGCTTATTTACAGGGTTTTCACTTACTTACTGATAAGGATATTTTATTCATCTTTGTCTATACGCAACAATATGAAAGTTGTGAGAGTACTTTGCATGTAATAAGGTATAGAAATAATGGATACAATTTAATTGTGAAGTTTTTTGTTGAATTAAAAATGAAAACAAGGATAATAGTAATTTTTACAGTACCAAAATTTTGATGACCCTAATATCGGTTTGTTTACATGAATTCTCTTCGCATCGTGGCGGAGGTATAGGGTTTATTTTTAAGGTTACATAACACCTTTACATTTGTTACGAAAAAGAGAACTTTAGACTTAAACAGGACATAATATCTTAATATTATATTATTATACATTTACAATGACAGAGTAATGGAAGGTAATTAAAAATAATGACCAGTGGTCTTACTAAAACGTAAACCAAAAAAGTAGTATAAGTAATACTAAATAGTTAGTTTTAAAAAATAGCAAGAACACAATAAATAATTCAAAAACAATTAAATTACAGAGGAATATAACAAATATTAATTATTACATACCTAATAGTCAGTACACACTACACAACAATTGATCAAAAACACAATGAAAATAAAATTATATTAAGAAGTACTTAACTTACGTAAGTGCGGCGGAAGTCCAAAAAAAGTCGCTTCCCTTTATTTTCCTTCCTTTTTATATCCTCTGAATTTTACACACACATCTATTGTGTATAATAGCCAATCAGCATCAAGCATAAGTTATATTTAAATTGTTTGACAGTCCAGTATCACAGCTAAGATTCTTAATACAATAATTGTTTTAAAACATATTTAGATTGTTCTTATACATTTTGTTATTAATTTTATTTGTGTTTTAATAGCATAAAAGAGTTTATTTATGAATTACCATTATCCAATCAGTGACGAGAACCCCCTTGACCAATCGTAGATTTGATGCAAATCAACCCATGAACTATACTCATTGCACATTTTAATTTCTATTTTAATTTATTTTTCTTTCTCAACCTCTAAACTAAAATTACTTTAAATATTATATTTTTTAACATTTTAAATCATGTCTCATATATAGTAAATAATGATAAATCATAAATACATAAAATCACTTGAGGTAAATAATCATTTAACCTTCTTAATAATAATGTAAACATTATTATAAATAGTACTGTATATTTGCTGATACATATAATTAAATAAGACATTTTTTAAACATTATTACATAATTACATAAGTTATAAAGTGCTGATTTTAAACCGGAACTTCGTTCCGAGTACTGTAAGGATCTAACCCTAGAGCCATCTAGTGTCGAGTAGGATTATTTTATTTCGATCAAAGCAGTGATAAAAATTGTAAGTGATTGCTAAACTAGTGCCATCTAGTTTTAATTGTTTCAATCATTTTGATCAATAGAAAGCTACAAGTTATCGCTAAACTGGTCCCATCTATATTTTATAAATACAAAATGTTTAATGACTATCAATAACAGTTCCATTTGATAATTTGGTAAAACATTTTACAAAGCATTAAAAGGAACTCTACTTATAAATTGTCACATGCATACAAGTTGCATGCGTGAAAATGTAAATGAAAAATACATTTTAATGAAAACAAAAACCAGGCACACGGAATCCTAAATCACATTCTGTTTTACCACTCGCAGGGCTAAAAAGTTCTTGTTTATATTAGTTAGGCAATTTCAATTGTCCCTAGAGGGTGTTTGGGCTGAATTGTGTTTCAGCGAAGCTAAATGCCTCCCGTGCGTCCCATTCCGCTCCCCTGAAGAGGAACCAATCACGGGGTTGAAATAAACTTTAGCAGATCTTGATTAAGATCAAAAAATAACGTAAAATCCTATCAACATTTACTCAATCCTGTTTCACGGATAGAATAAAAAGCCCTCCTCTTTAGGATTGAATAAATAATGATGACCTTTGAAAATTTTATGAAAACCTTTACCATGTAGTTTTATCTAGATATTTTTCTTTCTACATTGCAAACCTCACAAAAATCAGTGAAGTTACGAGCTCCATCGGGAATCTTATGTGGTGTAGAAGCTTAGAAGAAAGCTAGAAGTCTAAAGCCTAGAAATTTAAGCTTCAACTATATATTTTTAAACATATGTTTTTAAATTTCACTTTTCTTTTTGATTAGTTTTTGCTAAATTGCCTCCCTAACAACTTTTTGTTCTTTATGTGTTCTATTATTAAATTGATATGATGTACTTGGATTTAGAATACATTCTAAAATTATTGACACAACACATTTTTTATCTTCCAGCCTGATAGACACAATTACCGTTCAAGTCTGTCATCAAGATTCAAGGCTTAAATCCCAGCCCAGGAAGATATTAAATTTTGATTCAAGTAACCATAAAGATAGAAATTTACGTAAATTAAAAGTACATCGTTAGCGTTCACGGACCTCTTGGCTCGTGTCGTCTAAAAATGGAAATAACCCTGAAACAAATTCTCACGTTTTAATGTAAATCTATTTTTATTTTTTTAATGTGCCTCTTTAAGCATTTGAGTACCCGCAGCGCAGTTTTAATTACAGACAGACGGCTGGCCGTACTCCGCGGAAATTGTAAAAATACACCTTTCACTTCTAAAAAATCACTGTACTTTGCTTCCTTGCAAAATATTAATTCCAATTGAGATGGTTTTCAATTTTGTTCAGCTGTTAGGCAGTTTAAAAATAAATGGTTTTAATTGGGATGTACTGATTCCCTTTAATTTATTTAATATTTTTGGAATTTGTATCATTCCTATCGCCATTATTCATGCTGTATTCTGTACATTATTTTGTTCTGCCATGTATATTCAAAATTATTACAATCACCACATATGAAATTCCATATAAATTTACATGAAATAATATTTGTGGAATTAAATAATATGTTAATTAAAAATCTGCTGGTAATAAGTAATTAAAAAAAATTGGTAGCCATTGTTGTCACGGGTCTCCCTACAACTGCGAGCATAAGACATATGACAGGTCTTTATACCTTCGGAAGGCCATTGCAAAATAGGAGAAATCAGAAACCTAGGAGAACCTGGGAGAACAATATAAAGTTCGTAGCCAAACAGATTACCAAAATCAAAATCAGCAAGCATCGGTGTTGATGTTCGTAGTAAACCACATCGCAACGTTAACGTTTGCGAAATTGACATAAAGTTAAATTACTAGCAGCTAGATGCACCACAGTGGGACGTCAGACGTAACTCCGATTTGTGGCATCACGAAGCTTCATAACCGGATTTTAGTTCTGATTCATATTTTGCTATCCAAATTGTATTTACAAAATAAAATTAACTAAAATCTGTATATGACTTAAATATATACGCCCTTGTATTTAATTGTTAATTAACCACCGAATTTACTGCAGGATTATTTTTTATATTTAGAAATTGTAATATTATATTTAAACGGGACCACTAATTTAATTTGATTACAATTATTATGATGATTTTCGAAGAGGAACGATGAACCTATTTAAGGGATGCTATTATAATTACAAATCTCTACGCGTATCAACGCTTTTTTCTCATTTTTTACTTAAAAAATAGGGGAAACCGCTGCAGTTAAAACAAAAAACTTCCGTTACTAAAAGTTGTAATAGAAATGTAACATACACAGAAACTTTAATCACGTACGGAGATCCAACTTAAAATCCTGTAATCATTAATTAGTAACCAATTCTGTATGCTGACTCGAAGTTCGGCGGAGTTTTGATTTGTGGCGCCGTACTCCGTTCGTGCTGTAAATACTGATTTCCAACGGAACTATGTTTTCATATAAATTCCAACATAAATTCTGCTTCCATTCAGGAAACAGGTGTACATTAGTTAATAGATACAGCAAAATACTGATATTGTGTATTTTATGTGAAATAGACGCGATTTTTCTCTGATCTTGTTTGTTGTTTCCATAGTCTGTGTTTTCATTTACAATTACGTCTATTTCAGTTTCACACTTGAAACTAAAATACTTGAAAACGGATGAAGTTATGGAACTACAGTTTTACATAATGCAGTCGAAATATACATCATAATTAAATAATATAATTGCGCAAATAGTCATTAATAGCTGTTACTTATGTATGTAACTTTTTTTATTAATTAGAAGCAACAAACGAGTACGCAGTCCATCTAATGATTAAAATTTTAATTCTTATTTGTATCTTCCACTATGTTTTCACAATTTGCTTGTTACCAGCAACTAAATAATATTTAAAAAAATATTTATAGGCACTGTAGATTTCACATAACACGTAAATTATGACATAGAATTGCAATATGAGTATAAGTAAGTCTTAATTATTTAAATCAAATAACCCAATACATTTAAAGACAATCCAGCCGAACACTATGAAATTAAAACTAATTTAACTAAAAATCAAAACAATTTATATTTTACAAGCATTAACAAATTAATGCTGCCATTACATAAACATACTGGGAAGTTTTGGTTTTGCATTTCAATTAAGCGAAGCGGATTGATTCTCACGGGTATAAAACATAGGTACTAAAGTACTGCCTTGCACCACTCCAGATTTTAGTAGGAACGAAAACAAAGTTTTGGGGCTAGTTCATACTAACTTTGCGCTCAAACTGTTTCACGTATAAACAGTTTGCAATTTACCAACTCAATGACTCTTATCGAACTATTAAAAGCATTTGAAAATTCACATGATTTCTTGATCAGTGATGTTTTTTAGTAAATAGAATCTTTACAACCAAATATTTAAATTAAATAATTACATTAAGGTGAATCCAATAAGACCTTGTACATAATATGAAAATGAAAACTTATACTTACTGTTTTCAGGTTTTTTTGTAGACAGTACAAAGATTTTGCTTTTGGCAAAGCTTAGCCATTATGAAACAATCCTAAGTTTTATTTTCAGTGGCCGGTGTTTATCCACCGAGAAGTTTGTAAACAAACTGTTTTAGGTGATTTACGGCTTGGTTTTCGTTCGATACATCTAAATCTATGTTTACGATGTGTACAGCTGTGCTCTTTGGATGTTTAGACTAAAACTAATAGCTACTGTATCAACGATAGTATTGACAAAACAATTCCTTGTTATGTTATGCTAAGTGTGTTTAGTAACAATAATATGGCCACACACGACTTACTTACGGTTATTTTAAGTGTACCTAAATTGGTTCGAACTAATAATGAAAATACTTTAAGTGACTGTCGCGTTATTAACAGAATTTATAACAATGATATCAAAATTCTCGCCCAAAATAAGTATGTTCTAAATGTGGTAGTTCAAAATTTGTTTTCACGAGATTTTATTTTCAAAACAATGTTTGTAAATATTATGTTTATTGTTTGTTTGTAAATACACGATAAAACAACAATACATGTTATCAGAAACAGTGTCAGCTGTATTTTACTAATTTAATGTGAATTTAATATTTCAAGCCTGTCATTTTGTTGTCTGCATTTAAAATTAATGATCGCCAACCTTTTTGTTTTACGAAATTTGAAAACATTTTAATACAGACGGGTACTCGTAGGCCGTCTATTACACCGGTTTGATTCGATTACATTACTTTTTTTTCCTTAATAAACAAACGTGCAATCACGCTTACTTGATGACATTTACCTGATGGTAGTATTCTCTGCTGCTTATAGACATCTATAATTATTATTCTGTAACAAAGTACAATTAGGTATCTTCGTGAGGTCGGCCAATGAATATTTCTTTCCCCTGAGAACTAACATGAAATCTTTAGTGTCTTCGTTACCATTTAACCTGCCTTTCAAGTCATACCACACCAGCGCTGTAACTTATTTCACAATTATCCATTTGTTCTAATTTTATTTTATTTATTTAAAACAATTTATATTGGCCCAACAAACAAATCCTATTGAGTCTTTATGTTATAGCTCTGTCCTTAATCTGTCACATAAACGTACAGTATCTGTTCGTTCTTGTTACAGTACGTTCTAGCAATCACTGGACAGGCCATTAATTATTAAACACACAGCTCATCTGGCCTCATCTCCCTGGAGCGGAGCTTTGAGCTCGAGAACAATAATCTCCTGATGGCCCATGGGACTGACGTTAAACTCCTGATAATGGAACTGAATCGGGCCTTTGTTACATTATCTTAAAACATCTGTCATAACAAGACTGGCTCCACCGGTACAAATGCTCGCTTTGATAACAAATTATCAGATGTTCCAGCTTACAATCGACTAAAACGTTCTAATATTTTAACAACAATGTGATTCACATATCCCTTAAAACAACAACTTGCTATAACAAATATGTACATTCTTTAATACTTTAAAACAATTAATTTATTTTACAAAATAAGTAATTTTCCAATATTGACAAAATGGGATAAATAAAAGAAATGTACAAGTATGATACAATTTCCCTTTTTATAGCGACTAAAATTGAATTATCTGTACTATGGATATTTTTGTCTATCTAATTTACATTACAATGTCAAATTATTTTGACTGATATTAAAATTTAAATCACTTATCTACCTTTACTTTTATTATAACTGCTACCACTTCTAAATACTACTTAAAACAAAGGAATACCCAAAACACTAAACAGAGCCATTAATCAAGAGTATAGTGATGTTTCCAATACTCGAAAATCCATACCTACTGAAAAACAATTTACCATTGTAAAAGGTAACAAAATTGTGACAAAACTTTAGTATTTCAACGCATAATAGCACACCAAATTAACCGTATAATTTGTACAACGGTACTCAATTACACGAACCCACAATTGAACCGTTTATTTTATTTACTTTACTTTTTCACGCAATAAGTACAATCAACTTAAATTAATGCATTTCAATTAATTGGAGTAAAACCAATACGCACATCTCGTATCTACATATATTATGTACAAGTGTTTACATAAACTTATATATAAAATTCCGTCACAATGTTAGTTAGTTACCGTACTCCTCCGAAACGTCTTTACCGATTTTCACAAATATTTAATTGCATATTCAATAGGTCTGAGAATCGGCTACTATCTATTTTTCATACCCCTAAGTGATAAGGGTTGTCCACCCTTAACATTTTTTTATTTATATGGCAATACAACGTTAGCCGGGTCAGCTAGTATACAATATAAAGACATGATATTTGAAATCTGTTTAAACATTGATACTGAAAGAATTCTGCGTTCGTAAAGATTTTAAGGTGTTAGAATTACATAATTGGTCATAATAGATATACAAGTTTTTTCTAACATGTATCAATATATTCCGGACTGAAATTACAGATGAAATTTAGCTACCAGTGGTCACCCATCCAACGCTTGATTACATCAAACTGTGGAGAGGTTTTAAGATCGGTTAACATTTAAACAAACCTCGGGGCTACGTCTGTCATAACGCTGTATCCTTCCTGTTTATCAGTCGTTCCTTCAGTCCTTGGAAATGTAATTGTAACCCTATTCAATTTGCAACTTACCACAATTCTCACACATTTCAAGCATTACTAATCACTGGCAAATGAGATCGCATCCCGCAAACGCATACAAAATGCAGATCATTTCCAACCGCATATCATTGTGAGTTGCGAGCGCGATGCAAATCCTTGGTTTAGAATCCCTGCAATGTATCAGGATTCTAGATTCATGTGGTGGGATTTACGGTTACCTTAGGATGGATTTTTGCATGTTAGTTTAGTAAGATTAGATCAGATTTCACATATCGTGAATGACACAAGAACCGAAACACACAAACCCAAAACAGACTCCTGTAAAAAGGGTAAATCCTGTAGTTTGACTCTAGCAATACCACCGCTGCATCTATTTCAACTTACGAACAGCAGTTTAAGCTCTGCCGTCGCCTTACCATATTCTTCTTCTGTGGACTCC
Source organism: Epargyreus clarus clarus (assembly GCA_014595695.2). Classification (NCBI taxonomy): domain Eukaryota; kingdom Metazoa; phylum Arthropoda; class Insecta; order Lepidoptera; family Hesperiidae; genus Epargyreus; species Epargyreus clarus. The sequence goes on from JACTTY020000094.1 coordinate 819,233, forward strand.
AAGTAAGTCTCCTGTCTTATATCAAGTTGATTACTTACATCCAAAGGCGGCATCATTACATATATCATACTACTACTAAAAATATCTGCATGTCCGGGAATGTACCTTCAATGTATAAATCGATATATTCCGTCATACCAGCCATCTTTAGCTATCAAGAATATTGTAAAGATTCAATTAGAATCACTTTAACAAAACTGCAAAACTGGCACCCAAACTATTAAACCAAGGTAACCCAACAAGAGCTGGGATAACTCGGGACGGTTGAATAAACCCAGCCCGGGCAATATTACATTTTGTTGGAAATCCTCCAGAAATTAACTTACTTCGCTAAAGTAATTCTGCAACCGCAAAATTGTCGGCGAGTTGTTTGAAGGAAGCCGGAACGCCCTTGCATGGAATATTTAGTAACTATTTTTGGAGCTTACAATCTCGTTGCCCCTTCTGAGCTATTTTAGTTATTCTATGGTTACTTAGTAGCGCTTGATCTTTCACAGTAATGGAATTTTGAAATAGATGCTTTGTAAGTCTTAATGAAAAAGTTTAGAAAATTTGTAGATGAAAAAAATCAGGGATTAATTTAAGTATATCAATAAAACATCCTAAATTTTCAAACAATGGCAATCCCATAATTGATAATGAATTTAAAAAAAGAATGATGATTACTCTCATAATATAAATCTGAGACTAAATCAGAAACGAGCATAAAAATCCAATAACCAACCCCATTTAGAAGCTGATAATAAATCAGAAAGGCCAACTAACTACGGAGAATATCGTCTATAATGGGGATCAAAACGGACCCTCATTATGGAAACCATCATGGAATCAACGATGCATGCCCAACTAACAGATCACAGGCTATTGCTTCGTCTGTTTATAGATATATTTTAATAGTTCCTTCTGTTAATGCATCTTGTGTATAAGTCTAAGTATATATTATATAACTGGATGTACAGGATGTATTATATAACTTTGCTTTCATCTTAACCTCTTTATATCTGTCTTAAAGAATGTATTTTTACCAAAAATATTTTTTTCCTCATCTCCATTAAATAATTCACAGTGAAATGTTTGATGAATGAAATGAAAATTTCTTGGTTAAAAATATACTGGTTTAAGTCTTGTGTTGTCTTAATCTTTACTCAGTTTCACAGTTTTTAACTAACTCATAACTTTATATTCAAGTAGATTGTGCTTTACAAGGTAATCTTTATTGATATCATATTAAATATCTTTGAACACTTGTTTTCATTTATCAGCAAAATCTGAACAGGAATATTTGACTGAATTTACTTCTATTGTATGAAAAATGGAAACCTCATAATACGTCAATGTCGGCATAAACCTCACTTCAGCAGTAAACCCTAAACGTCCATTACCGAGTCAAGATACCCGTGAAGGGGTACTTAAACGTCTTACAGCCACAATTATTATGGAAATTCGATCCCTTATTGACGGTTTTTTCGCTTCAAAAATTTCTCCGTTCCATTAAACTTATGATAATGTACGTTCGACCATGAATATTTCTATTTCTATTGTGATTTTGCTTTCTAAGTAGTTTCTTTTCTACGTTGCGATTTAATATGATTTGTTCAAATGCCCTTCACTTTTCAAGTCCTTTCCATTTATTCTGTACATAGTAATATACATTTACTATCCATGAAAATGAACTTAAAGTCGCTCTTGACAATTTTCTTCTGCTAACGTTACTCAATCAGTCTAGAAAATGTTAGCAAGAGGAAACTAAAGGAAAAATATTAGTTGCGTGTCTCACATCCATTCTATCACCACTTAGCGGCGGTAATGAAGACAAAAACGTGCATTAGATATATTTAGTGTTGGTCGTATTTCATTTCATAGAGGGCATTAATTATGGGTAATGTATGGGTGCCGGAGTAATATGAATTGTGGTTTGATTTAGGGCTACGTGGGATAATATTATTGTTATAGATGGTTTTGTTACTTTCGCGTACTTTATCACTTCTAATCTTATATGAGTGAGAAGGAAAATGCTTTTGAACAGTATAGTGATTAGTTATGAGATTCTAGAACTAATCAACGTGCCATTCGAACTATTCACCAACTCACCGACATGTGATGCGTGCCAATGCCGATGTGTCCATGGCAACATATACCCTTATATTATGCTTGATGGTTACACAGGCTTAAAATTGAATAGAAAACGTTAGATGGGTAATGAAATGTTCCATGAACACGAAATAAAAAAGCTTACTGTACGGTTTTAATCGCAACCTTGATACTTGTATTTAAAGGCTTCGATCTCCAGCCATACAAACATCCGAATAATTAACCTTCTGCGACTGAGGTGACTTTTTTGGTAATACTTGACTGAGGTGTAGTCCGACAGACGTCAACATAAAATACGCCTATTTATAATATAGTTATAAAAAGCCACAAAATTACATCAAAATATACATAAACATATTTAGTTAATTTACAATATCAAATATGAAGGCTTATAAATAAATCTAAATATTTATTGCGTATTTTTGACTGAAATATGAATTTTTAACAATTGTTTACACGAGGTATCAGTAACACCATGTATTTTTTAAATAGTCAAAGTAACTTAAAATTTTATGTTATTATTTTAATTATGACATCATTTAAGATCTACAAGAAAAAATATATTGAAATCACACGGTTCATTTAGGCACAATTTAGCCTCAAGTTTTGACCTTTAAAAAAATGAAATTTATATAATCTTCGTAAAGTCTGCCTCGCGACTCAAGGCAAATTGGCTTTTTACGTGTACAGAAGGAGAATCTTGTTTGTCGTTTAGTCTGCAGTAGTCTGCTGGTCCAAATGCTGCATAATTTTCTTCTTGGTGGCCTCTCAAGTTAAGGCAGACTAGGAGGTAAATCATTTTCAGATTCCTCTATTACTTCCTGGTTTCTGGTTTAGTTTGGTTTCTCTTCTTCGTTTTTCGAAACTTACTATCAGTTCACCATTAAACTATTTCTTTATTTCTAACTGTAGCCATTTTTCAATTTCTTCGTCTCTAAGAACATTAATATTAAACTTTCCTCTACAGTCTGATTTAGCAAATAAAAATAAAATAGATTATGACTGTTACACACAGCCCCAAATAGCCCTTAACTTAGCACATCCAACACGGATATACACATATTAATGCTTTTTTGTAAATAACATATAAACAAACATTGGAATTTTTTTTCGTGTCAATGTTTGTTCCTGACGGGAATCGATCCTGAGTCCCTTGGAATGGTAAACATATGTCTTACCATGATGAAAATAAGGCCATGTCTGATAAAACTTACCAATTATTGATGATCTACTGAGGACACGTATTATAGACACAAAGGAATTATAATGATCTTGCTGATGTGACGTCTATTAGAATCCAGTATTTATTGCTGTATTTACGTCTGTGAGACACTATCACCTCGTAACACGAAAAGTAAGCAAGATGTGATCGTCTAGCCGTGACTATCATGTAGCAGGAATCGTTTTAGGAAGGTACTGAGCGAGACACCACAACATCACGCCGCATTCCAAAATGGCAACATTTTTTCTGTTAGCAGTGTCTGACAGACTACCACCTCAGCCGCAGAAGGTTAATTGGTATATCTGTTCTGGTCTGGGTGTTTGTGTATTCGTGTTTGTGTGTGTATTTCGTAAAACGACGTTGCTGCCCAGCTTCTAGGTTTAATTTAATCCCCTCGACAATAACAGGACGAAAAAGTAGGGTTTTCTACACCAACGCCATATACCCATACTTAAAAATCTTCTAATAAATTGCAACTACAGTCTTTTCAGGAAATCGTTACAAGTCTTCGTGTTATATCTCTAAAGATAAACATAAAACATTATATTAATCGCAATATTTCATTACATAGAAATCAAGATATCAAATAAAATCCCGAGTCATTCACAGTAAATACATAAACGAAAATAACATTTTCAACAGAAAATAAACACCCAATTAGTAGCGTTTCAATTTACAGCTCTTCAGTGTTCAATGATTTACGGACCCTCCATAACAAGTCCTCGTAAAAATCTCGGGCGTCTCGTAAAACGCGGTGTATATCTCATTTATCGCTCGGGCAACGTAACAAACTGACTTACTGGAAACTGGACGTAGATAGATGTAACCCCTGTCTACCCTTGGGTATATTTTACTATTTACTAATAGGTAATTATTAGAGAGACTTGGAATTTTTTAGCTAAATTATTAGAAGTTGAGATGATTTTTGATATAAAATTGTCGATGTGAAGTCGCATATTTTTGGACAATATCATTCATTGCGGATTGGAATAACCAATTAGGCCTCAGAACGCGGATTTAATCGACTGTAGGAATTATATTGTATTTGGAGTTACTACTAAATCTACATATTTCTAATACACACCCTTCTCCTTTATAATACTTTTTATACAATTCAGCAATTCAGTTGTTGCAATTCAGTGGCGTAGTATAGGTTCGCACCCGAGACGGATGATTAATATAGCCGCTCCCCACAGGAATAAATCAGCGAAAAATAAAAGCTAGATTAAATAGTTAAAAAATGTGTCCTTGTGAGAGCCGTGGCCAGCTGTGACACTGTAACGGATTGTCTCTGCAGCTTATGACAAAAGCAAGAGGTCCTCCTGTTTAAAATTTTGCCGAACAAGACGAACCATCCGCAGCGGGATGTCCCATTCACCTCACTTCGCTTCTGCAATTACTCATAAGAGCAGATAGGACAAGTGACAGCCAAAATTATTCGTACAATTTGCCTATTCGTCAAACGTAAACAACGCACGCAGTCTTCTAAGGAACATTCTCTAATAACTGAGCTCGGAGAAAAGTTCACAAAAAATTACCCAGCAACTTTGCATCGGTCGCTTTTTTCGCTCGCCAATTGACACGGTTAGAGAAAGTAGGATATGCGGCCAATGTGTGGGCGGGTACATAACACTACTTGCACGATTATCGCACCAATCCACATTTGAATAGAGGGCGAAATTGCGCAAGCTTGCCATTAGACGGATAACAGACGGATTGGAAAACATATGGCGAATCGTTTCAAGGATATGCCGCGCGTCAGATTTGATAATTGCGTTGCTACAAGTGACCCAACCTTGGATTAAATAATATTTGTGTAACATGTTGATAAAAAGAAAGATGTTGTAACAGCATGCTGACAGCATTGATTGAAGAATTACCAATTTACTCTTTAGACATCTCTAAGCACTGATCTCATAAGGGCGTATTTTTATATTATAGAATTTGTAAACGAGCATGCAGTGTACCTGATGGAAAAAGGCTCCGGCCGCCCATGGACATTTGTAAATTACACACTCAAGCACATGTTTATCACACTCTTAAAATTATAACACAATAGTAACTAACACTGTTGTTATTACGCAAACATAGGTGTCTACAATAGCAATATTTTAGCAAGGACTTAAACTCAAGATATATGCTCAACGGTACCCTCCAAATTCTATTTCTGCCATAAAATTACCGTAGTGTAACACTGCCATATACTATTTTGTATGCAATAAAGGTGGCTTTCTATGATGATGTAACTGATGTTCTAAACAAAATCGGTAATAGATGTCCAAGGACGCCAGAACGTCAGCTGGGCTGCATACACCTTTGCTACCGACATCCAATAAAAAAACAATCTTGTCTAAATAATACTAATGTGCGAACATACGCTATTTTAATTTTACTTGTTAAAATTTCCTTGAAATTTCCTTTGATACTGTACCAGCGCCATTCATAAACCATAGGGGTATTATATCATAAACAAAACTATTGTAAGCAGTACAATGTTTCATATGATTATAATACGCCACATTATGGATATAATATAATATTATTCCCTGGGTTCTATTTAATGGAATTCGCTTGCGGCTTACCTGAGGTTGCATAATTTGTGTTACAGCTTTGTATATTATTGCTAGTAGCCTAAATAGTTCCTAAGGTATTTCTAGGGTAATGGCTTGCTTTCAGACTTTCTTAAGTTTACATTAAATTTTGGGTATTCGACCAATAACTCATATTTTTAAATGAAGTTGAAGTTGAACAAGCAAGTAGTTTATTTGACGATAAGTCACTAACATTTGAACATCTAAAATTAGCCCATAATATTTAGTTGATAATCATATTTGTGATTATCCACAGATACGTTACTACCATTGCACTAAGTTGGAAGACATTGTTATTCTTTCTTATCCTTCAAATAATCAAAGTTTAACGCTACTTATAAGTATACGGAGGCTATTATAGAGAATAAATATAGAGGCAGCGATGATATTGCCAAGTCAAGCCACAAAAGGTTCTACCACATTGTACCAAATATAACAGTGATTAGTAAGACTATTATTAGGGTTATATTTATATTTTGTCAACATCAAAGTGTGTGTGTGTTTTGAAAGTGGTAGAAGTATCTGTGGTTCGACTCCCGCGCCACTACACACTGATGTTATGAGGCAGAAGTAGGTGTAGCGACACCTAAACGCTGCTGTGTTCTGATTTGTAGGGTGTAGTAATAGAGACATGCTTTTCCGAGGCGTTCCAGCTTACTCCTCAGGGGAAGCGGCGCATCTGTGACCGACCGATCACGTAAAAAAGGGCTCCCTAAGTTCCAAGGAAAAATCAAACAAAGAGATTCTACCATATTTTCCGTAAATACAATAAACAAATATATAACATTTTTTAAATCCATTTTTACCGGCAGAAAAAGTACACTCGCGTACAAAAGGCTCTAAAAGAACTACACTTGAGTACAAATTCCATCCACCACCACCATGAATATTAAGCGTCGGATTTGCCTCCGTCACGGGGTAACGACCTCGGAATTGTGTTTTGGGAATCGTTCTCCTCACTTGTACCTACTCGTACTAGGCTTAATATTCTCCCTGCGTTAGGTAAAGTTTAGTTTTTTCTTTCACTGTATTATTTGAAGCATATGTGGTTACTTATCTAGAAAGTTAAGCTTGTTGAACGCAGTCGCGAGTTTATGATCGCTAATGGATATTACACGCTTTTAAGGCGCATTATGCTGTCCTTGTTGGAATCATTAGGCAATAGTTAGTAACTCTTGTTAGAGATTTAAAAATGTCTTTCAAGGGTTTTAAAGGTGATAGCACTCTTTGTAGTTCAACTCCGACCGTCACCAAACATATTTCTGCCTAATAACAGTAGTGTTACATGCTGCTGTGTTCTACTTTAAAAGGTGTGGTAAGGGAGACATATTCATTCGAGACGTTTCAACCTCAGGGGTAGTAATGTATCTGTAGCTAACCTCAGGTTGGTATCTAATATTATCTAGGGTTGATTACAGATGTCCATGTGCTACAGTAATCACTTATTATCAGGTAGACTCCATGACGTCGACTCTTCGATTCCTTCTCCAACAATAAACAAGGTGAAAAAATGAAAACAATATTAATATATCATAAATGAAAGTTAAAACAAGCTAACTCAATTTAAAACAACACAAAACGTTAACAACGACGTTTGTAGAGCAAAGCAAACAAGAGCATTGTTAACAGAACAGGATAGAGTTCGCGTGTCGCTACAAATCATCTCAACGTAGAGCTGTTTACCTGAGTCCACTGTGGACCAACACCATTCATAACTCTATGTTGTTTGTTGCTCTATTTTCTTGAGAACTTTGAAAGTGATATTCTCTATATAGATGTTGATAAAGCTAAACAAGCAAAATTTTCAATGTATTAATAATACATAATACATGTTATGTAGTAAGTATTTTAATACGGAAAAAGTGGAAAAAATTGGAACAGTGGTATTTCTCAGGTCAAAATATTATTCGATGATTGTTTTCAGGAGTTAACTACGTATTTCTATGTAATAAATTCAATATAATAAGAAAAAATGTGAAAAGTTCACTTCTCAGTAGCTCAATATAGGCCCACTGCTGGTTTTATCATAATGTGAAACCGTAAGGTTAAAGTCTAACGCAAGCCCTGATCAGATTGTAAGACTTTACACACCTTTGAGCACTTTTTGTTCCTTTGAAGAATTTTCAGGCATGTAATCTACATACCTGAAAAACTGAAATAATTAGTTTTTACCTGCGACTTTGTTTCATTTTCTATTAAATGAAGTGCATTATTTCACAAATTTATTATGAAACTAAAGGAAGCTATAAATGTTTAAAAGACGACAACAAAAGAATATTTAAAGAGCATTTAAAACTTTCCAAGTGGACCCTTTACAAGTATCCAATAAAAACTTTTCAAAGCCAAGTAGCAACCGAAGGCTCTATCACAAAGGTTACGAGGAGGCGAACGATAATATCCCTTAGGCCCTTCTGATAGGACCTTTACTGAGCCCTTCGAAATTTGTAATGAGATGTCAATATTTGTTAATCTCTTATTTGTAGGGCGGGCGTCTCTACCTATCGATAAGTAATCGTAAGGCTGTAATGTTTGAGATATTTCTCTTTATGTAAAAGTGAGAGCAAGATTAAAAAATATATATATTTTAAAAGAAAAACATGTAAAAGAAAGATATTACGGTAAAGTAAATATTTACATAGACACAAACATGTTATTATCAAAGTAAAAATATAAAGGTAAAATATAATTTAAAATTCAAAAAACCTGACAAGAAAGCCATAAAAATTCAATTTAAAAGTACATCATTATAGCAAGGAGAAAAAAACGTTACAATTACCTACCGTAATAATCTGGAATCGCCAAATAACCAATCCTATTAATTAACAAAGAATCTTAATTTCGATAAAGGCTTATTCTATAGGAAATGTATAAGATATTCTAGTGTTGAGATCACGCGTGCAAAATCCACTATTGTTTACATAGGCGCTATGTTAACAAGCAGAGGAATTCAACCCCTAGTTAATTATTCAAACTAACCCAAATACAACCGCAATACATAAGATTAAGCCATTGTAAACGTAGACGCTGTTTGACAAGGTTGATAATCACTTACACTAATCCTTATAGTGACGTATGTGTGATAGTAATTACTGTTACGATTGTAGGCTTAGTTCTGAAAGGATTGTTTTTTCATTATATAAGAGTAAGGGACGAGCATGCGGTAACCTGATGGTAAGTGGATACTGCCGCCTGCAATCAATCTCTGGTAAGATTGGATTCCTACCTGAGGTCGGCCACAGATGCGCCGCTACCCCTGAGGACTAAGCCGGAATATCTTGGAAAAGTATATCTCCCTTCAAACCAGAACAACGCTTAACACTGTTGTTACTGGACAGAAATATGTCGGTGTGGCGGTGGTGCCGCCGAAGTCGACTACCACTATACTTCGATATATGAAGACTAAGAAAGATTTTTTATTTTTTCCCCTAAGGGGCCAAGAAGAGTATACAGAAAGGTATAGTCCGCGCCAAACTGCTAGTACGCTCTGAAGTTGTTGCGAGCAAGTTGTAGTCACACAATTTGCTCTGACGATGCGATTCATTTGTATATTGATAGCGGACTATGAGCTAGTAGACAGCTGAGGTAATATTATAGATGCATTCATTTAAGTTTTGTCAATAACCAGCAATATAGGACTACCAAATTACTCTTAAACAGGAATAAATTATCATAACAAGGACTAATAGAAAACAAATATTGTTAGCCAATGTTTGCCGGTTAACACAATCACGCACTAATTGTGTTATAATTACCATTGATTGGCATATTATTGATTGTTCAGTTTAGGGGACAATAGGGATAGTTAATAGATGGGTTTGCCATGAACGCTCCAAAAGAGCGTCGAGAGATTTCAAATTAGTGGTCTAATTAATTTCTAATTTTCAACGCACAATATCATAATGAAAATATGGATTGTTTTTAAATGAACGATGTTTTTTGATACAATTAGTAGTGAAACTAGGCGCCCAGTGAGATCACAAGCTACCTAATATATAGTAGGTTTATTACGCAACATCTAAATTGGCAAATGCATAATTAGTGGTTACTGCCGCGCATAGATATTTATGTCTACCACAAATAAGCCCTTTGTCGTTACTATCCCTCAAATCTAATTAGGAGCTTCATATAAACGTGTTAAACTTACCACACTCGTCAAACAAGAGCATAGTAGCGTTTAATACTGTTGCCACAGTCAAGCCACGATTTGACCATTAAAAGTATCCATTCCTAATCAAATCTTTAAATGAAAGCATATTTCTTCTACTGTGTATTTGATTGAAAAAAAAAAAACAAAATCAAAGCTAGCAACTATTCCTTTTGAAGTTAAAGAGAATTTAATATGCGGCAAACACTCTTTGATTTTGAAGGCTAAAAACTAGACGGTATGTGTACTTATAAACTATTAAAAGCCAGTCATTGACCTTTTACCTAGGGCAAAGGGCTTCTTTTGAAACTATTTTGAAGCGAAACCATCGGACCTTAATAAAAGTTTTGAAGGGTAAAAGATTGTGGTTAGGCAATAATCTTTACATCTATTTATATGAAAAGTTTTCAAATAAAATTTATTATGATTGAAACAAATGAAAAGCCGCTCAAGTGCGAGTTGGGGTCGTGTATTGATTTTTATGATAGAGCAAAATTATAGAAAAAATGTTGGAAAAATCTTAATGCAAAATCATTGTATTAAAATCAAAGTATAAAACCCCAATAAGTAGTATATACAAACAAATAGACGGACGGCTTAGGCGTAGTAAAAAGATTATTTGTACACAGACATGGTGTTTCTGTACTGATGTACAAAACTACGATACAATTTGAATTCTGTATAAAATTAAGACTGAATGTGACTGACAATGAGTTGATTAAATCAGTAGTCAAACTAATATAAAATAGATGGATATTAAGAAATTATTTTTGACAATTTATCCCCTAAGGGGCAAAATAATAAATACAAAGTAAATGTATACGCCATTATGCGTACGAACTGTATATAGATTATAGAGGCAGATACTATTTATTCCTACACGACGCCCAAAAAATGTTTTGTGCAATCGCTCATTCCTATCGCCTTTCCCTGCCACTGGCGTCATCGCTACTCGTCTCGCTCAATTCACTCCAAATTGACTGTAACAAGCGCCCGACGACATTATCTCTTGGACCTAAGAAATTGGACCCTTATTATTTTATAATGCAGCTGTATTTCTTGTTATTTTAGAATTATGCTATACATTACGGGTTTTATATAAAATAGATATGTAGCATTTTCTATAACGATTAATTATTCCCTCAATTATTCGTCCTCCCTCAATCAGGAGCGCCGAGGTGGCACCTAAAATCTTCAAAATATTTTTTAAAAAATCAAGCTTGAATCAGGCTTAAACTAAGAATACAAAACTGAGTATATAATACACTTTTGATTAAGACATACTAAAATATTTAGTTACACACATATACAGATATAATCGGTACATAACCCTTGGTACGTAAGTTAGAATGGTACTTGTCCAAACTTTTTAAATAGAAAATATTTGATAATATTTTTGTACTTGCTTATTTTTACACCAAGGGTCCCAAAATATGGCTGCCACCGCTCCTATCGGCGTTTTCAGCCATTGAGCGTCTATTGCCGCAAGCCGTGCCCCATTTCCCAAAATGTCTTCAACAACAAGTGACCGAAATATTACGTTCAAGTCTCCATCCCAAATTCTAAATCGTAAAGGTGGGTGCTGACTAGTCAAATTGAAAGCAATGTTAAAATCGGAAACTACATATTTTTTAACTTGCTATATCACATCAGTTGTAACAATATAACAATATGGAGTTGTGACAATATAAAATAAAATAAAGTTGCCTGCACGTCAAAAATGAGATAGCCTGTTTCGTGAGTACTACAGTAACACAAATCCAGAAAGAAGATCCAAAAACAGCATTCAGATTTCTGCTTCGCCTGGGATGCAAGCCAGAATCCTATGAAAAACCGACTAGAATAGTAACTATAGTTGTGTTAACCTGTCGTCAGTTGAGGGCACATGCACACATTATACTGCCCAACACATTTGTCAAATTAATTATTTTTAGGTGTTACACTTTAATACACTTGTCAGTACCCACCTTAATATGATGAAGACAAGAATATTATTGCATATAAATATTAAGTGACATTTAGCTTCATACGCTACAATGAACTTTAATGGAATATGGTGGGTTATACCCCCATTCCGTTTTTCTACGCAATTTAAGCAAATTTCCATAGAGTTGTTCCAAGATAATTCGTAATAAGCTTTTATTACCTTATACATTGATACAGATACTACGTTTGAATTTCCATCATCACAGAATTTCTGATACAATCTGATTTTCGAATTTCTTACTTCTGTTAATTACGGACGGCTGGATTTGGTCGTATGATTTTAATTTAGTCCAAAAAAATTATTTTTTGAAAATAATGGAATGCTATTATTTGTATTTCATGACCATGGCAGTAAAAAAACTTTCGAATAAATGTAAAGCTTTATTGAATGATGCACATAATAGTATATAAATCCCCTGGGGCCCAATTTCCAAAAATCTTTACATATATATGACAAAAGGGACTCATCCGCAAAATACTTCTATTCCAAATACGTTATATTTAATATAATTATGTTTATCTGTCAGTCCGACAGTCTTAGAATTTTAATAAACACAATATTTAGTACTAAATCATTGCGCCTTAACCCTCAATTTCAACCCTTCTAATTAACAATCACGTCGAGATTACAATTGAAACATTCCGCACAATAGCGTGCAAGCAAAGTGGCAATACTTCAGTTCAATATAACCTCAGTACTGTTAATGGCAAACAGTTCAAGTAAACTTTATTGACTGAGCACCGAGCACTAGAGGCAACCCTTTTAGCTCGAAAAGCCTAAAATTCCGAGACCCCCGAAGATATACACTTATTTGAAGAGACGGATTGGCTTATAGCAAAAGATGTTTTATGAACTCAAGAGGATGTTGGGGACGGTGATTTGAAGAAATGTTAAGTTATGTAAAGGCATGAATTTCATTAAACATTGGTTCATTCAATTGGCATTCTTAGGGCGATTCTCTTGTAGGGTGATGCATGTCTCATCCGCACGAGTGCCATTGCGTTCTATCGTTTCATACGCACAACTACACAGGTAGCGAAGAGACTGCAGCTTAGTTCTTGTGTTCATGTGAGAAATGCGTGCAAACGAAGACGCAAATGCGTGACGGGAAATGCGTCATTTTAATTACTATAGGTGGCGCAAAAGACAATAATATATACAGAGGTTTCGCAATACCTACATTTAAGAAATTAAAGTTGCAAATCGATATGCCTTCGACCTGCTAGTTATAGTGATAATGCCGTGCCTTGTGAGTAAACTGACCAAATCCTCGAACAACTGTGATCGGCATTTCGAGAGTTTCAGTTTTCATTCTGTCTGGATGTTTGTGTATTCTTTTGTTCATCACAATCCTATAAGGGGTGAAATCAGAAGACACATTTAGTGCAATCGTTCCACAAACATTCTGTTTTATTCTGCAGTAATGCTTTACGTCTCTTCCAGACGATTAAGTTTAACTCAAGAATCTCACTGCGTCTCAAATTAAAGGACGGATAATTTACACGGGCGACGCTGTGTATTTAATGTCGTCCCACACCTGTGGCTTTGTTTATTTCGAGAATTTCCACAGCAAATCGCCGCGGGTAAATTACTCGCTCATTATAATTTGTATGTAAATATTTCGAGAGCAAAAATTAAACGATAAACAGTTTTTGTAGCATTTTGCTAAAAGGAAGTCATGCATGATTAAGGTTTGAAGAAATTTGAAAGAAAATGACTGAAGAGTATGTACTAGTAATGCATTTTCTTGTATGTAGTAGTTGTCTTTAATCATTGTTCAGATTCCTTCCAAACATAAGAAGGATAAAATCAAATAAAAATAAGCTGACGTGGACATAAAGGGACGTGGACATACGTGAAGGTGGTAGAACCCTTTGTGGTTCGACTCCGGCGGCACCACCGCCACACCTATTTCTACCTAATAACAGCAGTGTTAGGCGCAGCTGTGTTCCGGTTTGAAGGGTGTGGTAAGGGAGATAGACTTTTCCGAGGCGTTCCAGCTTAGTCCTCAGGGGTAGCGGCGCATCTGTGGCCGACCTCAGGTAGGAATATCTAATCCTATCTGGGGTTGATTTCAGATGTCCATGGGCGGCAGTAGTCACTTACCATCAGGTGGACTGCATGCTCGTCTGCTACTCTCATATTATAAAAAAAAAAAAAAAAAAACATAAATTCAATTTTTATTGTTTTCATATACTTCTGAAAACGCTCTTGAAAAGTGATTACAATAATAATACCGTCCTTGATAATAAATAAGTTTCGATACATTCCACCTAAAAATCATTAAATTTTGATAAAACTGCTTCACTGATCACGTTGTACCCACTACTTCAATAGTTTACATTCCTTAAAAGCTCATAAAAGTATTAGCACAGAATGAATAAAATAGTTTTCGCAGTGATTTAAGACAATTTATAAGTTTGAAACGAGTTACATTCTCTTCCATTTTCCTCATCTGGCCATTTTATCTCGAAGCTGCAGGAAATTCATATAAAACTTCTCCAACTTAGTTACTTCAAACAGACAACGAAGTGTCAATAAATCGACAAGTGGCGTCTCTTCCAATATTTCCTTCAGAAATTCCGTCACTAACAACTCATATAATCCATTTATCAATATCAATAGAAGTTCGCAATTCGGGATCCTTTCCCGGAAAACTTGGGACAGTTTTATTTCAGCTACCGCTCGGGATGGGTAAGTTTACGTATCATTGAACCATTGATGGTTGATGTGACATTAAATGTAGCTGTTATTTTAGGTTATACGCGTAGTAATTAGGTTGCAGTCCATCTAATGACTTTTTTTTATTTCGGATGGTTAGCAATCCTAGCACATGGATACAGTCACAGCAATTAAAATGTACCTGATAATTCTATGAAATTTTGCTTATCATTTTACATATTCCTCTTGCCTTGCTTTGCCTCTTACACGGGACGTACTTACCAGAGGAAAAGCAAAATTCTTATATTGCTCTTTGATTTACTCGTGAACGATGAAAAGCAAAGTTTTAATGTCTCGCAGCGGGACTTCATGATAACTGGTTACTGTGATGCAAATGGAATAAGATTAGAAAACTAATATAGTTGCTTCATAATAAGACGTAAGTCAGGCAGCATACAGTTATTCCGAAATAGAAATAGGTGTTATGTTATGTTTAAAATTAATCGGATAGTATGCTAGATTTAATTGGACTCGGTTGCAGATGTCCATGAACGACAGCCATCAGTTAACATCAGGTGGGCTGCATACATTTACTGCTCTTCAATAAAAAATACTTATGGGTTAAACATGCGTAACATAAATCAAAGGGCCCTTTGTTTACCAACGTTAATGCAACGCTGTCGGTCTTTACACATTAATGGCGACGCAGTGCGCTGCGGCTGCGTCATGCGTCGAATGTAATGCTTCAAGCGTTATGCGTCTAGCGTCGAGCGTCATGCGACTATCGTCAAGCGTCATAATACGTCAAGCGTCAAATTGCTCATCCGGAGTCATATTTCATGGTACATAAATAATTTTAAATGTATAATTTTTCGTATTTTATTTTTTGTTAATGTAGGGGAACTCTGTAGCTTGATATGCAAATGCCTGTGTAAGATACAACTAAATATTTTATAGAAGCATTTGTTTTTTATGAAAGTGTAGAATGCAAACAGTTTAATTGAAGTGAGACTTTTGGCTGCAACTTCATTTTTATGTTCGACTACTGGACACGCGTCTCCCCACATAATTAGGGGACGCCTGGAGCGTACTCCATTACGCTGCTCAAATATCTTTGGGTTTTGGATAGTTAGTATCCAACACATGTCAAATGTTTTCAAACCGCCCGCCTATAACGACTGGTACTATGATACCCATTTCATGATAACAATTGGGACCGATGGTTTAACCAACCATCCGAAATATAGAAGCATGCGTGAACTTTACCTCAATCGGTCACCTATGAGACCAGTACCCTTACCATTACTTCTTACGTTTTGACAAATATGACCGTTTTGGTATTTGTTTACGTATTTGCCCATATACTCGTAATTTCCAATCAGCGCCTCTAGCGGATTGTGTCAGAACTTGGAAATTGTATGGGCCAATACGTAAACAAATACCAAAACAGTCAAAATGTAAAAACTCATGGTAAGGGTACAGAATACTAATATAAGGTAATCTTACGTAATCTCCAAGATATTACATAAAACAAATAAAGTCACATAAGAAGGGCTGAATTTAACGCACTGAACCTTTGCCGCGTCACAACTGTATTAACAAAGGGAGTCGTTCACCCCCGGATAAACTAAGGGGCGAAACTAAAGCAAATAAATCAAAAACAATGCTTTTTTAATTCATCCGTCATCATTGTCGGCATCTTTGAACCCTACGAAATATGTTTGGGTTTTATTACTAGCTTTGTGGACAGCTGTTACTTTACAAGCGTTAGTTTTCGGTCGAATTTCTTAGGTTACTTATTGTTGTCAATTGTAAAAACGTATGTTAAAAGAAGAGCTTACATTACGTTTAAGGCTCAAATCGATAGCTCAATGTTACTTATAATGTTTTTGCGTCAAACAATTGGTAGTTAAAAAAATACTTTTTCTGATATGCATGTAATCCAGAATATCTTTTGAAAAATCGAAGGTCTTATCTATTCTTTCTTTATTAGGAAATCTTTACTCGTATTAACTATAATTATTTTATTTTTGCACCTTGTTGTAAAAATTATACAGGAGTATTTTTTTGGCTTTTTGGATGATATAGAATCGTTTTTATATCGAATCACTTCTGTTTTCGTCAGACTAAAATAATTTATAATATAAGCTGATGGTCGATAAATTACGTCTCCTAACCATCATCCATCCATCACGTCGGAACGAGGCGAGGCAAGAAAGTGAAATGAGGCGATAAATTGCGAACGCGGTCTGATGCATGTTTAAAATATTGGTAATTTCTTGATCTTGTTATTTATGATTACTTGGTATCTAAAGACTAAGTTAGAAGTGGAAATCTTTTGGTTTGACTGTATACTATCGCAAGTCTGCTACAGTAACGCTGCTATTAGTTTGAACGTGCTACGGCAATCCTTGTCACATTAGGTGTTTTTACTTCGTCTTTAAGGACAGTCTCGCACAATACGTTATTAATAAAATAAAGAGGACGGTTTAGCAACGTTTAAGTTTAAAAGTCCTGGGAGGTGCCACCGTCACATCTCTTTCTAGCGTGAAGCAGTTGTTGTGTTTCGGTGAAAAAGTTTGGACGTCGGCTGGCATACATAGAAGACGAAAAACATAGTCTTTTGTATTAACAACGCATCTTTGATCGGATTACAGACGTCACAGACGTTACAGACGTCAGTGGGCAGCAATGACAATTGGGTGATCTTCAATCGAATTTGTCACTCCAATATTAAAAAAGTATGTTTGATATCCTTAACGTGACTTTCTTTGAGGGTTTTTTAGCTCTACGCAACATCTACTGAATACATATACAGAGCACCATGAAAAGTAAAATATAAATTCATGTTTTCAACCAACTCATACATGAATAATTCATAGCCCATCCATTTAAGTCAATTCGCGTCAGTTTAACTGCAACTGACAATAGCGCAATTAGATACAGAATCTACTTATCGCCGTATCGTGTAACGTACGGCACGTATATTTACGTCAATTTCAGAGATTAATTACAATTGAAGTCGATGTACAATTTCTGAAATTGTAAATAAATAAACTCAAAGGTAAATAACAGAGTAAATACATGACTTTTTTATAATATAGAGCTATCAAACGAGCATACCGTTCACCTAATGGTAAGTAGCTACTGCCGCTCATGGATATCCGACATCAACCAGAGATAAGTAGGACTAGTAAGAAGCCCTGAGGACTATATTAGAATGCCTCCGATTGGTATATCTCCCTTACGACGCTCTTTTCACCAAACACAGCAGCGCTGAACATTGCTGTTATCAGGAAGAAATAGGCGACGCCTTCGGAGTCGAACTACAAGGGTTTATATCACCTTCAACTCAATTGTCGTACTCAGAGAAATATTATTATGGTAGTACATAATAAGATCAGTCAATAATAATAGTAATTAAGATACAATTTCAATTACTGAACTATTAGTCAGAGAGGGTAAAGAAAAGGCGAACCATAACATTAGTCGGAATAATACGTCTACTGGTACTACATATGTTTACCTAAAGCATGTTTATAACATTCCTAATCAATGTACCATGTTCATTACTCAATGATGACCCAGAAATAATAAGGACACGACTGAATTATACCTTAGGCGAAATGTGTTACAGTAATTAGTATTTTTAAATAGAAAGGTTATTAACAGTACTAATGAAGGCAAAAATGTTCCATTATTCAGAATTCAACTGGAGATGACAAAGACACTATCATAATAGAAACAATATGTGTTATTTCCCAACATAAATTTTACGTTGTACCTATGCGATCATTAAAATTGGTAGTCAGTAAAAAATAAATTTACATATTGGTAAATGTAATTGAAGAAAAATATATATTACATTTACTCATTACTTACTTACATTTTAACGTAATATTCTAAGAAAGCTTTGTATCTTTTAATCTTAATACCAAGTCGAAAGCGCAAGATCATCTTTAAAAATCTTTTCTTTTCTCAGCTCTTTAATATTCAACAGCCGTATTCAATTCAAAACAAGCAATTTGTATTTAAAAAGAATTGGATAAGAATAAGTGGGTAGCAGGTGTTAGGGTTCTGTAGGATTTATTTGTTTGTAATATGACGAGGATCCAAGTATGATTCTCGGAAAAATTTCGGAGAAGGTATGAAACGCTTTATATAGGTATTTCTTTTTAGAGTTTTCTTCCGTAAATAAGATGTTTTTTTTTTTCATAACTACTCTGAATATTTTTTAGAACAGTTTGTTTTATTATGAACATATTTTAAATTGTTCTTAACCCAAGACAGGCGGATTTTTCGTGCTTATTCATATTTGATAAAGTTTTGATGCTATTGATTCAATAACTTGACGTAATATTGCGTCAGCGATTACGACTTCATATACAACAGAGAATTCCCAGGACATACAACTCGTTCATCCTACCATTAGTTCCCAGGTACCAACGCTTCCGTAACCTCATTAGCTGTACTTTATAAATTACATGTACATTTTTAAGAACACACCATTCCCAGAAGACAATAGAATATTTTATGAAGCGACTTGAAATACTCGATCCGGCTTCGTCGAATCGCAAACGTATTCTATTGGGATTCGAACAAGTCTTTTTGCATTTTGTAATGCTTTAATGTTTAATAACTGCTGTTTTATTTGTTTATGATGAAACAAGTCTCGTCTTTATCTTTATCTCGTATTTGTACTCTAATTCGCTGTAACCAAATTCTAGTAATTTGAATATTATGCATTTTATTATATGGTATATATATTTAATTTCAAACTTAGACCTTGAAGATATATCGATACTAAGTATACATAACTATTATTTACATTACTTGATTGGCCATCGAAGTCCACTTGAACTTTAAGAACCAAACCTGTATGGTACTATACCTGTAAACTTGTAAAATTAATTTAAAAAAATAAAAAACTCAATGTAAAAAAGCTATTTTAAATACTAAGGGTTTTTTTCTTATCAACGTATCCCTAACAAAGAGTAAAGTCCAAAACGCAGAGCGCTCACGTAGCGAATTTACGTTTTTGCTGATTCCGGCGCGATAACACTGCTTCTATCAGCTGCGATGCGATCACCGTAAGCCTACGTGGGGCAATAGGCTCCATGCTTTCATTTGCATGTATTTACCTGTATTTTAAGGGGTGAAAAAGCAAGCGCTGTTTCTATTTTTAGCTTTTACGAGTGACGCGTGGTGCTATCATTATAGCAGTCTATTACGAAAACTGTCACATATTAAAAATTGAAGCATTATAAATGTAAATTTTATAAACCCACACTAGCGCATATAAAGATGACATAAGCACTCAGATGCAAAAAAGAAACAAAATCATATTTTAGGTGTTTATCTATCTAAGTACCAAAAGTCAAACAAAAAAAGCTTTTTAAAAAATTCAATGGGCTTTTTTTCTCACCAAGGGACCCCTAACAAATAGTAAAGTCCAAAACGCAGAGCGCTCACGTAGCAAATTTACGTTTTTGCTGATTCCGGCGCGATAACACTGCTTCTATCGGCTGCGATGCGATCACCGTAAGCCTACGTGGGGCAATAGGCTCCATGCTTTCATTTGCATTTGATTAGGTTTTGCGTGTACGTGTGTTTTAGGGGTTGAAAGAATTTGCGCTGCACCGAATTTTGCATTTTTGGTTGTCGTTTGGCGCTGTCACCATATTGGTCTGATATGAAAACGGTTGTATATTTGATAGACTTCTAAACTACTTGGACTTGGAAATTAATAATGATTACTTGGAAATTAATAACTTGGATTATTAATGATCAATGAGCAAATGGGCGGAAGTGATCATTTTCCTATCAGGCACACTGCATTTTGTGAGCTTATATATTTTAAACAAACAATGCCATTTCTTGTGCAATAACATTATGTAATAATGAAATCTTGTGACGGAAAATATCTTTGAATATTTTTTATTTTATGAAATTGATGTAACTGGTAACAACAATTTAAGCCAAGCTTTTCTTTCAAATGGCTCAAGTTGTTGTAACGAAACAAAATTATTTACAAATATTCGTCTGAAAACTATTGCTTCATATCACATCTACTCTAAAAAGTCTAGAAAATCTACCTAAATAACTCAAGACATTAGAATACACTTTACTAACGCATTTGACTTCAAAACGGCAAACAAGTAAACAGCGCAAACACTTGGTCAGCGAAGCCATGTGTTTCCATTAGCAAGGGAGTTGCACTAACGACCTCCACATCAAAACTCACTTCTACGTCTAACTAGAATGTGATGGAGCGCGTTGCACAGATCAAGTTTTAGGCTAGTTTCAGATTTTTTACGACTTTAGGAGTTTATGCTTCTGAAAAATATGACGGATCGTTATTTGAAATTGGAGAGAAATTTCTGATGTATTTTCGAGACTTTGTGAGCAAATAGAATAACGCTTTCGACTTCTAAGGGATTACAGTGTAAACTTCAGGAAGGATTACACTCGTGACTTCAGTAAGTCTTATTTGTGAGAATTAGCGGATTATAAAATTCAATGGGATAGACTCAAACAAATTAGTTTAGTTTTGAATCTGTTAGAAATAAATTTCAACATTACTATTCGATTATAATCTTTAATTTTCGGACAGACTTTTAGAGTTGATAGAGTATTATTTAGCTATCAATTGACTGATATCGTTAACATCGTGAGTTATTCATCCTTAGTACCATAAAAAAAGATTTACATACTAAATGAAATTATATTAATTAAAATTTCTCTTACTTTACAGATCACACATCAACGTTTCGAAAGGTATGTTTTTTATATTTTTTAACATTATTTTTTGTTGTGTTATATATTATGGTTTGACCATTTTATGTAGTACCTAGTAAATAGTGACAAAAATCTACTTACAGTATGTTTCCTTACTACATAACGCATAATAACTGCATATGACGCTCCAATAATATTAAGAAAATAATATCCAAATCGATTATTGACTTTTAAAATTAGAAATAATTCCATAAAATGAACATGATTTGCAGAAACGAGGTTTTGATTGCTTACTGAAGGGAATAACGTAATGCCGCCTATCACGCCGTTCTGTAACATTATATATTGTGACACAAGTGTTTTAAATACATCAACTTCGACAATAACATTGTATTCAAATATAATTTACTTTTGAGAAAATGTATATGTAGATGTTACATATGTACATGTACAACTAATATAGCGTTCATTTACATAAAAAAAAAAATTAGGAAAACCTAATCAAAAATAATACAAGTAGAGAAAATGGACTATATTTACATGAGTAATACTACTATATTACAGAGTCATGAGGAGTATTACGACATGTTAATTTAGTATTTATGTAATAATTTCAACCAATTTAGGATCGATTTTACTTCAGTATTTATTTCGGTTAGTATTGAAACCACGTCCATAAACAGTTCGAATCGAACCAGGTTCGAAGGTTTCTTACAAGAAAGAACTCTACTACTACTACTATTACTACTACTCCAGTGTTCACGAAAATGATTCATTAGTTATACTATTATACATTTAATCAACCAAAAAACAGGTTATTAGAACCTAAAGTGAGTTATTTTATGCTTTTTGTGCCTCTCGAGTTATGATCCTAATTAAAGTACTCGTACATTAATGTTATTACTTTAGTAGTCATAATAACATCACAAAACATGATAGGGCTACTTTATTAAGGTCATCTTTCTCATTCATTAGTTTTTATGGCTACTTCTATTCTATATAAGTATCATATTTTTATTATCATTTATTGCGAATTGTTCTGTATAAAATATTGAGCGTTATTTAGTGGTATATTGAAATAATTAAGTTCGAAACATACTTTAGACACATATTTAGTGAGCAATTCCACCTTTTGCTAAAACTTAGACGCCGGTTTCAGCCACCGCAGGAGATTGAATCTGGCTTTACACTGTGGGGACAAAATCTCTCATCAGTGGGATGTGAAACGGTTGCACCTCATGTTTCTCTGTAAATTCTGCATTTCATTTTTGCACAGTTGTTATACATAAGCTTCATGCGAAACTTTTACTAAAGCTTACACGCCGGTGTCAGTCGTCACGAAGCTCCGCGCTGACGTCACCGGAAGCGCCTGGTGGAAGCGGGCGCGCCATGTTTCCTCACCGCCGGCTGCTCGCGCAAACTTGATCAGTCGCTGCAAATTGAACTCGAATCCAATGTTGCTGAACTGTAACTGTTAAATGAAGAGTTGTATTAAAACAATTTTAATTTTGAAATTACAATTACAATTAATTAAATAAGTGATAACTTGTAGTTAATATTAACGCCTTAATGGATATCGAGTTATTTTATGATGATAATATCTATTTCTATCTATTCATATTCGAACAGCGTAGTAGATTTAGCCTGACTTTCAACTGTGGGAGCTAACTCGATCATCAGTGGGATATTAAACAATTGCACCTCATGTTTCTCTGTAAATTCTGCATATTTTTCGCAATTTCAATATTTAAGAATTATGCGAAACTTTTGCTAAATCTTACACGAGGGTGTCAGCCGTGCCAAAGTTCCGCGCTGACGTCACCGGAAGCGCGTGGTGGAAGCGGGCGCGCCATGTTTTCTCACCGCCGCTTGCTCGCGCAAACTTAATCAGTCGCTGCAAATTGAACTCGAATCCAATGTTGCTGAAATGTACCTGTTAAATGATGATTCAATACTAAAACAATATTAACTTTAAATTACAAATTAAAATTAATTAATAAATTAAAGTCAAATTGTTGTTTCCATGGATGTAGGGTAATTTTATTATTGTAATCTTTCTTAAATATCAAGGCAGTATGGCGAACATATTTATCAGCCTTTAGCTATGGTCAGAGACATGACCAGCAGTGGGACATTAAAAAATTACAATTATTTGTTTTCTCTTCATTCTGTGCACTTTTTTCAAATTGTACACCACGTTAAACTTTACTTATCCGTACAAAATTATTATACCTGAATTTTTTTGGGAAACTTATGCTTACACGCCGGTGTGAGCCGTCACATAGCTCCGCGCTGACGTCACCGGAAGCGCGTGGCGGAAGCGGGCGCGCCATGTTTCCTCACCGCCGGCTGCTCGCGCAAACTTGATCAGTCGCTGCAAATTGAACTCGAATCCAATGTTGCTGAACTTAACTGATTCCATTTCGAAATAAGTTGGATTTTCAAAATGTCTCGCGATTTTACTCTTCGATAATATTTGTTGAATATTAGAGAAATGTTATGGAATTCGTGATATCTCACTAATTAATGTTAAAATAATGTTTTACTTTTACATAAGCCTGAAAACTTTTTTATGTCCCACTCTTAGGTACAGTTCTCTCCCTAAAACTAAGAAACCCTACTCACCACGCTCAAGGCGGATTCGTGAAAAGGGAATATTAATTATTTTACTAGCCTGAACTTAAACATTTAGACCCGTAACCAATTTGAAATATCAATAGAAGTCCTATTACCTTAATGCTTACAAACGCTTTGCTACCTCTAATGAATACATCAACATCCAAATTACAACACTGCGAAAACGACTCAAAATAAAAAAATGTGGTTATATAACGAATAAGTTTTAACTAAAGGAATCTAGAGATTCTGTCACCTTTGTGATTCCAACCTCACCTATTATGACCTAATAACAAGTTTTAGGCGCTGTTGTATTCTTGTTTGAAGGATATCGTAAGGAAGATAGACTTATTCGAGACGTTCGAACATAGAACTCAAGGTAGCAACGTGGCCAATCTCAAATAGGACTCTAACCCTATCTGGAGTTGATTACACATATCCATGGGTGAATGCTCGCTTACTACTTCCAAAATATATTGAAAAACGTGCGTAGAAATATCTCACCTAAGGGCATCCGTCATCGGTTGACGACCCATCTGAATAGGGGTTGAGGGCATCTAAATAAATTCGGTTCAATGATCCCTGGTTTCCACCCCTAGCGAACAGATGCAAACATTTCTAAAAATATCCCAAATTATATTTATCTATATTATAATTTAGAATACGTATGTATGACACGTGATGTAAGTTTTTTTATTAATACGAATGTAAGCACGTGGTTGCACGTGCGTTTAGAAAATGTATGCATCATATTTTATCGTTGTGCTTACAAATATTTTTGTATGAAATTACCAAGCGGCATGCTACATACCTGGCAAATGGTCGCTGTATCAATATCAATAGCATATCATATCATCATAGCATTAAATCCAAAATGTAGTGGAAATCGCCAATGTGAATCGCCATTCGTCACAAATGTGATTCTCTGAAACTGTTCTCAAAGGTATGTGAAGTTGACTAATCCACCTTTAGACGGAGTAGACTATAACCTAAACTCATGCTACTCTTATTCTGTGATGAAACGGTTGGCTAATCAAAGGAAATTAACTAATTATAACGGGTTCATAATGACAACACTTATTATACTAGAAAAAACGACTAGCTAGAACCGTCTAAACACTAGTGATGTAAGGTTAATAACTATTATAACGGACGCATAGTTTCGCACAAAACAACACTAACAATTAAATATCGGATGGACGCATCATCCGACCCCCAACGGATGCCGGCATGTTTCCGCTACTGAAATAACCGAACGCGAATAGCCACTCCCTTAAGGGATCTTGTCATACCTAACGACATAAGGTGGTCCGACAAGTAATCTTTGTTCTTAAATGATTAATATTAAAAAAACTGACCGTGGCCAACCGTCACCGAATCGAACCACAAAAATCTGGTTAAAGTGGTAGTCTGGTTGAATTACAATATGTTCAAATAATAATGACAATATAACTGGGCCTAGAGGACGTACATACATGTTTTGCACAAAACGACACTACAGTGATGCAATATTAATGACAATGCGGACAGGAAGAATTGTTTTGCACAAAACAACATCAGCAATTAAGTATCGGACGGGCGCATCATCCGACCCCCAGCAGCGGATGCCAGCACGTTTCCGCTACAGAAATAGTCGGACACGAATAGCCACTCCTTTAAGGGATCCTGTCATACACCTAACGATATAAGTCGGTCCGATATCGGTAGTTGTGTTGGACACGTAACATTTCATAATAATATTCAGATAGTTCTAATCTTATGGCATCTTATATTTTAAAATCCATCAAGCTATTTGCTTCTTAGGATGCATTTTTATAATATAGAAGTAGCAGAAGAGCATGCACTTCACCTGATGATATACCTGCGCCGCTACTCCTGAGGACTAAGCTGGAACCCCTCGAAAAAGTATGTCTCCCTTACCACACCCTTCAAACCAGAACACAGCAGCGTTTAACACTGCTGTTATGAGGCCTAAATAGGTGTGGCGATGGTGCCGCTCGGGTGAACCCTCAGAGGATTCTACCACCTTCAAAAGAATCTAATGTTCCAAACAATGAGATATAGATACCAACATGCATACATATGATCTAAAATCACTCTGTAGTTGACAAAATAAGACGAAAATAGCATTAATATTAAATATTATTATCCTAAATTCCATACGTCACGCAATAAATCATATCTTTTCTCCGCAACCGGTAATCGTAGCGCGGTAACCCCAAAAATATTTATTTTGAGATATCCAACGTGTGAAGATAAGCTTCCCTTGACGGGGAATTCTAAATTTACCGACAGTCATTATGAATCACTGAACGCCGTTGAAACATTATAGTTCACAGATTAAAAAGTTGACGCATCGTTATAAAAAATGGGCCTGAAATATGACTTGGAGTATTTTTTAACGTGGTGCAATATTTACTTCGGGATTCTTGGGACTAGCTTTGTGGTTACGAATTTTGTTTTTTTTTTATCTGAAAGGTGAGTCCTCGATTACCAGATACAGAATCCTTGGTTTTTAAAGATTATGTTAGTTCAAACGAAGAAAAAATATAAATGTCGCCATAGAGTTCTCAAAGAGATTTAATGTGAATATATTTACCCATAGAACTTATTTTGTTACATTATAATAGTAAATCAAATCAAATCATTTTTTTTTATTCAAATAGGTTCTTTACAGAGCACCTTTTGAATGTCAATACAACTACCACCACTTCACAAGGTGTTTCGTTATGGAGAAGAAGCGGCGAAAGAAACTCCATAACACACATCTTTTAAAAACAAAGTATTTTACAATGACAAACTTAACGTAATGGTACATGTGGAGCTGGAGCTACTTCTAACCACACGGTTTAGCTAACCTAAATAGTAAGAATCCACTGCTGTCCATGGCCGGCGTACAGAACAGGATAGACCATGATACTGAACTATATCATATAGGATATAGTAGGATAACCAAAAATAAAAAAAAATGTTTGCCGAAGAAAACAATTACCTTTTTATTAAACTAATCTCTTTTCTAACAGTGGCAAATAAGTGATACAAATTGGAGAAATAAGTAACTGTTTTTCTTCAGCAAACAAAATTTTCATTGAGTACTTTTGGGTTTCTTAATACTAATTCAGTTGTTAACACACAACCACTCTAAGTTAAACAATAAACAAGTATTTTGAAAATCCATCAGATAATCTGCTTCGACGGCGGATTTTTCTTCCGACTTCAAGACAAACTTCTGTATTGTTGAAATAAGTACAAAACACGAGAGTATGCGCATTGCGAACTTTGGAAAATCTCGAAAAGGATTTCGAGTCGTCGAGGGCTGACAGTTTTGCAGTAAGCTGAGTGCCAACAGAAAATCAGAGTGTATTACGTGTTGGTATAGGAAGTAAGTTGCTATCAATGACAGTAATGGATACTAAAAATAAGATTCTAAAAAGTTCTCAACTCTTACATGTTTTAGTCGATTATGTCAACATTTTAATATATTTCTAATGGGTACTCACGGTACTAAAATGTCTCAATTCCGCGATAATCTTAGTCTAAAATCATAAATTATGTCAACTATTAATGGTGTTAAAGCTATGGTTATTTAACATATATAATACGTATGATTGTATAATCATAATGTATTTTTAAATTCGACCAGCTTTTATAAATTACATTAGATACAAATAAGGTAAATAATTTTAATCAGTATATTTAAAAGTGTTTGGTTGTGTACTCAATTGTTCAAAAAATATTATCAATACACTTCCAAACTTTAAATTTCAGTATAATATTGTCAATACTCAAACATATTGATATCACACTTCCCATCACTACACGTAATAGGTCGATAATCCGTACAACTTTTCCTCCACTCAATAATCCTTTTGTAACAAAGCGGTTTGACAGATAGGGATTGTGTCGTATTGTTGAATTTTTTCCACTTCGTCATTTTTACTACGATAAAATCTTGTCACAGATGTCTGTGTGTCTTTTGGAATACTTTTTGCAAATAATTTTTGTTGAGTACCTGAATTCATTTTAATTTTACTAAATTTTATATTTCTAATGCATTATTATCTTTGCATTATTGCTAATCGATTGATTGCCGAATCAAACCCAAAAAAGTCCTACCTGAGGTCGTCCACAGAAGCCTGGCACTCCCTGAGAACTAAGTTAGAACGCCTCGGAAAAATATGTAACCCTTAGCCTTCAAAACGGAAAACAGCAGCGCTTAAGACTGTTGTCAAGGCACAAATGGGTATGACGGTAGTGCCTCCGGAGTCGTGAGTCGAACCACAACGGGTTCTATCTTTGAAACTTCCCATAGTACCATAAAAACTTATGCATAAAAAGAAAAATCACCCTAGAAAAGTCTGCAAAGTCTAGAGTGTTTATTGTGTCGGTCTTCGCCATTGTGAAGTTCAATCCATGTACTTTGCTGCATGGCGATTGCTCTTGTGGCTTTGCGACAAGTCCGTTACAATGACGCTTTGAGCTCTAAACTTTATTGGTTACTTGAAGAAATCAGTTTCTTTGAATGAAAAAGTTAAGATAAGACTTCGAGAAGCTGTAGTAATTGAAGATGTTCTAAGTTCTAAGGGGTAGCAACAGCTGTGGCTGACTTCAGATAAGGCTCTAATCTTATCCGAGGTTGATTACAGATATCCGGCGGCAGTAGCTACACCTGATGGTATTGCTACTACTACTCTGAGAACTTTTCTGAAGTTCCTCGGAAAAATATATCTTCCTTACCACACCCTTCAAACCAGAACACGATAACGCTTAACACTGCTGTTAGGTAGTGCTGCCTGAGTCGAACCGCAGAGAGTTCTATCACCTTCCAACCACACAGTAACATTTCGCAATGCTATCATATATTGAAATACGATAACCAATTATGAAATAAATGATACCTAATAAATATTCAATATTTACGTTCCACGAACCATTCCAAAACAAATTAATTAATGTTTTTCAACGGAATCCAATTTATCAAATATTTTTCATGGTACTATAAAGATTATTTTACGTAACTTTGTTTCATTTGCAGGTAATGTTCAAGTTCTTAGAATAAAGTAGAAAAAATGTTAAAGAACTCTCAGAGCAAAAGTGACAAACGTAGCATCAAACAAAATATTGGAGTGTACCAAATCGGCCTCTTTGCGTAGTATTCATGAGTTACATACATATGATATATGTGGTTACGTTGTTGTAAAATAGAAAGCCGACATAATATTATGTCCCTAAGAAAATAAATAGCATAGAGTGTATTAAATATTATAAATAAAATAGTAGTAGTAGTCAACAAGAGATGTGCGATGTAGCCAGTTTCCATCAAAACTAAATGCTTAGCTCGCATCGGTAGGTTCAATCCTTAGTTCGCATTCCTCCATACAAAAATATTGTTGATCTCCTCTATTAATCTAAGGAATCAATCAATCCTATTAGATTTATCACATCTCCATTAGTTTAACTAGCCCAATACACACATTGTTTAATAAATAAATAACACACGTAAGTGCATGTTATACTTCAATACAATATTCTAAAACTTCACTTCAATGGAAATAGTCTCTCCTTTTTGGTCTCAGTAAGACTTTCCACAGCACATTTATTTGCAAAACCGAGACAGTTCCCGTCCTATCTCTCGTTTCATCATAGCGAACTTAATAAGTAGAGGGAGCCACTTATCATTAGGTACGCTTAGGCTGTCTTGTTAAGGTCATATTGTCCTAGTAAATAGGACAACTTATTTTTGTACCAAATTTTATCCTATTTAGAGAAGAGCCCTATTTCACGTAGGGTTCCTTGGAAAGGACTCTATTAAGCTTCCCTGAGTACTTTATTCAAATGGCTGTGTCTTTTGAACTGTAAAAGGTAGCCAGTTGAAATTTTCACAAGATTTTAGTATTTTGGAAAATAAGGTGGATATATAATAAATAAAGGATATCCTATAAAAAAATGTATTGATTAGTTACGCTTTATCGGTACAAGTAACAAGCATTAATCTTGGTGTAATTAATGCACAAATTCTTAATTAAAATAACAAATAGCAAGAAAGGCAACGATCTCTGATTAGAATATTTTTTTTCAATATGTCACAATGTCGTTATTGTGTGGCTTTATGAAAGCCGGGTGGGCAAATCTGACTCGCTATAGATGTTTTAGGATTACTCAGCCTTTGTATTATTAAATATATTATTATCATTACTGGAATATACGTATTACTAATGTATTACATCAGATTCAGTATCCGTCTACTACGCGCAAGGATCCACGTTTGATCCTCGACAAAGCAGATAACTAAGCACTGAATAACGGCTTATACGAATACGGCAAAACGAATCTGCCTGCCTGAATTATCTCGAGGTCTGGGAATTGAAATTTAAACTTTGGAAAAAAATATACGGAAATTTCAAAAATACATAATAATTATTTAGTTCAAACAACTTACTACTTAGTAACATTCATAGTATAATTGATTATAAGTATCACGCATGCAAGAAGCAATAAAATAAGTAAATGCTAACAAAAAAAGCCTACGTACACAATAAACATTTACTTTGTCATCAAACAATTCCATTTACGAGTATGTTGAGACCCTTGTCACGAACACATCAACGAGTCAATCCGTCGCAGATATGATAATTCAAGAACCGCCTGGTAGTGAGAAGGAAAGCAAGAAGCGTCTCCCGAAGCAAGACTAATGGGAAAAGTGTAAAAAGTAAACATAAAGAATAAGAAGAAGACTATATTATAGAACACATGAAATAATGCTGAAAAAAATCGCATCTGACGAATAATAACAGGGAAAAAAGAGAAAAACAAAGACAATAGCAATAAAGCGAAAAATGAAAAAAATTAACGGCTCACATTTTTTTAATTTATTCGTAGACTTCGTACAAATAAAGTAAAAGTCGGCATACATTAGGTACTCAATACAACACGACAAGTCAATCCATAGCAGATATTATGATAATTCAAGAACCAATCGCCTGGTAGCGAGAAGGAAAGCAAGAAGCGTCTCCCGAGGCAAAAGTTGATTTTTAATGTTATTTATTCTCGGTACAGCCGAGGAAATTATGCGGAGGAAGCGACGGGCGTGATGGAGAGACTGTCAGGGGCATTACTATGCCGAATCAATTTCAACGCCCCTACCATAAGGTTCTAACGGAAAAATTCATTTTGAATACAAGACGAATTATTTAAAATTCGCCTTTTCATATTTTTTCCTCGAATAAATCATTTTTACATGAATACTTTTCAAAATAAGAACATCCGTCAAAAGGCAATATGCGAAAAAGTGAACGTCTAACAAAAATAAATAATAGGAAAAAATACAAGACGAATAAAAGGAACGATAAAAAAAATCAACATCTCACAAAAATTGGGCTTCGAGCAAATAAAGAAGTCGGTATACAATACGAATACTATCCGTACCAAAAGTTGATTTTTAATGTTATTTATTCTTGGTACAGCCGAGGAAATTATGCGGAGGAAGCGACGGACGTGATGGAGAGACTGTCAGGGGCATTACTATGCCGAATCAATTTCAACGCCCCTACCATAAGGTTTTAACAGGAAAATGTTTTTTGAATACAAAACGAATTATTAAAAATTCGTCTTTTCATATTTTTTCCTCGAATATATAATTTTTAAATGAATATATTTCAAAAGAATGACGTTTAAAAAAAGAAATAAATGCGAAAAAGTGGACGTCTGACAAAAAGAAATAGTAGAAAAAAATACAAAATGAGTAAAAAGAATAATTTAAAAAAATAATTAAATCTCACAAAAACATTGGGCTTCGAGGAAATAAAGGAATTTTAAAAAGTCGGTATACATTACGAGTACTATCCGCAAAAGTTGATTTTTAATGTTATTTATTCTCGGTACAGCCGAGGAAATTATGCGGAGGAAGCGACGGACGTGATGGAGAGACTGTCAGGGGCATTACTATGCCGAATCAATTTCAACGCCCCTACCATAAGGTTCTAACAGGAAAATAATTTTCTAAACGAAGAAGCATTTGATTTACATTTTTATGTTTTTGACAGAAAAATATACATTTAAGAAGAATAACGTCGAGAATAGGAACTTCTGATAAAAATCGTGTTTTTTTTGATATTCGTGCAAATAAAGAAGTTAAGAACAAATCGGTATTCATCGTGAAAAATATCATGGAGAATATTAGAAGAACATTTATCCTGCTGTATGAGAAAGCAATAATATCACTTACTCGAGTGTAGTAAGGGCATATAAAGACAAGTATCTACACAATCAATATTAATTTAGATTTCAAACCCCAAAAATCGTTTTATAAATATAGTTTTTTACTCTCAAATATTGTGAACTATCGTAAACAAATAGTAACGCTCGCAAGGCAGTCTTATCAACACAAATAATTTCCTATTACAAGCACATACTAAGCCGTCTTTCCAATTTTCTAAAATAAATATACTTTTGCAAGATCTACATTGTAAGTGAGACGATATATTTGCAATCAATTTGCAATGGAAACGAATCCAATACGATGGAACACTCGAAATTGTTGTAGGATTTTGGATTTTATAAATTCTGTTTGCTACTTCAAATGTCAATTTGCTTTATTTATTTTTGTATGTTTGTAAGTTGAAGTAATATGAATAGATAATGTATTGATTTACGAAATAACGGCCTTAGTGTCTGAACTTGTACACGTCTGAATTCAAAGAATGTACTAGAATAATAAAAAAAGAAAATAACAGAATTAACAATTTCAAATTATGTGTCGTTAGTAATCTTCAATTGGAATTTCTCGACTAAAGTTACATTTTATAAAACTTACTTTTATTTCTCGTACTAATACGAGATATTCCAACACGAGAGGAAGGTACACACGAAAGACAGTTCTTGTCGTCGGCCGACTCTGATAGCTGCCCGTTACAGATGCCGACCGGCGCAGCGGTCGATGTGGACTGTCGTTCTTGTATTAGCTTCCTTAGTCCTCATGCACATTTTTGATGTATTTTTAGCCAGTTGTAAATACCTCCACAGGACAGTAGTCACCATTTAACAGCCTTACTGCTTCTATAAAATTCTCTCAAATTCCATGAATCGACATCTTGTAATACTTAAGCGTCGTCCAATTTTGTAAAATAAATATTATTTTACGAATCCGCCAAATTGTAAGCGTGTATTTGCAAAGGAAACGTATTTCATATATACTTACCAGTGTATACTTTTTAACACACGACACGACAAAATTCGCTAACGATCTAGAACGTCACGAATTTTTACAATTTTATAACGTTTATATTATGAGTTACATTTATCAAAAGTCTTTCAACAAAGTATTTGTCATAGTCGTCTGTGCAGTAATATATTTTATTAGAGTACGAGTATTACCATGTTTTTTAAAGCATAAAGTATTGTGTTTGAACACATATATGAAGATTATTCACTGTCGCAGTTGTTGTTAGAAACACTGTCGTTAGAAACGTCGAAGACAAACGATAAAACGTCAAGTCGTACGTCATGATCACAGTAGCACTACCATGAGTTTACAAAAGTATTACTCGCTAGCGACTGCGTAAAATAAATGTATGAAAAATTGTACAGCGCCTCTGGTGGTTACTCGTAGAACTAAATTCCGTAGTGTGAGCCACTCGTAACGTAAAAAACCTATCGAAATCAAATCGCTAGCGAATGTCATTATGATCTATTGCCATACAATTCGGTGCCATGAGTCATTAATTTGACAGACGTTGTCAAGAAATACCGTAACGATAGTAGTTATGTTATTCACTAGCAAAATGACAATAGTTTTCTATTTACAATTTCTATAGTGGCGTTTCTATGCCAACTCATGGTAGTGCTACAGATCGTGTCGTGTATAGTGAAACAACCTTACTAGTAACCCTAGACGCAAAATATGGATCCCGAACGTGGACATTGGATGTTATTTGAAAATGTCTTTCCAGTTTCAAAATGACGGCCAGCTTTTAGTATCGGACAGAATAGAGTTTGAATGAAAGAAAAAAATGAAAACGAATTTGAGTTCATTTTGTACACACGTTTTTGATTAATAACGAAAAAATAAAATCGTCTGTTTTTCACCACGAATGAAATACAAATCTACATAGTCTTTATATCGTTCGTATATCTTATCTATAGTACTTCAAAAAAAATTCTTAAACGTAGATTTTTCGAACGAATATTTTCGAACAACTTTTTGAAATCTCGAAAATATCTGGATATATTCACTTATTATGCACAGACAAAGACGCAACACAAATTCTAGTCCACACCCTCACTGAAGGAAATGGCTGCGAGTAAGTTTCGCGCACACAAACATAGCATCTACACCCTTGTAACAGGTACCGAAATGGCACGAATCGTTCTAATAGACAATTTCCTTTGCCATAACTCTTGAGGACGCCGCCATCATGGAATACCGCTGAACGGGCAGTTGATAAATTGTGTCGTGTCAAAACTGAGGAGTCAAATTGTTGATACTGCCTTAGCCGTGGCAATTCGGAATAAAGTCAGTCTGCTATCGGTGCAAAATATTTATTTAAGTCAGACTATAAAAGTCTTTTTATATTTAAGTCTTTTCTAAAAAATTAAACAGTTTAGTTTAGTTGTCATGTGTCATGGTTTGATAATGTGGCCTCAATTAAGCATTCCAATTTAGTCTACTGACGACCTCGGGTAGAACCGCGACAACCGGTTGATTGCAGATTTAAGTAGGTACCGGTGATCACTTACCATTAAGTGGGCTACTACTTCAATTCATAAAAAATACATTGAGTCCATTTTGAGCTCTCGGTTACAACGACCTTATACCTTTATTAGTAGACTTCGTATATCTAAGAATTTGATTAACAAACTTTCAGACGCCTATTCGTATATCTTACTAAGTTTTCCTTTAACGCAGAAGATACTGATAAATTATTTCTGACACGATCTTAATTAAGAAAAATCGCTTAATGAAGATCAAACAGGAACGTATAGAATGAAAGACGAAAATGACACGAAAGTACAATTTACATTTGCAGTTACGAATAATGTAGCGTAGCGTTCACCATACCAGTCTGACACGCAGAGGATTCTAGGTTCGATTCCCGGCCAGACAAATATGTAAATGATTTGTGAATAAGTCTTTGTGTCCATGCAACCCACTCAGAGTAAATTACTGAAGGCCTATGAGTATACCTATAGAGACATACAACAAAATATCGCAACATCTATTTACCCTTTACAAACCCAACCTTTAACATTTCATACAAAGCGTACTAAAATAACATACATATAATACAGAAACAGCACAAAAGAAGAGGAATAACACAATAATACTGTGTATTAACGAAATGGATTTCTTAACTGATAATACAAGTATTTTCTATACGAGTAGTTACTGAAGTAATGATACGTGCCCGACTTTGATGAGATTTTTTCTTTGTTGGCGAACAAACACCCGAATATCCATCGTGTATCGCTAAAATAATTCTTCTGTACATTTGTTAGTAAGATTTATGATACTTCTAGATTTCTAAATTGGCAAGATTTAACTTAGTATCGTCCACGTAAAACTGCTAGGCCGCTCTGAATATAGAAATGAATCGCGTCACCATAACAAATTGTATGACTACACAACAACTTCAGAGCGGACTAGCAGTTTGGCATGGACTACTAGTGTCTAAATTATGCGTGTCTAGTAATTTGTAAGTAATGTCAAGTCATCGGTCCTGATGATTATCATTAAGAAGTATTTAGGTAACCTTATGAGTGGTTTGAAAGTGGTTCCATTACATCCACTAATCTACTTTAGAGCAACATGGCTATGCATAACACATGCTTCCTTCGTACTAGGGAGTGACATGTTACCAATAGTGGGTTCAGTAAGTCAGTTAACCTATTAATCCAATGTACAAGGTATCTAGTGCAAGAGCCACTCAAACTTTACCCCCTTTAGAATGCTTTGAATAGGGAGCTCATCTCATATTGGCTATGCTATGACTTAAGACTACGCTGAGCAAATATTGAAGGTAGTAAAACCCTCTGTGCTTGGACTCCGACAGCACCATCACCACACTAATTTATCCCTAATAACAGCAGTGTTAACCGCTGCTGTGTACTGGTTTGAAGGGTATGGTAAAGAAGACATAATTCCGAGGCATTCCAGCTTAGTCCTCAGGGGTAGCGGAGCATCTGTAGTCGACTTTAAATAGGAATCTAAACTTATCTGGGATTAATTAGAGATGTCAATGGGTGGCAGTAGTCACTTACCATCAGGTGGACTGAATGCTCGTCTGCTACGTCTATATTAAAAAAGGTGTCCAGTAACGGGTCAGTAACAAATGATAATTATTAAATGTGATCTATATTCATTATGAAATAAATTAACTCTTTACTCGTAGTGTATTTTTGATCCGGGCATATCCGCTAGCGAAAGCTAGTATCTATAAAATATTAGATATCTGAGCAAGAAATGTTACAATAATTCCATATTGATGAGATAGATTTTGGTACAATAAAAGGTACGTATTGTACGTACGTATTGTGATTACTGGGCGTTATTACTGAGGTTTTTGCTTTTGTGCGTTAATGTAATTTATATATAACATTTATTAGTGAATGTATGTATTGTGTGTATGACATTTATATACTCCTACGCTGCTTGATAAATCACCACGAATGTTGTTATATCTAAGCGTTTAATTAACGTGTGTATTTAGAGTAACTCAAGCAGTGTCCAGGGTTCAAATCCCTGCGTAATTTAATGACGTAATGATTAGGATCACATTCAACCTCATTGGCCAAGTGTGAACGAACACACATTATCATAATCATCATCATCAATACATCAACCCATTACTGTCCCACTGGGCACGGGTCTCCTACCATAATAACAAGAACTATGCCATAGTCCACCGCTCTAAGTACGAATTGGTAGACTTCACATACCTTTGGGACCTATTTTTAAGATCTCCTAAATATTTGAAACTCTAACCCCTAGAGTGAGGCCGCGATTCATCCAATAGGCTATCTTTGAACAAATAGGCACTGTTTAGAGTCTAAGTTTTAGTTCTAGTGTTTGGTTTTGTCTTTGACTTTTAAAAATAATATTATTGATTTTTTGTTTTATAATGTTCGAAATAAAATGGACACAGCGACAGTCTCGACTTGCAATTTTAACTCACAAAAGTAGATTCACTCCCAATTTTTAAAAGTGATAATTAATTTTTAATAAACAAAGATGTGTAATAAATTCAGGTGTGTTTGGGATTCCAAGTTAATTATTTCCTTAAATTTCCAAAACTGTGAGGTTGTTTGTTAAATAAAGGACATTATCGACTTCATTAGCGAACATAATTAGGAAACTTCTAGAGGCATACTGGGATTTAATTAAGTTTTCTGCGTGATTCGTGCTATTGACGTTAATATTAAGCCAAAATCAAATGGGCCCATATTTGGCTAATCACGTCATGTAATTATAACAATCTGCGACCATTTTTGGAAGATTTGTGTAGAAAACGGCCTTCCACACACAGTACTACTCCCTTAGTATAAGTTTTTACGTTTTTACAAACATGACTGTTTTGGTATTTGTTTACGTATTTGTCCATACATTTCCAATTAGCGCCCCTAGCGGACTGTATCAGAACTGATTGGAAATGTATGGGCAATACGTAAACAAATACAAAAACAGTAATTTTGGAAAAAATGTAAAAACTCATACTAAGGGTACTGAAGCCGATCACATATTGACGGCAGCAAAGAACAATCGGCTATCTACAAAATCAGTAGTTGCAATTGTCTTGTTGTTCCTTGCTGCCGTCGATATGTGTTATCACATTCAAAGACTGAGATGGTCATATATGTAAGTCAGTTGACATCTACACTCTTCAACCGAAATGCAGAATAGGTATGGTCACGCTTGAATGAGTGTGGTGGTACCTTCCCGGTTGAACCATACTGGCTCGACCATTTAAATATTTTGAACAACTTCAACACAAGAGATTTCTTCTGTTAATCCCGCTTGTACGACTCCAAAGGCACCACCGTCACACCTATTTCTGTTTTAACAGGAGTGTAAAGTTTACTACGCTGCCTATATACGGATTAGTAGACTCCTCACACCTTCTAGAACTTGCGACCCTCAACCAAGTTTAAGTATGTGATAAATTGATGACTCATATTAATTCGAAAATAACTTCTAAAATCCGTTACTGACTAAGATTTCAATCGTAAGTCTCCAAAATATAAAAAAGATTGTAATAAAAATTATTGAATCAGCTATATTCCACAAGAAAATAGTAATAAGGAAAAATATTACGTTCCCAATAGCTGTGCGAATATTGCGAAATATACGATATACTCAGTTCGCAGTTCGGCTACGGAACAGAACTGCTGAAAATTCTGATTTATCTCGCGCCGCTAAAAGCTCCTGACTTCGAATAAATAATAAAGTTTCGGGTACATGGAGAGCATTAAACACCTGTGAATATTTCAATTATGATATATTATTACGAAAATATATTACTTTTTAATTAAAAACTAAACAATCTTGATATCAATTAAGAATAAGTTTTAACGCGTTGCGTAAGTGTTTTTGCCTTAGAACACTCTTCAAATAAAAACTCAACAGCATTTAAAGGTGCTTATTCAGGCGAAAAGAGTGATAGTGACAAGTCTAACTACAAAATATTCTGTATACTGCTGTTTAAGAACAAAAATAATAACCTTTTAAAAACTTCCATAGTATATCTTTTGGTTTTAAGTAATTTTCTTTATACTACAGAAAATACAAGAAATCTAGGCTGAGTTTTGAAAATAGAAGCTAATATTCGATAAACCGCCTGGCGGAGCAGTCACCATACAAGATCGGTATGGTACATGCAGTACGTTTCAGTTTCAATTTCCGTTCAGAATTATATTTAAATGACGAATTCAGTTTTCTGTTTTGGGTCTCGGTGTTTATTCGTCTTTGTGTGTGACCATGGTACCCACGACACAGGAAAAGTCCTAGTTTATGAGAGTAGGGTTCCTACATTATTATTGTGTTTTAACATTGCCAAAAATAGTACCTTTTCGTAAATATTTTCTCCCAGTGTACCTCCGTCACAAATAAATCTTAATAAGGCGGTTGTTCGCACCATTAAAGATTTAACTGTTTCGCGTGTAGAGTTGTACGCAATAATATATTTAGTGTACCCTAAGGTACAAATAAACAGTATTAATAAGCTTACATTTACTTTATTTCGTGTAGTCTACCATATATACCTTACTATAAAAGTACCTACAGTAGAATAAGTCGGTTAAATAGTACTAAGCTCTGCCATATTCATGTTTATACCAGGAATGATAGGCTAATTGTTATAAAATCGAGAGCTCCAAGGTTCATATACCAGGTATGCACCTCTCCTTTTTTCAATGTGCGTATTTTAATTATTTCTTGCTTTAACAATGAAAGAAAACATCGCGAGGAAAGCTGCGCCGTGAGTCCTGACAGTTCTTACAAATTAAAAAAAAAAACCCTGTTACTTCTGGTTTTTGGGATTTTAGTTTCGGGATTCACAGCCTCACACTTAGATTCCATGTGTCGTGGGTGCCGTGGACAGACCCAGATCCAGAACAGATATCCAAATTCATCATTCAGATGTCCGTCTGGCTGGAGATCGCACCCGGAACCCTTTGCGCGTCAGATCGAAATAGTGAATTTTAGGTTAAATTTAAAAAGATCAGATTTAAACGATGAAGGGAAAGATTATATAGGATTTCTGTAAAAAATATCTTGTAAAAATATATCGTGGAGTCGAAAAGACATTTAGTATACTACATTTCTCATATTCGCGTTACTTAGCTAGGAAACTAAGTTCTAGAATGAGATTACGTTATCACAAAGCTCACGTCTCATTAAACATTTGCTGGCTCCTTGCGACTCAGTTTGCTAACATATTTATGTTAAAAACAGTTTCCGTTGCTGGACTATGAAGTGGATTCGTCAAAGAGTGCATTTAAATAAATTAACGTGGAAATGACGTGTTGTGTTCAGAGCAAATGTTGGATCAAATATTTGTTTATTTTTTCTTTGCACATCTGCATATGCTGATTGCTTGGGGCTATAAAATAAATATCATTGTTGAGCGTTAGGTCATTACAAATTATACACGTAGGATTATATTTACTTGACGGTAGTTAGTAAATTATTATTTATAGTAAGTTTGGCTTCAATAAATTGGTCATTTATTTTTGTTTCAAAGCTAACGAGCAATGAGCATACAATCCATTTGGTCTTGAGTGGCCACTTCCGCCTATAAACAATCTCGGATAGGATCGCAATCCTACCTGAGGTCGGCCACACGTGCTCTACCTTGCTGCCCTTGAGGAATAAATGTGATGCCTCTTATGAGTTTATCAAGTGTTAACATGGAAAATTCTTTTTAAGGAACCTATAAGCGCACTTTGTATTAAATAAGTATTTATTGCTGGAAACTTAACATTTAATATATTATTAACAAGTAGAATTTTCTTTTTTTTACGAGGGGGAAACCTTCAAAAGGTACCCGATGCTGTGGGAGCGACACAGGGTTATGTGGGAGGTTCGAGCTCCCACTCGTACCACTCACGACCCCAGAAGCCACCTTTTAGTCGCCTCTTACGACAGACAGGGGATACCGTAGCCCTATTCTTGTCCCGGAACTACAGGGATAACAAGTAGAATTTATATAAAGCTTCTATTCATCTTTATTCTTTCACAAAATTATTTTGGAAAATAAGGAAGAAACTACTAAGTTCGTAGCTGGTGGAAATGAATAATCGTCTCATATTATTTTTCATCAAGACGACATAGTGTTTCGTTTGCATAACTGCCAAGGGATCTAACGTTCATTTTGATGATATTTTCCTTGTATAATGAAGTAGTATACTCTTCTTTACATAGTTATCTAATGTTCATTAAGGTTTATTGGATAAATTATGTCAATTATTTTACATAATGGCAGCAACAAATGCAGTCCAACTGATATTTTGGTTACTATTGCCGTAATCTATAACTATTTCTAATGTGAAAATTGAGATTACCGGATATATTTATAGCTAATAATGCCCTATATTAGATTTCCC
Source organism: Epargyreus clarus clarus (assembly GCA_014595695.2). Taxonomy (NCBI): domain Eukaryota; kingdom Metazoa; phylum Arthropoda; class Insecta; order Lepidoptera; family Hesperiidae; genus Epargyreus; species Epargyreus clarus. Next base: position 860,377 of record JACTTY020000094.1, read on the forward strand.
TATATCGCGAACCTGTGTACTGACCTACACTCACACAAACAAAACATACACAGAGCAAAAATGTAGATTTATTTATCTGTTGTTTATTATTTATTCACTTATTTAGTCTGCCTGGCCCATAATCGAACCCGGAACCCTCTGCATATCAAAACTTTTCGTGCCACATTTCTGTCCCCAGAGTCAGGTAAGGCATATAACTGTTTGTTTTGATATCGTTGCATGTATTTCAAATATTTATTTGCCTTCATGTCCAGGGCTACAAATGTATGGGCACATTTTGCAACTAGGCACCAGCCTACTGTATTTTTTGATCGCGTCGGTAACGTCAATCGACCGCTGAAAACTCGTGTCGGTTTACGAAAAAAACCCTTTATTAAATTAAGTTTTATAAAATACAAGATCCGATCAACTTTCGATTATATTATAGTAACTCATAAGACGCAAAGTGCTAAATCAAAATTTAACACCACACACTTTGTCGAAGACTAAGTGCTGCTGTATTATTCAAGACACTCGCGCTAGATGTGTAAAAGCAATATTTTGAAACGTTTTAGGCGTCTTACACACTTGTAATAATTTAACCGAACCACATCGCAGATAATGCGTGTAATGACACTGTCTAAAGTCTTTACGCCCTCTTTCACCCTAAGGAGGTATAAGACTAAAGAGGACCTGTGACATTTCAAAATTAAGTGCGTAATAGAAATTAATTATATCTAACGGCTTACATAAATGGAATACATAGATTAATCGCTCCTAACAAGAAAGTGTTACCAGTTTTGAGAATTGACAAAGTGTGCGTGAATAAAGTCTTGCCACGTCTCCGTTCTAAAATGTCCCCAAAATGTTTGAAATACTTGTTTATTTATTTAATACGCAGTATTAGTTATACGTAAAATTTCTGTTTCGCAAATCAAAATCAAAAAAATTGTTATTTCTCAAGAATTCAAACAATAAATGATAAAATCATCCTTTTGTGGCTCCATTCAATTTCAAGGCGTCTTTCTATTTTACTTATCAAAGTCTAACGGTAAAAGTTTTCGTAAGGGAACATTTACGCTTAAAGTTGTATAAGAAAGATCTCAAAAGTTTGTAAAGTCTACTATCCACGTGGTCGGTGTTGTATAACAACCTTATCCGTACAATAATAGCAGTCCAACAGTGGGAAAACGGGTTGATGATGAAAAACCTACAATGTCTACAAATATTCACCATATTGTTATTGAATTTCTCTATTGCTATCATAAATATCATCGTAATACTTAATGCTAATAATAAAATATAGAGACTGCACATAATATGAAAACCGTGTTTGAAAACAAAGACAATATTAAAATTCAAATAAAATAAAAACAGCTTACATTGTTCTGTTCTGGTTAAAAATCAAAGAGAAATCTGTTCTACATATTCCGTATTAATCCTGCATATGCATTATCAAATAACTTGTACCTTAGACCAAAAAAGAAGGACGAAACCTTGTGTTGTACAAGTAACAGCGCATTAAAGTACAAAGTGAGCTTATATTTCTGAGCGACAGGGAGACGTCATGTACCTAAAACGTTTTATGTGATGTAACATTATTCTTACATCGCCTTTAGTTCGTGCTGCTCTTACTCAATGGTATTTTGATTTCAAATCCCAGCCTAGACACGTTTTTCTCAGCACCTGCTGTATTTTGTAGTAATGGCAAATTTGTTTAAACTCTTTGTGGCTAAATAAACGCATTGGAAATGTATCTGTTGTAATATTTGTTAAGCATATAAATGTAATATAAATAAATAAATCAGTTATGGTATTTTTTTTTCTTTTTCATGTATTTAATTTCCTAATAATAAAATACCTGTCCGAAATTTTCCTTGTCACTGAATGCAATTGGCATCATTGGCCACAATGTACCTAATTCATGTATACCTACTGTTAAATTCTACAAAGTTTTGTATGCTTGAATTTGAGAGGCCAAGTCTATTTTTTTTTTATCTGAGCTCCCTTGCTGTATAAAAGCGATGAAAAGAAGACTGCGAAAACAATAAAAAACTATACCTGACGCGGGCACAATTAAAGCAAATCCATAAATATAAAGGCAGGACAGACGAGCTACTTCAACAGTGGCTTGAAGTTACAGCTTTGAGTCAATAATCGATCAGTCTTAATTGAACGACATGTTTCTATTTGCAAATGTATGAAGATTATAGTAATGTCCGTTAGAGTACCATAACTTTCAATCTACCCAAATTTTGCTTACCAAAGATCGAAAAATGTTTTATAGTATGAATAAAATTGTCAATTTTTGATCGTCAATCCTACATAGAATAAACATTGCATACTAGTTGGATTATTAACTGTTAATCGTTAAATGTCAAAATTAGATTTTCTTTATGAGATAGAATTAGCAACCAAGCATGCTGTCCAGCTCATGGCAAATATAACTGTAGGAGATCTTAGATAACCATCAGACACACTGTGTACCTTTTGTTTCTGTCTGTCTGTTTCTGTTTTCGATATACAATTTACATAATTTTCAATGGGTATGTAGTTAAAATATATGAAGTGCCAAGTATAATTTAAAAATTATAAAAGAAACATGAATTTATATTGCGAATTTAATATATGATACTAAACGCAATTATCCTAAACACATATTATACAATACTAATAAACGCAAAATCGCAATATTTTGACCCAAATAGTAGCACGTTAGCTTTAGTAACTTCGTCCGAACGTTCCACTTTTATAATGAAACGTCATATCGTCCAATTATTCCGGATTTACGGATTTTTATACTTTTCTGAATACATTTTTCCTTTGATTTCGAGTAATTGGAAGTGTGCAACAACGCGTCCGATATTTTGGAAAGGAAATAAAGAAGGTTTTTGCGATTATTACTACTGATGTCCGTTGTTCATCTTTTCTAACTTTTAATATTTTTGTAACATTTTAATCTTTTTGAATTTAAATAAAGCTAAGTTTAAACGCCTCGGATAAGTTTAAAAAAGCAGCGCTGAACACCGCTGCTATTAGGCAGAAAATGGTTGAGCGGATGTGCCCCTAAAGTTGAAGCACAAAGAGTTCTACCTTCTGAAAGACTTTCAAAAATATATTAAAAAAATACTATTATGAATTTGCAAACGCTAAAACGAAACATGCAGAATAAAGCTTTAAAGGTAAAAGTAAAAGTCAGATGCTAGGACGACATACGCTTAATAAGCTTAGTAGAAAACCCTTAAAACTAATGCTTATAACATAATTCCCCGGCATCCGCGAACAATTTCCATAGTACATGAAGTGAGCAAAATCTAATTTAACGGGTCTTGGTTTAATCCCGGTCCTTCGCGTTAGCTTCCACTAAATCTAGATTAAGCTTAAAACACGTGTAATCATATTACACGCCTTTCCAAATCCAACAGAAGCATTAGAATCTATTATCACTTGCTTAAAGGACGGAAGAAAATATAGTAAGGGAACTTTTACTCGTATGCCTAAGGAAGAAAGTCTTCAAAGGTATGTTATGTAGACTAACCTGGACTTAGCCAGGGTCATAGATTAGTAAAGATACTTCGCCGCCTTGAAATTGAATGAAGCCAGAAACGGCTTATTTTAATAAGTTCTTTTTTTGAATTCTTGACAAATAAAAACATTTTAAGAGAAGATTTACGAATAAATAACTAATTGACGTAATAATTACGTAATTTACGTAATAAATAAAAATTTATTTCAAATATTTTAGGGTTATTTTAGCACGGAGACGTGGCAAAACTTTTTTACGCAACTATTTCAATTCTCAAAACTGGGTACATTTTCTTGTTAGGAATGAGTAATCTTTACTAATCTATGGCCAGGGTAGACTATGTCTATTATTTTAACCTTGTCAGGCCCATGATGGTGATGACGTCAGATGGTCTGACAGAGTCTACCGTCTGACATCAGATAAGATTGCGATGATACCGTAATTCGGTCATAAAAATCGTTACGTTAAATAGGTACGTTTATAATAAATATATGTATTTTTTATAATATAGGGAACGCAGACAAGCATGAAGTCCACCTGATGATAAGTAGCTACTGCCGCCCATGGACATCTGTAACCAGCCGTAGAAAATATTATATTCCTACGTGAGGTCGGCCACAGATGCGTCGCTACCGCTGAGGACTAAGAAAAAAGCCTCGGAAAGTATGTCTCTATTACCTCTCATATTAAACTTTAATAATAGCTTCATAAGCTTAACTTCATAGCTTAGTCATTTAAAGATATATAAAACCCAAGCTAATATGCACACACAAATAATAACATGAACTTTATTGTAAAACATATTGTTCCTACAGATGAGCAACTATGGAATTTTACTTCCTAGCAAAATGTAGCAAATCTGAAGCACAGTCATTACCTCGCTCCGTAGTAATTAAGCTGGATTTGAGCTGAACTATGCTTGGAGCAGACACGTTTGACGGGTCGGTACTGTTCTGTCATAAAATAAAAACCCCAAATTCCATAAAGAATGTTTAGTAAAGCTAACACGAGCTCAGGAACTAGGAAATGGCTGTCAATTAAAAAGTGTTATTAACTTAAGAAATAATGCATTAATAATTGGGTATTCATAATTATCTTAAAAACTAACCTTAAAAACGCTACAGTAATAAATAATTATGAGAAAAAACATAACCGTGTCATACCAAAATACACAAATAAATTATCTATTTATATACAATAAATAATAAAATTAACATTGTCATTTACGTGTTTCATGCGAAAATCAATACCTTTCAAAAAAGCACACGAGTAGTGTATGGAAGTAGGTACTTTTTACTTGTGATTAGAACACCTGATGTGATAAAAATGTTTGAATTTGTTAGGTCTACAAAAATATTAAAACTAATAAAATTCCAACTTGTAAGTTATAAAATTTAAGCTTATATACATAATTAACTAAAATATAGAAGTCACCAACAGTTTATCGCAAAATAGGCCAGTTTAATGAGTGGCAGATACGAGTACTCTATACTTACAAGATATACTCGAATTAATAAAGGTAATTTCCAAAAATCCATTATTCCGTGTGCCGAAAGTACTCAGACACAAATAGACAACCGCCTGGACCCTCAGCAATGGCTGATTAAAATAAATTGTGTACGACAAGTGTACGACATATTTTTATTGGCTATTTATGAATTATTAAATGTGGGTAATTATATGTAACAATAATTTAGTCTGAATTTCTTTACACCGTAGATTATTCCAGTGAATAGCTATTTTACTATCGCGTTCTTTAATTAACTTTAATAACTGCTTGCTATTTTCAATGACATTTAATATAACTTATATCAAAATTATAAAAACGGAAATTAAAATCTCACATAATAAATAAAAATAAAAGCAAAATATTAAATTAAGGTCAAAGACATCGTCGCAAGGATAAGCTTAGTTCAAAAAATCCATTATTCTGTGTGCCGAAACTACTCAAAGACAAAATAGTATTTATTTTGTGGTTGTAGTAGGTAAGAGACCATACTTATAAGGAATAAAATTATATAAAAAGGAACACTCGAAAAAATACTTATTTCCAAAAATTCCGTGTGCCGAAACTACTGAGACACAAATAGACAACCGCCCGGAACCCTCAGCAATGGCTGATTAAAATACATTGTGTTCGAGTGTTATTCAAACTTCGAGCTGCGTTCGCTCAATTTTTTTATTCACGCCCCATTTTTTATTTCAATTGAAACTCGTTGAATTATTTTTCGATTCGGTTCGGCCATTTTAGCTTCACCTTTCATACGTTTTAAATTGCAATGGTTTTTTAATGTTTCCCATCGTTGCACTTTTATAATTATTTATAAGTAATAATTCTAAAAGGTAACATTTTAATGTTGTATATTACAATTTAATCCTAATTTGTTTACATAATACCTACGTCAGTTAGTATTAATAATAAATGTATTTAAGATATTAGACAATTTCTTCATACTAACCATTGTTAAAATTCTATCTTTGGTAGGTAAAATTTGGATAGATTAATTATTAATATGGACTTTAAGTGTGACGAATTACTATAACTAAGTTGATTGTACGACTGACCGGTTAGTTTACTTTCTCTTATTTCGATTAACTGTAAATAATCTTTAATTTCGTATGTTACATAAATATCTACCCAATCTATTAATATAGCACATTATCTGTGTAATTTCGTTGTTAAATGTTTTGTTTATTTAAAAAACGGATTATTACGTATATCGTTAAGAACGAAAAGAAACCATTCGTAATCATTGCTAAATCCCTTTCATTCGTTCCTTTCTTCCTAATATTCTTCATACCACTATTCCTTACTTGATACATTTATGTTTCATCAAATTTCAAGTAGAGGGCGCTTCTCAAGCCTTATCTTTTATTCATATTTACTGTCTAGTTACCTAGATGGCGCTACCAGTCCTCTGAATCGCGTTAACGAATGGTCGTTGGAGCTTGTATAAGAGCTTTCGGAAGGGCTGGCAATGTTGACATCTATAACCAACCTTAAATAATTATTTTTGACAAACGATAGATTATGCTTCGGCATATGAATCGTTAGAAAAATCTGAATTCTTAGTATAGGCTTACGCCGGCCGCCGCCTTACAGGCTTGTGCTTTGTTAACTACATCCGATATCATGTTATTCTTCATTGATTAATAATAGTGAATATCTTTCAAAGAGTAAGAGTAAGTTGTTGCACGATTCGTAATTTTGTGCGCAAGTATAGTATATCTTTTTTTTTAATTTTCTAATATGAGAAATCGAGATAATTTAATAAATTTATTAGCACATTGTTTTATATTAAATCTATTCCTTGATAATGTTTTTTATAATACACAAAATATTATTATAGGAACAGAGGACTATGGAATTTAGTAATTGGTTTAAATTTGTACCTATTTATAACAAATAATAAGAGATAGTTAAATACACGGACAGGAAAAATATCCATATCCATAAAGGAAAAACAAGAGTAGGGGACGCCAATTAACAAATTAAAAGACCACAAAGGTTCGGCGTTTATACACTAGTAATTAAATAATGTAAATGATACCCAACATATTTGATTGCAAAAACCGCGGCGCACAGACAAAATGAACCACAAAAGTTGCCATATTCCCAACCTCGAAAGTTGCCATTTATTCATCCCGGAAATTTGCCATTTATTCATTCCGAGGCTGCGAAATTCGAACCGCTCGGGTGTAAAAATTTCAAGCGTATGCCCGTGACAATTATCAAGGGTATTCGCCCCGAAACTTTGCTCTATAAATTATACTCCAGAGGTAAATTTTTAAATTGAATATGCGTCCTTTCATGTGTAATACTGGATTTTTGAATAATATATACTTTTTAAACCAAACGGCGTAATTGAAATAAATAAATTTTGTAATAACATTTTAATGTTTCTACTGGATAGCAAAAAGCATTTGTGGAAAGCTCGTATTCGTACTTTAATTAAATCACACTGTAACAAAAATACCTCACAATTTATTGTCAGATAAATATATGAAGGTGGTAGGCTTGGTAAGGGGGACAGACTTTTCCGAGGCGTTCCAGCTAAGTCCTCAGGGGTAGCGGCGCATCTGTGGCCGACCTCAGGTTGGAATATCTAATCTTATCTGGGGTTGATTACAGATGTCCATGGGCGGCAGTAGCCACTTACCATCAGGTGGACAGCATGCTCGTCTGCTACTCCTATATTATTAAAACAAAAAAACATTAAGCCTAAATTTACAAAAATTGTTAACATAAATCCCATACGTGACGTATGACAATTTCGATGATTAAAATACCACCTATATTCAATGAATAGCTATGCCATTTTATTCATTACAATTGTGCGAAATTCAAACCGCAGGGGCATTAAAAATTCAACTCATGCTCGTCTATTATCAAATATCGAGGGCGTTCTGGAACTTTCGTCACTAAATTGCGAGCATACTGGATCGCTTCACTTCGGTTACAGCAATTTTAGCCTCTCGTTATCTATAATTTGAAGCTAGAAACATGATTCCTCATTTTGGAATTTTCGTTTAATCTATGTCTATTGATATTCGAGAAATCTTATGGATTTGTAGATAGCATTCATTATTGAACACTCACAAAGACCACCATAGATAAGTGGCATGTATTTAAGTTTCAAATTAAAAATAAAATTTTAATGTTAATTAATCCCTACTTCTATACTAATATATAAGTAGAAAACAGGAAATATAACAGACAGCGGACCAAGTTTTGATAATTCGATTACGCAATTCTCTCACCATTAAGTTCAAATGTATCTTATCAATTCAAAGTTGTTGGTATCAAAAATGAATTATGAGAATTCGCCAGCCATCGCATCTCGTGGATAACTTCTCCAAACTTGGTATCGTTAAATTAAATTCTCCGCAATATTAGTCACAAATCACAGCTGTTTCAATATCCGATTGCGACTTCGCTTCGAAGTTCCAGGTAAGGCAGGAAGCATTGGACTAAATATTAAGTTAAAGGTCATAGAACCCTTTGTGGGTCGACTTCGGAGTCATCACCGCAACACCTATATAGATAGGCAGATATCCTAAACACAGAAATCTTATTTATTCGATTTATTTATTCCAAAATAATCCTGAGGTAAGCAACGCATCTGTATTAGACCTCAAATAAATCTGTTATCTTATTTGGGATGATTACAGATTTTCATAGCCAGCTTCTATATTAATAATTATATACGAAGACTTATGAATCGTGCATACCCTAGAATCCGTCGGTTAAACAACACGGGTCCAATCAAAAGTTAAATGGATAACCGCTAGGAGCTTAACTTCATGCGCTCATCCGTGCTTTGGAGAGTCTGTGCTATTGTTATCAAAGGATAACAGTCGTTAAACCATCTCAAAGGCCTTATTAATGTTTGATAACAATCCATACTTGTGACCCACAATTGTACTTTCTCCATCGATATTCATACACCGGTGGTCTATTTAACGGTAAGTGGTTATCGTCGATTTTTTTTTTATATGTTTGAGCCTAACGATGAAGCAGACGTGCTACCTGATGGAAAGTAGTCAACGTCGCCTATGAACATTTGCAACACCAGAGGAGTCGCCAATGCATCGCCGGCTTTGAAGGAGAGCTCTTTTTGCACCTTTTTTGAAGAGCCCCATGTCATAGCGCTCTGGGAATACCTCAGGAGGAAGTTCATTCCACATCTTGCACGTTCGTGGCAAGAATGTCCGTGCAAACCGAACTGTGGAGGACCGCCACGGGTCCAGTTGGTGTGGATGGAACTTCATCCTTATCGTCGATTATGAATCTTCGTTGTCACAGATAGACAGAAGCGGCCAATTTATTTGTATTACCGCTTGGACTTTCCCTGTTACAAATGCCAAAAGAGCCAGCAAATTATCTACCGCACTGCTCATCTCATTAAATTCCCTTTACAGTTCCATATTTTATGCTTCATCTCCCTTACTGTAATCTGTGGCACAAGCGTATAGAATATGCGATATGTGCTGCACGTTGGAGCTGCGACGATGTTCGGAGCTTGTTAGCAATGCATAATGGATGAACGTGTTTTCAGTTTTCGGATTTTGTGCGAACTAATAATTTCCGAATTTCCTCCGTCCTTACCTAGCTGTTGAATATTTTAGTACCGCGGCTTTGTAGGCAAAGTTGAGGCGGATTTTGTAAGGAAATGCCCATTAAAACTGTATTGAAAGGATACCGTATTAGATTTTGTAGAATTAAATTTCGTTAAATAATTCAATTTAATGGATCTAATTTTCCATGTCTTCAGGATCATGACAAATATACGTTATCTTAATTATTAATCGTAAAGAAAAAATACAAAGAAGAATTACTGACATAAATGAAGAAAAAGACTGACACACAATGAAGAAAAGAAGTATTTTTATTAATACTGACATATAAGAATTAATTTAAAAAGTGAGCATAAAAGTCCCAAAAACAACAAAAACTTTACAAGAGATTAGCAGTGTTACTTACCAATTAGTTGTTATTATTTTTTATCATAATTCAATAAAATCACATCGCAAACCTATCAGCATTGATTCAATAAAATCATAACAAATTGCAAGCGCAGAAACAATAATGCTGAGCCACAACAAAAAGGATTCTGGTAGAAATCGACAGAAATAAAACTAGTAAGCCTTTTCCGATAACAAATTGCAGTGACGCTTTCAGCAAGGTATTAGCTCCTAGGAAATTTCGCGGAAACTGCACGCGAAATAAAGTGGAGGTAATGGAAAACTTGAAGCCTTTCGAAACATAAAGCTGACTTCTGGATTTTGCAGCCAATCCCGTACTGGAAATGCGCTGTGACGATTAATCTGAGGTTTTCGTTTGTACAAACTTTGTCGGGGTTTAGTCATTTCTGTGTTCTTTATGAAATTTCAACGTTGCTTTTGAAGGCTCGGGTCAAATTGTGGAGTTGGAACAAGTTGGAGTTTTTCAAAAACGCTCGGGTCAAATATGGAGATGAAATGGCCTTATTGATATTTTTACAAAACGAATGTGGGTTATTTTAGAAAGAGCACGGATCAAATATGGCAATGGAAAACATTTTTTTGTTCCGTTTTAAAACTGGTGTAATTTGTTATTTTTTATAGAAAAGCACTTGAGTTCTTGCAAAGATAAATATAGGAACATAGATTAGTAAAGATTACTCACTCCTAACAAGAAAATGTAACCAGTTTTGACAATTTAAATTGTCACTGTCATCTATTTTCGTGTTTGAAAAATATTTAAAAAATGTAGTTTTTAGATCATTTACGGATGAAACCATATTTCTGAGCACTTTTTCTTCGTTTTCGTGTTTTTGCACCACTTAACTGCGCATGTCGGCATTGTTCCGCGTAAATTATTATTGTTAAACGGCTGACACGTTGTCAGCCGTTTAACCCATTTAATGGCTTCCTTCAATTACAAGGCAATGAGGTATCTATACTTATATATGTATAGGAAAGGTAGAAATAGAATAGGTTTTACATCGGAAGTCCAATTGGTGTCCTTAAGAACAGCTGTACGCCTCATAAGTCGTAATACATACATACATAGTTTGGCCACAGAAACATCTACTCTAATTCAACAACCAAGTGGACTACAACCCTGTTCAATAAAACGATTACTAAAGCACATTCAAAAATTTACACGTCGAATGTAGATCTTACTTTTTGAAGTCTTTTAAAAACTCTTTCATCGCGAACTCGGGAAGTTCTTCCTAAAACTTAGAGAGCATTTTACATAACAACCTTTTCTTAAACATTGCATAAGGTTACAGAATACTGCATTGTAAAGTTTTTAGCTAAAAATATAGGTTCTAACTGGAACGTTATTTTTTGAGGTATAAATATAAAGTAAAAAATGGCAAAAGTTATTCAGTTAGTAAAATCCAACGATTTGTGGCAAGGGAATCATATTTTTAGGCATTTTAGCTTAGTCCTCAAAGGCAGCAACGCATCTGTGACCGACCTCAGGTAGAAATCTAATCTTATCTGGGGTTGATTAAGAGGTCCATCGGCGGCGGTAGCCACTGACAATAAGGTGGACTGTATCTCTTCTAATATCTCGTCTTCTTTTAATAAAAGCTGTTTAGTCTGTGAAATTGTTTGTCGTCTACTGTAAATAACTTAAGCTGTTTAGAATATTCCTATTCTAATATTCTAGAATTCATTCGTAAGCAACTCTCAAACTGGAAATATTTTACTCAAATGATTTCAGTAGATACTATTCATAAATATTTTCAAATTCGTAATTTGGCGACAAACTGAATGATAAGACTGATTTCAACTGTTTCAAAGCTTTACCTACAGCACTTGTTAAAAGATTATGTATTGACATCGTAAATAAAAGTATTTACGATGTCAATACATAATCTTTTAACAAGTGCTGTAAAGACATTTTACACATTCCTTGAGTTTAACGAGTGTTTCAGTTTTTAATTGATAGATAGTGACTTTTACATGAAAAAATAACCTTTCAAAAAAATGCTCTTAAAATTTGTATCTGTATGAATATTGCATGCACCTTGTCTCGCAATATTAGTGGTACAAAACTTATTACCTCTTACCAGTACACTTTAAAAATAGTTTATACTGCCTGCCAATCGTTACAACTTTATTCAATACCGGCGTTTTAAATTTAAACACTTCTTCACACAACACAACATTTAAAACTTAGAAAGCACTCAGCGTTCCACTCAACACCAAACTGTATTATAAAGTTTATCGTCTTTCAATAGTTTTAGAACGGTTGTCGCGATCTTCACGTAAGCAGGAGCATAAGATTTGAAGCGCTTACGGTCCCGGCAAGCTAAATACTTTTAGCATTGCGATTCCCGTTTTGGCGATTGAAGCTATGCTGCACCATGTTTTAGCGATTTGCTGCATCAGTTGCTGTCACACATACATTTCGCGACTGCTTTTATGTTACATTGTGCTTTTCGCACTCAGTTGTTGCAGTAAATATTAGCTAAGATTGGCTTCCAAACATATGCAGAATGTATTGTTTGATTGTTGGATCTAGCTAAAAAGCAGATAAACTGTCGATTTCAAATGCTACAAGCAGCAGATTTGCACTGGCCCGTATATTTTTCGTTTAGGTTTAAATAATAGATATCTTAAAAAGTTTTCTATACATTGTGATGTAACAAATGATGAACATTATTTGTGCTCTGAGTCTAAGATTTTTGTGTAATAAGTTATTAGATATATTTGTGTTTTTCAGTACACCAACAAACCAAAAAAAATTGACGGAGGTCTTGAAGCCATAAAAGCATTTTTCCCCCTAAAGACATTTTACTAGTACAGATTACATACCTAATAAATGTTTCATATATTCGAAATATAAGACACAAGCGTGGGTTGAAACAAGTTGAGCGTTTAGTTGTTCCAGATAGGCTCGTTTTGTAATCATTACAGTTTTCGTTGAGCAGAAAAATCCCGAAATAGCCTAAAAACTTTTGCGGGAGCCATGTAAGCGCAGCGCGGGATTAAACCAAGCTCCGCCAAATTGGATTCTGCTTACTTCGAACGGTGGGAATTACCTAACTTGTAGCACGGAATTTATCAGTATCAAATTAAGGATAATAAATGAGAACGAGCTAACGAATAAATAATATAATTGAGTCTTAAACACCCATAAAACAGAAGAATGTACGATAATGTAGCCTGAATAAACGGTTACGGTCTAGACATTTTCTAAAATACACAAAAATGGCGTTTACTGTTTTTTGTGCAAAAACTTTGAAACATATCGATTGTTAATTAAAAAAATTTTAACAAAAAAATACAACCGACTTCTATGTCACTACAAAGTAAAAAATAATTGAAATAAATGTTCGTTTAGTACATATTTCTGAAGTCTTCAGAAATATGCACCCTTTTTAGTGATGACATACTAACATTTATATTAATACAATATAAAATTGTATAAACGTGATCATGAATGAAGGTAAGGTCTGAATTTACATTGATTGGGACCGCCCGCTCGCAGGGCGCTGCCGCGCCCTGCTCGCTTAGTTTTATATTGTCTTATATGTTCCAACCTTACCTAACTAAATAGTCAATGATGAACTGGCATTGCAATTTCATTAGAACCTACACCAAATATCTTCAAACACAACTCAATTATTCCCATCGATTGAGGAGTTACATATTTTGACTCCGAACCACATTATCAGACCCTTAAATAGTCAATGATGAACTAACTGGTTTTGTAATTTCATTAGAACCTACACCAAATATCTTCAAACACAACTCAGTTATTCCCATCGGTTGAGGAGTTACATATTTTGTCTCCGAACCACATTATCAGACCCTCAAATAGTCAATGATGAACTGGCTTTGCAATTTCATTAGAACCTACACCAAATATCTTCAAACACAACTCAATTATTCCCATCGGCTGAGGAGTTACATATTTTGTCTCCGAGCCACATTATCAGACCCTTAAATACTCAATGATAAACTGGTTTTGCAATTTCATTAGAACCTACACCAAATATCTTCAAACAAAACTCAATTATACCCATCGGTTGAGGAGTTACATATTTTGTCTTCAGAACTCGCTCTGATCCTCACCATATTTAGATGGGACCAACTTGTAGCAATTGTACACACACGAAATTAAAGGCATTAAAATAGGTTCATAAACGGCGAAGTTATGGCTGTTATATTTACAGGAACCCATGTTCATTTCATCCTCATTTTCTCCAGAACCCATCGATGGATCCTAACCATATTTAAATGGGACCAACTTCCAGCTTGTCTCTATACAATAAAAAAAGAATTATTAAAATCGGTCTTCTAACGGCGGAGTAATTCGTGTACATACATAAAAAAAAAGATACCGGCCGAATTGATAACCAACTCCTTTTTGAAGTCGGTTAAAAAGTAACTCTAGTAGAGGAAACATAAAATCGAATTAATCAATTTCCAACAAACACTTCTTAGCGATAATTGCTACACGAATTCCCAACGCTCCAAACAGCTCCTAATAGAGACCGCGACAATAGCTCTCCAGTTGCAGTCGGTGATATGCGAGTTACATCAAATTCTAGTTCCGATGTGAAATTTTAATCATTGGCGAAGGCAACTTCAAACGATGCGATAAACTATGACTTTCATATGAGGTAACAAGCTTAGCCCTCAAGAATGGGAACGCGTCGATCGGAGTCAGGTACTATTCTTGTTCTATATGGAGTTGGTTTCAAATGTCCATGGGCGGCGATGACCAATTACCATTAGGAGGATTGTCAATTTAATTTGAAGGGAAATCTGTATCAAACAATAAAATCTTTGCTCGACTACAGACAAAAAGTAGGTGATTATGATTGTATATATATCTTACATATCCTACTAAGTAAATGGAAAAATCGATAGATTTTTGAACGCATGCCTGGAACGTTGTCACATGAAAGTCTTCAATAAAGGTGGAAATAGAGTTCTTAAAAGCAGGTGACGAAAAACCGATTACGATAGCAAATATCTACACGGTAAAAATATTTTTTTGCTGCAAAAATAAGTAATTGATCCATATTTTACCAACTGTGACATTTAGGAATACTGAATTGAATTTGCATTTCCAAAATTAATTTTCTAAAAAGCTTTAGTATTTGTTCCACGTGCATTCAAAGTACGGTCAATAGTTCAATCAAGTTAGAACTGACAATCGTAACTGGAATAGCACTTTGCACTAATTGCTCCAAACGGAGTCTCAATGCCCCATACAGCTCCAAATAGAGTCTGTGTCAATAGTCAAACGTTAACTGATTGGCTGTAATAATGGACATAACTATTGACAACTACTACAGAATAATTACAATATAACTATATAATATCCTTGTCCTGAGACAATCCTGAGAGGAGAACCGCGCCCAGCAATGGGACAGCAGTGGGTTGATGATGATGAACTATATAATAACTAGCTTTTACCCGCGGCTTTGCTCGCGTCAGGGATTATGACCATAGTTATGTATACCTATTCCTGGCAAACAGTTCTTTTTTAATCGAGATTAAAGGTGCCCTATGTGCTTTTCTAGACCTCTGGCAACGTGTGTATAAAATAATGACAATCGGTTTTGTAGTTAAGGCGTAAAAGCATAACAATCAAACAAACTCACATTCTCATTTATCATATTAAGTTAGGATTACAATGTATATCTACTTTGGCAAAGGGAGATCTCCCGCCGGGCTAGGTGATCATGCCCGGGGAGCGGCCGTGCTCCGACAGTCTCAGTTCGGAACTTGTATATATGCAGGATATTTAGAAAACTTCGATAGCGTGATTCAGAATACTCGTGTCGCCATCTCTTGTCGAGTAGCGGGAGGTCGCCACACTACTATCGCTATGCTATGTGTATTGTACTAATATCTCAGAGTTTGAAGCATGTTTTTTCCTCTACGTGTATATTATAAATTAATTTAGTGATGTAGGAAAACATGTAGAAAATTATGTATCCGATGGTCTTTTTTATACGACTGTCCCAGAAGAGTAATGTTTTCTCGGACGTGCGTGCGTATATGTGTGTATGTATGTATTTTTTGATGTTCACTCTAGCCCAAACAGTTTGACAAATGAAACATATTATATGAGGTGTCGTTGGATTCTTTTAAAATCATCATCACCATCATCAACCCATTATTGTCCCACTGCTGGGCAAGGGTCTCCTCTCAGAATGAGATGGATTAGGCCATAGACCACCGCGCTGGCCATGTGCATGTTGGTAGACTTCGCATACTTTTAAGATTTTTTTTATAAATCTCTAAGGTATGCAGGTTTCCTCACTATGTTTTCCTTCACCGTTCTAGCAAGTGATAATCAATTTCTAATACGGATACAATTTCAAAAAATCAGATGTAGGATTTGAACCTCGGACCCCTCGATTGAGCTGCCGAGTTTCTTAACCACTATTCTATCACAAAATGCAAAGTAATAATTCTCCAGTTCATTATGTTCCTTGTTGCAAAGATATTTTTACAAAGAGACAATTGCAGTGACATACTCTTAACCCCATTTAACAAGATCACATAATTAATCCGTTGTCCGCAAAAATCTCATCACTGTATTGTTTGAAATAGGAGGGAAAAGGGTGTGAAAAGAAGGAAACCTAGCATTCCTATTTGTAAAGGCAACATCAGTTATTGTGAGGTTAGGATTCCCTCTGCCTTCGCCCTAGTTAACAACAAAACCCTCCTATGTCGCAGTCTTGTGAAGTCAATTTACTTTTAGATAAAATTAAATAGTGACCAATTTTCGTTGAACGCATATATTGCCTCGAAAGAACTTTTATTTATTATCATTCTTTCTTTCATCTTTTTTTCTAATACATCATCTAAACTGAATTTGAAAGTGTTAGGTATAAAGGTACCGAAGGAGCGTACGAATATAGAGAAACATTCGTCGCATATCTAAAAGAGTTTTTACAAAAGATACTCGTACTTTAATAGGCCTTTCTTTAAAAGTCTAATTCATATGGTGGAAATTATTTATCGACTGCAACATGGGAAAATGTAGGACACTGGGTCATTGTGGTATTTTTTCTATTAAAGGGAGATTTGATTAAAGATTTACATACTCTTTTAATATAACATTACGAGTACATTATTTTCCCACTGCTGGGCATGAGTCCTTGCAAAATTGGGAAAGGCTAATCCATCAGGCTAACCAGATATTAATAGATATCATGAAATAATTTCTAATGGTATTATTAGCAGAATGTGTCTAGGATATAAACGTCTGACGCTTAGCATGTAAAATCAAAATGTTCCTATTAGATACTTACTGAAACAGAATAGGTACTTTTACAGAAAAGCCATTTTTTTGTTTTTATTAGCTCTTTTTTATTCGTTTCTATTAGCTATTTTTTAGAATATACATTAATATTTATGCATTACTTTTACAGACAGAGACATACCGTGCAAGGACTCCAACGAAAACACATAAATAAAACGCTTACTTATTCTTCAGTCTGTCTTACAAAACACCGAATTTAATGAAGTCGAGAAATAACCGTAAATAAGTTAAAGTAAAATTGATATAAATCAGCCCTTTCAGGTAGGGTGCTTAAATTGGAAACTTCGATAAATTAAAAGCCAAATAATGAAGTGGTACCGAAAACTTTTGGGCGCTGACTTATTCTGAACATAAATTAGCCCGGTTAAGTTTTGACAATAAATTCGAGCGACTCCGATGGATGTTGGTAGTATACATATGTGTGTATTGTTGTGTACTTTGAAAGATTATCATTGTTTAATTGTCTATCCGTTTAAGACGTTTTAATAATCTATACATTTTTCCTATCGAAGATCAAAATTTTACGGAAGAGAGCTTTCTCTTCTCTTCCGTAAAATTGACAATTTAATTTTTTTGGAAGGCTAGAAAACGGACAGATTAAATAATAAATAACAGGTGTTAGAGACAAAAGAGATATTTATATGTAGGTACAAGCTAGACCGTGGATCAAACCCGGAATATTTTGTGCGCCATTGTTACCTCAAAAGTGTAATTTTACAATAAAAAAAGTAATCCCATAATATCCTACACATAATAGTTAGAAAAGAATTAAGTAATGTGCACATGTCATATATATACCAAATGAAATGTACTTACTCTACTTTCACATGGTGGATAATTATTGAAATAACTTTATTTATCTTATATCTCCAGATATCATCTGGATTTATCTTTTTATATTTTTCTTCACATAACCAAAGATAGCCGATATCATCTCAACAAACCTTGTGTTATACAGAAATCTGCCCATAGACATTTCATTTCCTGTGGCTCTCTGACGGAACTTTTTTCGCGCGCCAAAGGAACTGACCTACTTTTGCACTACTGTCCTTTAATTTCCGGTCAGCCCTTGTACTTGGCGTTAATATTTATGTCAGATAAAACAATGACCGTGAAAATAAGATGGATTTTGAGATGAGGAAAATAATAAAAACATTATGGCGGTTTTCTGCTGTGGCTTTTTGGTTCAATCCCCTTAGGCGTCTAAATAAATAATATATTTTTTGTAATATTGAAGTAGCAACGAGGAGTCCTATGGTTAGTCACTATTGCCACCCATGTTTCTATCTCCTATACCCACACCTTTCAAATCAGAGCAACACCTGCGCTTAATACTAATGGTAGGCAGATAAATAAGCGCTCGGTGGTGCCACCGGAGTCGAACCACACAAAGTTCTACCACCTTCAAACTCTGCTTAGCCTTAATTAAAGACTATAGTAAAAAAAACTTATTTTAGTATAGCTTAATTCTATTATCATCTCCGTATTTTACAATCTATTATTTAATCTAATATCAATGTTAAGATAGAAAAGTGTTGTCAACGCCATCTATGGGCATATAGCATAACTACGTCGACGGTTGTCAGCTTCAAAGTCAACTTACAACGTATCACTCACCCTGCACCTATGACGTAGTTTAAGAATTAACTGCTAGATGGCGTTGTTGCCTTTAGTAATTGCCTTGCCCAATTTCGATGAAATGTTATTCAGTTTCCTAAAACGTATTCTGCTTGCTTTTTAGTAAAATGAAAATATTAAAGGAACATTTCATGCAAAGACACTAATTTTGTTTTAGTTTATATAATTTGCCTAATATTCTTTTATCCTTGTTTCAGATCACTCACCGCGAACAGCAATGAACGAATAATTCCACTCGATTAGTCAAAACAAAGTTCCTAAACCTTACCTAGGTGTAAGTTAGTTTAAAATGTACAATTCCAACGAGTTCCTGCACAGCGCTGGCGTGAGCCGGCATATGCAGGCGACGGGGGAGACACCATCCCAGAAGACTAGCATGAAACGACGCTCATGCGAGGTCCCTTTAGGAGACATCTCGTCAAACAACTTCAAAGTATCCTTAGGAGACATCACTAATATAAATGATGGCCTGAATTATGACTGTCGGTCGCTTCGTTCAGTTAAATCTGAAGATAGTCGTTCCTTGCGTTACTATCGGCCGATAGACAGTCGAAGTGTCAAGAACTTTCGGTCGTCCCTAGCTGATATATCGTCTTGTTCGTTATCAAGACCTCCGAGTTATGACCAGCTGTCGCGTAGGTCTATTCTAGACGGGCCAGAAGGTCAGGGGATTACGTCGAGCATCGAAGGGGTGCTGTGGTCGGATGAAGAGGAGAACGAGTACTTCTACCACGAGAATATCACGTCTGCTTGGAATCAAGGTTAGTTCTATTTTTATTCATTTTTTTATTTATTTTATAGTTAGATAATGTAAATTTTTTGATGTAGGTGTAACTTTAAGAAATTGGAATGCGACCGTGACTGCGTTGAACTATTTCTTCTCGTAACAGCTGATGTTAAGCGATGCTGTGTTTTAATTCAATGAGTGCACCTACATAACGCTCCAGGGCGCTAAGCAATAACATGGGATTTGTTCTCTTTACGCCGGACTGACATATTGAATGTCATTATAAATGTCGTTTGGGGAAAAAAACTGTCGGACAAGTAACGTGAACGAATCCTTACGTTTTTCCTTTCTTTTACCTTTCCTTTACCTTTGCGTCGAATTTTCGCATAATTTTATTTCACAGAAATCCATTATATTTTTATTATTTATTAGAAGAAGTTATTCATATTTGAAACGATGCTGACCAAAGAATAACTGGTTCACTGTTTTTGTAGCATTTTCGTGCTAAAACCTCCAATCGATTTGTTATACGTTAATACATACTATGTAACAAAAGTTCATTAGTCGTACACCACAGACATTCCAGCATCAGCCCAAACCAAACCATCAAATGCAATCGAATCCAAATCTCGGTGCGTTGACCTATAGATGATCAATGACCATCCGACTCATTTACATAATTACCGGCCCACGTAGCACGGGTCCCTCACTGTCCAATATTTTGTTTATAAACAACCGTGTAAACATGTGTTACATGTGTTACACGTGTTCGATGTGTGTGTGATGTGTATATGAATGTGCGACGCTAGGGCTGATAAGGTTTATGATATTATATAAGCAAATAATAAGGTCATTTGATTTTAAATTGTTGTTATAGCTTATGATTATAATCGGTAACCGATAATAGAACTGTAGATGAAAGAAAAGTGCGCAAAGCAAATGAGCACGCAAACTTGATGGACAGATAACGTGATCTCCAAAATAAGATTGGACTTTGCCTTATAGTAAGTAAGAACAAACGTTGCTATCTTGAAGACTAAGTTAGAAGAAATAAAGGTGTATCCATCTTCTTAAACCAAATGCCGCCTTTACGTAAGATTAAAAATCAAAAATAGGTGTGATCTATATCCATCGATGAATTCAGAAAATGGATGCGTATCGAATTTCTTGTAAAATTTTCTTAGAAAGGCGATATTATCACGAATAAAAATAAGTTTAGTGCTTGACAGATTGCCTTTACAATTATTTGACAACCCTAGTAACATATGTAGATGTACTTAATAAAATGTCCAAGCACACAAGATTCATTCGGATAGGTGGAAATTGTGCTTTGAAAGAGGAAATCGACTCCCACGCAGATTTGGGTAAGCCTCGGATTATACTGATCACGATTAAACTTTGACAGAGAGTGTTCTTACTTCCAAAAAGGTTGTAAAGATGTCGGTCCTAAACATTAAGATTTAAATATCCCGAAGCGGTCTTAGATTTGCGTAAATAGGGCTTTGATAGAGCCTGTACTTCCTGAAAATGTTTTACAGGTTGTGTTCCTAAACTTAAAAACATTTTGATATCCCCAAGTGGGTTTTAAAGTTGTTTAGTAAATAGGAGGATTTTATGGTTCAGCTATATACTAGCGCCAAATGTATTTCGCGTTGCAACTTAGTACTCAGGGTAGCATATGTTGGTTAAAAATGTCTATAGGGGACAGTAACCATTTACCATCAAAAGGGAGACATGCTGCATTGCTATTTAAATTTAATATTAATAGTAGAGAAGTTTATAAGGTATGCTCAATATAGGAGTAGTAGACGAGCATGCACGCCAACATACCCTTACCCCTTAGTTGAAAAACACAAAATCACATCCAAATTGACTTTGATTTATCTGTTTCGTTTAAAAAATAATTGCTTTTTAGCATAAGAAAGCACTTTAGAGACTGAATTCGCAGCATCTCTAATCAGTCAGAGAGCACCGTTCGCGAACTTTTTGTTAAACAGGCACTGAGGAACACATTAGCTACAACAGACCGAGATACGCTTAAGGGGTCTAGCACTAAAGCACTCGTTTAATTTAACAATAATAAAATTGACGTAAGAGTTGCATAGATTTCGGTGTCTGCGGCTTATTGTCGAATTACGAATCTGTTTTATGTTTAGATAGAGTCTCTCCAAAATTGCTAGCACTTGCTCATTGCATTGTAAAAGGGGATCTGGTAGGACCGAGGTCTTTTATTATGTTGTTCAGAATGTACATAGGGAATTCCCAGTTAAACAGCGTTCAGCGACTATAGAAATATAGCATCTTATTTTATGAACAAAACTCGTGATCGATAAAAGAGCTATAGTGTATAATTAAGACTTGTTACAAAAGCTCAATTCAGTATGATATTTTTGCTATTCTATCATCTATATTAAATATTCCACTTCTCCAAAAGTTCCATAAATTTGATAATTACTAATAATGTTAGCATCAAGTGTAATCATGCATAGCATCAAATGTAATCATGATTTGTTTTCATACACACAAATAATAAATTTTATTCTTATTAGAAATGCAAAATCATGCAAGACATGCGAGTGTTTTGAGAATAAGTATTTTGAGATCGCAAATTTCAATACCGTCTTGGGACTGAGCCGGGTTATTATTTCGCAATTTGGCACGGTTTTTTGTTAATCGCATTATAAGATGCAACAGACGAGCTACTTTCTATACCGATATGGTTGTAAGACAGTAATACCATATTTATCATGAAAAAAGAGCATTAGGAAGGATGATACTTTTAACTTTATTTTCGAAACATCTTAGGTCAATTGACATTACTACAGCCCTGAGGACCATAAGTGATCTCATAAAATGGATCTCAAAAATAAATTATTTACATTATAATTTAATAATGGTTGTACTTTTCATAATTATAATTCGCGTTTACAAAAAAAGATTTATCAAGTTGTAACTAGACGGCGTTGTCTTTTCATTTTGACTATCGTAGGTGCAAAATATGTACTCGTAAATACTTGGTTCTTAATTTACTAGCGTTTTCAATTTTAAACTTTCCTATAATTTGAAAAGATTTTAATTTTTTTTCCTGTAAAGTAGCTCCCCTTATTATAAATCAATTTTGCCAACGAAAGATCGAAATTAGTCAATTTGTGATTAGTGAAGTTTCGATCTTCAGTACGCGTACGCACAGATATTATTTTCTTATACATAATTTTGTAAAATCTGACGAGTGTGCCTGGGATTCAAACCTCGGATTCTTTGATTGCATTCGCATCTTATCATTAGGCTATCTGTTTTAAAAGTAGCATAACTTCAATAAAAGTTGCAGTGTCGCATAATAAATCTATTTAAAGAGTAGAAAGTTCTGAGGCTCATTACGAGAGTACCATTTCTCCTGCAGCCACATCCATCAAGATGCTATCACGTTGAATGCCATTCTGTATCTACTGTAGCAGATAGCGAGGTGTCGTACTAGTATATGACCCATTTTGTAGGTTACGATTCACTGTTTATGTGGAAGAAATGACTGATTTAGCTTGTTACTTTGATGCAAAAATATAGTAGAAGCCTGTAGGTCAGATGCGGGAGCACTATCGCTACACTCTTTACTGCCTATTAACAGCAGTGTTCAGTGCTGCAGTGTGTCGATTTGAAGGGTGTGGTAAGGAATACTTATAGGCGTTTCGACTTAGTTCTCAGGATCTAATCTAATGTGACGTTGATACCAGTACGCGCGCATCTGAATGATGAATTTAGATATTTTTTCTGGGTCTAGGTATTTGTGTATTCGTCTTTGTGTGTGTCTATGGCACCCATTACACACAAAAATACACACACACATTTTTTTAAATCAATCAATGATTTGCACAATAGAGCTTGCTTTAGACCTTCCCTAGTTGTAGAATACACGCATTTTTTTAATCAATGTTTGGTACAACACAGAGCTGAATTTAAGCCTTCCCCTCTTATAAAGATCTAGGCTGAACAATGGGACATACTAAATTTGTATTGGTTCTACTTGTGCCATAGATTAGTAAAGATTACTCACTCCTAACTAGAAAATGTGCCCAGTTTTGAGAATTGAAATACTTGCGTAAAAAAGTTTTGCCACGTCTCCGTGCTAAAATATCCCTAAAATATTTGAAATAATTATTTATTTATTATGTAAATTCATGTAAATTACGCAGTATTAGATATTTATTCGTAAATTTTCTCTAAAAATGTTTTTATTTGTCAAGAATTCAAAAAAAGAACTTACGATAATAAGCCATTTGTGGCTTCATTCAATTTCAAGGCGGCGAAGTATCTTTACTAATCTATGACTTGTGCATTAAAAAGGCCGATTGATAGACATCAATTTACTACGCATGGCTATCTCTATGGTAGTTGACCTAGACTGACAACCATTGTTACCCCACAGTAGAGGTACATTTCTTCAATACAATGACATAAGCTTCTTACCATTGTTAGTTAAACTATTATTATCTTGACTAACTGTAATATGATTTAATCCTTTAGAGTAAATAAACTGTCAATTCTGGTTACAGCAGCAGTGTTAAGCGCTGATGTGTTCTGATATCTAGGGTGTGATATAGCAGCAAAGCCTTCACAGAGCATTCCAACCGTCGGAGGTAGGAACGTGTTCTGGTTTGAAGGTTATGGTAGAGCAAAGACATTTAAAAAAGTGTTGCAAATGAACTCTAAAAGGCACGGATATATTTCGTCGAGCTCAGATAGTTCGGCTTTATTTAGAATTCCTGCTCTGTAAAGGATTGATAACAAACGTAAGTGGGCGACATTGACCAATTATCATCAGGTGAACTGCAAATTCCTTCGCTTCTTCGATTTTATAAAAATAAAAAACTATTAGCCATTCGTCTAGATATAGGGTTTGCGACCACTTAACAACGATACTTTATGCTAGTTTATTATCAATTTTCATAAAAAGCTGGTTACGGATGTCAATAGCCTACACAGTAACACAAGGTAGAATACGTACCCTATAAATACTTTTATTAAATAAACAGAACAGCAGAACATATCTTATAAACATTGTACGAAAGCTCTCATTCGTTTGATTCTAAGTATTATTGATGTGGCTAACTACACAGTAACTTAATACTGTCTCATTGTATAAGAGAAAAACTAGAACTATAAGTAATCACAAGAAATAATCACATACGATTTAAGTGTCACGATATATGAGCTTTAAATGCAGGGCTGGGTAGTAGAAAAAGTAATTGGAGCGGTTCCACTACTATTTGTCGAAGCTACTTTTTTTCATTCTACTTTTAATTATATTATTTTTAATTTTTCGCTGCCAGTCAGTCTTAGAAAACGCTTTCTACAGTATACACACCATCTATTTTCGAAGTATCCCAATAAATTCATAGTTTAAATGTGTCTTGCCGAGGATCGAACCTGGAGCTTTCTATCCATCTATGACCGGTAGGGTAAGCGCTGCATGCCACAAGGCTTAAAATGATAACGGTAGAAGCAACCCATACAACTCTTTAAACCAAATAACAGCTGAAAAATGTTATTGTAGAAGCCAGATTTAAAATGAAATACAATAGGAATCTAGCGAGATGAGTTGAACAATTTTATTACCTCGAATACATATGGGTTCCCAGCCTGTCATCTTCATCTCACTCTAAAGTCACTTTTGAGACTTCACTGTGAGACGCAGATGAGCACCCATAGTAACACCTTCGATAAGCAACATAGAAATCTAATTGGCACAAGTGAGTAGCGTCTCGCTCGGTTGGCAGATAAATCAGCAATATTAACTATCGGTCAGTTAATTGAACGTTAGAACGCTAAATAGTTAACCTACAGACGATGCACGGTACGTAAAGTTAATGTTTAATTTGATTTATTAATTAAATGTCATGGTATTAATCAACATGTCAATGAGTTCAGGTTTTAATGGTTTGAGGTTATGTTGAGTGGGGGCGACCCTCGTGGCGGAGCGGTAACTGGTCTGACGCGCAAAGAGTTCCAGGTTCAACCCCCGATCAGACATCTGAATGATGGATTTGGATATCTGTTTTCAGTCTGGATTTTTAGCACATCATAATTATATCTCATATAGATCATAGCACGCACGACAAAGGTAATCCTAGTGTGGGCTTGTGACTAAAGAAAGCGAATGATGATTACCCCTGAATGTGAGTAAGTATCAGTGACAACACCACTGCTCTACTTATATACTTTATAGGAAAAGTTTACGCTGCTGTATTTTTTGATACCCAAAGGGTAAAACGGATCTTTATTACTAAGCCTACACTGTCTGTCACAGGTCTCTATCTCATGAACCGATAAATCAGGTACTCTTATCAAAGTTAAAAATATACTTAAGCAGTGAGTGACTTTAAATTTTTTGTGGTGGAACTTGTCTTAAATTAAATCTATGAGTATTCCGATTACTACGAGTTTAATACTACGAGTCAAATACTAAACTTCTAGACCCGGCAATTTATGTCAGTATTACAATTTTATTAACTACATACTTGTATTTATGTTATTTTTTATGATGCATTCTTTTAACGGACTTCCTTGTTCTTTGCCAATTAAAATGACACTAACCAAACCTAAAACCAATCGTTCAACAAAAACCCGTTAAAACGGCATCAAGTTATCAAAAACACAATCGCGTTAAATCTCAAACGTTCGCATTCATTGCGTAATCTCTGCTTTAAAAGCGTTAATTTCGTTAAGTTGATATCAATCTTAATTTTTGTATCAGGGGGTTACTACCATCTCTTAAAACAGTATTATTTTAATGATACATTAAAATTTCGTACCGCGACCTAGTTAAAGTAAGATTGATTTTATAATATTACAATAAGCAGTTTTGTATTTTTTCGGTCGAAATTATTCATTCTTTTTTTGCAGGAATTTTAACTTTTTAAGCAAAATATGACAATTTCAGTTGGTTTTATAATATGAATAAGGGATAAGAATAAAAATGTATAAGGGTTAAAGTTTGTTCAACTGCGTATAACGGAACACAATCAAGGCCGTGGTTGGAAAGAAATGACACTAGTTTCGATGTTTCATTTCGTCTTGGATAAGGAATAGATAAATTACTCATTCTTTTACATCACTCGACAGGTATAAAACAATACTGTTTTAAAGGAGGTGGTGGTAACGAAACAAAATAATGTTGATGCAATATTTAAACTTTCCTGAACTATGATGGTTCTTAAAATATGGTGGTAGGCCCCCAGTACGGTACTTAAGAGGATTAAAAGATATTTCGCTGACAGTGCCGTATTACCAAAGTGCCCATTAAGGTATTTAATATCCTGTAAACTTAGATGACTAAAACACTTAGATTGATCACTCCTAACAAGAAAGTGTAACCAGTTTTGAGGATTAAAATTGTTGTGTAAATAAAGTGTTACCAGTAACCACGTCTCCGTTCTGAATAGTCCCCGAAATGTTTTTAAAAATATATATTTATTACGTAAATTACCTAGTATTCGTTACTTATTTATACGTAATTTTTGTCTAAAAATGATTTTTATTTGTCAAGAATTAAAAAATAGCTGACAAAAACATCCGTTTGTGGCTGCATTCAATTTTAAGGCGGTGAATTATCTTTCTATTTTACTTACGAGTATCAAAGCCTGTAAATTAAATCCCGAAATTTGTTCAGCGCACCGCCGTGTCTAGATAACAGATTTCTTGAGAAAGTAGGTATATGGGTAGCGTCAGGTTTATGAGGAATTAAAATATGTTTATTGGCTTTTTAAAGCGCACGTAGGTTTGCACGTGTGCAAATCCTATAATTTATAACGTAAGCAACGTCGATTGCAATGGGTAGTTAGATGTAGTATGTAGGAGTAGCTTTTCATGCGCTTCCTTGATTTGAGGGAACTTATCGGTCCTAATAAGTTATTATTATATTGTTAAACATTGTCGGAGATTTTAGAAGTAGTTTGCAAAATCCGACACCGAGTTCTTGTTGGATTTTTATTTTTGTCCAATTCCTGTGCACGGGTTTCTCCTCACTACTACGCGAAACATGGGATACTCCCCAGTTCAGTATTTTAATACGGATTTGAGGAAACTTGGTAGACATTTGTAAAGATTGAGGAAATAATGTCCAATGTTACTAAAATATTCACATAGTCATGACAGCTACTCGATGACAACTGGAGTCGATGTAATATCAGCTGGAGTATGGAAGCGCACAAGAAGTTTCTGCACTAACGGTCACCCATCCAACTTCCGACCGGATAAATTTACTTTGTAAATCGATTAAGATCTTATAAGCTCGAGCTACGCGTAAATATCACCACCTAAGACATTTTAAACACTCAAGCATAATCTACCGCGTTCGCGAAGGGAAAGCAGAGTGCATACAATCCAAAACACGCGGCAACGGATGTATAACCGCATTAAGGTATTTAGTTAAACCATTAGCTACAATGTTACTGGATTCTACTTTCACGTATTAAAAAGAAAACGAACGAGTTAAGAATAGAGTTGAGGAAATAAAGAAAATGATACGACGTCAAATTTTGTATAGATTTTTGTAGCTTCCGTATGTATTTATGTTAGATTTTTAGGGTTTTTGTTTTCTTATCATCATCATCAACCCATTATCATCCCACTGCTGGGCACGGGTCTCCTCTCAGAATGAGAAGGTTTAGGCCATAGTCCACCGCGCTGGCCAAGTGCGTATTGGTAGACTTCACATACCTTTTACATTTTTTTGTTTTCTTATACTATCCTGCAATATAGCAGTGATCTTGGTCCGACGTTCAAATACTAGGCTCCTCTGTCCTTTCTAAGTCGTGTGCATATTAGAAAATATTAATCACTTGCTTAAACGGTGAAGGAAAACATCGTGAGGAAACCTGCAAATCTGAGAGATTTAAAAAAAAAGTCAAAGGTGGAAAATACTTGGATTCTCGATTGGAGAGTCTGCGGTTCAGATCCCCGGCACGAGGTGAGAGATTTTTCAAAGTTAGGTGCGTATTAAAAATTCACATACACATCGAATCACAAACCCCATCGTATGAAAGGAAACATTGTGCGGAAATTTGAATATTCTTAAAAAAATGTCTTCAAACATTTGTGGAGTCTAGCAATTCTATATTCTGAAAGAGGGAAACTTCACTCTGAGTGACGACCCGTGCCTAAACTTAGGTGAGAGGCATGCTCGTTTGAATCCATTACATAAAAGAAATAAATCACTTACATCCATAAAAAAGCAAGTTCAAACGTGACATACGTGCCACGGACATCATTTTCTCCATTGATAAATATCTCACGTTAAAGCAATTCACACCACGATAACGATCTAAGTAGAACAGAAGTAACTAAACCTACGCTGCTTCTTAACGCTTGCGAAAGAGTACACTTTATGTTTTAAATTTTATTTGCCGTTGTGCCATTATCCACTGGGCATGGGATTACTAAGTGAGAAGAATTTAGAATCTAAACTTTAGTTAGTCCACCGCGCTGAGAATTGATAGACTTCATGCCTTTGAGAACTTTTAACTCTCAGGCCTGTAGGTTTCTTCAAAATATTCAACTATTTGCTGAAGGTGGTAGAACCCTTTGTGGTTCAACTCCGGCGGCACCACCGCCACACCAATATCTGCCTCATAACAGCAGTTTTGAGCGCTGCTGTGTTCTGGTTTGAAGGGTGTGGTAAGGGAGACATACTTTTCCGAGGCATTCCAGCTTAGCCCTCAGGGGTAGCAGCGCACCTGTGTCCGTCTCCAGCTAGGAATACCTAATCCTATCTGGGGTTGATTACAGATGTCCATGGGCGGCAGTACACCAGCCACTTACCATCAGGTGGACTGCATGTTCGTCTGCTACTCCCATATTATAAAAAAAATCTCTCTCAGAGTGAAATGGGTTAAGAATCTGAACTTTAGTTAGTCCACTGCGCTACGAAATTGATAGACTTCACATACCATTGAGAACATTTTTGGAAACGCTTAGGCGTGTAAGATGTTTTTATTTACCGTCATAATAAGTAAAACCCCAATCGAGAGGACGAGTTTCAACCACTAACCTACGAATATCACAGTTACTGCTGTCAGATTTTCCGTTAAAAGGCAAAGGTTCGTTCATCATCAACCCATTACTGTCCCACTGCTGGGCACGGGTCTCCTATCTGAATGAGAAGGATTAGGCCATAGTCCACCGCGCTGGCCAAGTGCGTATTGGTAGACTTCACATACCTTAAGGATTTTTTTTTTATAAATCTCTCAGGTATGCAGGTTTCCTCACGATGTTTTCCTTCACCGTTTAAGCAAGTGATAATTAATTTCTTAAGAGGCAAAGGTTACGCAACACAGTTACCTACTGTTGCTACTGGCTTCACTTACCATAAGTATCTACTTAAGTAAATATTAATCAATTGATGCTGTACCTAAATCTCCTTTGATTAATATTGTCTTACAAGCAAGTAGGAACCATCTGGTGACGTCACGTCTAGACGCAAATTATACGGGTATTCTTAGCGATCAACGGTATGAGCGGATTATAACTGTCCGGTTCCAATATATTAATATTTGTTAACTAGGACTAACTGGTCTTTATACCAGACTGCCAATTTACTAATAGAAGGTGGTAGAACCCTTTGTGGTTTGGCTCCGGCGGCACCACCGCCACACCTATTTCTACCTTATAACAGCAGTGTTAGGAGCTGCTGTGTTCCGGTTTGAAGGTTGTGGTAAGAGAGAGACTTTTCCGAGGCATTCCAGCTTAGTCCTCAGGGGTAGCGGCGCATCTGTGGCCCAACTCAAGTAGGAATATCTAATCCTATCTGGAGTTGATTACAGATTTCCATGGGCGGCAGTAGCCACTTACCATCAGGTGGGCTGCATGCTTGTCTGCTACTCCTGTATCATAAAAAAAGCTGTCATTGTGATAAGGACTGATAACATTAGGTAGGTATAACAAAGCCAATGATATGTATAAAATAATGCGCAAGCAGTGGTAATCATAACACTAGGTAATAGTCATGTGTCCCCGAGTACTTGTGTCGGATGTGCCCATTTTTTTTATAATATTAGGAGAAGTAGTCGTAAATGAGCATGCAGTCCGTCTGATTGTAAGTGGCTACTGCCGCCCATGAACAGGATAAGAGAACAGTCTTAGCAGAAGTCACAGGGGCAACAAGTACGTTAGTTTTCCTACACCCCTCAAACCGAAACACAGCAGCGTTGAACACTGCTGTTTTGAAGCAAAAAAAGGTGTGACGGTGTTGCCACCGGTTATAAGTACACCAACATAAGTGCACAAACACTCAAATAAAGAACCGATAACAAATTTTATTAACCCGATACCTGCTATTTTTCAAAAAATAATTAAAATTATCCTGTCCAGGATTTTTTTAGCAAACCCATTTTTAATGTATTACCCAATGTACTAATTTCATTATAAAATGAGTTTCATTCTATTATCAGCTCGGTCCAGTTCGATTTAGCTTCGGATCTAAGACCAAAACGTTTAACCTTATCTAGAAATCACAAATTAAATGTATTGCAAAATTAAATGCGGTTCTTCTAATTTACACGAAGCTATAACTATTATAAAATATTCACTGCATTCTATATGCAAATGTGGGGAAAACGGGGCTAATTCTACAGCTAACGTTGATTGAGTGTAAGGGTAAGACATGTGTCGTATTATCTACGAAATGTAACAAAAACTCGCTCAGGAAAGGATAGCACCGCTTTCGGTTTTATAACTATAGTTCTAATTATTATAATATAATTTGTTTATTTATAATATAATTTAGACGAATCATTAGACATCGCATAATTATATTAAAATCCATCTACGAGTAACTTATAATGCCCAATGATGAAATTTAAGCACTGCTGTATTTGTTTTAAGGGCGATGACTAGATGAAATTTAAATCTTATTATAAAAATGGAGAAAAGAAAAACATTATATTTGTCTAGTCTCTGAAATTTGACGATGACAAAGTTTTTTCTCGTCTATATAGGGGAGGCGAGGGCGGACCCCTAACTTCTCGGCCCGTTATATACTTACATCCATGATGTGTCTTTCATACCTTATTTAAGTACTTTTGGTGTACCAACAGAGCAAAGCTTTAGAACCATCGATATTATTTCTACAATAACTAAAACGAGTAACCGTTTACTCGCCACTCGCCAGCAATACGACAATGCATAAATGCCATTAAGGCAGACGATAGACTTTTCAAGATATTTTCTTCGATTTAACACTTGATTGCTGGAAAGCACAGTAAATGAGCAAGGAAAGTTATACTTTATCATACAAATATATCATCTGGTTACTGGTGACAACTAGGTTAGGTACTAAATCTAGTTATAGATAAGTAGGAAAGGTTGGAAAATTTCTATTGAATAAGTACAATTAATTCAGGTTTAATGGTAATCTTCTATCTTGAATAACTTTAAAACGAATATAGAATTATAACAAAAATATATTTTACATGCCTACAACGAGCCTTTTCATTTAATATGTCCCAGTATTTCAAAACTTTATTTTTCATTTTTTATTTGGACGGGCTAAAGTCAGTGTCCAATTAAAAATTCACCTATTTAAGTTACATCTTCATCTTTGGGTCTTAGGAAAACAAATGAGTACAAAATCTGTGACATACGATGACAAGCGGACTTACAGGCACACGAGTGCCGCTACAATGGTTCCGAATTTTGTTTTTATTTCGTAAGGAACCCTAAAAATACAAACACATTGAAAATGTAAACCATTGTTAAAGAAAATTCTAACGAAACAAATTTAAAATCATATTTGAAAGCTTAAATACAACTTGTGTATTAACATTTTTGCACGCAATGAGACTTTAACTGAAATTATTATTTCTCCTAAAAGTTATCAAAAAGGTAATTTTATCACGTCATAATTTACTTTTTCCGCACCATATAAAGTCAGTAAGTGTGTGACAATTAATGAAAATACCAATTTGGTATCCGATAACATAATTTTGGCATAAAATTTGTAGGTACAATTAACTTTGATTGCAAAGTTTTTTATTGCCGTAATTATTTTTGATAACTTTAACACGTAAAGTGTGTAATTGATTGGAATAGGAAGGCGCTTTGCGATAAAATTTCCTGTTTTATGTGAAGCTTATGTGGATAATTTCCGATTGAAGCATAAAACTTTCAAAATTACGACTTAATACTAAAAATCCGTGTGGTGTTTACCTTAAATAGCACCACTAATTATATTTTAAGAAGCCATAAAATGGGTGGACCCTTCCCTTGTGAAAGTTTTTTTTTTAATATAGAGGTAGCAAACCAAGCTTGGAGTCATCCCGATGATAAGTAACCGTTGCCGCCCATAGACATCTGCAATCGAAAATCGTTAAGTAGGTATGTATGTACATATCTGAGGCATTCGAAGTGAGCGTGTTAAAGAAGATCTCTTCTTCAACACCTTTCAAACAAGAACACAACAGTGCCTAACATTATTGTTGTTTATTACAGTGGTCGCCAATACTCAGAAAAGCGTGAACCTTAATAAAATTCTATGAATACCTATATAGCTCACAGATATAAAGTTTATCTGGATCGAAAGGTGTAATAAAGCAGAGATACTAAAGTGAAACTTCTTATTCTTTGCGATAGCAATGCATTTATAGCCGACCCCTGCAGTTTGATAACACTCCAATCCTATTTAGAGTACAAATAGAGTTTTTTTTTTTTATAATATTGGAGTAGCAGACGAGCATGCAGTCCACCTGATGGTAAGTGGCTACTGCCGCTCATGGACATCTGTAATCAACCCCAGATAGGATTAGATATTCCTACCTGAGGTCGGCCACAGATGCGCCGCTACCCCTGAGGACTAAGCTGGAACGCCTCGGAAAAGTCCGTCTCCCTTACCACACCCTTCAAACCGGAACACAGCAGTGCCTAACACTGCTGTTATTAGGTATTATCTGCTGCTGCTCTATTAATAGATGTGGCGGTGGTGCCGCCGGAGTCGAACCACAAAGGATTCTACCACCTTCAATGAGAAAGAGTGAATCAGAGTAACTTCACGGGCATTTTTTTCTTCAGTTTCATATAGCACTATAATTATCAAAGTCTTAAAAAAATTTAAAAATGACTATTGGGACTAGTTTCAGTCCTGCCCAAAGTTAATTTTTCGATCAGAATACAGCAAATCATATCTTATATCCATGTCTTGTTCAACTAACCAATACTACCCGACCGGCAGACACTTTCCTCAGCTTTCCAACCACCAGCCTCGCTATAAATAATAACGTTCACACGCTACATGTATTTAAATAAATATGCAACTTTCCCTGAGGGAACACCCTCATTTATCAGCAACGAATCGCACGAAATAGACACGAATAACATTAAAATGACGACTTAATTTATATAACTAACTGTTTGATGCCAATTTAGACTTGGCCAGCCTAATCCGTCTAGCCGTGTGTGTCTAGCGTCCGCCAAATGGCTAGCCCAAATCCGTCTCACTATGAGAGGATAACCCATGCCCCGAATTGAAGCAGAAATGGATTGACGACTCTGTTTTTCCTAAGAATCCGGATGTTTTATTTAGACATGAGTTAGATGTAGAGAAACCATAAAATTGTTATTTGTGGACGTATTTGTATCAGAGATTAATTCCAATTTTAGACAATTTGTGAGATTTATTTCAATTAATTGATTTGTATTTGATTGTCATTGTCAATTTATGGTGATCAATACCCGATATGGTGCTGATAAATGTGGTTATTCCCCCACCCTGTCGAGGAATTACTGAAGAATGTCCTAGACCTACTCTCACGTGTAATTTTCTAGTTTGTTCACATTAGTGTCACTGGTTCTCTTGTTTGCGCTAATTGCCTGTAATTGAGATGATGAAAGCTAGCTTCTAGTTGTAAAGCTGTGGTATTGGGCACGCAATGTTTCCGCCAGAACTGGATCAGAGTACTTCGGGATACATAGGAGGCTAAGACCATGCTGGGATTTGCTTCCCTTCGGTTAAATTGAGAGATTTTCTCTCCTTGCTTATGTGGAAATGACTTAGTCAGGGTGCTTCTGTTCGGTCCTAGACTCTTTAATTAATATAACTTTTTAAAAGGCCTTTTTTGCTAACAAGGGGGAAACCTTCATAAGGTACCGGGTGCCGTAAGAGCGACACAGGATTATATGGGATTCTTACCGCACTAAAACCTCCCCGGTGGCCGTCCATCTCCAAAAGAACGCATCCCGAGTCTTCTTAGCGTGTTGACCCGTCGGGCGTCGGGTTTTAAGAGGCCTGGGAACAGCTGTAAAAGGCTGAAATAGAAAAAAAGCCCTTAGAGGACTCAAAAACAGTACTTCATAGTACAACTGTAACGGAATAGTGTCACTCTTATTTCTGTCTCATAACAGCTCTGATCGGCGTCAGATAAGCAACCTTATTTGGTAGGTTTCCATTACCAGGGAACGCTTAATATACGAGTAATATAAGCCTCTAAGAACTAAGTTAGGAACAGAACTGTTTCTAACTTAGTTCCTTCTTCCTAACTAAGTTAGGAACAAAACTGTTCCTAACTTAGTTCTTAACAAAGTTCTTCGTAACCAAGAATGAGCATCACTACACTTTAAACTTCAGGAACGGAAGACATAGAATAACTTTATTCAACCCTAATTTGAACCTATTCTACGAGCAGAGAGCCGTAGAGTACCATAGAATTTGATATGAATCTGGCTCGGCCACTTGTCTAGCAAAATTCTCGTCCTAAATACCCTCTACGTCTTACGTCAAAGGTTTCAGTATCAATTAAAGTTCATAAACGAATGCGCACGACCATCGCCGCGTCGCCAATGAGCAACAATGATTTAATCAGCTTAAATTGTCCAAATGTGTCAATGTACGCAGCTCTGGTATGGGTGAATAGAATTAATTCGCATTGTTTAATGTTAGTACATATACGTATTATAATACCAATGACGCTTGTGGTTCTAGCATCTGTGAGATTGTTGAAGCGTAAGGATGAAATAGTCAAATTGATTTGTATCTTTTCGCAGTACGTATATTTTATTGGGAGTTGAAGTTTGGGGCTTAACTGACGCCCATCATTAGAAGCAGTAGTTAAATATTGAAAGCAGATATCATTTTCTTCTCTAAGTTTTCAAAGGTATGTGAAGTCTACCGATTCACACTTGGCCAGCGCGGTGGACTATAGGTTCATCCTTTTCATTCTAAGAGGAGACCCGTACCCAGCAGTGGTTCAGTAATTAGTTGATGATAAATTTTCTGTCTAATAGCAGACGTGTCTTCGCTGTTCTATTTTGAAAGAAGTGCGTGTGTATACGTCGGGGTTAAAAATGTAAAAAATAAAAAATAAAAAATAAATCAATAATAGTACGTAAGTTGTCAGTTTTTGGTGGAGTTAATCGTAACTTCCCTAATGTCTCCCATCTTTTTCTTTTTACAAAAGATATACACTTTCTTTTACCATTTGTAATCAGATTAAAAGCCAGATGTTATTTACGGTGGCAGTAAGGCGGACGTAAATATTTACTATTTTTGTATCACTTCCGTAATCAAGCTGAGCTTTAAGCTCAAAATAGAACGGTATCGGTTTCCATTGAATTACGTTTATCGGGCGGAAGGTAATGTTATATAAATAATGAATTATTGTAGAAATTGTACAGAGCACGGATGTGTGCAATAAATATTAACTTTATGTGTTCTCAAGAAATGTAAGTTTAATTTGAATAGGATAACAAATAGAAATTTATTTCTGACTATTAACAGTAGAAGTATTAAGCGCTGCTGTGTTCTGGTTTGTAGGGTGTGGTAAGGAGGACATACTTTTCCGAAGCGTCCTAACTTAGTCCTCAGGGGTAGCGGCGCATCTGGGGTTGATTACAGATGTCCATGAGCGGCAGTAGCCACTTACCATCAGGTGGACTGCATGCTCGTCTGCTACTCCTATATTATAAAATAAAAAACTTTATGTGTTTTCAAGAAATATAAAGTTTGATTTGAATTTATTAATAACAAGAGCTTAGATGTGGTATAGAGAAATCTGTTGGCGGCTTCGTTTTATCTTTTGGTGCACTAGATTAGTTGGCGTAAGTCAATTAGTCAGTACATTTCACTTTATATGACTGTCGATCGTATTTAGATCTATGCTCTAACAGATTATAAATAACGAGCTTTTGCCTGCGGCTTCGCTCGCGTTACGAAGTAATATTTTCATCCCCTATTTTATCCCCTTGGGGGTAGAATTTATGAAAATCCTTTCTTAGTGGATGCTTACGTCATAACATCTACCTGCCTGCCAAATTTCAGCCCGATCCGTCCAGTGGTTTGGGCTGTGCGTTGATAGATCACTATGCCTGTCAGTCACCTTTGAGTTATATATATTTTTAAATAGTTACATTTTTATCAACGTTTAGTTATCCCTGCGATCTAAATAGAAATTCATTTTTATTTTTTAAGCGTAGGTTAAAAAATAATATGGATTTTGGAGTAGGTTTTTTGTTTTTGAGTTATTGATGATGATCTTGATTTTAATGTACGCGAACGTGAACTGCAGTTTTTTCTTAATATTGCAATGTCACTATTAATTTCAAACGTACTCGTATGTTGTCTTCGAGTAGAATCTGTTAGGTACATGATGGAGTTTGTACTCCGGTCTTAAAAAAACATTATCACGCTTTTTTGTAAGGTTTAAGTAGCAAATGAGCATACAGTTCACCTGATGGTAATAACTACTGATAAGATTAGATTCCTAACTGTGGTTGAGAACCCCTGAGAATTGGGTATGAACCCTTCAGATAAGCATGCCCCCCTTAATCATCAACCCATTATTGTCCCACTGCTGGGCACGGGTCTCCTCTCAGAATGAGAAGGATTAGGTCATAGTCCACCGCGCTGGCCAATTGCGTATTGGTAGACTTCACATACCTTTGAGATTTTTTTTTGTTTATAAATCTCAGATATGCCTCACGATGTTTTCCTTCACCGTTTTAGCAAGTGATAATTAATTTCTAATACGCACATAATTTCAAAAATCAGAGGTGCGTGCCTGGGATTTGAACCTCAGACCCCTAGATCGAGAGGCAGAGTTTCTTAACCACTAGGCTATCACTGACTTATGCCCTGCTCCCTTATGACTGCCCCCCTTACCAAACCCTTATTTACATAGGTGTCATCGTAGGACAATCTTAAAGTCGAAGTAAACTTTCACCATCTAATTGTTTGACGCTACATCAATTCGTAAGTGAAACCCTTCGCCACCCGAGCGGGCCGGGGCGGGCCGCTATCGTATAAAGTTAATGAAGATAGCCAAGTTTACTTATTAAGCCGGGGAAAGTGGGCGTGATGAAAGTCTAGGCCGTTCATCTCATTACTGCGAGATGACCTTTGGAGAGATCTTAATTAGGGATGTAACGTAATATCGGAAATTCGATATTTATATAGGTATCGACCTCGAAATATCGATATTCTTAGTAAGTTTTTATATGATATTAAACACTATATCAAAAAAACATATAGGTATATCCATCTCGAAAATATTAGTCTTTTATTTAGTAATACGGCGGAAAAAATGTCGTCAGAATCTATATTAATTACTTTAAAAATTGTAAATGTTTTGAATTGTCGACAATATCTGGTGAAGATTTTGGTAAACTTGGTATATCTAAAATATCGTTAGACTTGCGATATATACGCAAATATCGATATCTATATCGATAATTTCATGAACTTGCATCCCTAATCTTAATTTCACCGCCAATTTATAGGTATTTCATTCTTTATTCATAATGAAGTTAACACAAAGCGCATAGCCCCGCGGCTTGTTTCAATCTATAAAGTTAAGCAACGTCGGTCGGAAGTCGGATGGGTGACCATTAGTGGATATATTTTATGCATGGTCGTGCGCGTTAAGCCTTCGAATCCGAGTGTCATTGGATAGCAATAGTTAAACCTTGCTGGGGGTGGGTATATGCGTTTTGAAAATAACCAACGCAAATTGGTTACTTAACCATGGCCACCACCCATACTCATTGTGTGATGGTGTGGGCACTGCGGTATTCTGGTTTGGTAGGTCTTACAGGACACATTTTAACGTACTCTCGTTGTTAAAATTCAATCTTTCGAAATGCCTACCAAAGATCATAATTTGACAATCTAAAGTATGCATAAAATGTTAAATTGTATCTTTATTAATTAAAATATCGAATACATTAATAATAAGTAACTTAGGTATGTTTAAAAACACAAGTGGAACCGTAACTCAATCTAATTACTTAACAATTGTCACAGGATATTCTTAGTCATACAGCTGGATACCCTAAAAGGGCAGTCGATAATCCACCTATTTCTGTCATAAAATTATACATTATTCTCAGCAAAATGGACACAAAAACAAAAGCTGTGCATTCATTCACACAAAGATGGTTACTGGTACAGTCAGTGAGAAAAATGATACTCTGTTATTAAATTTAATAAAACTTAATAATATTTTTGTAATTGACGTATATTTGCACAACTTCTCTTTAAAATAAATGAGGTTTTCATTTATTTAAAAAATTATATTCTTATTTTTTGATGTGAAACATCTATAGCCGCACGTAAAACCGATTTCTGGCGTGGCGACGCATGCCGTGCACGCTATACGATGGTATATATATACAGTCTATATGCAGTAGTGTGTACGGTGTGGCGACGCGTCGCCATGCGCAATCGTAATATTTTATTTTATCATTATGACATATTTAGTTCCTATCACAATATGTTCTTTTCTGCATATTACTTTTACAAAATAATGTCGATGTTTCACATCTGCCAGGCGTCCCGTGACGGCTCACATTTTTTTATTTTCAAATTAACAGTCATTTTCCACCTCAATTCAGATTTCTTATATTTGCCGCGAGTACGGCCAGTACAATATATGGCCGGAATATAAGACATTCCCAGTTAGGTTAATTTTTTCATACATCTATTTTTAAAATATTTTCTGTATTATAAGTAACGTAAAATAAAAAAAAAAATAACTTACACACTTACACATGAACAACTTTACATATGAAACTTTACACATGAAACAACTTGTCGTGTTGACAGTCCAGCGCTCAACATGTATTTTCACTCCGCAGAATAACAATGAAAACAGGTTGCGCCGAGCCATTTATAGCTACAATTTACTTATTAGATTCGAAGAAAAATTTTAAACACTAAGAATACGCTTAATATTTATAGATGAATCACTATAATTGAGAAATATTGTGAAAAAATGGAGAATACAAAGTATACAAAGTATTTTCTTATTTAAACTAACAAAAAAACAATTTAGTTTATGGAAAATAAGCATAGTTAAAGAATACGACTGATTCTTTTCAGAAAAAAAATATATCTTGATTAGTACCCAGTACCGTGTTATGTAATCTTCTGAAAATAAGTCATAACTCAAATTATATTTTAAAAAAATAATGCCTAGCAAAAAAATCTCCGACCTATTGTGAAGAACATTAACATTTAGCACTTTCTTTACCTAATAGGTGACCAATGACAATAGTTTGTTAAAAGTATTTTACAGAACAAAAGCTCTTTACAACAATGTCCAAAACATGTAAAATCTAAACAAAACAGGTTGCAACAAGTCTCATCCAGATATTCCTACAATTCCAAAGCAGCATTTTAGTGTTTATTACACGAACCACAGATGAGTCATCGAGTCAATGATCGACAAAGGTATAGTCGTTGATCGATTTTACTAATAACCCCGTTGGCTATACTAACCCTTTAGTGCTAATAAAACTTTAATTATGGTTCATAGTTACGTTATATTTAGACTGACAGAAAAAATGGTCTGAGTTAACATTAAGTTTACGTATTCGCTAATTTTAAGCTAATTTGTGACCGAATAATATGATGCTACATATTATGCAGGCCAAAATCTTAAATTTCAATATAAAATAATTTACGAGTACATGGCACCTATAATATATTTAAATAATATATGGCATATTCATTGAAAAAATATTTAAATTACTAATAACATACTTATTACTAGTAATTAATGTAATAATTCACACAGCGGATAAATTGTAGGTACTTTATGAAATACAAATTTATTTTTACTTCGATTCTAAAGTATAGTTATTGAAAGTACCAACGTATGTTATTTTAATAAAGTCTCTCTATTCTGACTGAATGACTGCTAAAATGACGTTAATAAGAACTTAAGTTTTACTTAATTTCTTACTTTACTTTCATACAAAAGCGCCATTTTAGCTGTCCCACAAGCTTTTGCGGATGAGTCATCGAGTTAACGCTCGGATGCGGACTAAGTCTTTGACGGACTTTACTTTTAACTCTTTTTTACATTTCGGCATTTTACATTGGAATAGCTAACAAAAATGTTATGCCATTTTATTGTTTACGTGAAGAACATTACTTAGACATTTTTATTAACATCTTTGTTGGTATTTCGATTGATAGGTATATATTATACATTCCAGTAACATTTAATTTTAAATACGACAAGAAAATTAATAAAAATAAAACACTAATTAGCTAATTTTTGTTTGAGGTAAGTGCCGAATTGAACTGTGATTGTGTAAGTATTCATTAAACGGTTTTATTTAACGCGTTGTGACAAATTAAGGCAAATAAAGGTTTTAGTCCTTTCCAATATTAGTACAATCATAATAATACTCAAATCATGTGTTATAGTTAATATTAAACAAATGAACACATTGCACGATCGCATTTACACGATCTTTCGTTAATATTGTATAGTTTGCTAATTTATACCGGGGGAGAATACTTTTTGTCTGCAACTGCACATTTTGTCATTTTTAGGCCTAAATCTTAGCGAATACTATTTAATATCCTATCATTTTTTTTTTTTACAATAAGCAATAACATGTCTTTGGCTAATTACGAGAATGCTGTACATACTTATAATTGGCATGTATATAGGGTACTATTAATATTAATATATTAATATATATTATGAATATTGTATTTAAGTTATAAATGTTATGTATGCTATGCTGTTTGTATGTCTAAATAAATAAATATAATTAAAATAAATAACTGCGATCGATACGTTTTTTGTCAGATTTCAATGGATCGTAATTTATTTTTGACAAAACGACACTTAAATTTTATTTTGTATGATACATAATCGCTTATGTATTATAATTTATATGTAGACAGGTATTATAAAATTTACAAACTTAAGAAATCGCGAATATTTTTTTAAAAATAAATTCTTGTTAATACCCACATTACCCACGTAATATTATAAATAAAAAATGGTGCATTACTTATATCACAAACAACTTTCTAAACGTTTAACATTTTACAGAAAGTTTCTGTCTCCTTAACAATATATCTTTTTAATCCTTACTCTTACCTTAAATTTCGATTCTGTGCACGATCGAGCTCTACATTTGGATCTGTGCATCAGATTTAAGGGCTCTTCACACTTGCACATGTAAAGTGAAATATTTAGTTTGATTTTTTAAATGTAAAAATACAAAATATAATATCAATAACAGTGCACTTAATGTAATTTAAATAATAGATAATAAATTATTATGTTAACATAAAATAACTTAATAATTAATTATCTATATAATAGTGAAGAGGAAACAGAACTTAATATTGACTTAAGTAATCATAAGACTACTTTCTAATAAGAGAAATAAAGATAGATACTCGTATTTTATTTTTATTACTATTATTAACATAGTTTAGTATGTTCAATATTTACTTCCCATTGGATTAAAGAAAAAAGAAACATGTCTTGTTTTCGTACACAATTATGCAAAACAAACAAAAATTTAAATATTGATATTTTATTATGACTCTAATAATTATTTTATTAAAGAAATGTGGAGCTTTTTTTAATTACGCTACAAAGCGCAATGATACCGACAATAACATTCAGTTATAAATAGGTGAACAAAGTGTGAATGAATCCTTAGAACTCACCGTGTATGGGCAGCCTAACAGTAAACTTGTTCAGGCAGGTCACACGTCACGGTACAATCTCACCAATTAATCTGAGGATAGGATAGGACCATAAAATATGACGTCATAAAATTGGAATACTCAACACACTTTGTTTTAAGAAATTATAGGAATTTAATAAAAAAGGGCTTAAAAGTGTTAACCCTTCAGATTGTACTGATTATAAGTAAATATAGCTTCGAAATATAGCGTACTGATGAAATCTCTACCTAGGTTTCGGGTTTGATTCTCGGTAGGAATGTATCGTAACATCTATTTTTTCTATAATAATTGAAAACTATAAACATTTCATTATGGAAAGTGCAACGCCTCAACGTAACCGTTTCCGTAACGCCAAAACTTTTCTCTCATGACGAAATAGAACTGAAGTATAATAGTAGACAAGTATAATAAATCTTACTGTAGAAAATTAAAAATAATGCTATTTTAGACAAAACAGAGAACAAATCTAATATTTATGTAAATTACACTATTGATGTATTCTATTCAGGTTGTTCTAAAGGTTAGGAATTTACAATCGATACAATTGCGAAACTTCAATTTGTCAGTGTAATTAATTCGCC
The DNA here is from genome assembly GCA_014595695.2 of Epargyreus clarus clarus. Lineage (NCBI taxonomy): Eukaryota > Metazoa > Arthropoda > Insecta > Lepidoptera > Hesperiidae > Epargyreus > Epargyreus clarus. Next base: position 903,598 of record JACTTY020000094.1, read on the forward strand.
CAAATTGACGCTATTCGTATGATGTCATAACATTGGCATTTTATCCAAAATTGCGTCTTGCCCGCGAGTTATTGCCGCGATCCTTCATAAATCGACATAAACATACTCATTTGAAAGATTTTCTTAAGAAAAAATATTTTTATGAATAGCTTTCATTTACTACAAAAGTATCAGTACTGAGTAAGCTGCTTAATTTTTATCTTTCTTATTTTCAATAATAAATATTTTCGTATTTGTATGTCTTTACATTATATTATTTCAGGAAAAACCATTTTTATGCAACTCTGTTGTATTATTACTAGCTTTGAAATAGCAATAATAAATAAACTATTATCTTTCATTACATGGGATCATTTTCATGCGTTTCTACCATTCACTGGATCAAATTCCATTTGCCAGGCATGGTTATTGTCGTAAATTGAAGAGCTTCTATCTTGCCGGAACAGACAGACTCATCGTATTTGACACCTTTTTAACACACCCTTGCATGACCGAATGCTTTGTCCTCATAACATATACAAGGTTTCTTCAGTAACTTATCAACCCCTGTATCCACTGACATTACACAACAAAACATTAGATCAGTCGCATAAATCCATCTGAGAACCTAAAACAACCCAAGAATTTTTTACTACAAAAAATCTATGGGAATGTCCGTAGTTGGTCGAACGCCTAAAAATGTACCGCGCGCCTCGACAGTACGGGAGCGGAATTTTAAACAGGGACTCCTTTTAGGGAACGGCGGGATGCCACAGGCTCCTTAGGTCCGAGTGATGGACCAAAAATGCGACCTCTAGAACTGACCTTCGGAACCTCATTGTCTTCGGAATTCGTTTTTAGGGAACATTAAAATAGACTAGGGCTTTGTGCTTCTCAATTCTGATAATTCCGATATTTATCAGTGGCTTATAAAAGTTAATTTTACATTTAGTTACATCTACCCCGAAGTTAATGATACACTTAGACAAAACCCTCTTGATACGTTTCTCCGTCATATTTTGTATGATTCTCAAGAATATATAAGGCTGAACATGCTATGAGTAACTTTACTCCTAAAACCCGATCTCCTTTTTATAAAATGAGCATCCTTGTATAAAATTTCTAATTGTAAAAACCTTATATGAATCATAACGTACATCAGAACAGCTGCAACAATATTAGTATCTTTATAAGTATTTAAAAATGTTTGTGAACACATTAGTTCCTTTCGTTTTTATTTTACAAGCCTTTATTTTTCAAATACTAATGCTTGGGGTTCCTTTTATTTTCTTTCGTAGAACCAGGCTTCGTTCATCAATCAACACATAACGAGGTATGAGAAAAAAATCCCATACGTTTCAAATTTCTAAATACTATCCAAACAATTTCTCGACATTTAATAGCCAGTATTGTAGTTAAAGAATTATGATTATAAGCTACAAAAAGTTGTAAAATACTTAAATATTTTCGATTATTTAATACTCAATACCCAAAATCCCAGAAGCCTGTTGCAATTCCGAAAATAATTTCCATGGTAACTCGTTTACCTGTGTACTGTATTTAAATATTTTGTAACACGTCAATTCGAACGTAATTCGTGAAATGTATGGATCCCAAACAATACTGCACCTGTCGGTAAATGTGGGTTATTATACCCCTTACTTTATTACCAATAACGAGCTCAGTGTGGTCAGCATCGGTCCCCATTAAAACATTAACTGCCTACATTATGTCGACTTCAATGGATTTCTGCTCTTGGTTCGGTCGCCATAAATGCTCAATCACAGCTTTTAGCGTATCGTTAACAGTATCACGTTGTAAAGAATCGAAATACGCCATGAGCTCTTCTTCATTGAGACGACACGACGTTAGAACGGCAACGCAAACTATATCAGTGGACGCATAATTCTAGACAATTGTACTGCTGTCTTACGGCCCGGAACGATCCCGACATCCCTTGTCAGTGTCGACTGTCGTCAGCGGCAAAATCGGGATTAGGTATTTTCACACGTGTTTCACACTTCTATGTAAGGATATTAGTTTACATACTATACTTAATCCTTCCCTTATTAGTTTAATAACTAAAATATTTAAGAGTCAAGATCTTGCGGTGTCGCGTCAGTATCAATCAAAAGTTAAAAATAAACCAAAAACTTTACTTTTAATAAATTAAGTAATTTTTTAATGTAAATTTGTAAGTAAATTAAGATAATAAATTATATTAATATTAAAAAATGCCGATGTTGTGCTGTAGACGTCAATACCGTGCCATGTCGTGTCGTCCCAATGCAGTAGCGCTCAATATGGCCGCATTATAAAACGAAATGACGTGAAAGTTGAATTGAACCTTTTGTAATCAGATTCGTCGTAAAGTAGCAGAAATCGTAATGTTTCCCTTACGATACTAATTTGTGTTGATGAAGTGCCTTGTTTATTTATAAGCTGCAATTCAGAAATCCGAGGCTTGTTATTAAAAAATCACTTTTCAATTAACATTTTGCAAAATGAATTCATTTTATTTGATAACGTAGTAATATTTTTAGAGAGGAGAATTAAATGAATAAAAATCAAGTTTGGCTATCTGAGTTAATAGAGTGCCAACTTGTTTTTACTTATTTAAATGAGGAATTTCAGAACCATTGTGAAGAATTAACGAGAACTAAGATGAAGAAGCTTCTTGGATTATAAGAGACGAAATAAATATTTTTACCTGATCCTCTCTCAGTTGGTAAGAAGAGACGCATGTGAATATTATGTTATAATTTATGTGATATACTTACTTGAGTTACTACCTTCAATTCTGAAAGTTAAATATCTTGAGGACACTTGCGCTGTTTCACGAGTAACTACAAAATTGGCCAAATATAAAAAAGAGATATATGTAACCTAACCTTTAATATCTATAATTTAAAATATGGACTAAATATTTTTTGTTCATTGTTATACAATTTCATAATAATTGGAATTTGATGCAATATCGTTTTGGAATCCGGTTAAATTTGTGCGATCGTAATCTTTAATTCGATTATGATTACAGTAATTTGGATTTGAACCCATTCGCAGTGAAAGTTTAAAATTAATCAAACTGATTTCGCAATTATTTCGCGTATTTCCACATTATTTGTTTAAGGCTATGAAAGGAGGAAATAAACTTTCTAAAACTATCCCAGTGGCGATGTAAGGCAAATCTGCTAAATAAGTTCTAACTCGGCTCAGTTATAATATATTATGTATTTAAATCTTAGTTTGACTTTGCTTGGGGTGGTAATGAAGAGAGAATAGGAAGCTATTTTAACTTATTTATACAAGTATGATTTTGTGCAGGAGCAATATCATTGTTATACTTAGAAAATAGCATTATGACATTTTTTAACTTTAAAATCCACATAAAATTGAAGTATAACTTTTATTTTATTACTAACTCAAACTGCTTAAGAATACATTTACCGTTTGTTTATCGCATAAATAAAGTACTTTAGTAAGATTAATTATGTTTAGGTTCTTATGGAAACTACTGTTATATATTTATATTTTTATAGTCTACCAAACATGCATGAAATAACTATTTAATACGAAATTTTTAAAATCAAATTCCAACATGTGGTCGGTGATACAGTGTCCAAAGATTGTGTAAATATATCTTTTTGGTTGGTTTTGTCAAACTGGATCCCGGGTTAAGATTAATGGACCACCAAATTATATGGTGGTTGCTCAACGAAATTGCGATGGGATTCGTATTCCCTGAGTTCGAAGCCATAAAAACCTGTAGAGCGTGTGGGAACCAACCAGTTATGTCCAAAAGTTTTTTTTTCTCTGTCGCAAGGAAGCGGTGATCCGATCAAATTTTTATGGCAGCAGTAATACTTACAGCGTGTACCCAATCAATTATGGAAATTAATTTTTTGGTCATCAATACCAGTTTAATTAGTCGCTCCGAATATATGGTTATGTTCTGTAACTTAGTATTAATTTCGTGTAAATGTCATTTGGGTGACGTTTTATAAATAAACATTATTAGACATCTCATATTCGACGACAAAGTGACAAAGAACCGAATTAACATAACTCATGTTTTTCATTACCAATGCCATGAGAAAAGGAAAGAAAAAGATGTTTAGGTTGTCGTTTTAAATGTAATTTAATAATATGTGAATATTTAATAATAATTTGTGAATGTTTTCACTAATTTGGCTATTTATAAAAAGGTTAAACGAATATTTCATTCCAACAAAACAAGCAACATATAGATAGATATATATTCCAAAAAATAATAGAGAAGTTTAAAAAAACATTGGCCTATCAAAAGCGTTTGATATGCTAGTGAATTATAAAAAGCTAAGCGAGGGATGGTATTGTGGCGATGGTGGAACAATAGGTAGTATAGTGTGGGGTTCGACCCTTTCGCAAGTAATAATTTGTGTTTCGCTTCGTGTGAATGGTTGTCTGTTAGTTAGCATAAATTGTGGGGCATGCGAAATGTGGGATTAATTTGGACGACTATTGCCTTTGGGATTAGAAGATCTAATTTCTGTGAATTATAAAATGCAAATTCAGTTTTTGCAATAATTCCTAGTAAAATTGATGTTACAAATTTTCGGATGTAACTGAATTAAAATACTTTCGTTTCGTGTTTATTCTTCCTCACATTCAGTTATTCGTTTTTTATATCATTAATATAATTAATTTTGTGAAAAATACTACAAGAGAACTACAATGTCTATGTCCTAGAAAAAAATTAATGAACATTACCTCTGAGATATTTTCATATTATAATTATATGATACCATAAATAATATAAACCCGTTACCCTTTTCTCTTTAAGTGCAATTATAGAATTTCTTCACAAAGAAATTTGCAAATGAATCACATTAACCGCTCTAACTATCCCATTTTTTAAAATTCTGACCTGAAACCGGAAACTTGGCAATTTTTGGTAGCTTACGAGGCACTTAATGCATCTGCATTAAGTCCCAAATCGGGGACAAGACAAAACGTGACTCTTGCGTGATTTTGTAAAAAAATATTGTTTGACTCACTCCGCTGTACGGTTTCTATGTCAAGGTTTCCGGATTATAACGTTCGGTACTTTCATTTTTATGCACAACCTGCACTTGATTTTAGATGTCTACTTTGATATTTTTGTTGTTTTAATTTATTTATTGTTATTAATAACCCAGAATACCTTTAAGTTCCTTAATTTTAAAAAAATATGTCTTATTTACGACTCAAATTAAAACTTGTCACTATTATTATTTTTTCATTGATTATTTCGGATATATAATCTTTTATTTAATTCTATACCTTTAAAATCTTGATTAAACACTTATTGTAAATGCGTTCAACATTTTGTCAGTTAAGCAGATTATTGATGACAACAGCTATGCGTAAGCTAAAAATATACTGTGAAATTTATAAACGGTTTTATGATGCAAAACCTGTTTTCTGATTGCTTTTGCGTCCTGCAAAAGGAGACATGCAACTTTTAAACAAACTATTGGCTACCTTCTTGCCCTTATAGCACAAGAAGGATATAATTACGAAATATATTTCCAATAGAAATTAAGAGAGTACGTATAACAAAGTAACTTAATAGTCCGGGGTCAGTAGTTATTGGCTCTAAAGTTATCAAGTATTACTTTGCAACTAAACTTTGGGGTCAGAGCGAGAATATCAGCATCATGTTTACGATTTCATTCACAGCGGCAAGAGTGTAGGAAATGGAACAATAACACTATGAGCAAAGGGCATTTTAATCAGATTATCGTGCAGGTCGGTCTGGCAGGAATCTAGCCGAGCGCGGTGAACGCACATGTTGGTGCGGCGGCGTCATTCGCGTCGGTGGCTCGTCGCGCGACGGACGGAAGCGCGCGCGCCGCCATTTTGTAACGAACAAAATTCAAATTCAGAAAGACAGTGACATTCCCGTTTGTGTTAGTTAGTGTGTGCGTGTGTTACATTTGTGTGCAACTCAGTGTTAGTGATAAAGGATATGTTCTAAACATTGAAAATGAATTCGAAAAAGTTGGAGTACTTCAACGATGACGACTCTGTGGACGAGAAACTGAACCTCAGCTTCCTAGGTAATGTTTTATCATTATATGTTTTATTGTTCGTATTTTTATATACCATTCGATGGCGCCTCAACAGAATCAGAATATTTAATGGCTGGTACGATAATTTATTATGACTTTCTGATAGGAATATCGAGAAATGTACGTGCAACCAATGATAAGATGCTCTCTTGGAGTTATAAGTGTCCTGTTAAGTTCATAAGGATCAAGCGACATAAACTTCATTCACTGAATACACTGTAAATATTTACTTCTATATTATCTGCTTTTATCTGAATGGGAATATTTTAGTAATGTTACAGAACAGGGCTATGTGAATGTAGGATTTTGCTTCAAAGTTTTCTGTGATAAATAAAGCAAGTTTATATGTATGAAACGCTTATACATGAAGTAAAAGTACCAAAACGACTACATTAAACAAAATTCGAGGTAAACAACAGTTGAGATTAAAATTTAACAGCAAAGATTGAAATAGCTCGGATATATATTATTATTCTGCATATATTTCATCATACTTTGAAATATATTTTAATGCGATACCATAAACCGTTCGGATCATACGTGGGGGTTCATAGAATTGTAGAGATACAACAAATCCTATTCCGTAATGACTCAGATGATCCACTGGAGCTGAATCCATCGCCCACGCGACATCACCCTGTCAAGGAAGTAATACCTTCAATTGTTTATTTTTACGCTAATAGAATATTAATGAAGTAGGAATCTCACTATTGCATCAGAACTTCTAGATTCAAATTCAGATTATCAGATTAGACTATTTTACTACTCAGTAAGCTTATTGTCTTCTCCATCTTCTAACTTTACGTTTTATTTTGGTAGAAAGATACAACCTTTCGATAAAGCCCTTGCCAAAATTAGCTGATCCAAAAAATGATCTCCAGCTTAATATGTTTTGCCAGTTTTCATTTTCGAAGCGCAAAGGACCTGTCTATTTGTCTCTGTCTAGATAAAAGGATTAGAAAGGGTAGGGGTTATTACCAGTTGTGATACGCCATGGGAATGTGCCTTCGAAAGAAAACGCAGTATAAGGTAATCACGACCCGTTCTGAGGCAAAATTTAATGGTACATTATTCAATGTCTAGATAAATGATTATGTTGATATTCATAGCCAAGGAGATTCAGGGCTATGCACTAGTTTATAATATCTCATTCATCATTATCAACTTATTACTGTCAGGCAGCTGAGCACATGTCATAAGCTTTAGGTGATTACACTAGACGAGTGACTTATATATTACACCTACCATCAAGTAAGATAAATAAATGAAGCTTCCATACATTTATATCGATTTAAATAATCATATCGTTATTTTAAGGAACAATAACAATACGTGTATTATCAATGTGTGTAATTAACACATCCATATCTAAGAAATAATGCTCAGTATTATTGATAGTGGTGTACTATTATATACATAAATTATGTTCGACTGCATAAGTGATTATCAAGCTTGAGACGGCAACGGAAAAATCCCGCATTTTGTATTATTTCCGTAAATCTACTGATTGATTATAGTATGCAAATGATGATCAACTTGACGGAAGGCAGGAAAATTGCACATAGAATCAAGACAACATCACAAATACAGATAGGTTTGTTTACAACTCCTATACATTTCAAGTTGTTGCATTCCCATTGTTTTAATAGAGGTCAAATGTAAATTTTGACTTATTTAAACAAATTTCTTTATAGATTTATTCAAATTAACTGATTAGCAAAGACATGAAAATACCTTATCAGCATTTAATGCATTGTGAGATGTGAATGAATATTTATATTGGATATGTTTCTATTTTATATCCTCTGATCGAATTTTAGGAGTAACAAACTTTTTGCATGGATTCTGTATCACGAATTGATAATCCTCAGAGGGCCAATCAAAACCAGTTCTTTTTTATAGATCTTTCGTACTTTTTATTGGCACTATAATTAATTTAATTACTGCCACACACTGAGTCTAATTTATTGTCGGCTATAAGTTTCGATAAGTTCGTAATGTAAAATTTATTGCACTCAAGAATATCTTGTCGTATGATCGAGCGATAAATTGCTTTTGATTGTAAGTGGCAGCTTTCTGGCATGGAAAAGTATGCAAGAACCTGAGTTTTATATAATTCTACCAATATACGAGTGGCAAGAAGACATAATACGCCTGCGGGCAAGTACTGTTATTCAACAGTGCTATAAACAAACGCTGCCTTAACCGTGGGCGTAATACCCAATAATCTGATGAATATAAAACATTTGATTATAATAGACTTTTCTATACTTTCTTCTTACCGACTCATTTGGTCAATAAAGACAGTGATCATTTGAACATTGGACGTTTTCGAGCTAAGTATAGTTAAATTGCGACCACTAAAGCCATTACCCGCAATAAAACCTATCAAATAAGCTTTCACTAAGCTCAGCGACGTTTAAGAGGACATATTGATAATAACTTTACAAAAAGACGTTTTCTTTGATAAAGGTAATGGGTTAGATTGAACCTCCCATAATAAAGTGGATTTTATTTAATAAAGTGAAATTTTATTCGAAATAGATGCACTATATTCTATTTGAATGTTGCCTGTCGAGTTTGAGCTCGTTGGGTCGGGCGAACAGCAGCCGGTGTTTGTTCAAGTATTTTTTGTCTGCTATCTACAACGTACAAGACCGACTCAAGTAGAGTAGACTCCCCGCCTGTATGTGTGTCAATATCATTCAATACTCTACCGACAATTTCGTTCTGGTAGAAATTGATTCGTGTTCCATTTGTTTTTGTTTTTTTAGCCACGTTATTGCTGATATTTTGCTGAGTTTTTAACTTTGTCTGCTTTGTTTGTTCCCTTATGACTGTTGATTTACGTACTTATAATGTTTATAGAATATTACGGATTATGAGTTCATTAATTCATGTTTTGATAGTTTAATGTTAATCAACGAGAAATTATTGATATTAAATGTTAATTACATGTACGCATAGATCAAGACGCATTTACATTTACTTACAGAAACATGTCATAATATAAACAACCGTTTATAGAAGTGTCCATTATTATGTGAACCTTGAATTCAATCGGTATCGCCTTATCAATCACATGCCAGTGTGTTTCGAAAAGAAACACGTATAAACTTGTTTCCTTCTGAGTGTTATTCGAGTTCAATAGCTAGTTTCCGGTTGGTAGCTGACATAGGTCTGCATGACCATAGAGATTTCTTTGTTGCAATGTTTTTATAGCCTCTACGTCATCGAACATGTATTCGCTCTTTGTTTGGTAGCTTTTATTTGCTGCAAAACATTGTTACAGCCTTGCTAGGTAGCAAAACATCTGAAATTAATTGTTATGTACAGTTTTATTATTCAAGTGTCAGATGTTAGCATTGCTTTACTTAGTTATCTGAGTCAACTGAGAGTTAATTGATAAAATAAATTATCTTATTATGACTCACATGCATTCTTTTCATCTCACACGTGATTATTTGTCGGAATTCCGTTAAATTCATTCATTTCTGTTACTTTCTGTCTCTATTCTGTCAACTTTCACATACATATGTGTAAACTTGCGTGGCTTTTCCACGGTTCATTTATTCAACTCCATTGAAGCTAAGCTTTGATGCACGATTAAGATTAAACTTATCTCTTGTCAACTGTATCATTTACATTTTAAGTAAATCACGGGACGTTTATGATTATCCCAATGTTTAGGATATCGTTTTATGTCAAACCGTTGTAATCCTTCGTAATCCTCAAAAAAGTTGGTTTAAGTTGTGTATTAGAGTGTGACACTTGTGTGGTCTACTGATCAGCTACAAAAAAACCGTTACATTATACACGTTGTCTTCTGAGATGTTTTTGAGTTTGATAAGTGCAATTAAGCAACTCTAAGAACTATAACGAGTAATGTGGCAGCAGACTATTGTTTTAAAAGCGGATGCTATCAAGTTGCCGGAAGATTAAAATTAGGAAGGATGACATTTTTTACAGTATGAATACCGGATGACGAATTTATGACACACTAAAATTTCAAAACAGTCAGATTTTTGAGTCATAGGCATTTAAAATAAACATTAGTAACATATGTTTATATACATAAAATCATGGTATATTAAAGCCGTGGATGGTAATTAGAGGTAAACTTCGAAAACATCAAAAGATTTAAAGTGTAAGTACATTGTACGAAGAAGTAAAAGATTCTAAAAACAATGCTGAGTATCAATATGAGCAAACATATGTCCTACTGGGTAAAGGTCTTGGGGCATGGGGAACATCGACCTCTGCAAAAATGCGGGTGGGTGCAAATGCATATGTGTGCAATTTCCGTTGGAGATCACGCATTAAATACCAAAAGAACTTTAAGTAAGTACGAACTCAAGTATATACGGCATGCGGTAAGATCAAGCGAGATTGTAGGCCAATGAAAAATTCAGGTTATAATAGATAAGGTAGCCGATAAGAATGTCAAAAATTATGAATAAAGATTAAATAAAAGCGATCAATCATGTTAAGCTTTATGAAAGCTGTTGGTTTAAATACGTAGTAAAGATTATCACTGTTTGACTTATGTAGACAAACTATAAAAAAAGTTAGAAACCAAATTGACAGAAGTAAAGATGTTCAACAATGAATACATATTTGTAAATATCGTACGACTGTATATCTGTAACTGACCTTTCCTGATGTTTTGGCAAGTAGCCAAACAGCAGTACATCAGTTTCTCCACCGACAGTATCACTGAATAAAATTGCCTTGTTTCAAACAAAGTGCTTACACATTTTCATCAACTTCCGAGGAATTCTTGACCTTTCCCAATAGCATCTTTGGCACGAGTTCAAATTGTAATAGTACATTTCATTAAGTTCCGAATTCCTATTACAATGTCTCGTTATACATTAGTGTTAACTATTAACACTTTATGAGCACTACTTGGCAATTTTATTGGCTTGTAAATTTAGCGCAAGGACTTGCCAAGGTTTCATTTTCGTTGTTTTAATCGACTGTCGCTATGACGTCGAGAAGGCGTTATTATCTTATTTTATTCCAACATCAAATCCTTTATGATCCGTTACTGTGTTGTTTATTGTTCCGTTTGTATATTAATTACAAGTATTTAAATTTATCTCGTTTATCGTCAACTTTACGAGACATTTTTTATTTATTATCTTTACCACATTTTATAAATAACACTTTATATCTACAAAATGCATGTGGTATCTTAATTGAATTTCTCTTTTGCAATTTCTCTTGATCTTTAGTCATAAATTGTATGCATTTAATATTTATTTCAATTTTTAAAATATATAACAGTAATGTTAAAACTATTTAAATATGAATGTCAGTAGTATTACCTACTCAACCCTAATAGACAAGTCAACAGATGGTCTTAAAACAATGCATTAAAATCGTGGAGCCTAAGCAAATACAAACAATCGGCCTTAAAATAGTACAGGTATACTAATTTGTTACCGAAATAGTGACTCTGCTTTTACTCCTCCATATGGTCGTTTCTGAATATGGTAAGAACACGTATCGGAAGAAATACATGCTATACTAGACCGATTGTTTACTTTTGATATTGTTTACTTAACAAGTTAACTTTAAATGGTGCCCCAAAAGAAATCACCAAAAGATTGTGGGACCGAAAACCGTTTTAACTACCATTCTTGGAATTGTCTGGCACAGTAAAAACAGACGCATACCCAAAACTGGGTTGAAAAGAAATAAAGAAAGAGAATTATATCATGGGTTCCACGAATCCAGAAATCAGTATAGCAACGGTAAGATCAATTCTGTTTTAATAAACTTAACTGCGTATTGCACAGAAACTTTCACCTATTCAGAAACAAGGGTAACTTAAGCTAAGCAATTAACATCAGAGCCTACAAACCAAGCAAAATAACACCTACCTGCGATCATTCATAGCAGTTTACTCGCTAAATTAGCGTATCGAGGTGCAACGAACCTTAACTCAAGTGCATTGTACACAGCTTTTGTTATCATATCTGGACTCATTTATGGCATTATATAATGTAATTACCTGAGCTTTATGGATGAAAGTTGCCTGAAAGCTTTAGAGTAGTTGACGTACTCGTAACTTACTCTCTGTGTAGGGAACAGATGGGCTCTTTCAAATTAAAAATTCAAGTAGGTAATGCTTACGAGTTTTGATGTTGCATCTGTTTTGTTGTTCTCGTTTAGGCTTTATGGGTATTCACTACATTAAACTTTATAAATATTATTATCGAAAATAGGTATAACTCGAGTTATACCTAGTCGTAGCGTCCGCCTATTTATTTATTTTTATATGAAACTATTCCGAATAAATGCCAAACAGATTGAGGTCATCCGACACTTTTACGAGACAGTTACAAAATCATCAAACAATTGCATATTACGGCCGTGCCAAAAGTGACGGTCAGACAAATTGAACTAATCATTTTGACATTGACTTTATGCTAATTTGTCAGCTGGAGTAACGGTTGGGAAGAGCCGGCGTTTTTTGTTCGATACCTTCGCGAGGGTTCATCGGATACGGGTAGACATAAAAGCAGGTGTGTGAGTTTTTGTATCCCTTTAATTTTTTTGAACGTCGATAACTTGTTTTATAAAGCGATCAGTTCTTTATTTTGTCTGCCGATCGACGTTTATTCAGCAATCTGAAGTGGTCAGGACCATCCGAACGAAGTGTATCTGCAGTATTCGCTTGCTCGGAATTTGGTTAATTTGAATGTTTTTAATATTGTTGTTAGATTTTTATTTTTCTATCATCTACATCGCCGTCATTGTTCTGAGTTTAAACAATCACGCACTTTCCAATCAAACTTTGATCAACGATCGTTAATCTTTTACTGAGTCGTTGAATGGCTAAATTGGCTATGTTTGGTAAATGTTGCGCTTACTACTAAATACAATCCTCTGGAGAATCGAAGTGAAAGTGAGTATCGTGACCAATAAACATTTATGGTAAAACGCTTAAATTATTGCAAACACCGGCTAGTTACTATTTGGCTGCTGCGTGGGATCATGTTTACCTTTGTATATATTTTTTATTAATATAAATAAATCACTGCTACTATGCCCGTACATGCTAACCTTCGAAACTGATCAACCGATTTCAATACAATTTTGGAATGTTCATGGTTGGTTTATGGACAATTTTGGTCCCGGTAAATGTTGGTATAGAGGTGACTTTTTTCTGGGACCTCTCTCGGGCTCACGTGTAATATAAGTAAACGGTCTTGACTCCACCTGATGTTAATTGATGGGTTCCAATCCAGTGAACAAGAGATTGTCGCTATCAGTTACTATTGTCGTATTATGTTACTATTGTTTGTTAGCTAACTGTAATCCTAATCCAAATTTAAGTAACCAGCCGTTTATCGTGTCTCTAAATAATTATTTAAGGGATTATCCGTAAATGACTATTAACCGCTACTTAAGGATTTATGATAAAATTTTACATTTTCAACTTTCAAATTCTACAATTATCTTCGGTTTATTCTGTTATAGTCAATGACATTTTATACTAACATCTATGGTTATCGTTCTATCGTAGTTTATTTGAATTTGTTTGGTTGATGTATTAAAAAAAAGTAATTTTATCGCTTTCAACGTCATCTTATTTATAATTTAATAGACACTTATAAGACCACCGAAAATCGCCTAATAAAATCATTTATGATTAACCAAAAAATATTCTTACTCTTATCCTAATTTATGCAAGGTCGAGCGATAAAATTGTCTTTTAAAATAAAAGCGCAGTTTGGGCCAAAAAATGGCGTCGTGTTTTTAATTTTAAAATTATGCAAATTGGTATTGCAAGTAATTTATCACCTGGGGTGTGAGTATTTCGTCATGTAGGCTTTTTTGGCTTGAATTGTTGAGCAAAGCTATTAACGTTGGTCAGTCTATTTTTTAATTTGTTTGTATACGGCCGCCATTTTGTGGACATGTCAGTAATTGCTCTGTGATTGGTCGTTCTGGTTTTATCAATGAAATGGGATATTGCGCAACGCTTTTAACTTTGAGTTGTAATGCAAAGTTCTTTTACGTAATCACTTACCTACTGACGAAAAAGATCTGGTCGGAATCAAGTTGTTTTTGGTATTCTGTAGCAGTAATGTTTCTCTTATTATCTCATTGACGAGTAGTGAAGACTTATAATTATTTCCAACTTAGTTATCATACGTATGGCGTGTTTAATCATCTTTAATCAATCGGGCATGGTATTAAATCCTTCATGAACATCAGTTACTTACCATTACTTTATAAAGTGTATCAGTTATGGAGAACTGGCGACGTAAACTACTATACCTATTATTTTGAGAAAAAAATAATTTTACTTCCATAAGTAATAAACATAGACAATGTATATAACCTCATAACATGTTCTTCTTTCTGAACGGTTATCCCTTTTTGAATTTGATATCAAATACATTAACCTAACTTAAGCTGAATATGAAATTATAGACATACTTGTAGGACTAAACACAGCCGCATTACCCGCTAATATGATTACAAATATCTTCAATGATAAGCATTACGCCTGACAATCAAATTCGTTTGTAATCTATCGTCTGATTGAATCCTATTGATATTATTATTGACTACTAAACAATAATTGTTGTTCCGTGATAATAATTCAACATAGTGTTGTATTGTAATATTATTAATTGAAACAAGATCATCCAAGCCAGCGGGTGGGAAGCGTCCCGTGGGCGGCTGGAATTGAATCTGCATCTCGCTCACACAACATAGGTGTGACAGGGATGGAAGACGGTGAATATTGTCTTCACTACCGAAGAAGCGGAGTTGGGTCGTTTTTTGTGATCCGACGACTATTACGTGACAGTGATTGTTAAAGTGTGACTAAATAGTGTAATCGATACTATTTGTGACGTTTTCAGTATCACAGTACCTACAAGCGTTACTTCATTTTACTGTCAAAGTAGAGTTTAGATATTAAATGTTCTGGTTGGAAGGATAACATAGTCTGGACAATTTTAGTGTAAGTGTTGCAAGTCTACTTCTAGTAATATAATCGCGTCGGTACTTGCCTTAAAGGTGGCCAGGCCAGGTTTAATTTTATTTGGGGTTTAGTGTAAAAAAATCTACCCATTAAGTAGACTACACTTAAATATCATAGAAAATGTTTTACGTTTAGAAATCAAACAATCAAATAATTTATTAATGGGGAAACGTTTCAATCATCAACCCCATTTCCGTTACCGTGACTACCCCAAAATGCATACAAACGTTTAACTTGACACTTAACTATGTGATTGATAAGTTCCTGCTCAGATCACTTATCTCAGATACACTTGAAATTTTTATGAGACTTGCTACAATATTTTATCTATGTTATTACAAAAAAATCTTTGTTTATATTGTATTTTTTCCAGTTTCTGAGTAGTAGTTTTAAAATTTTTGAGTGCCAGAAATCACTTGTTGGTTGTGTGACACGGTACCACTGTCACATATATTTCTTCCTTACAACAGCAGTGTAAATAGACAGTCCGATGACATGAAAACAACTATCTGTAGGATACTTTTCAAATTCACTTTGTTCAATATTTTGCTAGCAGCAAATAAAAATCAATACAAAAAGAAAAAAATCGGGCCGATTTTTTATCCGCTATATATATTTACAAAATTTGAGAAGCACCAGATACCGGGTTCGCAAAGAGGGCAAATGGAACTGGTCGAGCGTACTACCTGTTAATGGAATAAAAAATGACCGAGACGGGAATGAACCCAAATAAAATAATGAACGCACGGTTTTGTTCGCTCAACACTAATTGAAATTGGTTTGGTTCCATCGAGGCTATTATCACTAGAATGAATGCGTTTCACGAATTTGGGTTACCATTATCATTATTTCTTAAAGAAGTTCATAACGACACAAAATAATTCATATATAGTTATAGTTATATATAATATAGTTATCATTATATCACATTATGTAGATTGTGTAACAATACTTTTTAATGTTATATTCAATATCAAAAAACTATTTAAATATTATGTAAGAGTAAGGATAAATCTGTTATTTTAAAAAGTTTAAGCCATTTTATTAATTGTACCTACTTACAAACCACGCTTATTATCATAAATATTTTCTCAACTGACCGACCGAATGACCAACCCTTTTTTTTATAATATAAGAGTAGAAGACGAGCATGCAGTCCACCTGATGGTAAGTGGCTACTGCCGCCCATGGACATCTGTAATCAACCCCAGATAGGATTAGATATTCCTACCTGAGGTCGGCCACAGATGCGCCGCTACCCCTGAGGACTAAGCTGGAACGCCTCGGAAAAGTCTGGCTTCCTTACCACACCCTTCAAACCGGAACACAGCAGCGCTTAACACTGCTGTTATTAGGTAGAAATAGGTGTGGCGGTGGTGCCGCCGGAGTCGAACCACAGAGGGTTCTACCACCTTCATAACCTTAGAGTGGCGACCCCAATCTACAGAAAATTGACGATGGACCATTTGATATGTAGGCACCCTTACTCATAATACAGAAATACTTTTATTTTTAACTGCAATAATGAAGTCGATCCTTACAAAACCACTCCTTTTTTAAGAAAAATACAAGTTTGCAACTCAAGTAATGATTATCCAGACGAGGTGTCGAAATCATTCTTCATCCTCAAGCCACATACGAATATCAGCTTTAACGCCGTTTAATTACGGCCATGTGTTTTCGTGTAAGAAAGCCATCATTATAAATTGCGTAAAGGACTTCTGACATTACATTTGTGAGGTGAGAATGGGACAGCAGTTATAAACATACGGGTATAAATTATGAGCGTGCGCGCTCATTCATAAATTCGCTACATAAATCGAGCTCAGGTCAATTGCTTGTGCAATCAATTTTATTGTTATGGTAGTGTACAAATAAATCTGTGGAACGTAGAAGTAAAGTATAAATCTTAACAATTTAATGAACTGTTATGTTATGTACTTTTAAATTATGTTTTTTTTCATTTGACTAAAGTAAACCATATTCATACGGAGATACATTGCTTAAATACTTAGCATACTACGAGTAATACTCCTCTTCTTGTCATCCTTATAGCAATATCACTATATTTAAGCACAAAGCAAAGCACTTTTGCTTTGTGCTTTATAGTGCTTTTATATAGTGCTTTGTTTCAAACCAAGGTACTATTAGGACGCTAAATTAGGTATGTCAAATTTTTCAACAGAACTGCTGGATTTTCAATGAGTTTCAACTAAAGCTATTGTTGAAATTCACTTACATCCATAGCTTAGCTAGTTCTTGTGAAAGCAACCTTTATGTTAAGAATCACTAATTAACACTCAAGTAAAATATAATTAACGATTGTTTTACTGTTTCGTGCGTATATGATTTAACTACTAAAATATACTAAATTCCATAGCATTCACTCACAAAAAACAATCCCGTATGTGGTGTTGAAAGTATAATGGGGTCGATCGTGCTACTACGAGTTTCATAGTTTATAACACTCGCCATTATCTCAGCTGGAGAAGATCTAACACCTTACACTTTATCTAGTTTCCAATTATTATTAATGAAACTTTAATTAACTTTAGACCGTAGAGAATTCGTACATAATTAAGTGTTGGGTTAACAAGGTCAGTCGGGTCGATACATTTGATCATATAAAAACAGTTTCAAATTGAGAGTCAACTCTTAAAAAACAGTTTTGTTTACGGAAAATCGATCGTATGATTTACATTAGGGTTTTAGTGACATCCCGTAGCAGCGTGGTCACACGAGGATCAGGGTTTGATACCCGACCACACAACCTACAGATAATTATTTAAGATTTGTGTTCTAGGACTCGGGTATTTGTGTATTCCGCTTTATGTATAACCGCAATACAGAAAAAAGGTTATTCTCTCTCGATTCTAAATCAACGCAGTCATACAAATTAATACGCACGGAGTGTGTTGCCAAACACCAGAAACGCACCCAGTACTGTACTTTACGAAATGTTTCAGTGTGTTTTTCTCTTACTCTTTCTCTTACTCTTCGTACTTTGAAGCCTCAAGCAGAACCTAATTTAAGCGCACGTCACACCAATTACGTTGGAGAGGTACAGTCGAGGAAATATTTCGCTAAATGCTCAACTAAACGCACTAAAGTTATTATATTACAGTGTAATATACTGTTACAATCCGCCGCGGGATCTAGTGTAGCTAATGCGTGCTTTCGTCCATTATTTCATTTCGCAGTGGGGAATAGGGCTGTCAACTGATGAGTTTTAATTCCAAAAGAATAAGTTTAAATGTTTTTTAGTCTTTTATGGGACATTTTATTAGTTTTATTGTAAATTGAACAGGGCTGTCAAAATATGGATTATGAAGTTGTTTAAAATTTGGTGCGTCTTTCATTAATAAAATTGTCACTCTTATTATTAATATGAGATGATTGTAGTAGATTAAATATTTATATGATAAATAATCGTTTAGAAAAATAGTTTGTTGCGCCAAACAATCCTTAAATGTATTAATTTGTTAAAGTGTGTCATAACTTGTATGTTTATTCAGATGTTACGTGAAAAGATGACCTTCTTTTTTTTACGTACTTGCCTTGTTATCTCATTAGAATTGTTACGAGTACATACAGGCGACCTGTTTAACCACTTATAGTTTGTCTTACAATAATCTACCCACAACATATTAGACCGATTGATACTTTTTCAAACCGTTGAACAGACCATAAATTTGTAATGTAAACGGATTTAAATGTAAGTTTACGAAAGGTATTAAGACAACAAGTAGTAAGACAAGTCCTAAATGAACTGCTTTAAGAAATATTTAACCGATTTACCTTAGACTTTTAGCAAGAAACATGCATTGTAGAACATTATAAAGTCATCACAACAGTAAGCTACAATTAATGACATAAATATTCAAGCTAACAGCGAAAGAAAAATAAAAAAAAACATTGACAGTAAATATTTATTTTTTTAACTGTTTAATTAATTTTGACAGCCCTGTCATTTAAGGCTGTATTGTTGCTGATAAATTTGTTGAGAACAAGGCCTTTCAAACTTTATTGGCGGTGTCATTCACGACATGACCCCTGGGCCCGCGGAAACAAAATTATGCCATCTGTTTTCTTGCGGATTTATTTCATTGCGAAAAAACTCCACGAGTCCAAATTGTCGGGTTGTTATTATTTTACTGTTAAAATTGTATAAATTATCTCCATAACTGTACAGGGTTAACGCCCGTGAATATTCAATCTACAAAATGTTTGCCTGCTAAATATTGACATTTGACATTTTATTTTCATTCAAATTGCCCAAATATTCGATCTTTGGTTGGAATTGGGTTGATTTTTTTTGCTTGTTTTTTTGACACCAAGTTCCACATTGAAATATGTTTGGTCAAAGGATTTTTGAGCTTGTTTTATAAGCATCCCTTATTAGCACTTACGTCATGGACACAATAATATTCAAGCCACGACAACATATAATGCAAGTGAATTAAGTGATACAAAAACTTCAATTGCAATATTAATGTCAAATTGTTCTTCATTGTATCTAATACATTTATTGTCATACAGTAATTATTGAGTATAATGCTCGCTGTCTCTGTTACTTTAATAACTCGCATAAAACCACAAGCAATTCCGTATAAATAACATTTTACGATAGAAGACCGCAAAACTAATACTCCTTCGCCATCTTCGTAATAAAGTGTTGTTAGTATTAATGCGCGGACACGGTACGGTATTATATCGTATACTTGTCAATGATTCTCTATAGTGTAGGCAATTTAATTTGAACTTAAGGGCTACGGGTATTATTGACAGAGAGAGAATAACCATAGTAAAGTAAGAATCACTCTCGGTTAGGTTGCGATGCACGACGATTTTTTTTTTGGGACATTTTGGAAAAGTATTTTTATTTATTTTAGAAAACAAGCATGGTTTAGTAAAGTAAGAATCACTCTCGGTTAGGTTGCGATGCACGACGATTTTTTTTTTGGGACATTTTGGAAAAGTATTTTATTTATTTTAGAAAACAAGCATGCAGGGTGTAAATGATAATAAGATGAGTAACTACTTTTAAATCTTGCAATCATATTATAAAATTGTTTCTCAAAGTACGCTAAGTTATTATTATTAGATTCTGAACTCCAAACTCTGTAAGAATGTAAATAAAATATGACATATCTATCGTTCGATTCGTCTTTGATACTCGACTGCACGAGTGGCACTGAGTACATTATTCAGTAAATCAA
The DNA here is from genome assembly GCA_014595695.2 of Epargyreus clarus clarus. Lineage (NCBI taxonomy): Eukaryota > Metazoa > Arthropoda > Insecta > Lepidoptera > Hesperiidae > Epargyreus > Epargyreus clarus. The sequence goes on from JACTTY020000094.1 coordinate 923,898, forward strand.
AAACACAGTATAAATTTACAAAAGCGGTTTCATGCTTCGTTTCCGTCTTGTTGAAGTTTTTGTTAATATAAATAAATTTTGCCTATCACGAGTACTCCAAGGTATTCCCTTTGTCTAAGCCCAGATGAAAGTGATACACTAAATACTAGGCAATTAGATCTGAAACTAAATAACCCTTAACAATGTAACTAAAGAGCAACTTTCGAGCAGTACAATGGTTGAACATTAATGGGTTTAAGCCCATTTGTATGAAGGCAACAGATGGACGCGATACCGACCTATAATAAATTAACTGGCGATATTGACCGTTAACTTAAGACAGGCCGTTAGTAAATTTAGGTAGTTATTTTAAATGTTATGTTATTAGGAGGTTAAGTGATTACGCAAAGTAATGTAAGTAAATAATGAAGAATAAATTAACACTATTATGACATAGTCGCTACACTAAAGTCTTAAGACCAGGGTAGACGCAAATAATAAACACCCAGACCCAGAAGGTACTTATATCTATGTATGTGTATGTAAATAGCACCCATGACAAGTAATTTTCATTTGAAATCATAAGAGGTCTTTGAAGAAAGATTTTCCCTCGTAAAATAATAGCGACTATTTTGAGGAGATTTCTTATCAAACAAATTCTCAAACGATTTGTACACTTGCGAGTAGATAAACGCAGAGATATGGACCCATAATAAATTAACCGCCGACATAGCATCATTTTAACGCACACCGGTAACTAGTTGGAAATAATATTTTAAAACAATTCAGAAACAATGAAACAATTTATTAGAAACAAAAGAAAAACATTATACTCGCCGTGAAATATAATAAAGTATATTTATGAAAGATCCACGGTGAAGTTTTGACTGGGCTCTGATGGTCAATCCGAAAGTGTAAGGAATAGCTTAAAATGCTCAACGGATTCTCAGGACTCAAGGACAGGTCAACGGAGGCTTAATATGTATAAAACAGTTTCTGGAGTAAGATTTAGTAAATGTAAGAGAACAAAATATATTTCCTATGATACAAAAATCCCTAAAGATTGCCATTTAGGTATAGTTCCTTTACTAAGAGAATTTGGTACCCTTAAGCGACGTTATGTTTAGAAATTATGTTCAACCTAAAAATGTCCTTACTAGAGGTCTGAGTCTAGGAAACTTTAACTGATTTAAGTAACACATACGGATATCATTTCAATGATTTACTAAGAGACACGCTAGAAAATCACTGACTTATGGTAATTAAGGAAAACATTTCATATCAACGACTTCACTCATTAGATACCACCGGAAATCGCTGACATCCTGCGGCAGCGCGAAAGCCTTACTTAACACCAAAATAAATTCTATTCAGAGACCTTTAGAGAAATCTAGTAATGAGTGTAAAGTATTTACGGAACCCTGCAATTTCTCGCTTTCACTTATTGAAATCGTATCTAAGTAATAAAACTGTGTGATATTGTAGTGCTTTACTTTCTTTAGAATACTGAGTTGTTGGCTAATTCTTTATGATTTAAGTACCTCAAGGCTTGTAGAGAGAAGGAAAGAGAGTCAACGAGCTGTAGATTGGGCTCAGAGGCGCGCCTTGGGGTAGGCCTTTGTTCAACAGAGGGCAACAAGCTAAAGATCGGGCTCAGAGGCGCACCTTGAGGGAGGCCTTTATTCAGCATAATTACTATCCTGAAGGGAGGAAGCATGGTTTTAGCCAAGACTTGATATAGTTGATATTCAGGTCTTATACAAGTACAATGTGTTGGTCAACCACGTATTCACTTACATTTATAACTTCACAATAAACGAAACCTTATTACACAACCGTCGAACCATTGCTATATTTACATCAATGTCGAAAATATTTACAAAGGGAGCCCGTCGATTTCACATAATATTGTTACAAAATCTTTATATACGGTCGAAAGTAACTGCCTCTGAAATACGGTTCTTTTGTAATGTATAATAATCAATACAATTATTTTTTATTGCGTTGACGTGAAATATTAGTGACTTAATATAATTATAATATTGACTTGTAATTTAAAAGGTAAATTTTTAGTGGTGTTTTCGTTTAAAAGCCCTTTCGAACCCTTTGTGGTTCGACTCCGAAGGCACCATCGCTAAACCTATATCTGCCTTATGATAATTCTTAAACACTGCTGTGTTCTTGGTGGTAGTAGTAGTTTGAAGATCTCCACAAGTACAGCAACGGTGTAGTTTTGTAGAAGATATTAGTCGTATACACGATCCTATCGATAGCATGTGATTGTTTGCGCAGTTATTTTTCCTGTCATTTTAACGATAACTTCAAAAGTGCATTTTCAATAATAAATAGTACTAAATACTTCAGCGTAACAGTTCAACGTATCTATTTAGACAGTATCTTGCATTAGCCGTGTTATCTTTGATGTTATATTTCCTGCCTATTTTGGGTCAAGCGTTCATATCGACGTGATGCAACAATTTGTAATCTGTTGATACGATCCGATTTGGGAGTTTTACGGGTTTATTGCAGGAAATACTTGTCGGTACTCGGATCTAGTCGTAGATCTAATCCTAACAGGGTATTTAAGCTATTAACAGTATCTTAACTATGAAATCTTCATTATCTCTCGATATATTTTGGATATAAATGCGACAAGATAAAGTACTTATTCAAAAGGAAGGGCGCTGGCGTTAACAAATAAAATAAATTTTTGATATCGTTTTAGACATTCTGTTAGTTACCATTAAGTGTTATAAGAAACATGAAATTGATGTAATACATCATTCCAACACCACATAAAAAAATCCTAAACTTGTATGATATCCAAAATCACAATTAAGGAGAACTTAAAAAAAGTCTGCACTATTGACAAGATAACTCAAAACATCAACATCGTAACGCAAACATTTCAAAATCTTACCGAACATGATTTTCGTACAAACGAAAGATGTGTTGAAGTGTTCAAGTATTGAGAATAACAAGAAAAACTAACATACAGTACATAAATAGCCGTTAATGAGGATAGTAAACCAGTAACAGAAGATAAGCTCTAGTGAAGTGAAAACGTTGTAATTGCGACATCAATTAGCTCATACCGCTTTCTAAATTCCTGTTCAAAGCCCTTAGCGCCTGGGATAAAGGTGTTGATTTTATACTGAGAAAGAATAGAGATTTTTGTTATTTTAGATAGAACACATAAAGATTTGTTTGTAGAAAGGAGAAAGGTGGAAACTTGAAACAAAAAGATGGACAGAGAACTGCCGAAAAGAACAGCTACCACGTTGACCAATAGTGGATCAGTGGACTTCACAGTACTTCATGGAAAACTCTTAAGCTTATTTAAGAACCTTCATAAAGTTTCATTATAGCGAGTATATTATGTATTTCTACTAGGCATATAATATCCTAAAAAGGCAACAAGTGCGTGCTAAGGCTAACTATAACTATCCTAATAGATACCTAAGTACCTTAAGACAGTAGCCATCTTTTGAATGAAGATTCTAATTTAAAATTATGGAAACTTTCGATAGTACTTGGTTCCAGAATTTATGACTTAGACTTAAGAATGTCCTTTCTCTCCCTGTCAAAGACACCAGATGACGTTAATTGAATCCAAAGCTTACCTCAAGATGCATTAGAAGACCGATAACTAGGCATTTGACCGTCGCCTTTCACCGCTTAGCCTCGACCATGAGGCACTTGTCATCCCACTAGAGTATCCTACGATATGCTTATGATGTTATTAATCATACAAATGAAACACTCGTAGCCTGTTTGTTTTGATTGTAACTGATCTACTAATAGTATCGTCGGCGATCGGGATTTGCATGAGTCACTATTGGTACATTTTGTTTGTACTTCCGTGGTTTGCAGGTCACGTTAATATTTACCTAATTGCAGACTTGATAGTAGTTATTAAACCTCAAGAGAGGCTTTATGGGTTAAAATATACGATGTGGATTATCTAGTGCCTAATGTGACGCTTCTATTTTTAATCCTATATGGCAATAGCTTGGTGGGATATGCTTCACGTCTTACACAGGTGTAAGGACCTGAGTTTTGACGTAGATGTGTCTTCCTCCTGACAACTAAGGTGAAACATCTCGTGTCCGTAAACACCACTTACTACGCTGTAAAAATTAAGGCACAGCAGATCTTAACATAACAATGATAAACAGAGAAGTAGCGGGTGTGGCAAAGTCGAACTACAAGGGGTTCATCAAACGTAATTCTCGCTCCAGTTTGGTAGTGAGACAAGTGTTAAGCACGAAGCATAATAGTGTGCAAGTTAATTAGATTGAACGCTCAATGGCCAGATAGTATCGTCGTGGGAATGTTTCTGTTACACTTAGAACGTCGGCATTCTGAGATTCTGTTTTGGAAACTATGTTTATTACAGTGGTAGCTTAGAAGTGATAAATAAGCTTTCTACACGAGCCATAATTCCTTGAAAATACTGAATAAATTGAACAAAACCTTGAAGAATTAAATAAAGTAAACTATTAATATGTAGGATCGCTGATACAAATAAAAAGCAAACATAATAGTATAATGTTAAATATCGCATATTATTACATACCACAAAACGATCTACAAGATAAAATAACCTCTTAAAATTGTTACTAATTATAGTCAAAAGACTTTTATTTCTACTCACGATAGTGCAGTAATGCAAGATTCATGTTAATTGCGCTATATAGCCGACATAAAGTATACTGTAGTAATAAAAGTACGTATTGGTGCCATAGTGTGTGTTCTGTTTGAAGATGCCGATGGTATTTGCCCCCATACACTTCTTTCTTATGAAATTGAAGTAGCAAATGAGCTTTCAGTGCAACCTGATCGCAAGTGTTCACTGTCCATAGTTAGCACTAAAAGGAATGGCAATCGTAGTTGAAGTGGGGCATGAGGGTTTGGGATATTACTTAGAACGCCTCGTTTAAGCGTCTAGGTTTTTATAACTTTTTCAGATCAGAACATAACAGTACTAAATAGGTGTGGTGAGTGTACTGCTGCAATTGAATAACGATGGTTTTAAACCGATCATAACCACTACCGCCACCACCAGAGACTTTCTGTAGCAATATTGGAAGTGATCAGTGAAGTGCTACTACCTCAGTGCGCTATCTAATACTGGTGGTCCATTTCAAAGAAAAAAAATGTAAAATTGTTCATAATGACGTGAAGGTTAAGAACAGCACAACAATCTCACAATTACCTAATCAGAAACAGCTAAAGCTTAAAACAGAGACAGGGATAACACTGATCTTCAACAACAAAATCTTCACAATAAGAAACCCAAAAGATAAATGAAGCAAACAAAAATCCATACAAATCTGCAACATCGTCAGAGGTTATTAACCCTAACAAATTCGCTATTCCTAACAGGCCATTCTCTATCAGTGAATAATAAATTACACGATCTCTAATTATCGTGTCGAAGGATAATAGAATGCGATAATTTATAACTGGAGACGAACTAAGATAAATGTGTGATGTAAACCACAATGTTAGTGAACTGGCCTTCTGACCGCGACCACGTATGGGTTAGATTGAGTACATAGAAATTTCTTGACTAATCCAAATCAAATCTAATAGCATTCATTAATATTAGAAGGTGAGTGAACCCTTTGTGGTTGGACTCCGGTGGTTCCACCCTATAACATATTCTACTTATTACCAGCTATGTTATTCTACTGTTGTGTTCCGGTTCAAAGGATGGGCAATGTGTCTGCGTCCGATCTCAGGTAGAACTCTTATTCCATCTAGGATTGATTATCGAGATAGAGTTATAGATAGTGGCAGTGCCATCTTATCGTTAAGTGGACTGCAAGCTTGTTTGCTAATGCAACATCAAGAAGGAAAATTGTTTACTATGTATTTGCTTCGTTTGATTATAGCATTAGTTATCCAGAAAGCTATATGAAGATGACGACTCTAATATATGTATTTCAAAGTCGTATAATTCTTGTAAGCATATAATTATTCTGAGATTTATACTGAATCAAAACCGCCTCTAGCGGAATAAATTGGTAGTTAGTACACGCGTCTTGGAGGACAACAACAACAACAACATAATTAAAAATAACTAAATAATGATAACAATGTGATCCATACATATATTTATATCAAAGTTGGTGAAAAAGAACAAATTAAATATAATCGGTAATCATAACTTTTAAACATGAAGATAAAAACACATAAATATGACATAAGAAAAAATAACAATTTTTTTGGCAATCAAGACAAGTTTTTCAATCTCATAGCTGCTCGAAGGTTCGAAATGAATTCACTTTAGGAAGTCCATACTTAAGAAGCTTATCACAGACCATGTTGCCAGGCATTATCCGGACACCAAAAAGCTGGACTCAAAAGAAAATCACCGTCTCGGATAATTCATGAGCCATTGAATTCCGAATATGGGTTGCTTGAAAGTGATTCCGAAAATACAGGCCGCTTTGGCCAAAAACGGACCTGGTCCATTCCGATCCAGTTTCTAACAAGAATGAAGCGCTGAGCCACAAAAAGTAGCGAATGAACAAGCTAGCAAAGGTAATTTACTAAGAATTTTGGATTTTAATGATGAAGAAAAGCAAAACTTTAATTGTTATAGTAATGACGAACAAACGAGTAGCGACGATGATGAATTTCTAATTCTGATGATACAATAGCGTGGAGTTGGTTATAAATTATCTAGACTTCACATACCTCTTAGAACTTTCTATTTCTTACAGAATTGTTGGAAAATTTAAGTATCTTTACGAAGTTTCCCTTTGCAGTTATGAAACTGAACTGTAAATGTCAAAATACGCACATAAATAATTTTGAAATACCAGAGAAGCATACCTAGGATTAGTATTAAGTAAGAGACTGAATTTTGATCTGCTAAGCTATGACTGTTACGCTAAACTTTAACGCCTTATAATCTTGCAATTTAACGGTATCACTTTGCCATTTGAAGGATTATGGCCTTAATCTTTTAATGCTAAGATCAAAGAAAAATGTTCTGGCATCTGTTTGTTAAAACAAGTCACGAAAGGAAAGCTCAGTCCAAACAAAAGCGTCCATCAGACGTTTATTAGCTTTCAAAGCTTATTGCATAAGCTCCACGCTCCAAGTTGTTGCAGTACCAAATTACTTTCCCAATGAAGTGTCGATCACATTTAAATTACCATTTGAGATGAAGAAATGTATGGTCAAAAGTGATACGCTTTAGTCATGTCTGTCTTTTTGTAAAGTCTTACTTTTTTTTAACGTGTAATGATAATTGGTTAGTTGAACAAGAATGCAAGAGTTAGATTATTTAATATTTTATGAATAGGTCTAAATTTATAAATGGATAACGGGTCAATATTTTGGTGTACACGAAAATGTTAAAAAGTAAATACTTCAACAATTTAACATAATTTTGACTTTAGAAAATAACTCCATCTACTGTCCTCAAACAAGACAGTCCTACCGTCTACACTTTGATTAGCCATTAATAATTTCAAAAGCGACACTTAAAGACTGATGCCTATCGCCCCATAATCTTATTAACAGGGCTAGATCAGGCGCCAGTTGCCAGTTAGCTCTCAATTAATAATATTAGAGAAAGCCAACGTTAAGGACTGGCATTATGAGGAATTAAAGTGACAGAGCATAACTCGCTAATGGCAGATGAGGTGGAGGCAAATTGAGGCCTTTCTAGACGGACGTTGGTCGTTGATTGCCTTGAAGAATGCCTGATTAAACAGTTTCGCATCCTTTGTGATTGAAGATTGCTTTCTAATGCGGAATTCGCGTCGTTTCGCTGCTTTCTTGAGATATTGGGTGTGCGAGATTATTATATATGATTATATTTTCGTAACAAAAAATGGCATTTTTTAATCTTGTCAACATTTTATTATCATCACTATTAACTAAATTTCACGGTAAGAAAGGTTTAGTCTACAGTCAACCGCACTAGCCAAGTGTGAATTGGTAAACTTCACACTCCCTTGAAAACTTTTTTTTTACAGTTTGTCAAGCGTGCACCTCACGAAGCTTTCCTTCACCCTTCAAACAATTGATTATTATTTTCAAATAAGCACATACTTCCTAGTATATGAATGTCAGACTTCTCGATTGAAAGCTCTAATTTTTAACACTAGGCTATGACTGTTTTTAATACACATTATATCATCTTAAAATCAGAACGCATATATATAAATTCACATTCATGATTGTGAACAAGGCATAACTCAGCATAGCAACAATAATATTGACCATTATCAAACAAACGGGCTAATCGTTTGTTTGTTAAATTGTTCACATGTACTACCAATATGGTCATTAACCACCGAAGCTTACACTGACCACCTGGTGTTCGCATCGCTTGATTGATACCATCATTACAGTCTTGAGCTTACGGGGTGAACCTTCGCCAAAGAAACACACTACTCGTAGATAAAATTTAATGGATTTACATTGGCTGATTAGCTGCATTATAAAATAGTTGAGCTTTTGTGTCCATGTATTGTGGTTCTCACACCTATTACTGTTCTGTAGAAGTAGTGTTTCTTCACTGCATTGGTAATTTTTATAAAAATCTAATGTCGTTTTTTTGTATTCTGTACAGAAAACCGTTTCATTGATACCCATATGGAGATGTAAAAAAAAATCCAATATGGATCCCCGCCATTTTCTGGCGTTCCATATTGGATTTAGAATAACGTCACTAAACTAATCTTGCATTGTCGTCCAAATCAAACGTGTATAAAAATTTCGGTTCAATCCACTGTGGTTAACAGGTTTAAAATTCAGTTGAAAATTCAGCCCTCAAAATCATCTAGTAATTAATTATTTAGTTAGCTGTTTATACTCGAGCAGTAATGTATGTTACTCTTTGGCTTGTTCGTGTATCTAGATTGCATAGCACCGGGTTTTATAGTCTAGAGTTCTGTCGGAAGCAATTATAAGTGATATCTACAATCGACACCGGCGCCATTTTTGTTTAGCGTTCTACACTTTGGTAAACAACTAAGGTTGTATATGTTAAGACTAATATTACTTTCGCTGTGTCCACGATACATGCAACTGGGTCGAATACAGAAATTAAAACCGCGTATCTTACTATTCAAACTAGTACTTAAACGGAGTGCAACGCGATACCAGTATAGTTTTCTTCCTAGACCCTTCAAGTAAAGTGATGTAGCCTTAGTGGTTCGACTCTCAATGCACTACCTATTTATTCCATGCAATACCAATGTTACTTGTTGCTGCGTTTTAATTTCAAGAGAAACGGCATACAAACTTAGTCTTCAGTATAGCATCTGTTGCCCACTACAAGTAAAACACCAATTCTCTCCGAGGTGGATTACAGATATCCACGGGCAGTATTGTATTCTAAAAAGAGGTAAATGCCAATCGTAGAAATTCGTCATATCCTCCAAATAGGATAGGAGCAGCAACTAAAGTAAGTTACAGGTAAATTGTTAATAAAGACTTACTTGGAATGGTTCATCTAAGTACATCTCTGCATTACTACTCACCTCAAATAAAAACAACTGCTTCCATGGCTGTTTTAGGCAGAAAAATGTACGTAGGTGATGCCACCTATTACCACTAAAACTGATAAAATTGTCATATACTTAATATATTTCTTAAACAAAGGCCGAAATTATACATGTAATAAGGCCCCAAGAATAATATTAAAGTCATAGAACTAGTTGTAAACAATTTAAGTACTAAAACAGTAATAAAATCCAGACTTAGTGGAACCATAATACCTAAGTGTTATTACGTTCAATAAGTGTCAATTGTGTAATAAATAGTTGTTATTTATCATAATGTACAAATAATGTACTTAATAAAACTAACAGTGACTGATAGTCAATTTGTACAGAAGTTCTAAAATCTAATTTATGTGCAAGAGAACTAAGAAAGATTTTTTTTTAATTTAACCCCAAGGGGCCTAATTAGGGGATTAAGTTTTTATAATTAGGGGATGTAAGTAGTATGAGTCATGACTCATACTACTTATATTAGCTATTTGGAAGCTGTCCACACATAATTTCAATAAAATGTGGACCCAAACAAAATGATAGCTTATTGGTTGAAACTAGGTCTTACAATCAAGGTTCAATCCCAGATACGTATTCTTGATTTTTCAATTATGTATCTTAAAAAGTAAAACATAATTTGAACTTGATATCACGGTTAAGGGAAAGATCATAAAGAAATCTACACTGAGAGATTAAAAAAAAGAGTTCTTAAACGTCCATGAATTCCACCAATTAGTTGGTCAGCGCGGTCGACTATGGCCTAAACCGATCTCACTTTGGGAGGTAATCCGTACCCAGCCCTAGGACAGTAATAGATTGACGACGATGACGTAGACACATTACATGTTTAATCTAATAATAGTCGAACTTAAGACACTTAGCATCAGTCAAAATGGCCATTATGCCAATACTATTTTTACTTCACATAATATACAGTATCTAATCTCAAAATAATCCATTTGCTTGAGCTACTGCACTTCGCCAGATCAATTTGAAAACTAAATTATATAACCTGTTTCTGCGCTATAAAGTGTAAATTGAGTTTAGCTGATTTATTTATGTACATGCCCCACAGCCAGCGTATTTAAGATAAACGATGGGAAACATTTCTCGAATTGTTTTACTTAATAATATCAGCGCATTCTTACATCGATCCGCAATGTGTTTTGTGAGTTATTCATACTACTTCAAACCAATAACCTGTCTAGATGCTTGCCTCTGTTTGCCTTATATGCCAGAGTGACAAATGGAAACTTTGCTATTTCCCTTAAATATAAATGAACATTGTCATTGATGTATTTTTTTCAAGCTTTGTAAATCATGTAAATCTTTGTAATTCATCGCTTCAGTTATCTTATCGTCCATCACGTACGGTTGCCATTACCCAACCTAAGCTCCTAATCCTAAATCTTGTTATTATAATCATTATATAATTTATGGTCAGTAAAGCTGCTCTACTTACCGTTGGTTTCATACCAATTATACAGCTTAAAGCTCTTGGTTATGTGCTTATATTTAAATTAATGAATATGAGGAATATTTGGAAATAGGGTATTTTCAGTAATTAAACATATAACAACAAAAAAAACTTATGAAGATGAAATTGTGCGTAGAGAATCATAAATTAATTCAACATACATAGTATTCTGTTGTTTTTCCTTCAAGAAAAATATGCAATTTGTAACAAATATGCCCATACATATTTTTATAACTTCGAGGCGATTACGATACTCTACGGATATACCTAGATAATAAAATGGTTTTAATATTTAAACATAAAAATAATCTTTATAATTTTTATACAAAAGTTACGTAATACCTCAAACGTATATCTTACAGTTATTGATTATTTTTAAATTAGTGTGATATTAAATAGCTTGATAATAAATTATACATCTACACCATAATACACATACCATCCTTTCACACCTCGAGTGTTAAAAAACAAATAAAATATATGATAATACACATATTTCTCAGAAAAATCTAACAACAACACACTTAGCAAAACAAACGCAACGCATAAATTCCTCACCAACATACCTACATAATTCGATGTCGATCAAACAACTTGAGATTGTATAATTTGTATAAATTAAACAGGAGCCGGTTCCGATGTGACAGATAAATAAACATGAATTTATTGCGTATTATACAAGCTATTAATTATAGTTATAACTAGCACGAATAAGTGCAATATTTCAACATGTTTCCTCTGATGTTATTATTATAATTTTTATGTCGGAAAGTCGGTATAATTAAAATGACAGTGATCATTTATTTCGTATTCATTTCGTATGTTTAGAAGGTCACAAACATATTAACACTAAGATTAAATACAAAGTAAATGGCATTACAATTATGAATGTCAACATTTTGCAAACATAATACTAATTTAGTGTATAACAAATAATAAGGATGTCATAAAATTATAATTAAATAAGAATAAATAGTGCGAACCTAGTAAAACTGATAGTCTGTTGGTAGTAATTTTGACCTCCTTAGATGGAGAACATAATACGAAATCAGATTTCAAATCATGCATTTGAATCATTACCATCACAGGTCATGGCACATGCTGTAACAATGAAATATATAACACAAGGAAACTTAAAAGCCTTAAAAATCTGTATAAATCCTCTTAAAGATGGCACTTGACTTGTTATTCTATCCCAATCTTCAAGAGTAGAAAAGCATTTATGATAATTTTCTACATATTGTGAAAAAAAGCATAATTAATTACTACTAGGCTTCGCATGCTTTGTAACTTACAAAGCATCTGCCCTACGACCAAGCTGCCCCAGTTCTTTCATTCCTTAAAATCATGTTCGATCAATTCATATTTTATTTAAAGATTTAATTAATGAGTGAGTTCTAATATAAGTTACGATTTTATAAGTTATCACTATTGACCTTACATTAAGTAAAAATAATGCTAGTCTGACATCATATGCGATACTAATAGACGGATAACTAGGTTAATTGTTTTATTAATCAGTAGCATGAAAAATATCAATGAATGGTTGCAATAACTAATATTATAAAGCTGTAGTGAAAGGAAGGTATTCATAAATAAATAAAACCTACATTTCAAGGTTAATTCATAAATGAAATAATAAGTTTTTGTTTTGTTAATTACTTGTGTTTTCTAATTGTCTTTTTTTATTTCAGGTAAGAATTAAGTCCATTCATACACCTTAGCGGCTTTGAAATTATTACGGTATGAAGTTTTTTATTATTATTATTATTTGGAGTACCACGTATGGAAATCTACGAACTAAATTATAACATTGACTAAGTAACACACAGCTGATGAGTTTAGGAGACTGGGATTTTAGACAAATACTTATCAATTTTAAAAATTAATCCCCTAAGGAGATTAAGTAAAGAGAACTTAATATATACATTTAAATTATATTTATTAACTTTATGTTACCGTTAATCAGTTGAACTAAATGTAAAATAAATTAAATAAGCACATTTCTGCCCTACGAATGCAATACTCCTAGAACTTTACGGTCTCTTACAGAAAAACAATGAAATTAAGCCGCAAAGCCATTTTGTTCTATAATACATTGTAAGTTGTATGGAATAGGATTCACATTCGAATATTCCGAGACGTTTCTCCGTACTGAAAAACGTTTATATCATTGCCAGACTGACAATGGAGAGAGTCCATCTACCAGTAGGGTTGGCACCTTCATGGAAAAATACTAGAATTATGAAGTACTAAATATGATTTAAGTTTGAAATATTATTGTGCTAATATGTAATTACGTGATATTTTTACAGACGCAAGTTTAATTTTATTTAAAACTCCTTCAAAATATTAAGTTTACATTTAGCTCTTCTACGTTCTATTCTTTGTTTCTTTTCTTACAACTGTACCATTTCTTTTCTAACAGACAACCTAAAGCTTAAATCATTACGACTAAGAGCATACAGCTTCAGTTTCCACCAGTTCCTTATAATAATGTACCCGGAAACTGAAAATAATATGAATATATATCCCCTTAGTGTGTTAAATACGCCTTGCAAGCTTTTAAGAAAAAACTGCCCTATCCTCGCCTATTTTATTCATAAGATTTTTTAATTATATTTCGTCAGAAAATGTCCTATTTCTTCTAGCCCACAGATTTATTCATAAGTTCGTATTTTAACAAAATTGACAACCCTACTTCTAACGGTTAGGAACTGGCGGGCATTTCTAATGGCCCATCAAAGTGAGCGCTATTCAGATAACTCTTTTTATTGTCTATGATAAGACGTTAGCACGAAACGAAATAATACTTACCTAATTATCTATACAAATAAATAGAATTGAAGTATCTTCTATAGAAGTTTGCGATTTCGAAATGATTGGCTTTTTCTAAGCCGTGACTATAACGATATCTAAATACATATAATTAGGTTTATCTGTTTATCTGACTTTTTAAGTGCATGAAGTCCGTCTGATGGTAAGTGCATGAATCTCAAATATGAATTAAGTTAGCAACAGACTAATTGCTATCCCTCAGAACTAACTTGGTACGATTTATGTCAAGTGAGAAATAGATGTGTCGCTGCCGCGGCAATTGAGTCATGAAGGGTTTAAACCTTTTAATAATCTGCACTCCACTCCAGTACGTGGCGTAATATTTCCACAAAATATTATCTATTATCTTAGTTATCCACACTAAGCAGCGTGACGTCCAGATGATTCTATGAATAGGCAACGCAATAGTTGGAGGTAGAGTGGGAGAGTTTCCCACAAAAATAGGCAACTTTCACCGACTGGCAACCAACCTATCCTAACCCTAATTAAAAATCTAGGTAGCCGAACCCGCCTCCGCATATAAGGCACTTGTCATATAGTGAAGTGGAAAAGTCAAGGTTTTATTATAATTATCAGTAATTAATAAAGAATGATAATAAGCTGTAACGGAGAAATAACAAAGTTGTCACACATCTGTCATGTCTGAAAGTCTCCAAAAAGTCGACTAACCTAAACTTTTCCTAGTCTCAGTGGAGACCTATTTTCCCACAATGTAAAAAGGTAATAATCATCATCATCATCATCATCACCAACCCATTACTGTCCCACTGCTGGGCACGGGTCTCCTCTTATAATGAGAAAGATTAGGCCATAGTTCACCGCGCTGGCCAAGTGCGTATTGGTAGACTTCACATACCTTTGAGATTTTTTTTATAAGTCTCTTAGGTATGTAGCTTTCCTCACGATGTTTTCCTTCACCGTTTAGCAAGTGATAATTAATTTCTAATACGCACATAACTTTGAAGAAAATTCAGGTAATAATACTGATGATGATTTAAACCTAAATACTTCTAATGCATGGAATTTAAATTCAATGAGGAATATTATCCTATATTTCAATACATTACAACTGGATAACCCATTACTACTTCTCAAGCATAAATCCGACGATAATAATCAGACGACCTGCGTTGCGCAGCTATCAGCATAACGGTCTGACTTAAAAGGTTCCGGGTTCGGTCACCGGCTAGGCAGATATCAAAATAATGAAATTAAATACTGTTCTACTTAGGTCTGTTTGTTTATATATTAGTTTTTATGTGTGTTCATAACAACCACAATTCTAAGAAAATTAGTATGAAGTATAGAAAGCTATATTTATTTCTTTGTTGTGAGCCCCTCAGGGGATGTTTTTTAAATAATTTCTTAGTACACACATTTGTAATAAAAATAAATCCCGTGCGAAAATTCATGCTAACAGTTTATAATGTGCGTTTATTACCAATGTATATGAGGCTTTTATTTTTAATTAGATATAAGTTCATAGATACATAAATATGTTTATATAAAAATTATCAATCGCGATATTAACTTTCTCGCTGTTAGTTAAACATGTAGCTAACAGGTAGTACAGTTACACGACTGGTAAAATGATTAACGCCCTAAGTGAACCATTTGATCAGTGTCAGTGATTGGCTTGGTAGATTCTCGCTGGTATGGAGATTGTGTATGTTAGAAGAGATGAGCGGAAGTTAAAACTACTCGTAAAAATGAAAGTCATTTATATATTTTTTTAACCATCACAAAATGTGCACAACCCCGCTAAAGAAGTTTTCACTTCAAAAATATCTGCAACCCTCGTCATATCATTGGCTTTAAGTAACGGAGGTCGGGAAGATAGTCCACGTTTTCTTTACAAAGACATGTTTTTGTTGATGTATCACACTTATGTTAGTGAATTTATTTATTTCACGTCTAATGATGCTGGCCTATTACTTTGAAGGTTCGGTCCAATTCAAGATTTTTATCATTATAATTTCGTCATTATTCATATTCGTTTCAACGATTGACTAATTTAAATGCCCTTCTCATTCTGTAAAAAAACCAAGCACTACCACCACGATTAAGATTACTAAAATCATAACCGCCATCAGATTATACCTTACGACGTCATTTCAGTAGGTGTGAAAAGGCGAGGGTTATACGGGTCGGTCTATTTGACAAAGATTTAAGGCCTTTAGTTGCATATTTAACTGCCTATCTAGAAATCTGAAAGCTCTTCTGCCTTACTAGCTTGTATATGTGGGAACTGTGGAATGCTTGAAGGTAGTATCGGTATTTCGATACATAGAAATAATATTAACACGAATATAAATACCTCTCGATTTGTCTTTCTTAACACCCAAACCACACAATTGGTTTTGGAGAAAATTTATATGTATAAAGTTAGAGTTCCGAAAAAGGAAATAGGCCTCTTCACAATAAAGAGGAGCCCATTAGCTTTTAGGTTGAAATGTTGTCGACACAATTACGTTGAAATCTTAAATGGCAATCATGTAAAAAAACTCCTTAAAACACTACTAGTATACATAATACTCTTGAATCGATTTCGGAAGCACCACCGCTACATCTTTTTCTACTTAATGATAGAAATGTTCAGCGCTGCTATATAACGCTTTTAAGAGTGTGGTAAGGCAGACATACTTATCCAAGGCGTTCCAACTTAGTCCTCAGGACTTCAGGGGTCCTTAGCATCTGTTTCTAACCTCAAGTAGGAATCTAATTAAAAACTAGGTTATAATATACATGAGCGGCAGTAGTCACTTACCATCAGGTGAATTGCTTAGTCGTTTGCTACTACTATTTTAAATAAGAATACCTACTTTCAAATAAATACGTTGAAGTCTGTTTATAATTTCAAATATCTTCAATTTTTCAAGTTTGTTAGCACGATGTCAATGCACAAACCCGTTTTCATTATCTCTGTATGTATAGGTTAATCTTGACATCGACTGATACGGCTTTGATGGGATTTCATTATTTTCCTGAGAAAAGAACGATTCATAGTTGAATAACTTTTGAAAGTATTACGGAAGTTCTAAAAATAATATTAATTATTAACTTATGAACTTAATCTACTTCTGTTTTATTTGTATTGTAGATTATAATAAAGATAACGTTACCCGCGTAATCAGAAATAAAACATAACATTACACTTTCGCTTTAGAAAGCATATAAGAGCATGAAAGTCTTCTTAGGAATTATTAAGTTTAGAGGGTTTCCCAAAGAGACTGAGCTTTTTGTTGTAAAAGCTTTGTATTTCTGAATCTTTGGTCGAACGTTGATCACGTACTCAAAAGATAATAAAGACTATAATAATCCACATTCAGCTAGATGTCCACTATTGCATAATTTCTTATCAATCTTAAAGAACATTTACTCCCAGTAGTGAGACAGAAAGGGGTTGCTAAAATTGATGTCGATGATGGTGATGACGAGAATGATAAAAAAATTACCAAAGTTTATTCTTTGTACAATAATTAAAAATACAACGCAAACGAAAGCGACAGCGAACATCCCAAACACCGCACAGTGGGTGAAACGTCCTCCTACGCGACAAAAAAATTGGCACAAAATTGTTGACCAAAAGCGGAGCGGAGTTTCAATGGCAGGTTTCGTAACAGTATTCGCAGACACGACGTCGTTTCTACAAGTTCTCATTGATATTATAACCGTGGGCGGACCACTCGGTCAATTCCATTCATGAATTGGGCAACAGGCCTACGCGGCTAACGGTAAGATTATAGGCCCATACTAGTAAATTACTAGCGTTAATTAATACAAATTTGTGGCTTACCGTAAATTTCATGGAAAGAGGAAGTGCTTAATCAATTTAATACACTACGTGTTGCAATGGACCTTAGAAATAAACGGTTATTACACTTATAATATTTTATCTTTTATCTTAAATTACCTTTTCTGATATTCAGCTCTATTGCTCTTTGATGGTCTTCGCATAAGAAAAAGTATTTTTATGTAGGTGTTTTCGTAATAAAGAGTTCCTCTGGTAAAACTTCTGGTAAGATTTTTTATTTACCTAATCTTAGGTAGATCGCTTCTTAGCGATAAGCCTATTGCATACGATTTACCTATATAATTGTGTATTATTGTTGTGTTCTATTGAAGTGTGCAATAGAGAATATTCTATCTATCTTAGGCCAAACAGAAAAAAAACATTTTATTTCTTAAAAGAATCGTACCAAATATTATAATATATCTTTGTATAAATGTCATAATTAATTATGTATTCCTTATCGTCTTGTCTTTTGTTGCTTTCAAAAATAATATAGATGAATAAAATTAATGGTACGCCTATTATCTTTCATCAAATTTCTAAGAATTGGCTTTAATAAATACATGATACTTCGTTTTGCTGATCCAGATCTAAACCATTTTATCAGCAGCAACAATCAAATATTATGCTTACTGTTCTTAATGCTAAGTGTTATTACGTCAGCTTTATACTAAACCTTCTCATTATTATTCGTCAACACATCTACAACGCAGTAACTTAGCTAATATCTCAAACAATCAATACGGTATAGCCAGAAGGTCTGTAAAATCAACCGCTAAGATTTATTCACGCAGTTAAACAACTTGGGATTTATTATTTCTAACACGGATATTCACCCACGCGACAATTAAATGACATTTGATGGCATTCGAACGTATTAATTGGGATTGCATTCGATGATAAACAGATCCTGGTTTTTGTCTGGCCTTCGGTCAATAAGACGCACTGTGCGTTTTTCATTTCCTTTATAAATAAGACCAGTTACTGTTGTCTTAACGAATGGTGGAAGTATGGTGTAATTGATAGTTTTTGTGCCTGAAATGCGCATGTTTGTCCGTCTGGTACATTTAATGGCTTTCTTCTGTCAACTTGAAACGGAAGTTACATGCTCCGCACTATAGTGTCTAACGATACGAGTATAAGTGAGTACCGGCAAACCTAACCTGCATTTTACTTCGAATTCAGGTACCTCTCTACCTACTCTCTACCTCTGTATACGTTTACGAGGCTATAAAACTGTAGTACATTTCTAAAGTAGCAAAATATTTTAGTGGGAATAATAAATTACAATTTTATAACTTAATTTTAGTGATTACTTTACTTTTAAACTTTGAATAAATATTAATAAAAATGTGCAATATGTCTGCTTTTTATGGCCTATGTTCAGAAGTAGACTATTCAATTAAAAAATCTAAGTATAATAAAGATTAAGAAAAAATCTTGTGCCACTAGACTTTTAACAAAATGTCAGTGCGATGTCTGTACCGTACCCACAAAATTTCTTTTCCCATGTTTTCCTCCACAAAATCCAACCTATCTCGTTGACTAGGTTTTTTACCTTTCTCTATTCACGCACGTGCCTCGAAGACAGTCAACACGGAACATTTCCATTAAAACCTGAATGGGACCCATTGTCTGGTGTCCGGTCTAAGAATCGCAAATGACGTATTGTCCCATCATATCTGATGTTTTCATCGCACCACGTATTCTGGTGTTGCATAGAAAGGTGTGTGTTTCAAAGTAGTTTCCTTTTTTCGATGCATTTTCAATGTAGATAGTGTCTGGTGTTGGGTCTTATGAGAAGTGACGTTTTTTCGTAAGGTGTGTAATACTTCAGTTTTAACGCCACGTCTAGAAAATTGACTGAATTTAATGTGTTTTTAGAAAATTTATGCCATTTAGGTATTAAAATTTTTGAATTTTCTTAATAAGCTGGAATTTACATGTTTAACTATCGTTGTCTAAATCGATTAATAGTCCTTCATATAATTTCATTTGCTAAGAAACTACATTGTACTAAGAAACTTCTATTTTGTAAAATTTAAAATAGCTTATTTACCCATCAGTTTGACAGCCGCTAATCTGAGAATATATTGGACACTAGGTAAAGGGCTTATCCTTACGAATATTATGTGCAAAGCTGTAAGCACTTCGATAGATAATTTCCGACATTACGAACAAAGCCTTAACAGTTCGGTTCAATTCAGAAACCTTTCAATTACGAAATATAACAGATCTGAGACAGTTGCCGGGAAAGCGGTTACGGAACGTTTAAATGTCACTTGTTTAACCGTAATCATATTAAAAAGTAGTTTACCGTATTAAATATTATTACAGTTTGAGGTTTGGGCAATCTCTATATAATCGTTGTTACGAAAGAAGTTGGCAGATGAATCCAGTCCACCAGATAAATCACCGTCGTATAGACCGACTGATAAGTCCTACTTGAAATTGGAAACAGATGCGTTACTTGGGTAGGACTAAGTTAGAATAGCTTCATCCATCCGTCCATCAGCCTTTACTAGTCCACTGGTGGACATAAGCCTCCCCTAATCTGCGCCACTCCGACCAGTCTTGAGCCGTCTGAATCCACTTCAAGTCATCAGTCCACCAGGTCGGGGGGCGTCCTTTTGCCTTTTGCCGATTGAGAATCGCTTATATAGACTGTTTAGACCTTATCTAGGCTGTGTCATAACCAGAAGGTTACGCGGCAAAGCTGTCGCTGCTAAAAGGACAATAATGGTTGCTTTAAATAACTCAATGAAATAGGTCTTTAAATGATTCAGCTTTTTTTATAAAATAGAGTAGGTAATTAAGAAGAACGACCATGCAGTCTGCCTGTTGGTAAGTGGCTGTCGCCGCCTATGGATATTAATTATCCTACCTGAGATCAGCTACGAATACGTTGCTCCCCCTGTGTGCCAAATTGAAACGCCTTTAAGCATGTCTTCAAAGTATGTCTAGTAGAAACTTTGAGTTACAGATGTCCTTAGCAGTAGTAACAATCCTTTAAGAGTACCTACTAAATATGAGTATTGCGTTTCGCATTGGTGTAAATATACATACATAATTCACTCTGCCCGTCGAGGAGTTTATTTCAATTATGCAAGAACAACGCACGGGCCGCGGCACTTGCATAATAAACGCCTGCATATGCACTAAAGTGCATGCTTTATGCACCTTTTCTTTAAGAGCTTAAAGGTAAAAGATAGATTTTTTTCTTTTTAAGGAATATAATTTAAGTTTCACTAAACTTTTTTAGATATATGCGAATATTTGTCTGTGAAACAAGATATGTCTTTCGCCAGGAATCGAAGTCAGGACCTTTAGCTCTGTAGAAGATTACTGCGTCTGCACAACTTTTCTAGCACCTGTTCAAATACTTATATATCTTTTACCCAACTGCGGAGCATAATATTGTATGAACGAGTATATCTAATTTTTAGCACGCCTTGTAGCCCAAACGGCTTGATGGATTTTAACATATGAGGTGTCTTTGGATTCATTAATTGTGGGAGTGATATATGCCTTATTTTAAGCAGTGTTTTTTTTTTTTAATTCTCTAGTTTATTTATGAGTTCCGTGTACGAATTCTGACTTTTACGCTAATGTCTAAATATTTATAAATCCCAGTCACCCATTTTTTTATACTCGATAACCGGAATTAGCACTCCACTTGCATTGCCTCTTAGAAATAGTTTTTGTCCAAAGACAAAGACATCTAATGCCATACAATCTGTATTCAGGACGTGTCATGAGCGATACCATCTGGTCTGTCTGCAGCCAATGTGCATAGCGATCTTATTAACCTTCCTTTTACAACTATACTATTATACCTACTGTTTTTAAAGGTATAGTTCGCGCCAAACTGCTAGTCCGCTTTGAAGTTGTTGCGAGCAGGTTTAATCATACAATTTGGTATGTTACGTAATTCATTTCTATATTCAGAGAAAACTAGCAGTTTTACGCAAACTATACTAGTCACCAGTGTTCTACCGCCACACCTTTTGCCTTATAGCAGCAGTGTAACAGTGCTGAGGCATAAATAGGCGAACTTTTTCGCTTTTCTTACTCATATGACATCATTTGACGACCCGCGTAGCGGAGCGACCGTATACCGGTCTGACGAGCAGAGGGTTCCGGATTCGACCACCGGCCAGACAGATATCTAGAATGACGAATTTAGATAATATATGCACTGGATCTGGATGTTTGTGTTTTCGACGTCGTGTGTCGTGAGTGTAGAAAGCGTATTTAAAGACAACAAATGTTTATGTTTATAGGGTGATAAATGAAAAAGAAAAGAAAAAGAATAATAATGCCTTTTTTCCATAATCAGTGGAGTTTCTTTGCGGATAGTCTACTCGTAAGTTGCGGTCGCGTTCCGATACGGTAGTAGTATAAGAAAAAATATTGTGAATGACAATTTGTAAGCGCGTCCGCAGGCCTCTACAAAAAATATATATTTGGTAGTTAATTGTATCAGGCGTTACTTTGCGGAAATCCATGCTATTAAGTTAAGATTAAAATCCATCCATCCATCCAGTTAAGATTAAATCCATCTGTAACTGTAAAGAAAAAAGAGGTAGACATGAACAATCAGGCGTCTACAAAATTGTTTGTTCTGATTGCAATGGCGTTTACGTCGGTCAAACTGGGAGAAATTTTAATATTCGTTATCGCGAACATCTAGCCGCGTATACAAGTGGTCACGCAGACAAGTCAAATTTCGCTAAACATCTAATAGACGCGGGCCATAATGTGCCAAGTAACCATACGTATGAAATTTTACACACGGGTGACAAGGGCTGTAGACTTAATATATTAGAACAACGGGAGATTATTAAGCACAATAACAACAGTAGGATTACACTGCTGAATGAACAAATTAATGTGTCCAGCTCTCCTTTACTTCATATTTTTACCAACAATCAGTAAACAGATGATTATTCGCAGATTTAATGCGAATAATTAATCTATAACCTTATTATCACACAACTGTCATCAGTTGTTTACATTTCATTGTGGAGGGGAGGGTTGGATACCATTATAAAAGGCATGCATTAGGTTGACAGCGTCACTTAGCGATTAACCGTCGTAGAGTCAACTTACCCTGATGATGCTCCGTTTTGGAGCGAAACACGTGTTGGTGGTGGTATGTATGGTGGTGTATATTTTTAATTTTTGCATCTGCATGCATCCTTTGAGGGAGGGAGGGTGGTACATACTGCATGGTTTAAAATATATACCATCATACATATTTGTAGCGGATTGTTGCGAAGTAGTTTTAATCTTAACTTAAATATATATTTCATTACATTTCATTGTCAACATAATTTACACCAAACAAAGCGTAACACATAATAAGTGCAAAAAAAATTTCGAATCCTAAGAAAGAAATATATGTTTAGACTCAAGGTGGCAATGAAATCAAGATATTTTTGGGGCAGGATAACATTTACTCATTTTTATTGATTTTATTTCATTTCTCTCATTTATATTGATATAGATTTTAAAACTACGAATTATGTGCGTTAAATTTTAGCTATAAAGTTATCGCAAAATCTTATAGATCCTGAAATCTGTAATCGAACCACAAAGCTGGTTACATAAACTGTTATCGACAAGCAACAAGCCAAACGGGTATTCGGTTAAAATATTTCGAAACTTACTTTGTATCTAGTGACCAGTCGATGTTAACTTGTAACTACCCCATTGTAAATTATCTTATGTAAAACGTAGATGTAATCTAAATAGAAATTGGTCTATTTCGCTCGTCGTATTCTGAGATATTTACCCAATTACACATAGGCAATAATCTATTATTGTCCTCCTGCTGGGTATGGCTTTTCTCTCAGAATAAGATTATATGTTATAGTCCATCAAGGCAGTCAAGTGCGAACTGGTAGACTATTACACTCACACACCATTGAGAATCTTTTTTAGAGAAATCTCAAGCATGTTGGGAGGCAGCATAGCAGTTCTTTAGGCCTCCCTCATAAATTTAAAAATTCCTTTTTAAAAAGATTGAAGTACTAAACAAGCTAGGTAGCCTACTTGACATTAGGTGGTCACTGTAGCCAATGAGTATATGCAACCAACTTCATATAGAAGCTAATGGCATTACCACTCCTGAGGAATAAAATGGTCGCCTCGAATTTAGGAATCCACTCTTCTACCAAAACGCAAGAACTACTTCCTGGTAAAATAATGCGTCGTGGTGTTACCAACCCTATTGAACTGTACTGCTACCACCTTTCAAATATCGAGCTGAGGACTTGCAGCCTACAGTCTACTTTGCTTTACATCAACAACTACATACCCCTCGATTAGCATACTATAAAACCAATTATTTATTTCCCATCAATGGAAATCGTATCATATGTATATGTCAACTATCGTCGACATTTTTTCCATTGCTCGTTACACTTCCAAACATTATAGTCAATATATTACGCGCAACTCGAAAAACCCACGACGTTTATGTACGGTACTTTGTTATATTACTACTTAAACACTTGAGCGGTAAATAAATTTTAAACGCGTAAATTCCCACATACATTTTGTTCAATTAAAAGTTTTAACCAGAAGTAAATTAATGTTAGCGCCTTTCGAAGTTACACTTCTTTTAGGAAAACAGATCAGAATTTATTTACCGTGAGATGATGTTACGCGCGTCGATATAACACAATATTTTTGTAGTATTCATTTTTTGTAGTAATTATATTTGTAGTATTTGTAGTAATTTAGTAGTATTTATTTGTTAGTCATTTTCTTACTAAAAACGTCTGAGTGCATTTATTATTTTATCAATTACGCGAAAGAAGTATTACTTCTTATGTGCGTTAATAAATACACACCATTTTTTTTATTATTAAGAGTAATGCAATGTACCTGATGGTAAGGGACCACTGCCGTCAACATCAGTAATCAACCCTAGATACGTTGCTACCCCAGGATATCAGCATAAAGTCTCTCCCTGACCACATTCATGGACTCAAATCATAGCACTACTTACCAGACGGTTTCTATTACCTTCGAACCGTTTTTGATAAGTACTTGAACACTTGAATAGTTAATTTTCAAAAGGGTTCCCACATACATCTTGTTCAATTAAAAGTTTTAATCAGACTAAGAGTTAATTAATGTTTGAGATGCTATTATTAAACTTAACTGTACCACTGTGTGACGTTTGGTTTCGTCCGTTGGCATTATTGACTTGAAGTCTCGAAATCATCAAAGAAAGAGTGCCACAAAACAGCAAGGTTTCGTCCGTTAGTATTATTGACTTGAAGTCTCGAAAGCATCCAAAGAAAAAGTGCTACAAACTAGTAAAAGAGCTACACTGGTGCTTCAGTTGTAATGACTTTTTCGAACGATGGTAAAGTTTCTAAGACTTTCGAGGTACCACCTTCACACGTATTTCTAGTGTGAAGCAGTTCCTACGCTTCAATGGAAGGCTGTAGATGTCAGCTGACTTACTTATAAGGCGACAATGTTAGTCCTCAGGAATAGTCTTCACTGAAATCTCAGTTAGGACCACTGCTTTTTTTATAATATAGGAGTAGCAGACGAGCATGCAGTCCGCCTGATGGTAAGTGGCTACTGCCGCCCATGGACATCTGTAATCAACCCCAGATAGGATTAGATATTCATACCTGAGGTCGGCCACAGAAGCGCCGCTACCCCTGAGGACTAAGCTGGAACGCCTCGGAAAAGTCTGTCTCCCTTACCACACCCTTCAAACCGGAACACAGCAGCGCCTAACACTGCTGTTATTAGGTAGAAATAGGTGTGGCGGTGGTGCCGCCGGAGTCGAACCACAAAGGGTTCCACCACCTTCGATGCTATATATGGAGTTGGTTACAGATGTCCATAACGTCAGTGACAATTCACCTTCACGTGGACTGCATGCTCGTTGGCTACTGTAATGCAATAAAAGTCAGAAATTGTCAAAAAATTATGGCTACAAGGTATCTGTTACAGGGATGACAAAAAAACAGACAAGCCAACTTCAGTACTATAAGAGAACTTGTACATTACCAAATTTCGAAAATAGTGGCACAGAGTTCATTGCACGTTTCAAGTCGTGCCCGTCATGCCAAACGTCAAGTATGCCAGTCGTGTGTATTTGCAACTCGGACCAAATAAAAAGACTACGCCTAGCAATATATCAAATTCACACAATTTACGGTGCAATTCACAAACTGCCATGTAGATTTTATAAATATGAACTTTTTATGTTGGGCTTATTTTAAATATTTTGGGTTTTTAAAGAATAAATTATGACTTTTTTTTCGAATCATTTGGCAACAATGTAATATTATACCGTGATATCGTACACCAACATTACTCATGAAAGATTTTCCGTAGTACTTAATGTAATCAGCATATATGTGTAATTCGTGTATTACATGACCACAACAGGATTACATGACAGATTTTTTTAACATTGTAAGTTGAGACATTTTACTATGGAATTGTTACTCACGATATACTTTTTTCCATTTTTGATACCAATGTTTTTGTGTTCTTCACTATTTTGGTTTAGAAGCTTTGTCTATCTTTTTGGTTTAAGATTTGCACAGATGTTATTTTTTAGGTTTACTTTGAAACCGAGGTCACTACACTTGTAAATTAAACTGGTTCAACTTTCTGGTTACACGCTTTGTTTATATACCTTAGCAATCCTATGGTTAAATTATTTTTAACCTTTTAATTTCGTGAAATGACAAAGGAGTTAATTCTAAAAATTAGAAGCAATTATGATAATTTTAGAAACTGACTGATTGTTATCATTTTGCAACTACCAATGTTAACTGTGTAAATGATTTCAATAATACTAGAGTAGTTGTTATCCAATATGGTGTTTTTTAATATTATAAAGTAGGAAACGAACATGACACGCAGTTCAACTAATCATAAGTAGCGGTTGCCGTCCGTTGACATCTATGATTAACCCCAGATAGGATCGGAAAATTGGCGTTACCAAACAATTCAAGTACAGCAACATCAGACTGTGAGGTCTCGAATGGCGACCACGTAGAGTTCTCGAATGGCGACCACGTATCGGCAGACGTGCCTATGTCCAGCAGTGGAATAATAAAGGCTGAAATGATGATGATGATGATGAACATCAGACCACCCAAAAATAGAGTTTTTATCTTAACATAAATATAAAATACGCGCTGTCAACGCAACTACATAACAACGAAATAAACTATCCTGTCTGTATGTTCAAAATAAAAATAATGTAAAAACAACGGGCTGTTCCCAGGATGTCAATTGTCCACTTCCTTCCTACGAACACGTGTTTTGGATGGCGTGCCCTGTGTCCCGTTATCCCGGCCTTTTTGATATTTTTTGTACCACATAACAATGAAACATAGTAGGCACGTAGAATGGGGACTTGTAGATTGTTATCACAGACCTTAGGTACAGTACAAATACAGATCTGTGGTTATAATTATGTATCCTAAAAATATATAACAATTAAGATATGACAATATAGATGTAACAATATGTGAAATAAAATAAAAAGATAAGCGAAATCGTAAAAGATAAACAATACAAAAAACCCACTTTAGATTTTTTACGTCCTCTTATGTATTTGATTCAATATAAAATATTGTTTACAGCTATATTTTAAACTATTGTCTTTCGTATTATATTTATCTTCAAATTTGCATATTAGAGATTTTTTTTTTACAATTAAAAAAACGAATGATATAGTAGAACCCTTAGAACCTTAGATATAGTAGAACCCTTTGTGGTTTTAAGTCCGGCGGCACCTCCGCTACTGTCAGGTGGACTGCATGCTTGTCTGCTACTTCTATATTACATATAAAAAATATATGATTATAGTAACTGTAATATCAAACAGCTTTATAAGTATTATCAAACAAATATCCCATACACACCTACTGAAAACCCTAAGCACTTTCTGCACTTTCAACGCATGCACCCATCACAAATCATAGTTCATAACGCCTAAGGACCGTAGCGAACAACAAAGGAACTATTAAACACGCTGCCCATTACACTGTTGTGTATGTTCTAACCACATATATAAAGCTTCTATGTGTATATACGATCTCTAGATAAGCTATGGTAAATCATAATTTTCTAAGTTATGTTTTTTTTTTGTTTCAGGTAAGGATTGCTTTTGACATTTCTTCTTTATGCGACATCTGTTATTGGTATGTTGTATTATGTTATTTTAATAGGTAAAACGTACAAGTATAATATTATTATCAATGAATATACTAAATCGACATGTAATTTTCTTTTTATGTGACTAAAATTTGGAAACAAGAGTTTTAGAACTCTTAACATCAATCCACTAGTACTCAAAACTATAAGGCCTCCATCTTAAACCATTTGAAAAAGGCATATTAGACGAAGATGAAATAAGTTCTAACATTTATGAAAATCATAAAGCCACGTCGACAGTACCATCGGAAACCGATGTATCTAATAATTTAACTCCTGTTGAAATTTCAATAAATTCGCATGCCACCGTACCGGGGACGTGAACCCGTGACCCGATGCTATCTACTCCACCACAGGCGATAAAGTAAAGTATACCTTACGAAACCAACCAATGATGCTCCGTTTTGGAGCGAAACACGTGTTGGTGGTGGTATGTATGGTGGTGTATATTTTTAATTTTTGCATCTGCATGCATCCTTTGAGGGAGGGAGGGTGGTACATACTGCATGGTTTAAAATATATACCATCATACATATTTGTAGCGGATTGTTGCGAAGTAGTTTTAATGAAGTAATTTAACTCACGTACAGAGTTCTGGTTACAAATGTGATTTGTTTAAGGAGGTAGATAAGGATTACATTGAACTAAAAGTGTAGAGACTTTACGTACAAGATAAGTAGGGATTAACAAATAGTGAATTAATTAATACACTTTATAAGTAAGAGCGAAATTTACGAATTATTGTGGTAATAGATAATCAAAAGATCGTTGTTAACCTAATTCTGTCCTGCTAACGAATACAATCTTCTTCTGAATGAGATGCTCCTTCCTCCATTTTTAGAACAATTTGTAAAACGAATCGAATTTCGAAAAATCTGAAATGTTAACCTGGGAGTCAAACCTCGAACATCCAACGTAAGGGCCCAAAAAACTGATGGTATATAACAAGCGCATGTTAAAACAAATACAGACGAACCCTGTACAATATGTCTTAAAAAGCACAGAAACTAACATTGCGAAATGAAAACCAGTAAATTAATCTGAAGATAAAGATATTCACGGCCCACGTATTTAAAGGATTGCCGAAACCACTCACGACAATAATGGACATGAAATACAAAACACCGTCCCAAAAGAAACTTCCCAAACAACCTCTGTACCTTACAAAAGTACCATTTATTCACTTACTCATTATGCAAATACACTGCGTTGGTGGTCATTGAAATATGGCTCTCATTCCAGACTGATTAATCCCAATTTTGTTTATCCGATGAGATCAAGAGAGTACACGGAACAATGGTCAAGCCAGATTTCGATATTTTAGGCTTCGGATTATGCAACGTTTCGAAGTAACTTGATAGTCATCTTATCTCAACATTTGATTGCTTTAAATAATTTACTGCAGTAATTAGTATAGGTAATACTTTATCAACTTCCGAACTACAAGTTAGTAAATGACAAACGAGATAAGATTCAAGAATAAAATTTCGTTCCTCTGTAACTTTTTAAAATTAAAAGTAAGAATATATAATATGTATAATGAAATACTATAACCTAATAAAGATTCATATACCCCGTATTGACAGTTTCTTTTGCGTTTGAAAATCTTGCTTCTTTCTTGTAGATTTAAAATTTTATTTGATGAATATAAGTAATTTAGTATTTTTCTTTACTTGTTAATAAATTTTCCTTTACACTCTTTCCTCTGTCTTCTCATCTTGATTAACCACTTCACGCTACACGAAAACAGTATGACAAGTTCCTCGAATGCATTCGTGAAGACCGTTCGATCAATGATCTGTGTCTCGATTGTGACAGAAATCATTGGTGGCATGTTCTTTACATTCAATCGGTGAACAGATTTTTATCTCCAATTTCATTGGTGCTCATGTTAATGCGTATCATCCCTTTTAAGAACAGCCGATAGCGTGATTGTAACTTGCACCGCATATGGTAATGAGGTTTTAAGTACTTCTCATTATAGGACTTAAATATGATGAGAATTACTGTTTTTATCTTTCAGTAAATTTCATTCATTATACGGTCATTATCGCATTTTTTACATGTTGAACGTTGGCTGCATTGTTATCAAAAAGTTACCTTTAATTCAATATAAAACAATATCTCTACTTAAAATTAGGTTACGTATGTTTTTACAAGCCTTCATTTACAATATGTATTGTTTAAGAATTTGCAACATTAACGGAAAAGAAACAGCCATGGCAGCATTTTTTTCATTCCAATTGTTTGTACCTGTTAGAAATTAATAGGTACATTACCAGACTGAAATAATGACTATCATTTCAATTTAGCCTTGTTTCGATACAATTCGCAGGATGTAGTCTGGTTGACTACAATACCTCTTTATTCTGCTTTTGTGCGAAATAATTTTACACTCTGCAATTGTTTTGTTGAATATGCCACTGTTATTTCATGGCCGGTCAACGCACGCATTATTTTTGCGAACATTGCCAGGCATTTGCAAACGGAAGCTCTAACAAGTGCTTTGTCAAAAGATCACGGGTAATGATAGCTTAACGGTAACTGGTTTAGTTCTAAAGCTGTGTATATAAGCCTATGTGTATGTTAATCTACTTCGCATCCAATATTCACAATGCTTTTAAAACAAAATGTTTTAAATTATAAATTGGTTCCGTAAATAATATCTGCAAGCAAAGTAACCGTTTAGTAAACTAACACAGACATAAAACATTATACACAATCATTGGTGTATTGTAAAGAAAACAAACTACATTATAACTCGGACAATCAGTACAGTGTTAATTTACTCCATTAATCTTGTTGTCACATAATAATCTGCGAACAATGAAGCAAATGCTTCTGAGGAATTTATGATATCATATGATGATGCCATTGCGATAACAGAGCCCGTGAATGTTAATGACGAATACAACAATACCACTGTCACGTGTGGCGTTAGTAATGATATGCAAATAGCTCAGGACTTGGTGTTTTATGGGCTTATTGGTACGCTAGATGACATTAATGCAGCTGTAGACACAGTGAAGAGAGGTTGAGGCAAAGATAATCACTTGTTTATGCGAGAATGCTGTAGTAATTTAAAAGAATAGCTCTTGTTTGTTATTGTTGACATTTTTAGTTGTAAATCAGTGTATCACTATAAATACAAAACTGATAAATATGTTTATTCATATTTATATACCTTAGGAAGTTTCAATCTTCCTAAACTTTCTTAAGCATCTGATGAATCATTCGAGTGAAAGACGAGTGCACATCTATCGTTACTTATAGAGTTATAGCTTAAGTTCCAGATAATTATTTTCATGGACGGGGTTGTATTTCTTATAGACAGCCTATAAATCCAGATCGGAGTACTAAATCATTTTATTAAAAAACCCAACGTCCAAAGCGGCGAGTTTCCTAATCGCTCAATCTGTAGCTGTCGGCGGTTCCAGATCTAGTGCGAGCACGATATTATCGTGTTGCGTACACGCAAGCGCGGCCATTTTTGTATGCCACAAACTGTTTGTGGAACTTGTTTATAGATGCGGTTCACTTCAAGTGGACGATTTAATGGCTGACAGTGGAACTATAATTTTGCCTACGCTCTCGTTGGTCAAGGTCTTAGAGCGCTTTGTATATGAGGGATAAGAAGTAAAGTGCAGATTATATCAGAAATACCAGCAGGGGAAGAGCAGTACACATTTTTTAATAGTTTTACATCTCTTTATATGTCTCATTGTATTTTGAACACACATACTTATTAATATGTTGGAATTGACTCACTGTAAATAATTTAAGATATTTTTAGCTCGATTTGCTTATGTGAAACATTTCATGTCAATTAAATTAAGATTTATATCACACATAAAAAATCTGTTTCTTATACCTTGAGCCGCCGCATCCTGTCATCCGGTGAGTTTTGTAAAAGAACAGCGAGACCATTAATGGTCATTCCTGCTACTTAACGCGTCAATGATAAACAAACCACGTTTCGACGTCCTTTAATCGCATCAAACACTTAGATATACATTTCTGCTTTAACATCACCTGCCCCGGCTTTCGAAGGAAGATTAACGATAATGGGCACGCTTTATAAGATAATATCGCGAGCGATATAAAAGCGCCGCTATTACTTTGCTGATAGCTTGACAGTTGCTTCAAAGTCACAAATTTTCTTAGAAGCAACTTTTATATCTTTCTAGAAAACACATTGTGTTCATAAAAAAATCATGGAAAAATGTTATCTCATGATATCAACGTGACACTTTGAATCGAATAGTTTCCTTAAATATTACGTTGCGTTTGTTACGTTATAATATAAATTATTATAAGATCGTGTATCTCATTTAGCAGTCTATGAAAGTTTAGGTTCTAGGAAGTCTTTAGCAAACCTAAGTAATTCCCTTTGTTATGTAAACAGCCCTTACGCAACAGACATACATTACCACTCAACCAATATGCAGAAAAGTGCCACTTTCTCAAGTTTAGATCGGAATGGAAAGCCGTGATACGTACGCTGTGAGCAAAACAAATTGCAGATAGACTTTAGACCCCAGGTGTTTTGTAAACGGTGTAGCTGTAAATCCGAGTTTTATTTATACCGAGCTAAACCCAACCAATGTTGTAATTTCAACAAATTGCCCGTTAAATCAACACAATCATCGACGGTTATCAAAATTCGATATAAATTGTATAAACGCAACACCCTCGAGGGAAATATTACGGACGGAAACAATAAATACAACATTAAACAATAAGAAAGTGAGATAACGATGTGAGGAAAAGTCGTATCTTGATAATGACTCTATTGTACAAAACGATCAAAAGTCTGCTTTATTTAAAGGAAGTAAAGACCACGATCAGAGAGCAAACAGATACAGGGCAATTACAATTTGCTTCTCCATACATAAAATTGACAGCGATAGCTTTATGCATTACATTGATTAATTAAATGATAACTGGTGGTATTAATTCATTATGTAAACATTTTTTGTGGATGTACTCTTAAATCTACCTCATTAACGTAGGTAACATTTCCGAAGAAAGGTAAATTGGCCGAAAGATAAATTTATTGGAAGCTAAATCGGAAGAGACAATGACAAATTTGGGTATTAACATTTTTGTTATTGAGAATTTGCTCCGCAGATTTGTATCTTGTAATGTTTAATCATTATAATTACAGTCGGAAGGAATTGGCATTGCTTTAATTACTCCGTGTTATCTTTTCATCAGAAAGTTTTGCGTTTATGTTGAAGCAAGTTCCATGAATGGGCCATCAGCTTCCACTTTACCTGGTTTCTCTTTGGCTTTCATCAAAATTCTCATCTCTCATCAAAATTCTGTTCGTAATCACTTATTTTGCTGTCAGCGCTGTTCCGTTATCATTTGTACAAGCCACTCCTTTATGTATCAAGGTTATTTCCAGAATGTCATTTGTATATGACGTCATTCACGAGATCGTCGATGGATCCATTAACCTTGTTAAAATTGTATTCAATGTTCGCGAATAAATCCCGTTCCCTACAATATATTTTTATAATATGCATTTTAGCAATTTGCGTTTTATTTTTAGTGAACATGATTTTTACTTTTGCCTGACCTTCAACATGTAAACAGACATTCTAAAATTAAAGTTAATTGTCTTAAAAACTAGATACGAATGATTCATCAACCGGATGATAAATGAGCGTCACTGGATATGAATAATTGATTTAAGAAGTACATACACTTTTCGGTGTTGTTAAATTAATTTTATGGCTGGTCATTGTCAATAAGAGTTAAACTATGTCTCGAATTATTGTAAATTTATCAACATCAATATTTATAACATCATTTAATAAAAGTAATGACAACTATGTAGTGTAGGTGTTGCTTAAATCGTTTTTAACTAGCTATTGTGTTCAACTCCACCTGCGTATGCAAAATACATTGCAAAAATCGTACGCGTATGTTAATTAAGTTTAGGGACTTTGAATATGTATGTACAATGTACAACTCTTTGACAATAGTTGATTTTCAATTATGTAAATTCTATATTTTATTTTTCCTTATCTAAAAGAGTCTTTTTCCCTACAGATATGTATGACCTACGTGAAAGTGCTAGCTATCTATTTATGTATATCTAAAATTGATTATCCTCGTATTTCACTAGAACTATTACTCAAACCTGTACCTAGAATGTACTCGTCATCAATAAAACTAAAGTGAAGGAAAACGTCCACACGACACTTCAGTTCTTATCTATCGAGGTCACGATTATCAGTG
This sequence comes from Epargyreus clarus clarus, assembly GCA_014595695.2. Classification (NCBI taxonomy): domain Eukaryota; kingdom Metazoa; phylum Arthropoda; class Insecta; order Lepidoptera; family Hesperiidae; genus Epargyreus; species Epargyreus clarus. The sequence continues at coordinate 957,970 of JACTTY020000094.1, forward strand.
AAGCAATATCTACAGTATTATCACCAAATACGAAACCGTTCGGCCGTGGTTTATTATAGAAAATTGTTCTGTTTTGTAATTTTATTATCATAATAGTTGCGGATTGATTAAAGAAACGCCTCAAATTAGAATCAGATGTGGCTATCGGTGATAATGAACATTATAGAACATAAGAACAATGTGTCTACTCCTTTTGTGATAAGACAAAGAAGTGCAGAGTCAGAGGACGCTGGCTTCATTATATGAATATTTAGCAGTTTAAGTTATCGTAAAATTACTCATTACTCTTATAGTAGGCTAGATTGTAATGAATATAAAGTGCCTTATGTCTCTTTAGGTACTTTATACATGCAAGAAAATGTGGCTATCAAAGACATTATCGTTTTTGAAATCGCATGCATTTTATGCTTCGTAAACGATATATTCGTAACTTATAAACCCTTTACGAATAATAAAAGCATAACATTTTACAAACTGTATTTACAAACAATATTACAATATTGTCTACGGTTTTTGAACTCAACCAATGTGCGTATGCCAAATATTAGAGGGTGGCCTAAATCCGCTTCGTGGTTTGATTTTAAGGGAAAATTTGAGCTCAGACCTTTAACCTGTTTCGCTCTTTCACACTATTATTTACTTATACAACAGTTTTAAGCGCTTCTGTACGTTATTTTCAATGCAGACAAGACAGATATTTACAGCAGGCGTTGGAACAAACTTAATCTCATTGATGAAGACTGAAGATTATACCATTCTCGACTTCTGATTTACGAGTAGCATACTTAATTCGACTAATCTTTAATCAGAATCACTAACAGTACATCGTACGATTTTACAACATACTGCTTAAAGTCATCAAATGGTTCCGAAATGCATTACACTTATCACTGTTATTGTTGATAAGGATAAAAAAGATAAATAGTGTTATCTTATATTTATCATAGCTGGTCAGACGTCTGGTTGGCGCCATGTTTATTACGTTACAACTTGACGGATCGATTAAGGGCTAAATACATGAATTTCCATTTCACTAAAAACAATTTACTTGTCTGATAATATCGTAAAGTAGCATTATTATTGCCTACGTTGGCATTACATCGGTCCTTGGTTGTTTGTGCTGGTTGTACCGACAGCGAGTAACGAATTGAAGCGATACTTAATTTGAGACGCTCATTAAAAACAACGTCAAAATTCCTACTTATCGGTTGTGTTAATTATTTATGAACTTGAATAGTGTTAGTGTTGTGTTGGGTTCAATTACGGTGTCATCACCACTTACTTACTAGTTTTATTTATCATCTTATGACATCAAAGATAACACTGTTTTATTATGGTTTGTAGGTTGAGAAATAGATAAACTCATTCCACAGCACTAAATCTTTAAGACATTCAAAATTATCAGGTAGATGTATCATTTTTTGGCAAAAATATCGAGTTGTCTGTGAATTCTAACCTTTAAAACCCCTACACATGTAGAGAACAAAAATAAACATTAAAAAATAATAAGGTTATATTCCGACTGAAGTATAAAGAATTGTTTATTTTTTTGTATTTTAAATTACTGTTGTAACTGGGTTTTTTTTTAAAATGACACAACGAATCCTAGCTTGTCGCTTATTGTTGTTCATCAGACATAATAACAAAGTCTTATTATATCCAACATCGGCATTACGTTACCTCGATTCTTGTCGTATATGGACCCGTTATTGTTCCTCTGTACAGAACTGTATTTTATTTTAAATTATACTTCAGATTTGACTCATTCACTTGGCGCGTAGAATCAATTTTCAAGATTTCATTTTCACGATTTTTCTGTAAATAGCAAGCAAGTTTGCCGGGATTGATTGCTGTTTTATTTTATTTTATAAAATGTTGCATTGGTCATTAACTCATTAGCATAATCGTGGTCACAGCTAAAAATACGTAGTTATGAGCTTACAAATTAATGTACGATTTAAACGCAGATTTTTCAGGTTTGTGTAGTTTTATGGTTTCAAAATAAATAACAAAGTGGACTATAACCTTGACTAAAGCCTTGTCAATCTATGAGAAGATCCGTGCCAGTAATCGTTTGAAAGTTAATGTTGAAGAAATAATGCTTTAACCTCCTACTAATATAGAATAAAATATACGAGGATTCCTATTGTCATTAAAATAATACCATGAACACGTGCAAAGAATACTACGTAAAAGAATTAATTCTGTTTTAAACGTCTAATTAGGATTCGAACAGGGATCTTTCATGTTAGACCAGAATAATTCTCAGGTGCCGCCAGATGACAAAACAACTACGAGTAAAACAAAGCCGCACTGCAACTAGTATATAAATTAATAGAATTACTTAACAGTTCCCTTATAACGTGTCACGCAGCCCACAATTCCCCGATAATTTCCGCTATGCATGGTAAACTATTACTTACTGTTGGCAGGTGTAATTAAGGCCCAGATCGATCAATTGGATGTGATAAAACCACACCTTAATCAGTTACTAAAATGGGTAACCATTCATTCAGGAAAGTGTTGGGTAACTATATCGGTTTAATTGCTAACTTACGTTTGGTCTCGTGCCTTATTGTAAGCAAGGAGTGGTAAGCGATAAAGTGGTATATTTTAGAATTTATGGCTATGTTTTATGCTCCGAGTCAAAATATATTCTTATTGATATAATCCGTTAATTTACGGAATACATCTATGTAATCATGTAATGTACGAATAAATATCAAAATTTCTTTCTTAACAAAAAAGTACTACTAACTACGGCAGAATGCAATAACACCTTCAATATACTAGAAGTAATATTTGTCAAGCGAAATCTCAAGTCGTCTAGTGTAAGGCACATGGATTGCTGGTGAATAATCACGTAAACAATAATAATTTATTAAGGGCGCTTTTCCTATCGTGCGTATTTACAACTTAAAAACGATATCCTACAACTTGATGCTAAAACTTTGAACAATATTTCATCAACAATACGACACACTACTAAAATTTAATGTTTAAAAATACTTTTTATTCGTATATTAAATACTTCTTATTGTAAAGAATAAAAAATAAATTATACTAAGAAACTTCGTTTACAAATAACAAATCGCTATCGCCAGCGATAAGACACTTGCTTTATCGTTCAACACATTTTGTCCTCAAATGAATCGTGATCAATTTTAATATTAGAAATGATTTGACTATAAATGTCTTTAAATTGGTCATTAATTGCCACTGGACATTTGATTTTAGATTAAGTTGGATTTTCCTAATGCCCGTTTAAGTTTCACCTAATTTGCTGATAAATTTAATCATAATGATAAATTATATTATTCTAAACGGTAGCGAAAGTAAGAAATTAGGTATTTGATGGGAAAATAATTTAATAATACGGCACAACTTAAATATGTATGTTAATATTTAATTTATTTTATAATTTTTGATTAGTAATTTTAAGAAATATGCTTGTTTATTAATTTATGTATCTTGAGTTATATTTTTTATAGATTCGCTAATTTGAAGTTGCATAATATGATTATGTACTCACCTGGGATTTGAACCCTAGACTTTCTGCTGTGAAATTTATGATAATGGACCGCTATTCTTATAAAAAAAAACCATCACAACATATTCAAAGTATGTACATTACACTTACATACAAATTTGTATTGAAAAGGGTTGGATAATGTACATAAAGACATACCGCTGTGTCCTTTTTGAACGATTTCGAACCCAACAGCTGCCCTTCGCTTAATTACGGAGGTACTTAGAGCGTTTACTTCATTATAATTTTATTAATGGGTTCAAAATATTTTTTTATTCATGTAAATCAAAACATGCCATATCTATAAAATATTTAGGGCTGCCAACCGTGCTCTAATTATGGTACTGTAATATATTTCGAATTTTAATACCGTAGTATTTTTATATCATAGAAAAATTTTGAGTATGCCAAAATTTAATTTAGTTCATTACACACTTTTTCAGTATGTTTTATCTTTAAATTTAAAAATATAATTATATTTAGATTTTGGTCTGGGTCTGGGTCTTCATGTAGGTGTCTTTTTGTCTATATATGTGTCCATGGTACCCACAACACACACAATTTACAGTTTATACAAGGCATACACACAGTTTATACAAGGCATCTTTTCGTTTAGTTTTGTCATAAAACAAATTATTTTTATAGCTTTAAAATCTATAATCCGCAAAATGTTTGAAACCCCTGTTCGTATCACTGCCCGTAAACTGATATCCCGTAGAGCGTAATTAATTAGGTATTAAAAATAATCTAAACCCTTCAAACATGTCTTATTCGAACGACTTAAAGCATATATTTGAAAACATTGAACAACTGTGCAATGGGCATGATGTCTGACTCCACATGAAAATCGAATCTCAAACCAATCTTATGTGTTACATTTAAAGTTCAAATTTAATTAAATCTCAATATGAAAAATGTGTGAGTTAAAAACGAACTCTACATTTGGATTTTAAAGCTGAGATTCATTTGTATGGTGATAAGGATTAATGTATGTTGTCTTTAGACATTCCTTGCCATAAATAGTATGGGTTTAAAGTATCGGCGCCTGGCGCTTGTATGTACAACTTACGTGCCTCAAATAATGCCTCAACGATAACACTTTTTGCAGGGATTCATGTCGAAAATATAACGTAAAATTTCAATTCTTTAATTTAAAAATATTTTTTTACTATTACTTCATAAAACGCAGTTTTAAAGTAGTTAATGCTTTCAAAAATAAATAAAGTATGAAACAGGACGAAGTAGCATTCTAAATGAAGCAGAGCCAAGTAGGAACGATATTTTCCTAAAACGCTTTAAAGATGAAGTAACCTATGGTACCACTAAGACCTCTATATCGCCATTTTTATATCCAAATCACATAGCAGTCAAAATGTAGTTTCTCAAAATGGTGAAAGAAATAATTAAAATGATGAGATTGAAGCTAAGAACAAAGTAAAACAATCAAAATAATAACAATAGCAGTTACAATAAGAGAGCAAAGAGATAAAAAATAACAGAAACATAAAATCTATAACCTCTTTTTTAAATCCTCATCAATTTACAAATTTAACAAAAACTATAGATAACTGAACTCTAACAATACATTTTAGGAATTAATAAGTAAGTAGAATAAGGAAACACCAGCAAATACTATTAGTGCTAAACTACAAAACCAAATTGTGTGCCAATTTCCATATTATGGTGGTAAACCAACGGATGCCCTTATCAGTTAAGCAAACAATGAAATACCACACAATAGAAACCGTAGTTCTTGAAACGAATCGCTAGCTCTAACGAAAGGTAAAATCGTATTTGTGTCGAATAATTTATATGAGATTTATGCAATATTACTAATAACTAAATTGGATGTGATAACGATAAAACCTTTTTGAAGTCTGACCTCCCTAACCATACTATTGTTGATACAACAAAAAAAATGCCAAATAATAATAACAACTTTGAGAGTCAAATTTTTGACAGAAATGTAGTTTCCAGTAGATTTTTTTTTTCTTTATAAATCGTATTCTAGTAGTAAAAAAAACTCATTAAATGTTCCAAACAAGTAAACAGATTCCTATAACAGGGTTCTATTGTATGACGGTTGAAAGGTCAAGACCTTTCCCGAAGCAAAAACTAATTGCTTTAGAAACTTTGCATTGGCAGCAAATGTCATACCTGAGTATTGTGTACCCTTTGAAATGGTAATTTAAACCTAACGACAACGACTTCGACTACGACTGATGATCGTATGCTTCCAAACCAAGAGCTATTCAATGAGGGTGAAAAAATCAATACAACTGTCGTTATTAATAAACAACACCAAAAATATGTAATAGCGGTATATATTATAAGACTGCCCACATTAAAACTTTTTGTGATTAGCATACTACATAATTTAGTTATGCATAATCTGGTATGCAATACATTTTTTGCAAAATAAACGAACACGTCACACACCAGATGGTATGCGAACATACCTAAAAATAAGAGCGCCGGAAGTCTAAAACTTTACTGACCTCAGGTACCCATTCACCAAAATAAACTTACGTTTTAATCCATGTCTAATTCTTCTAATTTGGCTTGATATTTTATAGTAATGGTACTGTAAAATATCGTGTCGTGAGTCGTGTCGTACCCGTATATTTTTGTAGCCAAATGCAAATGGATGTTTACTTAACAAAACATGATTCAGTGAACGATTCTCTGACCTTTTGTTTGTTTTATTGTCATCAGAAAGGTTTCTTTGTGAGACAATTAGAGGTATTGTTTGTTTTTGTGATTCCTGCCCTATAGGTTATGATCATTAACTTTATATTTTAGTTGTTACGTTTTAAATTAAAAGTAAAGCAACTTTATAGTTTTTATTACTTACTTTATTTCATATCATGATGGTTAATTTTCTAATGAACTAAAACTTTGGACATCGATATAAAAAGATTACTAGCTTTTATATCGGTTTCCAAAGTTTCGGTTTCTTGTTACATATAAGAAAGCAATTATTAAAACCTTTTCTTTTTTTGCAGGTAAGCACTATAGCATCTTTAAGAGTATATTTTTAATGGACTTCTACATCATATTCAAGGTGAATAATGTGTTATTTTGAAATATCTTTCACCGAATACTTAGACTGTCTCGTATCATTTTTGAACCTTTGAAACAATCTCTCAAGATTTCAATACAAGGAATCTGAAGCCTCTTAGAAGTATAAAGCTCATTAAAGACTATTTACTTTTGCATTACACGCGCTTAAACTTATGTCTACAAGTTATCTTTTTTATCTAAATTGTACCCTTGTATTTGTAGTCTCTTTACAGCTATTTTCTATCTTTATCTTTACTTGTTTTAAGTTCAGAATTGAGTATACTTTTTTACTCGGTACGTAGGTTTTTACTTAAGTATTTTACTCGTGTTTTGAGTATTTACCGTTGATAACTTAATTTACTTTGACTTCGCGCTTCCTAAGATATGTTCAAAGGTCCTTTACACTTTGAGTAAACAAACTTGAAACGAACTTAAAAGAAATACAGAGCCTGTTATAGTAGAAAATAATATGGAATGACAAGAAATGTAGTATAACAATTTCCTAAAGAAATAATAAGAACTGGATATAAATGGAGATATATGGCATATGAGGAGAACGAATAATTTTGTAATAAGAAGCGATATTTAAATTTAGCTATCATGGCTATGAAACCTTGGCAAAATTACGCGTAATGTTCACAAATGTTTAATAAAATAGACTACCTACGCCAAATGGGGCAAATATAAAATTTATAAGTGAACCAGTGAAATCACACAGTCGAGAACAAACCGTGTTATTGCGAAATCTTTGCAAACGAATAATACAATTGCAAAACAACAATTTACCTCGACAAGTTGGCACGAAATGCCTTAATAATGTCATCAGGGGATTTGCCTAGTGCTTTGTATAAAACATTTTCTGAAATACTTCGTAGAGAGCGTGATGGCCTTATACAGATTTAATCTTAGTGCAGACGTGTAGCAATATGTTTCTTGAGTATATCTTATCTATTAGTATTCCACAGCTAGACGAGGGCCGCTCTCACTCTCTATCTTTGGCAATGGTACATCAACAATGCCCTACTTTTGTTCCTGAACTAAAGTTCTTACGTAGTACGTTTTGAAGGTAGAACCCTTTGTGGTTCGACTATGGCGACACCACCGCCACACTTATTTCTGCTTAATAACAGCTATGTTAGGCGCTGCTGTGTTCCGTTTTGAAAGGTGTGGTAAGGGAAACGGAAAAGGGAAAGGTGTGGTAGCGGCGCATCTGTGGCCGACCTCAGTTAGGAATATCTAATCCTATCTGGGGTTGATTACAGATGTCCATGGGCGGCAGTAGCCACTTACCATCAGGTGGACTGCATGCTTGTCTGCTACTCCTATATTATAAAAAAAAGTAAATACGAATACAGCATCCGATTTTAACTAGTCAGCCCAAGTCATAACCATTGATGCTCTCGCTATCCTTGAACATAAAGTTGGAATGGCTCATGTATCTGATTAATGACTCTCGTCGTACTGAAATTGGTTTTGTGTATAGACGTATATTTAAAGATGCATAATTTACAGCATACATAATATTTTTATTCGCTTAACAACTCGTACAAGCATAATACTGAAGCGCTCAATAGGTACTGAAATATGTTTTGAAATTGCAAATGTTTTTTGTATTAAGAAATTAAATTAAGGAACGGTTTACGGTATTATAATGTCCAAATGTTAATGATCCATATTGTGCTCAGAAATATGTTAGATATAATCTCAAATAGGATTAAACATACATAATTAAGAAAAGAGGAGCTACAGTGCATGCTATTAACACTTTCAAAAGTGTTGAGAAGATTACCTCGCCCATCATTGAAATGGCCGTAGCTCGGTACAGCACAGTACAGTTACATTGCTTTGCATAAACCAATTAAAATCTAAATTGCCGCAACCCGTCAGTTCCTGTAGCGATAAAAGGGCAAACGATAAATCTTCATGGAAAGGAGTTTAACACAATTCGTGACTGTAATGACGTCTTAAACTGCTGGCTGGTTATTTATGACCATCGTAGGGTTTCAACGAAAGTTCCTAATCCCTAAACCTCAGGATTATGGAAAGATGTACAAACAATGGCTGTTTTTGGCGTAGGTACTGGAGTATTTATGGAACTGAAGGATTTTCGAAATCAAAACGCTTTACATTTAGAACCTTACTCTAGTATTTCTTAGATAGATGATTCTAGAATAGATTTTTTCAATTAGATATAAGGTCTTGCTTGGAATTGATTTTCATTATGATTCGATAAGCGCGGTTAACTTATAATAAGCAAAAACTATTTTTATTAAAATTCTATTATATATTAACTGATTCATATCAATTAAGGATATTAAGTGGCATCAATTATAACTATAGTTATTGAAAGACTACAATCTTTTCATGAAACAAAAGATTCAACGAATGAGATTCTAAATCCGTCTTAATTTTAAACCCTGTCTGTGTTTATAATTATAACCACATTGTGTTGCGATAGTTTTCACGCCTCGCCTTCAAAGTGCATCAATCATTGTATTGCACGAAGCCTTGAACTTGAGCACATCTAAAAATAGCCCCGGCGTGAAGAAATCATTTATTTGTCTGTGTTCATTGCTAAGGTATTCTGCATTGTTTGTCTTTTTTGCTTCCCTTGAACTGTTTTCACGATTACCATTTCATTCACTAGATTTATCCTCGTGTAACCTAATGTTTATTTCATAGACATGAAAGTAAAATTTTCTAAAAGTTTCAATTTTCATCGAAATCAAAAATTCTCAATTACGTCAGTTATTTCTGTAATAACTCACATTCTTGCAATTAGTCTGATGTGATGTCATCAATGTACTTATGAAAAACTTGATCTAAAAGGAAGTTGATGAAAAATACTTTGGAGTCTCACTGCTTGGCAGAGCCTTCTTAAAATACTATGTCACTAGAAACTTATCACAAGTCAATTGCTGATGTAGTGATTTACAGATCGTATAGAATACATTCCACGTGTGCTTTATTCATTTTTGACCTGCATATGATATTATGTCTAAAAATAAACTTACCACGTAAGGAGCACATAGTAACTTTTAAACAGATAACGTGATTTTTATTTAAATGTAATTATTAAATAGTACTTAATAATTAATTATTATTAAACTAATCTCTAATGATGTTTTAGTATTGATTTCATTAGCCATAATATACTTTTTTAGGCCAAATCATTTTCTACGGCCACCATTTCCAACTTTTACCAACGTTTCTCTTTACAGCTATGAAAAAATGATATCATCGGTTAAGTCTTAACATAGAAAAGCAATAAAGTTTATTTTAACACCATTATAATCCATTTATCACGAAATTTAATGAATATTGCCGTTGTAATTGTTATTACATAAAATTTTGTTTATGGCCTCTTAATGACTATTAGTATCGGTTGTAAATATTAACGAATATTCGCATAGAAAGTTTATTGATACCATAATAAAATGTATAGGGCTATGCCACACTCCCGCTGAACTAAAATTAAATTTTAAATATTTGACATATCATTTCTGCGTTAAAATATGTTTAAAGATATATAATATACAAAAGCTGATATTTAAGTGGGCTTCCACCAATGAAATAGCTGATTTATTAGCTAGTAAATGTTTTCACTGTGTATGACAATCATATGTAATTAAATCAGTTTGCGAACATAGTTCTCGGCTAACTTTTTATTAATAAAAACAAATAAACAACACAACATTATGATAATTATGACATTCATGACATATTAAGAAGCGTGAAATCGGTTAAAAAGCAAAATACTTCATATCAGCACTTGTTAAGCTTTTCGCGGTACAATACGTTCGCTTATACGAAGGAGAACAAAAGTGTAGCGAACGTATCGTGTTCGTTTGCTCTCAACACAGCGAGAGTGTGTCACGGTCCTAACACTGTGTCTATTAGTTTCTTTCTATCGACACGCTGAGTGGTATCTCGACATAAATCAATTAAGGAAATGAAATGGAAAGTGACACGAACATATGAACATAGTGATGTTTGTATGTAGATGTTGATGGATATTGAAGTATTTGTATCAGGTTTTGTATGTACGTATCTTTCCTATTAACTACCTTTAAGCCAATTTAAGCGTTAGCACTTAAACGTCCCTGGATAAACAATGACCAAAGGGAGATCTCCCGCCGGACTAGGTGACCATGCCTAGGGCGGCCATGCTCCGACAGTTTCAGTTCGGAGCTTGTATGTAAGCAAGCTTATGATAAAACTTCGACAGCGTGATTCAGAAGCCATCTCTTGAGTTGCGGAAAGTCGCCACAGTAAATAGGTAGCCATGGGATTGAGTCCAACGAATGGGTCGTAATATCTTACCCATCCTCTGAACTTAATACCTTACCTATAACTACAACACAGGAAGTGAGAGCTATCAGAAACCAATACACCGCTCACTACATTACAATTAATTCAACACTTTAACTTTCATTTTCTTATTGAATACACCTGTTCAATTGAATGTCAGTGATCTGCATACGCTGTCAGATCAAGGAAGTGTTCATTAAAATAAAGAGATTAACGATTGAACGTTTTATATGTAGGTACTTTTATCTGCAGCTTTGTAAAAAGATTTGTTTACATGCATTACACCTGATGGTGAATGGCTGCTACCTCTGTAAAATGTACATCTGTAACCATGAGATTGGAGTAGACCACAGAGCCGCCGTTACCACTGTAAGTTGAAATGCCCCGTATTTTATCACACTTTTCAATCCCATTGTTGCAGGATAGATTAGTCTCACTTTTACGAATAATTATGACAAATTCCAAAAACTGTAATGAATCGAAATAACTGCATTTCCGTGCTATTCTGAATTTTGTTACATAAAAATAAAAAAAACAAAATACAAGAAACAGTCTAAAATAAAAGTCACAGTTCTCCGATTTGCTAGTTGAAAGGAATGCAAGTATCATTTCGCACAATTCTAATTTCGGCGGAGTAACTGTAAAAACAAAACAAACGAGTAGCGAAGTAGAGGCTTCTTGATCGCGAATCGTGACTAATCCGCTATTGACCGCTACTCTGATATCTAAATTATACGCTTAATGCTTTTATAAAACAAAATGGCCGTGCAGGGTTCCGTGGACTACGATTACTTCAGTCAATAAAATATTTTAACAGATAAAAATAAATCCGTATTTTTAGAAAATTGTTATTTATTTTTAAATTTTTTATTTATTAGTACTTTTTGTGGTTTTAAACCAGTTGCCATTTGCTAATTTATTTATTTTTTAGTATAATAGAATTAAATGATATAAATAAATTAGATTTTAGTGTAAAAACAAAACAAACGAGTAGCGAAGTAGAGGCTTCTTGATCGCGAATCGTGACTAATCCGCTATTGACCGCTACTCTGATATCTAAATTATACGCTTAATGCTTTTATAAAACAAAATGGTTGTTCAGGGTTCCGTGGGCTACGATTTGTGTATAAAATTAAATATATTAGCAAAAATAAATAATGTATTTTTAGAAAATGATTATTAATTATTAAATTATGTATGTATTAGTATTTTCTGTGATTTTAAAGCCTGTTAAATAAACTGTAACAGGATATCATTAAAATTGGGATAATTTTAGAGAGCAAGGGCTTCTATATGCCATTTTCTACAATCACGTGCGAATTTTAACAATACCAAAAGAATAAATCTGTATTTAACAAAATATTTATCTAACCTAGTACGACTGCATTAGAAATACTATACTAAACCAATGAAACTCATACATTGATGTTTTGTAACTTAGAATAACTGATGTGATACCAAAAAGTATGCCACTAAAACACTATTTGTTACTTTATCTCAGAGCCTATGATTATGTCCTAAACGTTCAAAAACACGAAACACAATAAATGAAGCATTCATCCTATAAAATAAAAGATACGGGTCTCAGTTACGAAGGCTTACAAAGGCGATTTCTCCAAACCACGCCTGTTCAAAGCCAATGCGTCCGATGACATTTACCGCGCCCGATATTGTTTGTGCCCGCCATTTTCGCATTGACAAGCTTCGATCAGATATGTTCGAACGGTGAAATTACTCGGGATCATGTCGTAATTTGTTCGAGTCGAGGTGAAAGCGCGTGGCAAATGGTACGGCCCGTGATACGTATCGGGCAGCTCGAATTAATTTGGGATTGGGTTCAGCTAATGATCTTTAATTGTTTCGCGGTTTTTTAATTTGATTATTGTTGCTACTCATAAGTACGTCATCGTCGTCAACAACCCACCCACTATGATAAGACCCGTTGTACGGATCTCCTCTCATATTGTAAAGGGCTGCTGCTGAGCCCGGATCTTTTTTCAAAATTAGTAGAATTTAGGCCATAGTCCATCGCCTTAGTCAAGTGCCGAATTGTAAAGTTCACACATTTTTGAGATCCTTTTAGAGAGCTTTCAAGCATGTTGGTTTCCTCGCTATATCTATAATGGCTCAGAAATAAAACACCTGTAAGAAGCCTTATCGCACCTTTCAAACTTTTAGTTTGAAAACAGAACAGCTATTAACCACTGCTTGAAACTGAAAGTAAATAAGACGAAAAAACTAGACCACATTTATTCAAAGTTTACCTCGTAAGATCTTACAAAACATTTATAATCTCAAGATCAACTTGAATCTTAAGATTTCAATCTTCGTAATAAAAATCTTGTTTTGTTTTGTCATCAAAATATTCGTAACGATTTCACCGGATACAATTATCGCCCTTGTGCTAATGGATATAAAGGTCATATTTGGATTCACTTTTAGATTTTCTAATCGCATATGTTGTTTTTGTGTTTTTGTGTTTTCTATACGTAACGGTTACTTTGTGGGTGGGAATTAAAAGAGTAACTAAACAAATAGACGATTACATAAATCTGCGAAGTAAATTACTCTACACGTGTTTACAGGAAAAATCTGTTACATAAATGTCAGACACATGTGCAACAGAAACCTGGATAAGTATTTAAGAGAACCATTTGTTTGGCTAATGTAAATGTTTCTATAAGGGCGTTAGATGCCGTTGTAAAAAGTAAATTATTTTATTGATATGAAATGCTTTTAATGATATTGAAAATTTAAGCTTTTGTATAACATCTGAAATTTCAATTCTGATGCAGTTTGATAATGAGTATAAGTAGATCGACCAGTGAATGTTTTCAAACGACGTCAAAGGTCATAAAGCCTCCAAAATGATAAACAGCTACTAGCCAATCCACGACTTAACATGATCTCAGAAAGAAGTATGGAAGTCACGGTGGATATAAGCCTTATTCCTTAATTATTCTCAAATGTATTTGAGTCGTAGTGACCATATTATTGCGGGTCTATGACGCAATCCGCCCTATGTTGTACTCAACACCACCCATCACAGACAAACAATAAAAATACATTGTTAAAAAAATCAATTCAATTCGAATAAAAGGGTCTATCGTTAAATTTTGATTCGCAAAACATCAAGCAGCAAAACACATACTGCCTATAATGCAATTATGCCTTTTCACTCTGATTGTATTCCCTTGACGTTATACGACCGGTTACTGAAGCCATACTATTGACGAGAGCTGCGTTCACGGCTACGTTGCTAAATTGGATTATTGCTAAGCTATAGTCATTGCATTTTATGTAGTTAAATCAAAATCATCCTACCCCTCGTAGAAACGTACTACTGGAGCTCATCATCATCATCCCCAAAAAAAGCAGTGATAGCCTAGTGGTTAATAAACGCAGCCGCTTGATCGAGGGGTCCGAGGTTCAAAACCCAGGCACGCACCTCTAATTTTTCAAAGATATGTGCGTATAAGAGTTAATTATCACTTGCTTAAACGGCAAAGGAACACAACGTGAGGAACCAGCATACCTGAGAAACCTTAAAAAAACGTTTTCAAAGGAATGTAAAGTCTACCAATACGCACTTGGCCAGCGCTCTGGACTATGGCCTAATCCTTCTCATTATGAGAAGAGACCCGTGCCCAGCAGTGGGACAGTAATGGTTTGATGATGATGATATTACAACTATTATAAGGCTAAAATATATTCGGTGTACAACTCCAGTCAAGTTTCAAATGTACATTTCAAATAAGCCTTTTTTCCTTTAATCTGTAACTTCTTCATTAGACATCAACCCTATTTATTACCAATATTGAATATACTCCACTTCGCAATTACTTCCACAAGTACCTACATCAGTTAGCAAACCAGTTATGTACTTAACGTTATCTTTAATTACCGCGGCCCGATATGGTGACGTTCAGTATGGATCCTTGTCACATTAGGCGTTACTGTTAGGACTGGCTGTGGTAATGGGGTTGACGGGTAAGCTAGAGAAATTATCAAGAAAGTAGATAAATTTATAGTAATTTAGCGATAAATGGTCGCAAGTTAGTGATATGAACTAGAGAATTATTTTAATAAGAAATAATTATAAGTAGTTTAAAAACTGAAAACCACGCTAAAATCGCACAAGGAAAATCGTTAATCCTGATGCCTGATGATCCTGATGAGGAGAATGGGTTAAATTATTAAAATCGTGTATTGTCATCGGTTCTTGATAATTAATTGTTCAAAATTTTCTTCAACGCTCAATGTTCTCAAAATCTAGTTCAAATATTCCATTACATACATATATACAGGTCAAGCTAATAAAAGCGTGGTAAAAACGAAAATCCCTATAACCCCTTCAAAATATAACTTATTACACTACTACAATTTAGACGAAGCCTTATATATTAATTTTCGACAAGCCGTTTTGGTTGAAGGGCGTGCGAAAGAATCAGTCATACCTACATACAAATAATTTAAATAAAGCATTAATTCGTAATGTATGAGTTTTAAGCGGCGATAGCTTAGTGACATTAATTTCAACACATCACGGCAGAAGATCCTAGGCACGAAATTTTCATTTGATACATCGAATGCAGACTCTCTGTTGGCGTGGCGACGCATCGCGCCAACCCGTGGAAATCACGCGTTCTATCTGTATACATTGCAAACGACTGTGTATTGTAATAAAGATTAAATTCTGAACTTAAGTACAATACAATATAGTTAACATACAAACAGACATACATAATAAGTATAATAGGTAAATATTTGAAGTATTGTGGTATGACATATAAGTCTAGGTGTTAAAGGTACTCCACAACTTGGGAGACTGTTCGGTTATACATTCACGAGTGTCTTCGGATTTCAAATGAGACAAGCCACCGTTGCTATTCAAATCTGAAGTATGTGCTCGTATTGTCAATAGCAGCGTATGCTTTCACATTACCCCGAGTGACACCTCACGATGCACGTATTGGGATAGCTGAGACAAAGTAGCGGAATAGACGCCTCATGGGTGGAAATAGACTCCGAATTAGTTGAATAACACTTTTTTTATAATATAAGAGTAGCAGACAAGCATGCAGTCCACCTGATGGTAAGTGGCTACTGCCGCCCATAGACATCTGTAATCAACCCCAGATAGGATTAGATATACCTACCTGAGGTCGGCCACAAATGCGCCGCTGCCGCTGAGGACTAAGCTAGAACGCCTCGGAAAAGTCTGTCTCCCTTGCAACACCCTTCAAACCGGAACACAGCAGCGCCTAACACTGCTGTTATTAGGTAGAAATAGTTGTGGCGGTGGTGCCACCGGAGTCGAACCACAAAGGGTTCTACCACATTCAAATATATCTGTGAGCTTACTGTGATGTGTGATAGTTAAAGATGATAGGCGATTGAGTCGAGCCTTATTCGATGTTTAAAGGTACCGCTGTCACACGTATTTCCGCCTAATAACAGCAACGTATAACTCTGTTCTGGATTCAAGACATACTTATGCTAGACGTTCCACCTTAGTCCTCAGAGAAAGCAACGCTTCCGTAATCGACCTCAGAAAAGTATCTAAGCTTATCTGGCGTTGATTACAGTCCATGGGCAACAAAAGCCACTTACCATCAAGTGGACTGCATGCGGTTGCTTCTTCTATCTTCTATATTATAAAGAACTGCAACATTATACGTATGTAAGTGTAAGTAAGAAGCAAGTGCCACTGCCACAAACGGCTCGAAAAACTATCACCTTTGAACATCCAAACTATCATAATAAGAACCAAACCGAATAATGCGAGCCAATCAAACCGCCCCAATTCCCAAAGCCCTTCAAAACATAATACCATAATAATATCAGCACCGTACTACGTTTTTTACCTTCAAACAGCATCAAAGCCAACACAAGGTTTCTGGTTCAGTTTTTATAGAGCCGCTATTAAGTAACGTTACGTACCAAACGTGTATGTAGAGTAGCGGGAGATTGTAGGGCGTCCTAGTCTCTACAATAGAGTAGCGATGTGGATCGGCGAAAATATTTAGTTACAGTTGTCAGATTAATACGTATTTTGTTATAGCACAGTTTAATGTTTTTTGTTAAAAAGTTAATGATATTTAAAGCCTTATTTTCGAAAGGCTACAGACTAGGATTTATATATACCGTAAGTGTTAGGAATACTGATTATTTGCATGATAATATTTTTTTTTTAGAAAATCTTTGCCTGAATATTTTTGAGTAAAATACCATAGGTAAGGTCACTTTTTACGAATTCATCGTCGTCCCTATTTTATATGCATAGCATTAAGCTTAATACGTATAAAATATTTGAAATCTTCTCATAATTCAAAAGCTACGTGCGTATTTACATATTTATATTCTATACTTTAGTTCATATCTATGATATTAGTTGAATGTGAAAAGTGTTCGGGCACTATGCCACAAGAGTTTTGGACGACGTTTTTATTTTATAAGTTTAATTTTATTATTATTGAAATTTTAATTTAAAATTTTAGGTTGTGTTTACTTTAATTATTTGTCTTTTCTTTACGTTATATTGATTTCTTTATATTAATAATAAAATTTAAATTCTCCAATTCATAAAAAATATGTATAAAATCAAGCACAAATAATTTCTCCTGCGTTAGAAATTTCACGTTGAATTAAATTTTGAAATCGTCTCATATTTATAACATCCTTGAAATGCAATTAATTATTTATGCACTATAAAATCACATAGCATCGCATTTAAATTTTTCACTTCGTTCATTCCTTGCATTACTAAGCAGTTAACAGCAAGTGAACATGTTTCATGCAAATGTAGCATGTAGCATATGTACCAATAACTTTGGTACAACTACGTGTAGCTTGATGGAAGCTTTCTATTAAATTGCTAACATTGAATGTGTTAGATAGATTTAGCATTACGGCTGTAGTGATTGCCGTGGTACAAACTTACAAGTGAATGATGGTACAATGTCCCATTTCAGTACAACGTACTCAATACAATATGTTATTTACAATGGAGCTTTCACGCAAATATTGCATAGCGTTAAGATTAGGTTAAGTAGTTAGGTAATGATTTTGATTATAACTTTATAGGCTTTAAGCACTTCTTGCTTATGATTTTGCACTTTGTATAAGTTAGTATAAATAACATAATATACTTGAAGTTCAGCTCTATGACTTGTAGAAAAGTACACCCACTATGTATTATATTAGTAATTGTAGGGGAAGTACGTACAAAATGACATATACGGACAAAACGACACATTAGAGGTTTTTAAAAAACTGCGAGGCATAAACTGTCAAAAGTTAGCCAATCAAGAAGCACCTACACTGGAAATATACCATTGAACTTTTGAGAGCCGTTTAAAATACAAAACAGACGCCATGTTGACATTTGTGTTTCGACGTTGAAAAAAAATTTGTTAGTGGTCATTTGTTTTTTGTTTTTGGGTAAGTTTTCTTTTGTTATTTACTGTCCTATAATTTTATATTTCGAAGCATTTTGTGTTTGAGGTGATCGCATAGAATTTAAAACATTATTGTCACTGCAACAAGATTATTCTCCGAATCGTAATATTTTTTGAGGTTATGTACAAAATGACATACAACCACTATGGACAAAACGACATAATGTATCATTTTGTCCGTAGAGATGGTGGTAAGATTTTTTTAAAATAAATCTACGTAAATCTTTTTAATTTACAGAATGGCAATATGCCCCGAAATTTTAAGAGGACAAGTAATCGGTAATGGAGTCAAGAAGCGATGAAAAAAGCTATTGAAGCTGTTAAAGAGAAAAAAATGGGTTGGCTTCTGGCTTCTAAGACCTTCAAAGTGCCACAAGCTACATTGAGGCGGCATGCTTTGGAACAAAATAAAACAGTTGCACCTGCAGCAAAAGGTTTAGGTCGATTTCAGCTAACATTTCCTCTTGAAATTGAGAGACAATTGGTTGACCACATCAAGCTACTTGAAACTCGCATGTTTGGATTAACGCTAGGTCCAAGAACTCCAAGAACATTGCCAAAGCGTACCAAAATTTTTGTTTGCGAATTGTGCAAATAATTTTTATTGTTATCTCTTATTTTATCATTTTTGTTATGTTGATGGTTGTGTATGTCATTTAGTCCATATGACTCGTGTCGTTTTGTCCATACGGTATGTACAAAACGGATTTTTCTTGATCTTCATTTAAAACGAAATATTTTTGTAAGTGTTGATTTTTCTGACAAAATCTATACGATTCCTGTTAACCAATTAATATAAGCAAAGTTGTAAGAAAAAAATATGTTCCTATTATAAATAATATTAAAGTTATTGATGATTAATAAAACGATATGTCATTTTGGACGTACTTCCCCTATATATTTCGTACTTACGATATTTTTGGCATCTAATATTTAGTTCATTATTAAGATTTTAGTAGTGATAAATGTTTTAAGATCAGGCTTAGAAAATATGCCTCTTACAAGCGATTAATTTTTACTTTTGTACAAAAATAATGACTCTTAAAACGAACCTTTTGAAAACTTTTCTTTAAGATTTCTCAGGCATGCAGGTGTCTTCACAATTTTTCTTCATCGTTCAAGTGATAAAATTAATTTCTAATATGGACATAAATTAAAAAAAATCAGAGGCGCCTGGGATTCGAACTTCGGACCCCTCGATCAAGAGGCCGAGTTTCCTAACCACTATCACTGCTTCAGCCTGCTATCAGCCTCAGTCTAATATGCTATTAGTCTAACTTTCATAGGATATTGCAGTCCCTGGCATGTAACTCATTCGACGCTTTCTCCCCGACCAAGTCTGATAACTCTCTAAGCGATAACTGTAAGATTTATGAACCGACTTATCGTTTAAGCCGCCGCAAAACGTTGCGTTTCGAACGTCCGTTTGTGTGTGAAATATGTACCGATGTTACGATCAATACTTCTTGTCTACTATTTAGATTTCGATAAATTAACGACTTAAATTATATTAAGAGTCGCAGTCCAATAAAAGTGGATATTTTATAATAATATGCTTATTACTAACATTTTCGTGATATTCAAAAATAACCAGAATAGTACAAAATAAAACAATGTTTACACTACTGAGTACAGTCGGAACGCCTTGTGTGCCTGTACAATGTAACTTTCACCAAGTCTGATAACTCTCTAAGCGGTACTGTAAGCTAAAAGATTTATGATCCGAGTTGTCGTTTAAGGCCCTTCAAATGTTACGTTCGGAACGTCCACTCTACGTACGCTGTATGAATTATGTAGCTATGATTGATATTAACTTTCTACTGTTTACATCTTATTATGTACTGAAAGGATTGGTCTTAGGCATGGGCAATTAAAAGATAATAATATGGTAAATGCTAAATATAATGAATTTTGTAACTATTTCTGCGTCATAAGAGCAGCGTTAAGCTGCTAAGGCAGAAATAAGTGTGGCTGTGGTGCCGCCGGAGTTGAACCACAAATGGTACAACCACCGATTATTCCAATAATACTACTTCAGAAACGGTATCTTTTTAGCCAATTATCAATGGATTAACCATATGATTTCACCAAATATATTATTTACTTAGTCTTATATTAAAGTTGTTATATATTGTTTATTTCACAAGCGATCACATTTTTTGCATTAAAAAACGTTACGTTTGTAAACAACCTAATGTAATGTAAGGCGAATTAATATTCGGAGTTTAAAAATAATGTTACAATAAATTATAATAATAATCTTAATTACAATTTATTGTACAAGTAGCTACTTTAAATGCTTTACATTTTATTTTTTAGAAAGTAAGTATTGACTGATTAAAAAGAAGCCCTTAAAATGGACATTGAAGTAAAAAGTATAAAGTAAAATATCAGTTTACACAAAAACGAAAAATCTGCCATATGATATTTAACACCTGGTAGGCACCTGTATGTGGTCATATTTATTTAGTGCCTTTTCACATGTACCACAATCACACTAGAAACTGCATTTTTAATGAAAATGCATTATTATTCACAATGACCAAATTTTGCCTTGCAAACCACGTATCGTAAATAGTATCGGTCAGTATCGTAAACAGTAATTTTAGTAGTTATGTTAACGCAGGTACAGAAAACGATATTATGTCGCTGTCATATGAAGTAGTTGTGGTACATGTGAATAGACACTAAGTGTTCTTAATTAGGTAACTTAATCAACAGCTGATATATTGATCCGTGCAACCATGAGTATTTTCGCAATCCGGATAATTGTGTGTTACATTAGATTGATTAGTTAATTAGTTTGTAACAAGATACGCCTGTCAAAATAGTTATATTAAATTTGTATCTCAAGTGTAATTAAAGGTTATAAAGATTTTGTTGAGAAACATAATAACATATATTTATTTCTGTTAGTATCTTTCAGAAGATAATTACGTGTTAATTACGCTAAACATGCATATTAATTATGCTTGGACTCACAGAATTAATTGATTAACCCATTTTTAATTAATATTGGAAAGAAAACGATCCACTTCTTTTAAAATGTTGACGCTCTTTATAATCATTTTGTTTAACGTTTTGGCAACATTTTTATAGCTTCTATTTATTTTATTTATATATATAGCAAGATTTCGATCTTTGCGGGGCAAAAATTCGATAGATTGATTATTAATATCCGGCGCTAATGAAGTTCGTGATTAAACAAACATCTCATTCAAAACATCTAATCAAAAACTTACTTCAAATTTGCCCCATTTTTTGCCAGTTCACACCTACATTTCCTGCCGCCCACATTGCCATTAATTACAATCTTAGTGACGCAACGTTCCGATATTAATCTGTAATTGAGAGCAAATCCAATATCCTACAGCTCTGTAATCGAATCGATTTATTATGCCACATGGGTAAATAACTTGAAGCTACAATCACCTCTACAGCTCAAAACATAACTGCTAAATCCGCCTGTGACGCCCCAATAAATAATGGGTATTATTCGTTTTGATTACAAATATTTCGATTTGTGAGATCTATTATTGTCATTTGTAAATCGGATGAATGTCTCTTTTGTATATACATTGGTTGTTGGATTAGTGTATTCACTTTATATTGTGTTGACTTATTTGGACAAATATGTTTGGAAAATACTTATACCAAAATAATTATAACTATTATTATATATTCGTTTTGTTAATAGTAACATTTATTAGTACTTAGTATTAAGATAAAAGACAAAGACTTCAATTCTTCATAAATATTTTTTGATTAATGCGCATAATTATAATTTAATTGTGTCACTTGTAATTTGAATAATTTGAATTCCCACCGGTACATTGATATATTGGGACATTGTCCCACTTAATGCTTTACGTACCTACGCCCTAAAACTTTTTAAATCATATCAGAGATATTATAAATACCTACATTGACATTCGCAGTAAAATAAACTTCAAGAAATGCAGACTAAAACTTGTCGGCCTCGCTTTTAATGTCCATACAAATCACACATACACATACATAATAAGAGTGTTCGCACATGTCGCCGCCAATCGTATGTGCAAATGTTTATAAAATTTGCCTATTTTTTGAAGTATCGCATATTAATCTCTCAGGTAATTGTAATTCCTTTTCGCAATATAAGCATACTTTTTTACAATTGTATAAAAATGGTATTTGGTCATGTCATTGATTTAATTTAGTATCTACTCATTAAAATAAAATTTAAAATTGATATTATATAGAAGATGCAGACCAAAAAAGATAGATATAACCACAGACCAAAAAGACAAATAAAGCTCCACGCAACATTGTATTGAAACAAAACTTGCACTTGTAAGCTTTTTAAATCATGTCGAATTATATTCGCACCGGTTAATGACACATGATGACATATTCATCCCAATGCTTAATATTGCATAACATAATTGACAATTAAAATTTACTTAAAATGTTGAAATCAATCAGCAAAATTCTTATATATTGTGTGTAATTTATGCGTAGCAGGAAAATTGGGAAAATTTGGTGTGAATCAAAATTATATTGGAGAGGCTTTATCTATATCTTTATTATTTTTGCCCCACTGCGGAGGGTAATGTTTTTCGGACGTATGTAGGTATAGTCCGCGCCAAACTGCTAGTCCACTCCGAATATAGAAATTAATCGCCATAGCAAATTGTATGACTACACTGCTCGCAACAAGTTCAGATCGGACTAGCAGTTTGGCGCGGAGTATATGTATATAAATCTTGGGTACACCCGGCAGCTCAAAGGGGATCTAGGATTTTAACATATGAGGTTTCGTTGGATTCGTCTAAATTGTGAGAGTGACATGGGCTATACGAGTATATTGTAAGAGTGACATGGGCTGTAAATTTTAAGCAAACGGATTTTTTTTAATCACTAGTTGGATAAAGACGTTACAAAAATAACTATAGGAAACCATAGCTCCGTATTCCATCGAGTGTAAGACATTTAATATCTAACCTCTGATAATGTATTCATGATCTTGAATACATCAAAGGCTTAAGTTAAATGGGAATTCCAATATTGAAAGATACCTTATATTCATATCGTAATTGCTTTATTAAGTCCCATAAATCTTGTACCCGTTAGTCGGTAGCAAAGGGTGAGCTGTGTTTAAATTTTGTGAGATTCTCTTATAAATCATTCGGAATGAATGACCGAGATTAGTCTATTGAGTGAATGGATAGGTCAATTGCATGAGATTGGATATTTTAATCGGTCGATTATATTGAAAGTTTACGTTTTTATTGGTATATCCATTGTTATTAATTATGTGTTTTGTTTGTTTGTTTGTTTGTATTTATGTATGTCTGTCTGTATGTATATTAAACCGTGCCTATATTTCCTCGTAAGTACTAAAAGGGTTTTAATAAGTTAGACATAATAAATCTTATATTAATCTATATCATAAATACATAGATCTAACTAGATTTAATTGTCTAACTCTTGGGTGAGTTTTTTGCGTTATAATATCTATGAGGTCACAAACATCAATTATTCTCGCGAGATTTTCCAAAATATTTTATCATATATTTTACATATTAAGTTTACAATTCATAAACATAAAAATGGACTAAACGCATATAATGGTAATAAATTTCCAAACTTCTCATAGCTTATATAATAAATTTTAAGTCTTACCTAAGATTAGCAGCTCAAACCTCTCAAAAGACAAAATTGAAACACCTTCTGCCCTCGTCTCAACTGCCTCTAGGACTAAATCCGCACACACAGACTACACATGTCAGATCAAATTATATTCGTATGCTCACGCCAAATAAAGCCACCAGCATCCAGCAGAGTGAGACGGCGCCGGCAGTAATGAGATACACGCTCCAACAAATCGATCAAGCATTGAGCGATCGACTCAATTGAGCTGGTTTTCATATGCTATTTTGAGATGATTGCGTTTAATTTAAAGTAGGACTTTATCTTACTGATTTGCATAGTTAAAAGGTGTCCGTCGTTCAACCATAGAGGCATCGGCACATCTGCTTCTCCCTCATAATACTGTCAAATGTGGCTGTATTTCGTGATGAAGATGGAGACTAAATACACACAATGTATTATCCTTTAGCCAGTGCATGTTAAATAGCCCTTGAGGTTCTTACAAACATTACAGGTACAATTGAGCTGGTTTTCATATGCTATTTTGAGATGATTGCGTTTAATTTAAAGTAGGACTTTATCTTACTGATGATTTGCGTTATTCGATTACAAATATTTCGATTTGTGCGATCTATTATTGTTCTTTCTATATCATTTCTATAATTTGCAAAGTTCAAAGGTAACGTCGGTGGTTCGATTATAAAGACATCGGCTCTTCTGTTTCTGTCTTGTAGCTCAAGCGCTGCTGTTTTAATTTAAAGGTTGGTTGTAAGGGACTGGCACATATCCCTATCCGTATCCCGATGAGCTTAAATAGCCATTTGTGGCTGGATGCAGACAGTGCTCCTTGCCGTGCGTGATTCCTGCTTAGTCCTCAGGGGTAGCGGCGCACCTGTAGCCTACCTCAGGTACCTAATCTTATCTGGGGTTAATTATAGATGTCCATGTGCAGAAGTAAATATTTACCATCAGGTGGATATATTATAAAAAATAAACTCAATAAATCTAATACAACACAATAGACAATGATTCCTGGAATTGATTCATCTATTCCCAACAATTGGCGGGTGATCTCACTTGACGCAAGTCGTTTAATTGTCTCTATTGCGCGTTGAAGGGCATTCCAATTGGAATGCAAATAAATTGAACACAGCCATATGCTGCGATAGAAGTATAAGTAATTAGGTATGTGTGACGTAGGGAAGAACTGGAATGCACTGGTAGTAGTGGTACTAGTAAGCTTAGTGGTTGAATCTTAGCATCTTATGTGGAGTCCGAGGTTCGATTACGAGGAGTTTATTTTTGTAAGTTACTTGTGTATTAGAAAAATATCGCTTGCTTTAACGGTGAAAGAAAATATTACGAGGAAATCTACAAATATGACTTTTTAAAAAATGTAGAAGGTTTATGAAGTCTATCAATTTGCACTTAGCCAGCACGATAGACTACGGCCTAGTGAGAAGGGTTCACTTTGAGAGGAGGCCTGTGCCCAGCTGTAGAACAATAATGGATTGATGACGACGTAATGTTTGTGTTTGTATGTGTATGCATAACGTTTAGGACCCCAACAGGCATCGACGATTTAGTTGATGCTAAAAGTGACATGTCTGTCAGGTCCTTTAAAAACCAGCAAACTGGAAGCCGTCATTCTAAACAAAATTTTGTTATTCGAAATTTTAATTCAAACTTTACCGAACTGCATATTTATACCACATTTTAACTACCCCCAAAGTACAATACGAACTTTTAAAAGTAGTATAATATTAGCTCGGAACTTCACTCCACGTATACCCTTTAAAAAGTTTCCAAACTAAAGAAACGAAGTGAAAACACTCGACAAAAGTAGGTTCGTTTTTATAACAGCCCCATCACTCACATTGTTGACAGAGTTCAAACTACTTCCCTGTGTAAACACCTTCATGTTAAAACGTTGACAGCACAGAGTAGGTGATGTGTAGAGACAAAAATGCAGTAGAAAAAATAAATCATTATATTTCGTGGATTGCATAGAGTAGGGAGTACACAGAGGCAAACAATACATTTGATAAAATTTCAGTTATTAACATAAATTGCTATTTTGTTGATCTGCGAGCCATTGAAAAAAAAATCGTTTACAGAAAATGTATTTCCTATTTCATTATTAATAAAAAAGTGTAGTCCACGTAAAACCGCTAGTCCACTTTGAATATAGAAATGAATCGCGTCGCCATAGTAAATTGTATGACTAGACCTGCTCGCAACAATTTCAGAGCGGACTAGCAGTTTGGTGAAAACTATACGTTGTTCATTTTTCTATTAAATTTATTAATAAACATAACAATATATGCATTTTTTATCTATTATCGAATGTTAAACGTTCGTGCGTTATTTTTTTTGTACCAAATATCCATAATACTGGTACATAATACCAGAATTTTTTTTTTTTTCATTAAACCGTATCTTTTGGTACGAAGGGCAATAAACAATATTTCTTTACTACGTATATACCCCATGTACCCACACTTACTCTATGGTCATACAGTAGGGATATAAAGCGTGGTAAGTTCAAACAGCACCCTATGCCGTCACCATTGTCACACCATGGGAAATGCAAATGTCAATTTTACACTTCAACTTACACCATATAGTAATAACAGCAGTGTTAGGCGCTGCTGTGTCCCGGTTTGAAGGGTGTGCTAAGGGAGACAGACTTTTCCGAGGCGTTCCAGCTTAGTCCTCAGGGGGAGCGGCGCATCTGTGGCCGACCTCAGGTAGGAAAATCTAATCCTATCTGGGGTCGATTACAGATGTCCATGGGCGGTAGTAGCCACTTACCATAAGGTGGACTGCATGCTCGTCTGCTACTCTTATATTTAAAAAAAAACGAGAACTTTATTATTTTAAATAAAAAAAAAAGAAACGAGCATGCAGTCCGCTTCATAGTAAGTGGTCCCTATTATCTATGAACAACACTTTTAAACATTTAGACTCTCGTCGAATATCGGCGAGAGTGTATCATGCCTAATATAGGCGAGGTCGAGTATGTAAATATCTTCCACAAGTGTATTCAACGCTCGCCATGCTCATTCATTCTCCGCGCGGGGATGATTTAACCATCCACCGATAACTTGCCGAACAATAACGAATATGTAAATCCTACGATTCGCGCCATAAAAAACTACGCGATGAACGAACGCAGTTTCGTGACGCGTGCCAAATATACCTGAGATATTTACACACTCATTCGCGTCATATTTGCGTCTATTCATCTGTATTCGGCGAGTATAGACAGCGTTCAAGAATAACACCTTGACAGCGCACACAAATAGGTACATTACAATTCCACCAATTCCAATTTCAAAATTCCCCCCAATTCACCCTTCCAGCTTATTTATATACATTCGCAGACAAACACCAGACGTACTCATTAGAATTCCTGTCTGAATTCCTATACATGAGTACGTGTGGGCTACAATTGTTCTGCATCTACAGTGCGTGGGCAAAGTTCTATGGCGCTTAAATTCAGGATGTCTTGCATAAGCACAGGCTGTGACACAGAAAATTATGGTGCCAATGATGTAGTGGTACTAGATGGGGTAGATGTTGAGCGAAGTTAGCAAGCAATACAAAAAATTAATGTAAAATGTTAATGTATGTAAAAAAGAAATATACAAAAAAATAAATGTAAAATGTAAACTTAAATGTGTGTAAAACATAAATATACAATATTTATTTTGTTTACTTTTTTATTTGATTTATGAATTATTTTTATGTTAAAATCTTTTTAGCATGATAGTAATGTGTTTTATATTAAGATAGTTAATTGTCTCTGTTTTATATAATATCAAGTTGTCATATGAATCTTCATTTGTAGTTAAAACGTTTACTATGAACCAAAAAAATAATAATTTACCTATTTAAATTTCATTAAAATTGTTTAATATTCACTAAAAACGTTTACCAATAGTCCTAAGCAAGATGACGCACAGAACGCGATAACCACTAGCGGTTACCCATCTTACTAACAAAAGTCGACAAAGCTTAATTTTGTCTGATTTATAACGTTTTTTAACATTTAAGTCCCAAAGCCCGATGTTGCATAATCCTGCCTAATTTATGATTATTATTGTCTTTACAATTTACGTTCTATATAAGCCACTGGGCTACCATACCTGACTTCAAGTGTTTCACAGTAATGTCACATCCAGTCAGTTATATCACTTGTTGATATACAATTTGCATTCACATCACGAACGCAATTGTTCATAACGGAGACCATATCTGCGGTACGGGGAATTTTGTACTTTCTATGTAAATGTTACTATTACGAGGTTTTTCTGTGTACGATTTAAGTGGCAGTGGT
Organism: Epargyreus clarus clarus; assembly: GCA_014595695.2. Classification (NCBI taxonomy): domain Eukaryota; kingdom Metazoa; phylum Arthropoda; class Insecta; order Lepidoptera; family Hesperiidae; genus Epargyreus; species Epargyreus clarus. Next base: position 986,306 of record JACTTY020000094.1, read on the forward strand.
GCCAGTACTGGGAACATGTGGTTTAATAATGTGTTGCAACCTTATATTGCGTGGGTTACTCTCTGTAATGTAAGTTAGGACCCCAATTAAAATATGGCTAACAGATCCTATGTGAAAAATAATCACTTTTACTATAGTCACATAGGATAATAAAATACACAAAAATATACATTTAAGTATGGTGGTTAACAATAATCTATGTGAAAAATAATACAACTTTTATAATAAGATTCACACAGGATTATCTGTATCGCAATGTACATAGGCAGACGTAGAAACATATAAACAAGCAGACAGATAAGATAATTCTAGATTTATCTAAAATTATTTGGAATCGAACCCGGATCTCTCTCTGTATGACGTAGACGGGTGTCACGTGACCCTGCATCACGTGTGACTTGGGATGTACGAAAAAGTAAAAAATAATGAAGGTTATTAGTCTCATCTCATCTTACAAAATTGATTTGTATAAACCTTAGAACTACATTGTACTACCTCGTATAAGTAGAGTGCTATTTAAACACCTTACCACCTTTAGAAACCATTACGCAGCAACGTTGAACACTGTTGTTATAACCGGCATAAGTGTGGCGATGATGCCGCCGTTCATACCACTTAAGATTCTACCACCTTTCTAGAACGTGCAAATCTAAGCACAACTTAGGCTGACTGTTCATTGGCTACTGTCGCTTAAGCAACTAATATTAGCGATTAAGTGGTTAACGCGACTGTCAAATGCGATTGACTATTTAGACATAGACAATTGATTTTTCTTAGTTTTTTCGATTAAAATATGTGTCGCTTAACAGTCGCACGAACACCAAATTAGATGCCCGAACTATAGCGGCTTATGCGACTTGTCAGTAACTTAAGCGTCTAGTCGCAGGCGATAGTAGCCAATGTGCAGTCAGCCTTAGTGCTCACAGAAAATTCCGAAAAGCACAAGCTATGCTAATAAGTAAGTACCGGATAGGCTAATTGCACACATGCCCATTCGAGTTACTATATACGGAGTGACATACGTGTTAGTTTTTATGCAAATGAGCCTGTAATCAATCTTATGCTACGGGCTCTAGATATACCAAATGTAGGCATGAAAGTACTGTTGTAGGTATTCTGAGCATTTAAATTCTATGTTTTTGCATACAACTTTACCGTAGGTGAAACGAAACGTCGATTCTACGTACGCTAATGAGCGAACCAGCACTGCCCACTGTTCATAGAGTAATCGACCTTAAACAAGATTGGAATTCTATCTGAGGTTGCACATGCGTTGCGAGTTGCGACCCTAAGGGGTAAGGGTATCAACACACGGCCGAGACGCAGAGGGTTCCGTATTCGATCCCCAGCCAGGCAGATATCTAAGTAATTGATGTAGATTTCTGATTGATGTCTGATGTTGATTGCACAGGTAAAATTCCTGTGAGGATATGAGTGTAGAAAGGCGTATTATATTGGTATAGTTTCCTTACCCTTAAAATCAGATCACGGTTATCTTACACTATGTACACGGAGGTTACATCAGAGATTCCAAATCAAAATATCTTCACATAATTTTTATATCCATCCCTTTCCTGGACATAACTCTACAAATGTCTTACATTCACCAAATTCCCCATCCTTTAAAATTAAACAGTTAGTTTTAGCCTGTATGAAATGTAATAAAAGTCTATTGAAAGTCCAAGTTACAAACCATACAGACCAATATAATAAATTACATTACTCTCTATTTTCCTTCTTTGTATTTATCAAAACCCGCTGAATATAACGACAATTGAAGCATAATTCTCGCAAAATAAATAAAAACAGAAAATTCTATCTGAACAATTTAATAGCCAAAAGTACCTAATCAAGCCTCAATGGTCGGTGAAAGCTCACCTCATAATACTGAGCTAATGAAAAAGCTATTAAGTCGAGATCTGTCAATAAGCATGACTTGATACATTCTGTCAATAATTTGCGATTCCGTAAATTCCGATAATTTCCGTACACGAAGGGTACAAAACGAAATACTAAGCCTCCGCGTTCTGTCCGTCTGTCACAAGGCTTTATGTTTTAAACTGCAATATACACAGACACTTGAAATATTTACAATCGCTACAACAACAATATTTTTCGGCGTTTTTCGCTTCATCTATTGAGCCGTAATAGGTAAACAGTTCAAATTTTGACAATAAATTTGCTACTATAACTACTAATATAAAAAATACTAAAAATAAATAAAAACATACGCCACGGAACCCTCCGTATTCGAATTCGATTCACACTTGGCCAATTATTTTATTTTTTCAAAGTGAACGTAATCCGTTGTTAGTCGAGGTTTTCTTTGACCTGATTTTTTGTGATTGGTCAAAATTGTAAAATAATTTTACGTTAGACTCAATATTGTACCTAAGTTATAGAGACTGAGTTTGGTCAAGTTATTCAAAATTTAAATTAAGTTTTAGGTACGAGTATTATACGTTTGCTAAATATTCATAATATATTAAGACTCATTATTAAAGCTTAATTAATCTATCGATTCATGGAAATACAATCCAAATCGGTTCAGTAAAATCATGAAAAGACTGACTGATAAAAATGCATAATTCCCTTTTATATTTTAATCAACATTTTTTTTGTGTTTGGTCGTGCAAAATCCTAACGCGTCGATATTGTCCGATGTCTACAGTACAGACAGACACTTCAATTATCTATTTATAGATAGATTACACTTAAGTGATGCGCAATCACGACAGCCGTAACAAACCAACAAAGGCCATTTTATATAGATGCCCACTTTCACCATTGTATCTGCAAAGGGCAGGCATTAATGCTGCCTGTCAAAATATTGAAGCATCATTGTTTAATGTGATGTGATAGTGGTATCACATAGTGATACATTAAAATGTTTGTGATGGGATGATGGATCGTGATGGGTAATGAGTGGTAATAGCAATGATGCTTTTGTAATTTGGAACACTTGCCGGTTTGACACGCACAGTCCAGGTTCAATCCCGGGTCAGACAGACATCTTAATAATGACTTTGATTTTGTTTTGAATGCAGGTTTTTATACTTACGAGTATCTATGCATCTACGATAAATGGGATCCTAGTATTTGGATTCTAAAATATTGAAGCATCATTGTTTAATGTGATGTGATAGTACTATCACATAGCAGTGATACATTAAAATGTTAGTGATGGGATGATGGATCGTGATGGAACATTAATTGTAATGGTACTTTTGTTAATTCTGTCTGACACGCAAGGCTGCGGGTTCAATCCCGGGTTAGACAGATATCTTAATAATGATTTTGATTTTTGGTTTGACTATGGGCATTTATGTATTTGTCTACGCACCCACGGCGCATGGAATCCTGGTACATATTTTTTTTAATATCGTAAGGGGAAATAACATTATACGTGTCTAGTCAGCTAGTGTGCAATGAATTATACCATTTCTTATCAAATCAATCATTATCAATATGGTAAAATATATTGTCATTGGCTTAAATATATTTTACTTGAATTAAATAAATAAAAATATCATGCCAAATTATTAATTCATCTGTAACTGAAGATATTTATTTTTTCATCCCAAGAACTAATTAGTATTGAGGGATCATGGTGGTATACTTCCTACTTATCCTAGACATCAGTGCCCAGCATTGGGATATAACGAGAAAAACTGTCGGCAAAGTAACTAGTTATTTAACAAACTCTTAACCTATTACTTCGAATCCCCGCTATCTTTTCTAATTGATACTCAATTTACATTCAAATTCAAATTGTAAACAAAGTTTTGTAAGACTCACCTTATCCAATTACGTTCGGTGATTAAACTTGCATTATAAAATACGAAAGCTATTCGTTTTCGGTTTTCTAAACATTAAACTATTGATTTACTGCTGAGATCCGATGTTTAACCCTATACTTGGCAGAGAATTTTATCCTAAAAAAATTATACTTTTGCTACTTCCCTGCGTTAATTGGGTTATAAGGATATTAGGAAAAATAAAATAAAAAATCTCTGAATTTCAGTTTTCAGAATATAGTATGTGTCTTTAAGTGCACACTGCCAGGTTCACGAGAAAAAAATATGTGTCTTTAAATGCACACCGCCAAGTACTCACTAAACTAAGAAATAATTAAAAAATATAAAAAATATCATACATTTTGAAAATACTAAAGATAAAAGTCTCGGAAGTTATGACATGTCAACAAGTTTTGAGATATTTTAGTTGAGTTGAGAGATTAGAAGACCTCCTCCCAAAAAAACACAGTTCCCACATAAAGCGACTCGAAACTTTTTGAGTGGCAATAATTTTTGTTTACCGCTGTTCCCATGATGAAACAGCAACCAGGAATTACAAACGAAGATGTCCAGGATCTGTGTGGACAATACTAACAATGGCCTATCACATTTGTACGCTATAAAGCGACTTGTCTGTTTAGACCTGCATCCATGTTTCCGTTAGAATGTTGTATTAAATTTGAGCATATGATTGGACTTTATTCCACTTGTTTGAAGGATGTGGTAAGAAGATATACTTTTCTGAGGCATTCCAGCTTAGTCTTCAGGGCTAGTGGCGCATCTATAGCCGACCTCAAGAGGGAATTTGGTCTTATCTGGGATTGATATTGCAGATGTTCTGGAATCATAATTATTGGAGATGTTTACATTTTGACAGAAGACGCTATTGATTGGACAGGACTTGAGTTCAGGGACGTCTTTATGAGACCTAGACATCTGGAATTCATCTTTCTAGGGATTTGCTGGATTCTACATCCGATTTAATTACGCAATTTAGACACCAAAGCTAGAATTTTTCGGCCTCCAGTCATCTGAAAAAAATATTGCAAGCTAAGGACTGGGAATTTAGTGGAAACGGGGAAATATTAATTTCAGTCATGAATTATAAAAAAAAAACACTGTCTGAACTTTGTTCACCCAACCCCCTACCTTGTGTGCAGAACCTTAGTATATAGTAGCAAAGTTGGCAGTGTGCATTTTAAGACACAATATTGATAAACAGTAATATTGTATGTCGTTGGCCGTGTGCATTTTAATGCACACATAACAAAAGTCATGAATTACTATATATTCAAAACATTATATCTCAAAAAAATATCACCAAAACATTGCATAAAGCTTGCAGAAAGTAAGATTATATAAATTTCGTACATATAACTTAATTTCATTCAGATAAAATAAGATTCTTAGAGAGCGTTGCGCAGGTGCTGAATGACGGCTCGCTATTTTGTTTACCATTTACAATGTGTGAACGGACAGATATTGATTTCATTTTCTGACATAAAGAAACGTTTGCTAATTCGCTTTCAGTTATTATTAGTAAGATTCGATGTCGCATTATCCGAAAAAAAAAATCTGATTCTAATGTGCATTTAAGTGCACAATGTCAAGTATAGGGTTAAACAAGGAATAAGTTATTTTATGGTACGTTTGTTATTAGATTTTTAATGCTTAGGGCGCTCTGGCCCTATTTTTTATTGTAGTAATGGGAAAGTAGTTCATCTTATGTTAAATGGTTACTGCCGTCTTGTGAGTGACTATGACTTACGATAAAAAAATCCTTAGAAGTAAAAAATAAAGAAAATGAAAAAAAAAGGAGATACAAGGAGAAATGAAAGACAGAAAGCAAGGAAGATAGTCAGATAGAGCCCTCAATCTTAATGCTAAAATAGGAAGGAAGATAGATTTATTGACTCCTTCAAGTCGTGTGGGATATAATGAGCACTAAATAATAGAAATATATACAAAAACATTCCTCTCCGTAATCGGGTAAAACATGTCCGACTGAACACATGAAGATAACAAAAAAAACATTAGTATTGATCAAAGTTCTAAGTTCAAGTTCTAATTCGAATCAAAATAAGTAGTAAGAGAGAAGAATAGTTGACACTAGTTTATATTTCCTAACAAAAACGTATGGCAAATGTAACATAGGTATGTACCATTTCTCGGTACAAGTCAGAATAATGTACGACGATACAGTAACTTCGCAAATCCAGTTTGAAGAATGGATGCGTTTTATATTACCCGCACAGAGGCGTCAAGTTACGCACTTCCTACTAAGTACCGTTACACGCATCGCCGCTAACGTATAAACTGCAATAACATCGTTTACATGGTTGTGGGTTTAGATAAAGGCTAGAGAGCCTTAACAGAACTGTAAATGGCACTGATAAAAAAGGATCAAATTATACGCAGTTAAATTATATGACATAATATAGAGTTATGTATTAGGTAATTATATAGAGTTGCCAATTATGTGATTTGTGAAAAAAAAACAATTGTCCTTTAACTTTTAACAAACGAGCATATAGTCAATCTTATAGTAAGTGATTTGTGGTCATTCTTTCTTTCTTTCTTTTCATTCTTTCGTGGTCATCTAAAAGTATTCTGAATAACGCGTTAATGCTTGTAGATTTGATAAAACAATGCCATCTAGTGACAATGTGACACTTTTTGTAGGGTATTTTTTTGTAGTTGAACTTTGCGATAAGGCGCTTATGGACATTTGCCACACCAGTACCCTTACCAGGAGTTTTTACGTTTTGACAAATATGACTGTTTTGGTATTTGTTTACGTATTTGCCCATACAAATTCCAATCAGCGCCCCTAGCGGATTGTGTCAGAACTTGGAAGTAGTATGGGCCAATACGTAAACAAATACCAAAACAGTCATATTTGTCAAAACGTAAAAACTCATAGTAGGGGTACAGTGCAGCCGCTAATACATAGCATCGCTGGCTTTGAAGGAGAGCTCTTGTTACACCTTTTTGAAGAGCTTTATGTCATAGCACTCCGGGAATACCGCACAAGGAAGCTCATTCCACAATTTGGACGTTCGTGGACCGAACCGTGGTGCCCGCCACGAGTCCAGTTTGTGTGCGTGGAAGAAAGGCTTTTTGTACCTTTCTTAAAAAGCCCCATTCCATAGCGCTTAGAGAATACCTTGGGAAGAAGTTCATTATAATATCATCGATATAAAATCCTATTATTTTGAAGTAATACAATTCGTTATATGCTAATAATGCGTGATTCAAACCTAATATTTCAAACTTAAGTAGGTATAATAATATTCTAAATCGGAGCATCTAGAAGTCCCTTGATCACCGAAAACCAATTCAGATACATTTCATTTTAAAATACGCCGCCATTTGCATTTCAAGACAGCAGGAGGTCACCTAATATATTAGCACTTATTCCGTGCTCTCGTTTCGTATTTTCATTTAAATGTGTGAATCAGTTTTAGAAGCTTCATGGGAATTTAATTTGGCATTGATGTCTTCTCGCAATATTTTATTGCCATTGACATGTTTTTTTATTTATGCAATTGATGTAACTAACCAGCATGCAGTCCAACTGATTGCAAGTCTTTGACACATACAGTCTATAATCAACTGTATATATTTAAGGTGTTATCTGTGGTCGGCGCCGAATGCATTGTTACCATAGAAGAGAAAAGCAAGATTGTTACCTTTAAGGATGAAATTGTAAGACCTCGTATATGTCTCCCATATTGTACCCTTCAAACCAAAACACCGCAGCGCTTAAGACTGCTGTAAAAGTCAGATATAGATATGATGATACAATCTTCCACTGAGGATGGATAACAATAAAATCTTATATATAAAATTCTCGTGTCACAATGTCTGAGAATCGGCTACTATCTATTTTTTATACCCCTAAGTGATTAGAGTTGTTCACCCTTAACATTTTTTATTTATATGGCAACACAACGTTTGCCGGGTCAACTAATGTATGTATAAAAAATACTACATATTTCCACGTCTCCTCTACGTGGTAAAATTCTGCGTGATTCGACTCCGAAGACACAACCGCCTCACCTATATCTGCTTTATAATAGCAGTCTTATACGCTGTTTTTTTTTTGGGTCGAAAAACATGGAAAGTAGTCCTCAGGGGTACCAACGCATCTGTGACCAATCTTAAGTAGAGCTCCAATCCTGGGATTGATCACTGATATTCAGTAGCGTAACCACTTACAGGCAGACGCTCGTTTGCTAGTTCTATATTAAATACTATAGGTATTACAATGAGTGAACACGTCACTCATTCACGTGCGGAGTAAGCCCAACTCGCTCATTATGTGCGATTCAGCACATGCCTTATATGTAACCTGGCGCCGGTCGGTGACTCATCGACCCATTGTCGCCAAATGTGTGTAATGACGTAAGATCGCATAGTGATAGAATTCGGTAGAAGGTGGTAGAATTCTCAGTGATTTGTCTCCGGCGGCACCACCGCAACACCTATTTCACCTTAATAACAGCAGTGTTAAGCATTAGTAAGGGAGACATACTTTTCCGAGGCATTCCAGCTTAGTCCTCAAGAATAGCGGCGCATCTATTGCCGACCTTATGTGGGAATGTGGTCTTGTTTGTGTTTGTCTTGGGTTCAAATATTGTTGCGTCATAGACACCAGAATAGATTTCTAGTAAATATTCAATTTCCCTTTTTCACATCGACTTACTATATTAATGCTTAAAATATGTTTGTCCAAAATAGACAATTACTCATCCTTTAGCACTTTCTAGCACAATGTCCGTAGTAGGTAAACATGGTTGCAACCTTGGGCCCACACTACGATCTCGTTTCGAACAATCGACGCACGGAAATGCTAATTTTTATGTTCGTGTGACGCTCACTGCACTCACGTAATAGTGATGAGCGGAGCGGAGAGCGGGACGTAACACTGCTTAACCATAACGATAAATAATATGTGAATTGCAGATTTTTATAAACACTGACATTATTTGTAAAATAAAGTGAAGTTTAAATCTGCACCCAAAACTTGAAACTTCGTCGATAAGATCAAATTAACTTACTAAAGCAACGCACGTCACATAGATTAGTAAAGATTACTAGCTCCCAACAAGAAAATGTAACCTTTTTACAATTGTCACTGTCATCTATTTTTGTGTTTGAAAAATATTTAAAAAATTTAGTTTTTAGATGATTTACGAATGAAACAATATTTCTTCGCACTTTTTCTTCGATTTCGTGTCTTAACTGCGCATGTCGGCATTGTTCCACGTAAATTACACCATGACAGCCATTAAACGGCTGACAGAAATGTCAGCCGTTTGAGTCATTTGATGGCTTCCTTCAATTACAAGGCGGTGAGATATCTATACTTACCTATGGCACGTCAGATCAACTACTGCAACCTGCAACTCGGTTACAGGTCCACATGAAAGAGGAACCATACAAATCTTGCTAAACAAACTAATCAAATACAACCTTTAACAAATGCTTAGTTCAAGTCCTTACTATATTTGCTTTGTCTTTTTCAATATAGTGTAATGAAAACCAAAGATTGAATAGCTGAAATATGCTATATCCCGTTTATAAATAAGGAGACAACTCTATTATTCAATAACTCATTGCTACTTCAAAACTAATTAAATCTGACTGTTTGATGATCATAACTTATAATTAATATGCCAGGTATTAATTTACTCTTGCTCATTGCATATCAATTTCGGTTTGGAGCTATTAAACTAATGAGAAAGACAAATAAAATACTCAACTAATTAAATTCTACGATGATATTTGACACTTGGTTTTGATGATCGAAAGTAAATAGAAATTCTATACTCTGTTCGGTTCATGTAAGATTACGTGTAGTGAAATATGATGTTTTGAATAAGCTAGCCAAATACAAGGTTTTATTTTGAGGAGAGAATATCTGGCTGTGGATTAGTGGAGGACGTTTCCCAAACTCACAGCTCCATACTAGGAAAACCTGTGACGTGGGTGCCATGGACACACACAAGGACGAATACATAAACACCCAGACCCAGAATAGATATACAAATTAATCATTCAGATGTCTGTCTAGCCGGGAATCGAACCTAGAACTCTTTGCGCGTCAGACCGGTATGGTGACCGCTCCGCCACGCACCTCGTCATATGTATCGTCTACGTAGCCAAGTTAAATATTAAACATTGCGTTACTGTTTTCCTTAGAATGAAAAATATTATACAGGCTACGTAAAAGTACCATTCATAACAAAGGTATAGGCATATTTTAGTTAGCTAGACATATAGGGCTTTTTCTAAATATGGTAAAACCCTGAAGCAGACTACTATACTTTAACGCGAGTTACTAGAGAAAAGTACGGGTTTAATGTTTCCAACCCCTTTTTTTTTTTTGTTCACGAGGGGGAAACCTTCAAAAGGTACCCGGCGCCGTGGGAGCGACGCAGGGTTATGTGGGATTTTTACCGCACTAAAACCCCCCCGGTGGCCGTCCTCAGCGCTGCGTAGAGGGCTCCGGGATCTCCAAAGGAACGCAACCGGAGTCCTCTTAGCGCGTTGCCCCGTCGGGCTCTGCCCAGGTGAGCTTGACGCTCGCCACACCATCTGGTGTGTACGACGGTATGCGACCACACATACCGCCGCCCTTCCCGGGGTCGCTTACCGAGCGGTTCGAGCTCCCACACTTACCGCCCGCAACCCCGGAAGCCCCCTTTTAGTCGCCTCTTACGACAGGCAGGGGATACCGTAGCCCTATAATGTTTCCAACCCCTGTCGGAAGTTTTCGAAACCGCCTTTAAAGCTACCGGCATGAAAATTATCCACTAGTGGTCGTCTGTCGATCGAATTCGACGTTGCTTAGTTCTTCTGAGCATTATATTATAGTACCATGGTAGATAGTATTATAATAGGTATTTGTTTCATTTTAAGCAAGAGCTTTTAATGCTGCATACATAAGCTTAGTACTTGCAAACTACAACTCTACAAACTCACAAATATGTGGACGCGTCAAAAGCAATTGCGGTGAATTGAAAAACAAAGAAACATCGAACTTCAAAAGCCAAGACAAACACTTTATCCTCATGTTTGATATTGTAACATTGTAGTAAATGGATGTACACCGAAATCGTACAGATTATATCATTGAATCGAATGGAAACGCTAAAAGTGCAGTTTAACTGCATGCCACTCATATGTACCACGTAGTAGGAGTGGCATGCAATTAAACTGCACTTTTAGATAATATAAGGATGGTTCCTTAACGCTTCACTATTATCTTACTAATATGCGCTATACCTTAGCGATACATTTAAAAGGAATATGAATGGAGACTGTAGGCGAAACCGAATAAATTGTCGTGACTCTTGCTTTCATTTACATATATGGCTACTATGGCTACTAGCAGATGTGTATCATTTACTGATTCAAAATATGCAATTCAAAACCTTATTTAGTACAGATAAAGTTAAAGATAAAGAAACCGTGTACGAGATTGTAGGTGGACGTTTTCGAAATCATGAAAATTGAAAGTAGAACATATCTATCAAAACATCTAGACGTGCGTGAGATGATATTGATCTTTAGTTCTGTGCAGGTTTATTTTGATGTATGGCGTAAATACTTTCGATGTAAACGGATGATTTTTTTTAGGATGAATTACGAATTTTCTGACTGTACATTATCCCAAATGCAGTAGAATAAATTCTTACCTGAAGCTAGTCTTCATAAACGAACCCCAATAAATGTCAAATGGAGTAGAATGTATATTAGTATTACCTGGAGTTGATCTCGAACATATTAATAATATAACAGTAAAAGACTTAAAAATAATTGCCTAGTATTAGAAGTTGTAGCTTTTCAAAAACAATTGAAGTATACTAGTTCATTTTGCGTGGTATATTGGTATAGTAGATGAAAGTTAAGAAAGAAAACTCTTCGTTGTTTAGATAACGTACGCACCACCACCCATTATACCTTCTTATGCTACCAATAAAGAAAAGTGTCTAATGAAAAGAAAAAAAATGAATAATTACCGTGTTGCTATCTATAAATCAAATCATTTTTTGCGCTCGAAAGTACCTACAACAGCCATACAGGATTAGATACACGTTTCAATTTTACAGAAATTAATAATATCCATTCATTAAATTATCTAAATCTCCTCCGGCAAAAATCATCAAAAATGTTGATCACACGCCACGAAGTCTAGAAACTTGTTTGTTTCGAAATTCGCAAATGTTCGAGATAAATAAAAACAGGCATTGGAATAACAAGAGTTCCGGTGGTCCGCCTCGGGCTAGACCGTTTGATAGTGATTGTAGAGTCCGCTCTACAATATATGGGCTCTACTGTCTATATGACTCCGCTCGCATTTTCTTATTAACCTGTTCTGGATTTGGTTTTAAAATTGATTCCTATTTTGCTTCGGTTTAGATTAATTAAGATTAGGTAGAGTCAATGTCCTGCTACAACTCTACAAAAATATTCAAATTTAAAATACTACACAAAGTGTTACTAAGGCGGATCATTTGCCATTCGCATTAGCATACATCGAATCACTAATTAACCCCTGATAGGGTTACTATCTCATCTGAGCTCGGCCACAGATATTAGGTTCTTTGGGGGTAGAGCAGCCTTGAGAACTAAGTTCAAAGAAAATGCACAATTTTTATGGTTCCTCATATACTCGTAAGTGTGTCAAACATTATTTTGAAATTTTAATAGGTGTACTTGGAGCTATAACTTTGAGAAACCATGACTTATTTTACACATGTATAATGTGTCAAGTCTTCATCGTGTCTGTTTCACATAAACATAAGTACATTTTATTATCAACTAGATGACCCGGTGAACTTCGTACCACCTAATTATGAGTGACTATCTGTACCTCGTGGTTTCACTCGTGTAATTTATGTATTATGTCCATAAACTACTGGTAAATATTAGGAAATGGCCACAGGAGAACAGGAAAATAAAAAATACAATTAAATAAAATTCACTCTACCTCTCTGCACTCTGTTATCTTTTTACCGACTTCAAAAAGGAGGTGGTTATCAATTCGGCCGGTATCTTTTTTTTATGTATGTACACGAATTACTCCGCCGTTAGTGAACCGATTTTAATAATTATTTTTTTATTGTGTTATTTTTTATTGTAGGTTCTAATGAAATTACAAAGTCAGTTCATCATTGACTATTTAAGGGTCTTATAATGTGGCTCGCAGACAAAATATGTAACTCCTCAACCGATGGGGATATTTGAGTTGTGTTTGAAGATATTTGGTGTAAGTTCTAACGAAATTGCAAAGTCAGTTCATCATTGACTATTTAAGGGTCTGATAATGTGGCTCGGAGACAAAATATGTAACTCCTCAACCGATGGGAATAATTGAGTCGTGTTTGAAGATATTTGGTGTAGGAGGTTCTAATGAAATTGCAAATCATTGACTATTTAGTTAGGTTAGGTTGGAACACATAAGACAATATGAAACTAAGCGGGCAGGGCGCGGCAGCGCCCTGCGAGCGGGCGGTTCCAATCAATGTAAATTCAGACCGTACCTTAATTCATGATCACGTTTATACAATTTTATATTGTATTAATATAAATGTTATTATGTCATCACTAAAAAGGGTAACTAATAAGGGGTTTTACTTTGTAGTGACATAGAAGTCGGTTGTATTTTTTGTTATTTTTTTTACAAATACGCGAAAAGAAGTACCTATAACTTCAATAACGGTTTTTTTTAAAGAAAGTTTATTTACTTATAGTACTCTAATCGGGTTGTTGAATAGCTAAAAATGCTGAAACAGGTCTGTAAATAGAAAGGCGATTTATAACAGTCTTAAGGGTTGATCTAAAAAACAAACAGTGACTCAGATGCTTCATTATGTCTTATGATAATTTTCTTAGTGCTCCAAATTAACGGATATTAAATTAAAGTTCCATACCCGATTAAACGACCCTAAAGGTTGATTTTCCAAAAACGGTGAAAAATGTGTTCTATTATTTTGAATCAAAAAGCTAAATTCCAATTTTCATAGACTTTGCTTCAAAATCTGCCGATTTCTAAACGACGTGTCTTCTAAAGCCAAATGCAAATTTTTACAGTTTTTGCTTCCAAATTAACGGATTTTAATATAAAATTCCAACCCCTACTTAACCAACTTAAGGGTTGATTTTGCAAATATCGTAAAATAGATATTTAATTACTTTCTATCGAAATCCTATCAAATACCAATTTTCATATAGATTTGCATCAAAACTGGGGGACTTTAATACAAACTTTCAACTCTTATTTATTCACGGAAACGCGGTCGAACAGGATAAAAAGTATCCTATGTCCGTCTCCTGGTTCTAAGCTACCTCTCCACCAATTTTCAGTCAAATTGGTTCAGCCGTTGTTGAGTTATAAAATGCTTCACGAAAACGCGGTCGAACGGGATAAAAAGTATCCTATGTCCTTTTCCTGCTTCTAAGCTACCTCTCGATTAATTTTCAGTCAAATTGGTTCAGCCGTTCTTGAGTTATAAAATGACTTCACGGAAACGCGGTCGAACGGGATAAAAAGTATCCTATGTCCGTTTCATGGTTCTAATCTACCTCTTTACCAATTTTCAGCTAAATCGGTTCAACCGTTCTTGAGTTATAAAATGACTTCAAGGAAACGCGGTCGAACGGGATAAAAAGTATCCTATGTCCGTCTCCTGGTTCTAAGCTACCTCTCCACCAATTTTCAGCCAAATCGGTTCAGCCGTTCTTGAGTTATAAGTGGAGTAACTAACACGACTTTCTTTTATATATATAGATGACCCGGTGAACTTCGTACCACCTAATTATGAGTGACTATCTGTACCTCGTGGTTTCACTCGTGTAATTTATGTATTATGTCCATAAACTACTGGTAAATATTAGGAAATGGCCACAGGAGAACAGGAAAATAAAAAATACAATTAAATAAAATTCACTCTACCTCTCTGCACTCTGTTATCTTTTTACCGACTTCAAAAAGGAGGTGGTTATCAATTCGGCCGGTATCTTTTTTTTATGTATGTACACGAATTACTCCGCCGTTAGTGAACCGATTTTAATAATTATTTTTTTATTGTGTTATTTTTTATTGTAGGTTCTAATGAAATTACAAAGTCAGTTCATCATTGACTATTTAAGGGTCTTATAATGTGGCTCGCAGACAAAATATGTAACTCCTCAACCGATGGGGATATTTGAGTTGTGTTTGAAGATATTTGGTGTAAGTTCTAACGAAATTGCAAAGTCAGTTCATCATTGACTATTTAAGGGTCTGATAATGTGGCTCGGAGACAAAATATGTAACTCCTCAACCGATGGGAATAATTGAGTCGTGTTTGAAGATATTTGGTGTAGGAGGTTCTAATGAAATTGCAAATCATTGACTATTTAGTTAGGTTAGGTTGGAACACATAAGACAATATGAAACTAAGCGGGCAGGGCGCGGCAGCGCCCTGCGAGCGGGCGGTTCCAATCAATGTAAATTCAGACCGTACCTTAATTCATGATCACGTTTATACAATTTTATATTGTATTAATATAAATGTTATTATGTCATCACTAAAAAGGGTAACTAATAAGGGGTTTTACTTTGTAGTGACATAGAAGTCGGTTGTATTTTTTGTTATTTTTTTTACAAATACGCGAAAAGAAGTACCTATAACTTCAATAACGGTTTTTTTTAAAGAAAGTTTATTTACTTATAGTACTCTAATCGGGTTGTTGAATAGCTAAAAATGCTGAAACAGGTCTGTAAATAGAAAGGCGATTTATAACAGTCTTAAGGGTTGATCTAAAAAACAAACAGTGACTCAGATGCTTCATTATGTCTTATGATAATTTTCTTAGTGCTCCAAATTAACGGATATTAAATTAAAGTTCCATACCCGATTAAACGACCCTAAAGGTTGATTTTCCAAAAACGGTGAAAAATGTGTTCTATTATTTTGAATCAAAAAGCTAAATTCCAATTTTCATAGACTTTGCTTCAAAATCTGCCGATTTCTAAACGACGTGTCTTCTAAAGCCAAATGCAAATTTTTACAGTTTTTGCTTCCAAATTAACGGATTTTAATATAAAATTCCAACCCCTACTTAACCAACTTAAGGGTTGATTTTGCAAATATCGTAAAATAGATATTTAATTACTTTCTATCGAAATCCTATCAAATACCAATTTTCATATAGATTTGCATCAAAACTGGGGGACTTTAATACAAACTTTCAACTCTTATTTATTCACGGAAACGCGGTCGAACAGGATAAAAAGTATCCTATGTCCGTCTCCTGGTTCTAAGCTACCTCTCCACCAATTTTCAGTCAAATTGGTTCAGCCGTTGTTGAGTTATAAAATGCTTCACGAAAACGCGGTCGAACGGGATAAAAAGTATCCTATGTCCTTTTCCTGCTTCTAAGCTACCTCTCGATTAATTTTCAGTCAAATTGGTTCAGCCGTTCTTGAGTTATAAAATGACTTCACGGAAACGCGGTCGAACGGGATAAAAAGTATCCTATGTCCGTTTCATGGTTCTAATCTACCTCTTTACCAATTTTCAGCTAAATCGGTTCAACCGTTCTTGAGTTATAAAATGACTTCAAGGAAACGCGGTCGAACGGGATAAAAAGTATCCTATGTCCGTCTCCTGGTTCTAAGCTACCTCTCCACCAATTTTCAGCCAAATCGGTTCAGCCGTTCTTGAGTTATAAGTGGAGTAACTAACACGACTTTCTTTTATATATATAGATTATTCACTGTCCGTGGTTCGCGCACATTTAGCACACACTTCGCACTAAGTTACAAAACGGCGAATCATAAACTCCATAGCTCCTAGTACCTCGCGTATCGTTAAATTTCAATTTACAAACTTTCTACTTACTGTTTTATGGTAGCCTAGTATATTTCCTTCCTTTGTATCAGTGTAGGTTACTGCACGTACAATGTAGGGATTGTAGGGATGTAGGGATGTAAGGGATTCTGGAGACTAACATGTTTCATTAACAAAATAAGGACTTACTTAGAATTATTTCTTATATTAATAGTAGGTACCTATTGATGAAAATATATTTCTATTAATATCAAAATATTGTTCACCAATAATAATATATTGTGATTTTTTGGCGTTTATAATTTTTTCCTTTTTTATTACTAAAGACATCGTTTTTGGTATTTCATTTTTCCATATTTTACTTACCATTATTTCGATCTTTTTTATTTAATGAGTCCATATTAATAAAATAATTGTAATACATTACATTAGATCAAAAAAGGTAATGTATAAATAAAACACACATGATATAAAAATAAATCCAACTTACATGAGACCTAAAAACCCAGTTTAAACATATTAAAAATGTCATTGACTTGTACTTTGTACTTGTTGTGCAAACCAGTAGCCGAGGCGCCACTGTACCGTGGGCGTTAAGTTATGAAGCGGAATACTTGTACTGCTTGCCCACGACCATTTTTCTGTTTCTCAATTTATACTGGTGTATTTCGTGGTTTTACTCCTGAAAAAAAATTATAATATAGGAGTAGCAGACGAGCATGCAGTCCACCTGACGCTAAGTGGCTACTGCCGCCCATGGACATCTGAAATAAATCCCAGATAGGATAAGATATTCTTACCTGAAATCGGCCACGGATGCGCTGCCACTCTTGAAGACTAAGCTGGAACGCCTCGAAAAAGTATGCCTCCCTTACCACACCCTTCAAACCAGCCAATCAAAGCCAGACAAACTGTAATAACGACCGTATTCGTAAATAAGTTTGGTGCCTTATCTAAAGAGGACCGCAGATAAATAGTTACTTTTGATATGAGACTTAATTTTTAACAATATTTTTGTAATAACCGTTTGCCATACAATATTGATTTTTTTTGCAACACAAACAATATTACACTTATTAACTATTTTCGTTATCAAGTTAATGGCATTAAATATAAAGAAACGTCCTTGGCAAACACAAAATATTGTTATTCAAAACTTTGTTCAATGTTACACACGAAATTTTATTAAAGTTACATAAAAACACAGCTACTTCGTGCCAATAACAATGCCCTCGTAAATTGTCCAAAATCGTGTTATTATCGTTACATTTTTTTGTTTTTATTACCTTGAAAATGTGTTCTGTAAAAAGCAAATTGTTTTAAATGGCAAATAAATAAGAAAATAATGCAAATAAATTGTTTTTGGGACAAGAATTTGTTATTGGATTGGTTAAGTAAATGCATTGTTTGTTTTTTTGAATTGCCAATATTTACTGTTACGTAAATATATAAATTACTTATATATACGTTCAATTTTTAACCGACTGGTTTGTCGCTTTTGTTTATTATTGTGAAATTATTATGTAAATAATCTTTATTTACGTTAATAAATCTTTAAAATATTTTAAAAAATACGGAAGTTTGAGCAAATAGTCAGATATCTATACTAATATTATAAAGAGGAAACCTTTGTTTGTTTGGTTGTAATGAATAGGCTCAAAAACTACTGGACCGATTTTAAAAAATCTTTCGCCATTCGAAAGCTACATTATCCACGAGTAACATAGGCTATATTTTATATGAAATATATTTGATAGAAAGATTTTGAGGCGGTACAAACTTTGCCGGGTCAGCTAGTAGCTAATAAAATAAGTAAACACAAAATGTAAGTTCGACAAGTTTGTAGTTTGTACCTTAATTCTGTAAAAAAAAAACAATATATAACCTGTGTATTACACACTTATCTAGTACCCTACATCTGTACTTTGAAGTATTTCAAGGATTACTCACATTTTGGAGACAGTCCAACCAAAACATGCGTCGATGTTGTGAGCGTAATATTTACTATTACACCGTTCCTTGTGCCCTGTTTGTCCAGGTGAGGAGTTTCCATTACGGACAATGTTTGGACAACCGGTTAACGGCGAATGAGACGTGATCATCATTCGATCTGTAGTTATAACTTATTATGTAGGTGAAATATATTTGTTTAGGGTGTTTAACATCTCTATATCGATATAATATTCGGTGTTAAAATATTTTTGATGTAATCACATTCTATTCGTATTCGTTCTATGCGTATTCATAATTATGTATCTATATTTAGAATACGCTTTGACAAAATAAAAATCGTTCCACGATCTACTGTAGTGGCTTGATAAGGAATATAACAGGAAAACTCTTGTTTCACAGGGCTCAGAGTATTAGAATATTTACATGTGAGCTTCCAATATTTATGAGTTACTTTGTACTTGATTTTCTTGAAATATACGTCCTTACACCTCATCAATTATTCCACTTCACTACTAAAGTCAGTTGTCACAATAAAAATCACATAAAAGTTAATTGCTCAAGTATACTCACAGCATCATTTTTGTATCCGTACGAAATTATAATATAACCAAAGCGAACTCTTCACATGCAGTTCACATAATTCTCGTGTGTACACAAACAATGCAAACGTAGAAACAATACTTACTTAGTTACTAACTTGCAGTTAATCCCCCAGCTCACATTCACTTAGTCGCATCGAGATCAGTGCCGAGCGCTTCCCAAACCAGGTCAACACTTGCACACGAGCAAACATTGTAGATTAACACCATTCCTCGTCACGATGCCATCAAGGCGAGCGAGCACGAGTTACTCTAAAGTTGTCTTTAAATCATAACGAGAAACGTTGGTTCTTTTGACTTCTTGCAATTTACTAAGTTTTATCTTGCCTGTTGCACTCGCTCTGTTTCTTTCAATGATTCCTTCCTTCGTTATTTTTTCTTTTTTTCGCGAAATTCATCCTTTCCTTTATCCCTCATATTTACTTCGCTCTACTCTTCACTCTCTCCCTCTTAATTTATTTCCTTCATGTCATCCTTTTTCTTGTCTATTCTGTCCCAATCACACTAAAGTCGTTCTCCCCTATTCCCTCTAACATCTTGTTGTTGGTCTCATATCTCCCAGTCCGTCGTTACTTTTTTCATTCCTGTTATATATTATTGATACTTTTCTGTCTATATCATTATTTTCTGCTTTTCCCTCTTATTTATTCTTTGTCTTTTTTATTTATTTTTTGTGCTGTTTGATATAATTTTAACCGCTCTAAAATCCATCCACACCTTTCATGTACATCAAAAGGTTAAACACGGTTACCTCTCTAAACAACCAAAGACATAACCAAAAGAATGTACGGGTATCAAAGGAACCAATATGACCAAATTGGTCGAATCCAAAAATAGCATCAAAGAATTCTCATGTGTATCTGTCTGTTTATTTTCTGTTGATGATTTAGGATCCATAAATCGGACCTAGTGAGTCCTTATACATTTCTTACCTTACAATAAAATTATTAGCATTAAGTCCGTTTGATAAAATGTCGTTTAAATCAAAATTATGATCGTGTGATTCGTTCGCGCGGTTATTTTTGGCTTTGTGTGAGATTATTTATGCTCTGTACTGTCGGCCTGTTGTTTAATATTCGTTTTGTTGTTTCAGGTAAGTGAACACCGGTGACAAATTTGGGAGGGATTTGGAATACTGCTCCGCTGGTGCGAGGATTGGTAATGTACAATTAAGAGAAAAGAAAAATTAAATGTCGAACTAAGTTTTGCCACCTAAGTACGTACTCTTTATTTTTTACGAATTCACATGTCATCAAATCGACAATTTAGTGATTTCCAAACAAAAAACTTTTTTATAAAATTTGTCCATTCACAAATCAAGCGCAAATTGCCTAACTTATTTGGTTGGATATTTTATACTTTCAAAAAATGTAATCACATTGAACGTACAAGTTCGGATCTTAGAAACTTAAGGCTCAGCTGTTTGTTTGTAGTACGCGCTGTCACACATGTCGATCAACATAAACCGGGCTTTCAAGTCAAGTATGTATATTATTATGTAAAAGAATAAATTAAAAAATAAATACCACAGAGCGGATAGGCTATCTCGCTTATGCGAGATTGTGAACAAACCTAGTAGAAAATTATAAAAAATAAACATGTATTCAGTTGCATATAATTGGCTTCAAAGGCTTACAAAGATCTGTTGACAATTATTTTTCTTAATAAGGTAGTGATAAATATAGCGATTTTCTAATAAACCTAGATCTCCTTACTGCCTTAATATGAAGATACGGGAAGCAGTACATTATCTCAAATGGCTTCAAACCCAGTTTATTGGGTCCTTATTAGGTGTGAAGTTGTTGGCGTTAATATGCAAAACCTGTTGGAGTGATTGGCGTTGTGGCTCTGATATTATCGTTAGCTCCGTGCTAGATTCGATTCCGGGTTGACACAAAATTATTTTCAAATTTTGAGATCGAGACTATCGTTTTTATTATTCTTAGTTATAATAAATATGTATTTTTTATATACTTATTTCTTACGAATAAGAATAAAATATTTTAAACATTACAATTATGTGAAAATAACAATTCACGTTTATGTGAGATGACGTTATAAATTATGATGTTATATTATTACAAGCTGACACGGCAAACGTTTTGTTGCCATATAAATAAAAAAAAATATTAAGGGTGAACAACCCTTATCACTTAGGGGTATGAAAAATAGATATTAGCCGATTCTCAGACCTACTGAATATGCATATGAAATTTGATGAAAATCGGTAAAGCCGTTTCGGAGGAGTACGGTAACTAACATTGTGACACGAGAATTTGATATATAAGATGACTCGTAATACAGAAACATATATTTTTTTTACTTTTTGTTTTATATATCTAGCGTATAAAACGCTACAGTAGAAAATCTCGAATTTCCTTAAAATTAATTACCTATTTAAAACTTCCATTCCATAGACATGAGCACCGTGCACATTATAAGGTGTTTACAAATTAATAATAACAATTTCTGTAGTTCCAAGTAGTTAACATAGTAGTATGATAAAACGAAGATATTAAGCAGCCACTTAACTGGACTTTCAACTTGTTAAAGGTGAAAGGCCCATAGTGCTTGTCATATACTTTTACTTCATTAATTATTCAAAATTATTCCTTTTTATTTATTTTTTATGTAATGAACTGTAAGCAAACTGTAAGTAATTAAGTTAAAAAAACTAAATCTTTAGCTGAAAAATTTGGGCAAATATTGGAATTTGAAAAAAAACACTATTAAAACACTAACACAAAAATTATATTCTTTATTGCTTTATTTATTTTTCAAATTATAATTAATTTTAAAAAATATATTTAATCTTTAAAACGTTGAAAAAGCTTAAGTCTACGTTGTTCTAAATAAATCTTGATAAGCCTAAGCCTTTCATTAATATTACTTTGCCTTCATAAACTTGGCACAGTCAGTTTAAGATTAAATTAACAAAATAATATCGTAATAAAACTCATTAATCAAAAAAAATGTTCTTGTTTATCCTTCGGGAACGATACATTTTTTGAGGATAAAAGGTACCATATGCCCTTTTCTGAAGCCCTGAAAATATGTGAACAAAATTTAATGATTAGATTATCTAGTTAAGTAGTGATAATGTAACAAAAAGAATAACTTTTTAAAATTAGAATAATAAAAATGCCTCTACACAAAACACCCTAAGGACAAGTTGGAATACTTTTCAAGCCCATTTAGGTACACGGGCTCATAATGTTCCTGCCCTATATTCTGAGCTTAATATAACCCTATTACGAAATGCTATAATCATGTGTTAAGGTCCACTAAGGATAATCTACGCCTCTGCTGTCGGGATATGACCAATTTCGTCACGCAATTAGAAATTATCCTATTTAGGGCACCGGGAAGAGGGGTTCTATTACGGGAATTATCCTGGCAATCTCGTATTATCAATGTTATCATGTTATCATTATCATTGTTCATTATGATATTAAGTTACGTTATTAAGCTGTAACAGAAGAAGTGGTTGTCATATCGATTTAAAACAGATAGAGTCATGTTCGATTCCCGGCCAGATAGTCATCTAAATGGTGAATTATTTTATGGTACTGGGTATTTCGAAGTTCGAAATTATGTGTGCCTATATAATCCCTGACTCAAGGAATCCTAATGAAGGAACTAAGCGTATAAAAACGTACTATTAAGTACGTAATTTTAATTCATATTTCATTTAATTTTACAAAAGTGACGTAAAAATATTATTTATTTATGTATACTGAAAAAATCCACTTAAAAATAATCACGTAAAAATCGCAGTTGAAAATTGGAAATACCCAAAAGTTACACACACAAAAGCACACTCATCAGTTACACATAAGTTACGTACTCGGTATAAGTTACTCTAAATGGAAACCGAAAAGATTAAGCTATTTGGAAATGAAATCCTGCCTCCTTCACCATTACTTACATACGTCTTAACAAATTAGCTCATACCTTTTTATTATGTAACGGGTACTCACGATATGCGTTTTTTATTGCCGATATTTCGACCCAGTTGCATGGATCGTGGTCACGGCGAAACTGAGGTGGAGGGGAGAAACCGTTGACAAGTACTAGTGGTAGATTAATCTATCTACCCTACGTCTAGTTCGTTTTTCTTTTCTAGGTTTCATATCACGACACACAACACTGACAATATCCTTACGCTCCGTACTTTGCACTATTTGTGACTTGCACAAACTAACCACTGGATTCCACGTTTGGGCTAACTTAAAACCATCTTCTCTATTGAAGTTCCTAGGATGTTTCTTGATCTCTATTGCTTCTCTTACTAAACGAGGAAAGTAATGACGCTCAGTGGAGATCACCTGAGGTTTGTGTAATTCAATCCAGTGGTTACAACCTGAACTGAGGATGTGTTCGGCTACCGCAGATTTCTTAGGGTCATTATTTTTGACTGCGCTGATATGTTCCTTAATGCGTTGTGATATGGTTCGTTTTGTCTGCCCAATATACGAGCTACCACAACTACAGTCAACCTTATAGACCCCTGGGCACTGGTATGGAATAGTATCCTTGGGGGAACGAAGATAGGCCGCGAGCTTTTTAAAAGGCGTAAATATACTTTTTATGTTATATTTTCGATCTAAAATCCTCCCTATCTTATCCGTGACACCTTTCACATACGGGAAATATGCGGAATGCCTTTCTACTACGCTGGTGGTGTTATGATTCCGTTCAGTTCGTTTGGCTATAGTTACGTGGCCATTGAGACGCAGGACCTTCTCCAGGTGTTCCAACTCCTGCGCCAAATGATCATTGTCACATAATTCATAGGCCCGGTTCGTGAGGGACTTTGCAACCGAAGCTAAGTGTCTGGGGTGGTGGTGTGAAGTGCCGTGTAAGTATCTATCCGTGTGAGTAGGTTTCCGGTAAACTGCGTGACTAAATGTACCATCAGGGCGGGCCTCTAATGCGACATCCAAGAATGCCAACTTCCCATTGTCCTCCATTTCGCAAGTGAATTTTATACTGGCATGTACCGAGTTCAGATAATCTAAATAACTTTCTACCTGTCCCCGTCCTCCTGTTATGATGGCAAAGATGTCATCTACATATCTTCTCCAAACTCTAACGCAATTGGGCCCAGTAGCAATGGCTATCCCCTCGAAATATTCCATCCATATGTTTGCGACTACTGGAGCGACTGGACTACCCATGGCTACACCATTTATTTGAAGAAAATATTTACCGTTATACAGAAAGTAACCAGACCGGAGACAGTGTTCTAATAATTTGACGTAATCTGTGTGCATATTATTATTACGAAGAACATCAGTAACTACCCGTAGACATTCAGTGATTGGAACGTTTGTAAACAAAGATTCAACATCAAAACTAACCATACAATCACTTTTTTCTAACTTAATGTCTTTTACGATACTCACGAAATGCCGGGAATCCTTTATGTAAGATGTTGTCCTACCTACCAGCGGCTGCAGCACTCCCGCTACATGTTTTGCAAGTTCGTACGTAGGGGAGTCAATTTGACTGACTATAGGTCTTAAAGGAACGCCGGGTTTGTGAACTTTTGGTAGGCCATAAAGTTTCGGTGGTTGTACTATACGGGGTTTAAGTAAGTATTTAACTGTATCCTCCCCTAATATAGACTGACATTCCTGAACAATTTTACGTGTATGTCGTGTCACTCTAGCAGTCATATGCGACACCTCCACTTACCAAGTAGTCAATTACGACCCGACTGCTAGAGTGACACGACATACACGTAAAATTGTTCAGGAATGTCAGTCTATATTAGGGGAGGATACAGTTAAATACTTACTTAAACCCCGTATAGTACAACCACCGAAACTTTATGGCCTACCAAAAGTTCACAAACCCGGCGTTCCTTTAAGACCTATAGTCAGTCAAATTGACTCCCCTACGTACGAACTTGCAAAACATGTAGCGGGAGTGCTGCAGCCGCTGGTAGGTAGGACAACATCTTACATAAAGGATTCCCGGCATTTCGTGAGTATCGTAAAAGACATTAAGTTAGAAAAAAGTGATTGTATGGTTAGTTTTGATGTTGAATCTTTGTTTACAAACGTTCCAATCACTGAATGTCTACGGGTAGTTACTGATGTTCTTCGTAATAATAATATGCACACAGATTACGTCAAATTATTAGAACACTGTCTCCGGTCTGGTTACTTTCTGTATAACGGTAAATATTTTCTTCAAATAAATGGTGTAGCCATGGGTAGTCCAGTCGCTCCAGTAGTCGCAAACATATGGATGGAATATTTCGAGGGGATAGCCATTGCTACTGGGCCCAATTGCGTTAGAGTTTGGAGAAGATATGTAGATGACATCTTTGCCATCATAACAGGAGGACGGGGACAGGTAGAAAGTTATTTAGATTATCTGAACTCGGTACATGCCAGTATAAAATTCACTTGCGAAATGGAGGACAATGGGAAGTTGGCATTCTTGGATGTCGCATTAGAGGCCCGCCCTGATGGTACATTTAGTCACGCAGTTTACCGGAAACCTACTCACACGGATAGATACTTACACGGCACTTCACACCACCACCCCAGACACTTAGCTTCGGTTGCAAAGTCCCTCACGAACCGGGCCTATGAATTATGTGACAATGATCATTTGGCGCAGGAGTTGGAACACCTGGAGAAGGTCCTGCGTCTCAATGGCCACGTAACTATAGCCAAACGAACTGAACGGAATCATAACACCACCAGCGTAGTAGAAAGGCATTCCGCATATTTCCCGTATGTGAAAGGTGTCACGGATAAGATAGGGAGGATTTTAGATCGAAAATATAACATAAAAAGTATATTTACGCCTTTTAAAAAGCTCGCGGCCTATCTTCGTTCCCCCAAGGATACTATTCCATACCAGTGCCCAGGGGTCTATAAGGTTGACTGTAGTTGTGGTAGCTCGTATATTGGGCAGACAAAACGAACCATATCACAACGCATTAAGGAACATATCAGCGCAGTCAAAAATAATGACCCTAAGAAATCTGCGGTAGCCGAACACATCCTCAGTTCAGGTTGTAACCACTGGATTGAATTACACAAACCTCAGGTGATCTCCACTGAGCGTCATTACTTTCCTCGTTTAGTAAGAGAAGCAATAGAGATCAAGAAACATCCTAGGAACTTCAATAGAGAAGATGGTTTTAAGTTAGCCCAAACGTGGAATCCAGTGGTTAGTTTGTGCAAGTCACAAATAGTGCAAAGTACGGAGCGTAAGGATATTGTCAGTGTTGTGTGTCGTGATATGAAACCTAGAAAAGAAAAACGAACTAGACGTAGGGTAGATAGATTAATCTACCACTAGTACTTGTCAACGGTTTCTCCCCTCCACCTCAGTTTCGCCGTGACCACGATCCATGCAACTGGGTCGAAATATCGGCAATAAAAAACGCATATCGTGAGTACCCGTTACATAATAAAATGTCTCAATTAGCTCATACCACCAATCGCTTCAAGCGCTTCATAAGTAGCTTTAGCGGAATTTCTGCAAACAAAACATTTTTCAATATAAGTGAAATCTTTACATTCTCGGTAAGATGATTACAGCCTATTATGTCGGATATTTCATACAGAAATTGTTCGGTTGGCCTCAGGATAATTGAAATGAATGGCAATACCATTTTTCATGGAAACTCGAATTATCTGTTGCACATCTTACTTGTATTACAAAACGGTAAGGTTTTTGTGAAATCGAAGTAGCGAAGCGTGTAGTCTTCTTAGTGGAAAGTTATGGATAATATGGACATCTGTAACTTCAAATTCTCAGAATTGGAGTCCTACCTGAGGTCAGTCAAAAACGCCTGGATCTAGAATACTGTAACATTTAAAATTGCTGTTAAAAGGTCTGAATAGATGTATTGGTGTTGCGTTGGTGCCCCGCAATCCAATAAATATTTATCACTGTTACTCATGAAGATTCCCTTATCAGTTTAAGAATACTGAAGTGCGAACCCCACATCAAGTGCCAGTTAATACACTTTACACCATTTTAAGAATTATTAACTTTAAAAAATTGTCCTCAACGAAGATTTTTTAAAAGAAGAAATCCTAACCCAAAGCTCAAACTGCCGATAAATCTTTTAAAATGTAACCCAGCTTACAAAACAAACCATCAATTCAATCAAATTTCAAACAGCTCCAACCAACCAGCATTTGTGAGTACCAGCAATTTCGAGCCATTCCAGCCACAAATCACTACGTACGAGAGTGCACGTCTGTTCACGTAATTGACACTTGTCGGGTTACAAACGTTTTGTAAGGTACATACGAGTATATGTTTGTTACTTAGAGTTATGAGGGTTAATCGAATGTAGTGTCAAGTGGTTTTGCTCTTAACTAAACCTTGCCTTTTATTTTATTGAGTTATCATCTGAGCACATTCCGCCTGATTGTAAGTGGCTGTTACTGATGGACATTTGCAGTCAATCCGAAATTAGATTAGATTTCTACCAGAGGTTGGCGACAGATGCGTTGGTATCCCTGAGGATTAAGGAATGCGTCGGATTAATATATCTCCCCACGTCCTCCCAAGCGGAACACAGTAGAATTTAACACTGCAGTTATTTAAACCTACTATCACCTACAAGCATTTGCAACACCATAAAAGACTTCCTCTAGTCTAACTTCTGTAGAGCCGGCTTAGGAGAAGAGGTATTGTAGCTATTGAAGATATTTTTCGGAAATATGATACCTGTTTTAATTATCCGAACCAGTGGTTAAAGTATTACACCTTTTTTTCGAGACCTTTACCCTTCCAAGAGCTAATGAATGAATGTATTTTTAGTCAGATATTTTTCGAATTGAACTGACTATCCAAGATTTAAATCGACACATTATCAAAAACAAAAAGTCATTTATAACTGCCGACAAAGAGCATTGAAAGAAATAATCGCAATTAAAAGTATTAAAGAGTGAATGGCCGATATGGGCAAAAAGTCGAAAACGTCCACAGATTTCTGTCTCGTCAACCAATTGACATGAACGAAAGTGAAAAGGCTCTTGTCCAGATCGATATAATTAAGTGACAGCTCGTTATTTATCATATCGAGTTTTTGATATCGAAATAACGTTTTGATATTGGATCTATATTATGTACCTGCACCAAATTGTGGGAAAGTTTTTTGAGTGAAACCCATTCATTGATTTTGTATTGAAAACTTTTGAAAATTATTCGTTTGAGTATCACTTCTTTGTAAAATAATTATTCCAATACGCTTTACACCTTTTTTCTTGCGATTTGTAGTATCAATGAAACTAGAAAGATCGTATGACAACGGCTTTATTAACACGATTGACTATCAAATAGTAGCGAAAAACGGTCCTCATAATTTATTTATTTAAAACTTATTTACTATATTTATTTATAGTACCTCATTTACAATCTCGAGTGGCCCAGAAACAATAGTCTTATTTGTAGATATTACTATTAAATGATTGTAACAGTAAATACCTAAAAAATTTAAAGCTATTATTATAACTATCAATAATTGGATATAAATGACTCAAACACCCTGAAATAATTCTATGAGAAAAGTCGTCGCTATAATTTGTATCATTCGAAATTCGAACAGCTGACAACGAAAGAAACATTTCCGGCACTGGATAATGAAGAACATCATTAATGATCTGTTGATGTCCATTCATTAATGATTCTCATATTATCTGTGCTCACGTCTTTATTCATTGGATTTATTAAGTTCATTGAGGGATCATGACAAACAAATTTATTGTTTTCGTTATTAATTTACCTACTGGTAAAATAAATACATTTTTTTTCATTGTTCATTTTTTGTTATTTAATTTAATCATACAGTCAAAATATATTGATGTGGTTATTACTGTCATATGTACAAGCTTATTTGTAAAATGCACTATTATGGATATTTAGTGCGACATGCCTTCAAGATTTAATCCTAAAGAAGTAAACTAAACTAAAGAACTCCGTTGAAATGTGAAATGACTACAACCACTTCGAAAAATTCATTTTTTTTAAATTTCGTTTGCTTATAAGAACTGCGTAAAACGTATAATAAAAATCTGTCAAGAAACAAATAATAAATTAATTAGGAAAATTAATGTTAATTTTACATTCAATTTAATTATATTCTTATCGCCACTAAATTAAAATTCAAAATTACTGCATATGAAATGTCATACTATATCAGGCGCCCGCAAAACACGGAAAACCGTAAGTCTGTCAGTATGTATTTTTATATCTCTTGCCATACGCCGAAACGGGCTTGAAATTAATCCTCAATATATTTTATCGTAACTTTAACTTAAGGACAGCATAATGGAAGGAGTAGACAGATATTTTACGGGTCTCACTGTGGGAGATAAGCGATATAATGTACCTGTAACGACTTTAATATCCAACTGGTAAACACAGACTTATTTCCAAAAGTTAATGGTATAATTATATTTTTTGATTTAAAGGTTAGCAAAATAGCATTGAAGATAAATAATGCAAAGATCTTAGAGCCCACGGTTGGTCAAAAGCAATGCAAGCATGTTCAAAATTCGATGCACTAATGACTACTAGAAGATAACTAGAAACCGCTCGATAGCTTAGGACCAATCGAAATCTGCAAGTCTGGGAACTTTGAAAAGTGAACGATAAAGAGCTATTAAATAGATCAAACAATTATGAAACTTGGTCTTCGAGTATGTAATGTTGGCGTTATTTACATGCCTATAGACTGCAGCGACCAAATAGATGGAAAAGTCTGACATATTTCTTCATCAATTCCTTAAAGAAAAACTGCTGACACAAGTCACGATATCACGACCATAAATTCCTTCAATATTACATTTTCTCGTTACTCGCGTACAGTGAAACCAGTCCAACAGAGTTCCTGTTATTAAACACGTCATACTCAAGATAAGCGTGATACTAAAATACATCTTTTTGTCTGAAGAAACAGAGGGTTACCGAGGACAGGACGTGGATCTAGAGTAACGTGATACGGGAAAAACGTTCGCGATATTATAAATGTAATGCCATACAGTGTAGGTTTGGTTTATGGGACGGACATACGGATTAAGAGAATAGCAAACATTTGTTGCATTAGTGTGTTTAAAACGATGATAGTTGTGTGTATTGATAAGAAATTATGAGCGCATATTTAAGATGCTTTTGTAATTTTGAATCTGTATCCACGACGAAATATTATAAGTAATTCACATTCTTTTAAAGCTAATGCTGTTTGTGAGGTAAACTTTTCATGTAGAGTTGAGACTTACTTATTCTATTATCTGTGTTAACTTCTGACTGTACATGTATTTTACTTGACTTCGTAGCACTTGAAATACAGTTTTTTCAAATACACAAAGTGTTTTTAATGATCATGAACGCGTAATTCGGCTTCATCTCTATATCAGGTTGAAAATGCGCTTGTATATTACGCCAATTTAATAAAAAAAAAAGCTAAAAGAAATATGGCTTCTAGTGTATCGGGAGTGGATTAAGCTGATACTTGGTAGCCACTTGGTGCCCCCCTACATGTTAGCCACTACTTGATGTCGGGATAAAACGTTTATAACCGAAAGTAATTGTAATTTAGCTATTCTTTCCCCACGGCCGTGTATCACAAGTTGCATGGAATGCAAGTTGTAGTAACGACGCGTTTTTGTTCGAGCGTTCTCTCAAGTTTATAGCCCCGCTCTTGACTCAGACCGTGATTCGAGAAATACACACTTAGGCACATAGATAAGCTTGTGTGTGACACATAATTTTAAACTAAACTTGTACGAAAATAATCTTTCATACTTATAAGTAAGTATAATCACATTAATTTTTTTTTTGTGTGTGGTAACAATAAGTGTTCCATTTTGTCCTCTGGGGTAGCGACGTATCTTTTGGGCTAGGGACTGTATAAGTAACACACAAGAGGCGTTATATTTTAGGCCTTAGATAAAAACGAATCCATAATCCATTAAAGGTTAGACTTTAAAACTATTAAACACTGATGTCCATAGACAACAGTGACCAGTTACCATCAGATGAACTACAAGTGCATTTACTGATCTAATATAATAAAATGAGATATAAGGGAAATAATATAAATTCTCTTAATAATTAGAATAATATAAGGGAAATGAGATATTGTAAAAAGGCACCTAAATTTCAGATACAATACCTCTTATATCTCTTACACAATAATAATAATAAATTTATTTTGAGATACAAGGTGTAAACTGTAGGATTATATCGCATGAATCATTGAGCTACTAGCTTATATAAGCTGCTGACTTATAACATAGTTACCTCATCTATAAGTCAGTATAAGTTTACTTTTATTCAAATCTAATAGCTAGGAGAGGAACGTAACGAGCAGAAGCTGACGGTAATCAACTGTTGCTCATTAAATACATACTTTACTACTTAAACTCTTTGATAAGTAAAATAGAAAGATACTTCACCGCTTTAAAATTGGATGGAGCGACAAAAGGATGATTTATCATTTATTTTTTTAATTCTTGACAAATAAAAAACATTTGTAAAGAACATTTGTGGATTAATAACTAATTCTACGTAATTTAAGTAATAAATAAATATTTCAAACATTTTAGAGACATTTATTTTTAGACCAGAGCCGTGGCAAAACTTTATTTACGCAATAATTTCAATTCTAAAAACATCACATTTTGTTGTTAGGAGTGATCAATCTATATATTTTACTCATCTAAGCTTAAACTATGGAAGTTCCTAACGAGAATTGTTTATGAGACGATCAGCATTCAAATTGTGAGACTTGTCTGAGACTTATGTATTTATGTATAAAAGATGTATGAATTAATTCTGTGATTTAGCTAGAATAACGGTTATTCCGCAATTGAATTACTATCGTCGTTAACTCTGTCCCACTGCTGGGCACGGGTCTCAGAATGAGAAAGAATAGACCACAGTTTACGGCGCTGGCTAATTGCATATTGGTAGACCACACATAGCTTTGAGATTTTTTTAAGATATCACAGGTATACAGGCTTCCTCACGATGTTTTCCTTTGTTAAATCCGAGGTGCTTGCCTGGGTCTCGAACCTCGGACTCTTCGTCTGAGAGGTCGAGTTTCAACCACTAGGCTAACTACAAACAAAATAAACACAAGTAAACAAAGTCGCAAAGAGTAGCTAGTAGCTAAGATGAGGCATCCGTAACGAGACCTGTTTATGAGACCAGCATCCGAAGCTGTTACAGATATTGAGTATCGATAACCCTAATTGGCGTTAAATGCAAACACAGGAAAATATTTACACAAATGGAATGTCTTGATACATTTTCTGTATAATTTGCTGTACAAGTGGGATGGCCTATTTGAATGCAGATGTCCACATACCAGATAGATAAGATGATCGTTTACTTCGTCTTTATAAAGAGAGTCACCTACTGAATACTTGTATACTTAAAATTTGTGATGAGATTTCGTTTTATCGTAATAACACCAAAAACAGTGATAAATATGAATAGAGTTGAAGATAGGGTTGCAATTCGGCCGCTCCTTCGAGCATTTCGAGGGTCAAACTCCAGGTACGAACCTCTAATGATACAAATTTATGTGAGTACGAGCTTTTGCTCGCGGCTTCGCTTGCGTTACGAAGTAATATTTTCATCCCCTATTTTATCTCCTTGGGGGTAGAATTTATCAAAATCCTTTGTTTCCTTCACCGTTAAAGCAGTTTTATTTTCTAATCTAAATATATACCTATAACTCAAAAGTGACTGACTGACATAGTGATCTATCAACGCACAGCCCAAACCACTGGACGGATCGGGCTGAAATTTGGCATGCAGGTAGATGTTATGACGTAGGCATCCGCTAAGAAAGGATTTTGATCAATTCTACCCCCAAGGGGATAAAATAGGGGATGAAATTATTACTTCGTAACGCGAGCGAAGCCGCGGGAAAAAGCTTGCTTTCATATAAAACGTGGTTTCCCACGTTTGAACTATCTGGCCTAGTGTCACTTTGGACATTTTAATTGGAAAATCAATTCAGCAGATGACTTTAATCAATGCATTAGAGAGCTCGATGACAACTTTGAAAGGACATACTAGTAAACTAGTATTAATATTAGGGAAAGTAATGAAGGATTTCCAACCAAACTCTCGTATAACCATATTCAAGTAATAAGTATGAGAGCTATCTCCTTTCTCAAATAACAGGTTACTCTGCTTAGCGAATACCAGTAAGTCATAACTGTATTTTTATGGTATTAGCACTAGAATTTACATTCTATATTTATACAATTATACTGTCTGGCTTTTTGCCTGTTTGCTTCAATTGGTTGTGTTAGTTGGAGAAAGTTTTCTTTTTTAATAGCGAGGTAAGCAAGCATACAGTCAACTTGATAGGGAGTGGCTACTTCCGCCCATAGACACTTGTAATTAATTCCAGATTTTTTTACCTGTAGGTATAGGATATGTATAAGGTATATGGAAATTGGACAACTGTAATCAAGCCCAGATAGGATTAGATATTCCTACGTAAAGTTGGCCACAGATGCGCCGCTACCCCTGAGGACTAAGCTGAAACGCCTCGGAAAAGTATGTCTCCCTTACGTCCCTTCAAACCAGAATACAACAGCGCTTAACACTGCTGTTGTTAGGCAGAAATAGATGTGGCGGTGGTGCTGCCGGAGTCGAACCACAAAAGGGTTCTACCGCCTCAAAATCGATTACGATTAGAGTCCTATCGGAGGTCAGTATTACGTTGCCTCGGATAAGCAAGTCTCTTACTTGTTCTTATTTTGTGCACACATTATGCATGTTTATTAAATTATAAATTTAATAAGTAAACAGCCCTGATTAGAAAACAGTTGTTACAACATGTTGGTCTTATAAAAAAATAAAGTCATTCTACGAAATTTGACTACTACCAGTACCTTCTATGCAGTAACGTGATAGATTTCAAACTTCTATAAACAAAACATTTGTTTTTCTTCTCAATGTATCACACTAAGAATTTAATAGCCTTTCAATAAAATATCAGTGATAAGTGAGCGGTACCGTACGAAAAAACTAGTCTAGAACATGCGTTTAGAGCACGATAGTCGTGTATCGAGCAGGAAGACCTAATAACACGGCCGACAGCTAGTGATGTGATCTCGATGTCGATAGTGACGGACTTCGTTAAACGCACCGTTACTTGACGCAAGCGTGGTATGTGTTTCCTTCGTATTTAATAGCTGTCATTTTTTATTCGCATTTGAACCTTTATTTTTTATGAAATTGAATTTTGATACGTATTTATTATCTCATATTTTTTATGAATTTGAATTACTAAAGTAACATGTAGTCCACTTGAAGATCAGTAACCAGGTCTATATGGACCAGATGTTGGTAAAGCGATTGGTAAAGCCTCGCCTTAGAGTCTCTACCTCATGCCTACCCTTAGAATTAGGCTCCAGTAATGATTAAAATAATCATATTTCTAAGCGAAATATTGTAACTTCTACACGCGACATTATTATACTCTTATTAATGTTGTTTAGATGTGATACAAATTTGAACGAAAATAAACGTGTTTTTTTTTTGTGAAATAATGGAATTTAAAAATTCTCTGCGATTGAATTGCTTAATACTCATAATAGCAAATACGCAAAGATCCACTAGAACAAATATATTAATTCTGGTATTTGCCTGCCATGGAATCGAACCTGGAACCGTGCACAGTATACCTGTTGAGCAATACAATAATCACCATTACAACACCCACAAAAACTAACGAATACAAGTCATCATGACCACAAAAGCTAATTCCTCATCGAAATTTCATTAAACACGTGCGAAGGCATTAAAAATCGATACAAAAAACCGATAAAAACTCTCGATGTCTCACTCACGTCCATTTATACGTTTTCATCGTGATATTGTCTGTTTAAAATCATAACCGATTGCAATATCGATATAAGAAGGGCGGATTTATTGATGAATATCGATAAGAATCGAGATCTCGGTCGATATCCGCTTAAGTGAGCTCTTTATTAATTTTTGCCGTATCACTACGCTGGACTTGTGAAATTAATCCATACTGATTTATGATGGTTGAAATGAAAGTTTGATTTTATAATAATATGAAATCTTTGTTTAAATGACGTAGCTTATATTTAATTATTCGTTTTATTTATGTTCAACTATAATGTTTTCTTTTGGACCAATTACACTAATTAAATTAATTATATCTTCTCATTATTAATTAAATCATAATCGTATACGATAAATTACCGTACAATTATTTTATTTCACGTTTACGATTAATAGAAGAAGGTTTAATAGAGTAATATGATATATTTTATACATTTATTAAGGTTAATTTACATGTACATAGACTGTGTCAGACGCGTGCCATGACAGACAATAATGTTTTTTCTATACATCTATTCATATGTTTACATCCACCATGACAAAGTCGCGCAGATTTGGGCTATAAAATATTCTATAGAAAAATATGATTTTGTCTGCCACGGCACGTGTCTGATACGTTTAATGTCCGTAGATTTAAACGGGGTATTACTGTCTTAACATTTGTCTAAAAATATGAAGTATAGTGGAACATCATAGTAGAGTATAGAACAAATAATTCCTTTGAACAAACAATCATTGACAGTCTTACTTTAGCTGAATAAGTTTTAATGCACCAAGAATTTCCTTCAAAAAGAAGGACATCGAAAGATTTGAGCTGCAAATATTTGTAACTTAAAGTAAATTATAACAAGAAATAATCGATAATGAACATTCTATTTTTCGTCCTGAAACATCACTAAAGTATGGTATCACCATCGAGCCTTGTAAAGGAACCGCACCAGTTGTTTTATGAAGACATACCGGGAATCTGCCGGACTAGATTATTATCAGAATAAGTTGTCATACTACGTACCTGAGTTTTTGCTACAGACTTAGAATAGTTGTTCGATATGAAAACAACTTTGAAGACTAAGTCTAAAGCATCATATGGGGTTTAGTAATACTTCCATTTTAGAGTGTATATTTAAATGTTTTTCTTTTATTCATATTTTAATTGAAATTGAAGTATCAGATTGTAAGTTTTGAATAAAACGTTTAAAGCTTGGAGACCGGGGCGGCTTAACCTATAGTGCAGGGTGTGCAATGCACACGGGTGCCGCCGTCTCAGGGGGCGCCGCTCCCTGAGACAGCTAAGAGCATCGTCTTGGACCATCATGGTACAACAATGATATGACAGAAGCGGCCAGCCAGCGCGGTGGCGGCGGTTATCAAACGCGAGCGCCCTATAGGCGGCTTCTTTTTCGAACATTTTGTTTCAACTGGAAATAAACCTTATTTTAGGAGTCAGGCCTAGAGGGCGCCAGGGTTTCATTGCACACGGGCGCTACACGAGCTAGAGCCGCCCCTGCTTGGAGACATTTGTAATCAACTTCAAATGGATTGCAATCCTAAAGTCGATCACAAATCGTCACTACCCCAAAGGATGATTTGGAGTAGTGCAGTGGTAACATATCTGTCTTATTTAAACATGTATAATTGTATATTACTACACTTTTGTATCGATTAAAGTAGCAGAATTCTGTGTAGTTCGACTACCGATATAACAGTCAAACTACACCGAATTCTATCACTTCAACCAAAACTAATATTAACTACATCCATAAACAAGTTTCAGAAAGTTTCACTTTAAAAAACGTAGTACAAAATTTAAAAAAAAAGAAAGCTAATAATAAAAGAAAGTTGCAAAATGATCAAATATTCAATTACTCTATCTCAGTACAAAATTCTCGATGGTTCAATTTTGTCTCGCAAATAAAATAACATACAATTATGATAATAAAATGATACTATTTCCTTTTCTATAAAACATTTTAATAGTATTTAATGATAGTTATTTACGTCTAGCCACTGGATAGGAATATGAAAGTCTAGATAACATCGTTAGATAAAAATATTATACTTGTACCATTTTATGTGAAGTATGTGATTGCCCCGAGCTAATGTGTCTAATATCTATATTTCTAAGTAACTGTACTCAATTGATTATATCTAACTTTTACTATCACACTGCAAGGCATGTGGTTGTTTTAGAATGAAAGAAAGAATAAAAGAACGTTTGTTACGTTAAAATTACAAATTGAAATAGAGTTTAGTTAATCATTATAGTCCCAATGCAAGTTAAGTGACTGTCTTAGAATGAAAGAAAGAAAAAACCTTTATTTTTTGAAAAAGAAAATATAACAACGTATCTAAAGTTTAAATTAAATCTAAACACTATTTCTTGATTTATCTCCATCATTAGGTAAAAGTCTCATCTAGTCAAAAGTCTCAATACAACCAGTCGTGTCTAAGATTCAACATCAACCAATCAAATAAAGAAAGTCACAAAATTTGAAATAAATAAAAAACGGTCACATGTTACCGGTTTGAGTGTTGCACATTAGGAGAAGGAGGGTTATGTCCAGGGGGCCTACCACCATCTTTTAAAGGAGTTCAGGAAAGTTTTATATCCTCCTTGAAACAGTAAAATATTCCGTCATACACAGATGAACAAACTTAAACCTTTATTCATTTTTCGCTTATCCATTGTATAAAACCAACTGAAATTGTTTTATTTTGCATAAAAAGTTAAATTACCTGATCAAAAAGTAAAAGTATGATTAAAATAATATAGTTTTAAGAGATGGTAGTAGCCCCGCAGCAGTTTACTTTTAAAGGCTGATGGATGGTAAGCTATTGTGCAAATATTCATAAGAACATAAAAAATATTTTCAGTTCAAAAACAAACACTTTCACTTTATTCATTTGTAATTGAATTAGTATACACAAAACCAATTAATTTGTTTAAGGCATTGACTAGACCAATACCCATGTCTAGAACCCAATTAATTAAATTAACGATATCAACCAGATATGGGCGTACGGGCATATCAGTGTTTGAATCTCAAAACGGCTTATCGGATATCAACTTGCTTTGGTATCAGTGATTGGTCTTCCGTTCTAGTTAATATTGACTACATAAGGCCTTTCTTATGCGAACACTTTGAACAACAAAAACGAAGGCAGCATACCAGAGTATGGCCTGATATATTTATTTTTAATTGAAATTAAAAAGGACATCCTAACTAATATTATAAATGCGATAACTTTGTTTTTTGTTTGCCACATTTTTAAGCCTTAAGTATATAATTGATTGTAATGCATTTTTTTACACATATTGTCGGGGCTCAAAAAGATAAAGGATACCTCTTATCCCGAAGCAAAGCTACCGTTTTTGAGGAATAGATAAAAACGTCTGCCCGCGAGCGAAGCCATAGGTGAAAGCTAATATATACAAGATAATTACCTACCTTTAAGTAAATATGCAATTTAAATTTCCTGAAAATTGTTAAAGGTATAATCACATTTATATAACTATGATTTTAACCATATATTACAGTTCTTTTAAGATGAAGGTTCATAAGTTTTCTTACGCCAGTTAATTAAATTTGACAATGTGTGCCTAAATATCAATTTTTTTTATCTTTGGTAGACAAAAATTGGATCGATCGAATATTAATAACGCGCGTTAGTGAACTTCTGATAATCCGTATGTGATCCTAATGAATTATTTTAACTGATTGAATTTACCAAACTATTTGCCTTCATTTATTTAATTTAACCAAACCCCGGACATTAATCTAAATTAAGCTACCAAAATAAAAAACACATTAAAACAAAAATGAGATCTTAAACAATCCTGGACGCTTGGTATCCGAAAAAGTCGTAATAAAGTCGTTACAGAGTCGTAAAGTCGGTAATGCTTGAGTCATGAAACATTATGTCATCAGGTGCGTTGACCTTAACTGGATTGGCTGGCCTTGTGGTTAATCTAACAGCATTTGTTGTTTCAAAACTTTAAGTTCTATTATTGACTTCATATTATATAAGTACGGGCTCTTCAAAAAAGGTACATAAAGAGATCACGTCCAAAGCCGGCGATGCATTAGCAACTCCTCTGATGTTGCAAGTGTCCATATTACACTATAAAAAAAGATTCAAGAATTTCTATGGTTCTGGTGAAACTGTAATGTGATAAAACTTATAACGAAGAGACTTAAACAATACATTCTTACGTAATAAGTAGGAATATAGTTGTTCTAACATAGTAAACCTTGAAGGGTTCTACCATATTTTCAGAAGTTCTAACCATATTTTAAGAATTCTACATGTACACTAAAAGTGATATTTATTAGATAGATATCCTGTCTGTAATAAAAGTTAAATTTTCTTCTTTGATTTTCTGTTATATTTCTTTCTTGTAATATTTTCATTTCATTATATAATTTCGTTCAATTTGTTGTAGTATGTAATAATGGAAATCGTATTTATTCATTCATTTAATATATATTATGAGTTGTTTCCAATGTACAGTGTAATTTGTTTGATTCCCAAATAGATAAACAAATACATAAATAATTAATTAACGTTGAGACGTATTGTGTGTAAACAGCTTTAGGCTTTAACGTTTATAATTATTTTATTCATTAACGTTTATTGTTGGGTTTAGGAATTCATACTTACATTTTATTACGGGTACAGTTAGTTGTAAATATTTTATTACTGTGGTATGAAATCATAATTTAACGTACTTAGCTGTAAACTTATATTATTAACTTTATCGACTGTATGATCTTAAGTTATCGACATATTTATGTTCGTTTTTTAATTCCAAGCGCGATTTAAAAAAGTAAAATAATTCTGTACGTCGAATTCTCACAGACATCCGATTAATAAACAAATAATTTAAAATTCATAAATTCATTCATTTCTACAATTGTTTAACGATATGAGATTTTATATTATTTTAAATTAAATATAGTGCTATTTTGACGCACGGCAGAGCATAAGCCAAGTCTTGCGCACGCGGGTAATTTTAAAGCGATAAATTCGATCAACTTTAACTAGAAGCAGTGCAAAAACAAAATATAAACATGTATCCTAACATACTTATCTGTCAATGTCAATCAGTCTAACATGATAACATTTATAATTTTTACTAGAGCGGACGTGGTCCCATATATAGCTCGGCAAACACCTATTTGTTACACTTTATCTTAGCAATCAACAAGCTGTGAGCTAATTAATATGTTATCATTAAAAATAAGATTATAATTCAGAATGTCGTACTAAAACCTGTTTCCTAAGAAATCCATGTTTCTCAATGAGGTCAAGAGACTTAGGAGAGACGCAAATTATGACCATTTAAGGACTAAATTTCTAGATATACATGGTGATTAGCAGATATTTTAGCTTCGACTTAATTGCATGTTATCAAACAGACGAGATAATTGCAATTAATGTAAAGTTTAATATACTTTGAAATTAAATTACACCTAGTGCAAATAATAGAAAAGTATTTATTAAATTGCCCGCATAACTCTCAGCAATGATTTATAAAGTTTGTTGTTAATATGCGCATATGGTCACTATCACCTTGGGGCATCTCTAACTAATTTCATATATCAGAGAAAATTTATCTGAAATCGATCGCAGATGCGTTGCTTTTTATATTTTACTAGCGATACGGCAGATAGGTCATCTGATGATATTATTCACATCATATATTACTCGCGTGAATATTTGTGACACTAATAGTCAATACATCCTTGTCTGTAGAAGAGCTTTTACTACATGCACGGACAAAGATGAAACGCTTAAAGTGAATCTGCCTTACCACACATTAAGGTATTTTTATGTGGTAGAATTCGACGTGGTTCGTGTCTACAGACTATGCCTATATCTATCTAATAATATGAATGTTAAACTGCTGTATTTTGGTTTGAAGAGTATAGTAAAGAAGACATACTCGTATACGAGGCATTCGAACTTAGTCCTCAGGAGTACAAACGCATCTGTAGCTGACGTCAAGAAGTACAGTCAGATCCAAAAGTACATGAACACTACAGTGTCAAAATAACAACAGGGACATACTTGTTTCATATTAGTGACGTTAGCCATTTTTCACATGCGGAGTTCAACTATTTTTAACGCCTTAGTGTTCATCAAATTTTGATACATTACGATGTTCATCTAATTATGATGATGTTAAGCTACTTATGAACGTTTTGGTGCATAGGTATTTTTGGAATTTCTATCTGTTCATCTACTACTGGAACTGACTGTACATATAATATACTCGTTCGCTATTTCTATATTAAAACCGGATACAAAGCAGACCGTTTACGTGTGTGGTCCGTAGACAATTAGCTGAGTGGAATCAGCCCTCATAAATAAGTCAGCTCAGCTCATAAATACAATCGGCGATAACGTAACCACGCCCCGCGTCGACAGCTCAGTGGCACACCTGTACCCTTAGTATGACTTTTTACAAAAATGACTGATTTTGTATTTGTGTACGTATTTGCCCATACAATTCCAGTTTCAATTTTGATACAGCTAGGGACGCTGATTGGAAATGTAAGGGAAAATATGTAATCAAATACAAAAACAGTCATTTTTGTAAGAACGTAAAAACTCATACTAAGGGTACTGTTGTGATTGTTGATGGCTGAGTTGTACTTAACTGTCATAATTTATTATGGCGTTTCAACTTAGTCCTTAGAAGTAACAATGCGTCTTTAGCCGACGAAATGCAGGAAAAAATATAACTATTTTAGACACTTAACACCTAGTACTCAAAGTCCGTTTTCAAAGGAGCCAATCGCAGCATCTTTTTAAAATTAAATAATAAAATAATGAAATAAAGCTATAATATAAATCAGAACTATATTTTGCTTGTATATCATATTTATAATTTGTTTATTAATAGCTTAATTAGCTCTTTTACGATGTTCAATAGAAAATTGGTATTATATCTCATGTCAGTATAAAGAAGAAAGCCCCATACAAGTGTATACCTTAAACACTAAAATATTGGAGTTTACTCCTTAAGAAACGATTTGAGTTATAAGGCCCGGTACGGAAATTTTATGAGGAGTAAAATCAAGTGTAACACGAAAAGTTGAGGCGTAACGGAAACCAAAATATGAATCAAGAGTGCTTTTATTAATTTAAAATACAGTAAGTTCAAATCCCATATGAAAGTAATTATTACAATAAAAATAATTAGCAATATATAAAACATTAAAACGTCATTAACTAATTTGTTTACATTTTTGCATAAATTAAGTTATAGGTTTGATCATTTATAAACACTGTGAAAAATATGAACATTGGCGCCATAATATGATTAACAATCTTTTATGAACGTTTTTAAAGAAGAGTAACATATAAAATCAGTAAGCAATTGAAAAAGATATAATATTAGCAAAATAAGTTTTTAACATAAAGAGGCTTTTGTAAGTTACTGATATATTAATTTAACTTATAAAAATGGATGCATTATTGATCAGCACCATCTATCAACGATAAACGGGCAAAATCAAAACAGTATTATTTAATATTTATTACAGAATTATTGCTAATGAATTATGTTCAAAATAAGTTATATAAAATTAGCAATACGTTTTAAATGAATTCTAGAATTATAAAACATTCAGAAACAATCCAAATTACATATAATAACATGTTTATTGAGTCTCATATAAATTTCATCCGTAAATTGCAACAAGGATATTTTATAGATGGCAAAGAAATTATAATTATTAAGTTTTAAGTTATAAAATGTTTAACATTGTTTTAAATATAAATAATTATATTATATTAAAATTTACTTTAATATAAACAATTATATTAAGTTACCATTATAATATTTGGAACCAAAATACATAGATTGATAATCTTGCAAACTTACAATTTATAAAACTTGCCACTAGATGGCGCTATTTTATATTATTTTGTAACATACTTTATGTAATACGCATTATTGAAGTAATATAAATAATCCGAATAATTACAGATATATGTTTGTTTCTCTTATCATTTTAGCAGATGCGTTCATTTACCTACCCTTTTTTCTATTCGATATAATTATTATTCGTAAGGAGTAAACTCCAATCGTGCGTCGTAGCTGACACACACACACTTTTTTTTTAAATCATTAAAATATTTCTTGTTAATCTTCTTAGCTTAAGACAATACTGAGAAACAGATGAATGAATTCGTAACAGGACCATATACGTACGAGTATATTACTTGTACAATATAATTATTGACTAATTAATCATACGTAAATGAACATACTACTTAACAGTTATGTTACTTTAATATATTCAACGGCTCTCCAACAATAAATATTGCCAATAGTTTTAAACAAACATTGAATAAGTACATAAAATCCATCGTAACAGGCTTAATTTACGACTTTGCCAATTTTAGTATCAATAATTATGTAAAGTATTGATTTTAAGACATATGGCCAACCATAATTAGTTATTATGGTCAAATTTGCATAATATTTACCTACAAGACGTGTTCGCGTAGGTTTATACATAAAATATATTTAAATTAGTGTAATATGTGAATAATTAAGGCCTAATAAGAAAGGGTGTGGTAATGTGACTATTTTTGTCATGTGCATTGAATAGAATGAGTTAAGAAGCAGCCTACTACATTAAGAAGCATAAGTGGAGGTGGTAGGTGGAGAGATCTGAAGGTGGTAGAACCTCTTTCTGCCTCATAACACCAGTGTTAAGCGCTGCTGTGTTCTGGTTTGAAGGGTATGGTAAGGGAGACATACTTTTTCGAGGCGTTCCAGCTTAGTCCTCAGGTGTAGCCGCGCATTTGTGGCCGACCTCAGGTAAGGATATCTAATCTTATCGGGGGTTGGTTACAGATGTCCAAGGGTGGCAGTAGCTTACAACCAGGTGGACTGCATGCTCGTCTGCTACTCCTATATTATAATAAAAAAGATAGTTGAATCTCGGCCTCTCAACCAGAGGGTCTGAGGTTCAAATCCCATACCTGTGATTTTCCAAATAATGACTCTATAACGGTGAAGGAATCGTGGAGAAACCTATACGCCTGAAAATTCTTCAAAAATGTTTTCAAACATACTTTTCGTTATCTGTAATTTTTCGTTATCTGTAAATCTTGTATATAAAATTCTCGTGTCCCAATGTTAGTTACCGTACTCCTCCGAAACGGCTTTACCGATGTTCACCAAATTTTATATGCATATTCAGTAGGTCTGAGAATCGGCTACTATCTATTTTTCATACCCCTAAGCGATGAGGGTTGTTCACCCTTAACATTTTTTTATTTATATGGCAACACAACGTTTGCCGGATTAGCTAGTCATTTTGTAATATCGGAGACGCGTGTCTGAGGCACGAACCCTGGACTATAAAGTTAAAGATGAAGACGCGTGCC
Source organism: Epargyreus clarus clarus (assembly GCA_014595695.2). Lineage (NCBI taxonomy): Eukaryota > Metazoa > Arthropoda > Insecta > Lepidoptera > Hesperiidae > Epargyreus > Epargyreus clarus. Next base: position 1,030,799 of record JACTTY020000094.1, read on the forward strand.
TGAGACTCGAATCTAAAACTATTCAAGTGAGGGGTATAAATCTTATTAGACTTACTATTTATTTATTCGTTCAGACTATTGAACCAACATCAAATAAGTTCCCTTTCCCTAGAAACGTGGCACAGATTACAAATGGAGGATTAATAGCTATAAAATACTGCCAGACATCGGCCACGTGGCATGGGTCCTACACAAATCCACCCTATTCTATTAACACCCTTAGTCAGTGGTTACCATCGATAAGTAATAAATATAAATAGTATTAGTAAGGGTGCGAGGTGTTTCTATCTATTTTGGGGTCATCTTTTCGAAGGTAAAAAGGGGTGTTAATAAGGGTCGGATTGTCTGTCGAAAGCTTATGACTAAAGGGTAGAAAATAAATGATTTGGCGATCTGATAATACCCAAAATAATGATTATTGACATGTCAACTTCTTTACATTTGTGGTAGAATAATAGATACCAAATTGTAGTAGACTAATAGATATGTAATCTCAGATAAACTCAGATATGCCCCTATTATTAATAATCTATCAAATGATTACCTATCAAAATCGTGATAGTTTCTGACAAGCAGAAGAAGCAAACGCACTTAGAAGTAAACACTCTACGTTTTAAAAATTAGTATTTCTCAAATTCGAAATCGATTCACACTCTACGATCTCTACATCATAACGAATAAAAACGGCACAATAATAAAAGCAAATCAAATGGCAAGTATTTTCAGCTAATAAGGCTTTATAAACTAAAAGCCAGTTTCCAGGAAGGTCCAATAAGGCTTCCTGTGGACACTACGGTATGGATTCTGTGTATACAGAGTACAGACTTGTTTATGGGTGTGGTCTTATTAACAGCGAGTTTAAGTGTCCGAGATAAGTTTTTTTTAAATTTATATAAGATTGAAGCAGCAAACGAATATACAGTCCAATTGATGGTAAATATTCAATTCCACCCATGTACATCATGTAGCCATAACATTACACGACATGACATGTAACCAAGTTTATAAATACCAATATCTTACGCCTATTAAAATACTTTTTGTGATTTATATTTAGATACAATATTAACTACACACAAAAATACTCCTGAATCATCACAGCAGTTTTAAAAAAGGAACACTGGCATAAAATAACATCAACATTAAAATCGCTTTCAAAGACACCATACCTTTACCGACACTATACCTTTACCGGCTTCACATGATCATTTTTATTAATCTATCTTATCATTTACCTTCCGTTTTACAGTTTAAACGATTTAACGCAGTTACTGATACACTAATGCGTATCAATTTGAATATTATTTAGCATTAACGTTAAATATAACGTGAAAATAACGGTATAACATTATCGTTATAACTTAATCACAATAAAAACTTGTGACGTTAAACAAATTGGTGCGATAATACCGCTTTTAAAAGCGAATTCCTTGTAAATTTCAATTTTAAATGTTCATTAAATATTCCAATTGATTTTTTTGCGATACAAAAAGTACCGTACGTAATAACACTTAGGCGTTATTATGCGCGATTGTGATATTTTTAAACGCTTTTTTGTGCTAACGCGCTAAAGTTGTTTTAAATTTCAATTTTAAAGTTAGCCTCGAAACAGGATCTGTTGAAATTATCATAATAAAAGAATCTTCGGTATTTTAACTTTTGTTATTAAAATTGGGGCCTGAGAATCGAAGTACTTCCTAAGTAATATAAAATCAAAAATTACTGAGTATATTCGAATAAGTATTCCTCTTTCGTAAGTATTGTAGTGTAGACAGCGTTTGTTTGTTTGTTTTGTTTATTATTATTTCGATTTATTTATTTGTCCGTTAATTCTATCTAGATTAAGGTCCATTGGCCTAGATGTCTATAACCTGTATGTTTTAATTAATGATGAAATGTAGGTTTGTTCTTTTTACATTTTCTTTTTCACAAAAGATATACAAAAAGTGAAAAGGTGGTAGAACGCTTTGTAGTTTGGTTACCACCACCACCGCCACACCCATTCATGCCTAATAACAGCAGTGTTAAGCTCTGCTGTGTTGTCGTATGAAGGATGTGCTCAGAGCGACATCGGATTATAACTTAGTTATTAAAGATTGCAATGCGTCTGTGGTAGACCTCAGGTAGGACTTTAACCTTATTTGAGGCTGATTAAACCAAATCAACTAATTTTTTATAATTCTAAATAGGTTGTTTACAGAGCACTTTTTGAATGTCAATACAACTACCACCACTTCACAAGGTGTTTCGTTATGGAGAATAAGCTATGTCATTACATATGTCTATGAGTGACGGAAGCTACCATCAAGTGAACTGCTTGTTTTCTCCTTCTATATTATAAAAAACACTTGTCGCCGTGCAATATATTCCTTATCTATATCTAAAGGAACTATTAAAATCTTACGTTATCAGCCAATCTGGTCCAGTCAGGAACATGGGACAACTAGTGACGTCAGCCTGATCGCTAATTATTCCAGTGAAAGCTACTTCTACTGCTGGACAGCTTTAATTGGTCGATGTAGATACTACTTTGTATTGTGGCGAGATAAGGTGTTTATAGTGTTCGACACGACGACGATCCGATTTCACTGATATAAAGGAACGGAATATGGAAGTTAAATCTCTTCATGGTAAATATTGATAAATAATAAATAAATAAATATATAAACGCTTTCTACACTCACAGCCCCACACTAGGATTCCCTATGTCGTGGTTGCCATGGACACACACATAGACAAATACACAAACACCCAGACCAAGAAACAGAAATCTTAATTCATCATTTAGATATCTCTCTGGCCGGGGATCGAACCGGGGACCCTTTGCGCCTCAGACCGGTATGATGACCGCTCCGCCACGCGGGTCGTCTTGATATTCGTATAATGGCGAGCGAATATAGAGGTTCTTAATCAATCTTATATGAGATTGAAACCCGACAAAAGATACGTTAATACTCCTAAAGACTAAGTTGGAACGCCTCAGTTTGGTTTTATCTTGCCACACCCTTCAAACTAACAACAGAATCGGTGAAGAACACTTTTATAGTCCGCGTAAAACTGCTAGTCTGCTCTGAATATAGAAATGAATCGCGTCGCCATAGCAATTTGTATGACTACACCTGCTCGCAACAACTTCAGAGCAGACTACCAGTTTGGCGTGGACTATATTACAGCCTACAAGCCAAAAACAGCGTTTAATACTTCTACAACGCAGACATAGGCCGCAGTTTTTGAAGGTGGTAGAACCCCTTGTGGTTCGACTCCGGCGGCACCACCGCCACACCTATTTCTGCCTAATAATAGCAGTGTTAGACGCTGCTGTGTTCCGTTTTGAACGGTGTGGTAAGGGAGACAGACTTTTCCGAGGCGTTCCAGCTTCAGGGGTAGCGGCGCATCTGTGGCCGACCTCAGGCAGGAATATCTAATCCTATCTGGGGTTGATTACAGATGTCCATGGGCGGCAGTAGCCACTTACCATCAGATGGACTGCATGCTCGTCTGCTACTCCTATAAAAATAAAAAAAAGTTTACCTACAGGGAAACCACAAAGAATTATACCACTCTTTTACAAGTCGTATATTTTAAATGCCCCAATGAATTTTATCGATAGATTCCAATCGCTTACGCCTCCCACGCTAATAAACCCGTGCTTAATACTGCATCGACAGTAACGAGTGCTGTGGTCAAATAATTGTTTATAGTATGCCTCTTAACATAATACATAAATGATTTGCATGTGTCTTTCCTGTTAAGTACCACCTGGAAGTAATCTGGGTAGAAATTTATGATATCTGATAGGGAAGGAGTAGCTTTGTATCTGCAGGTATATATAGGTAGGTCTTTCTTTCATTTCCGAAAGTGGTAGAATCCTCTGTGGTTCGACTCGACAGCACTTCCACGACACCTACTTCTGCCTAATAACAGCAGTGTTGAGCTCTGCTGTGTGGTATGGAGAGTCTGGTAAGGGAGACATACTGACCCATTACAGCGTAGTCCTCAGGGGTAGCGGCGCATATGTGCCCAATCTCAAGCAGGATCTCAAGCAGGAATCGAATCCTATCTGGGATTGATTATAGTTGACCATGGGCGGCAGTAGCCACTTACCATCATCAAGTAGACTGCATGCTCGTCTGCTACCCTAAACTAAAAAAACCCTAATTGAATTTAAAATAATCTAGGATATTTAAGATAATTTAAGATAAGAATAAACATATTTAAGATTTAATCACCCACGTGGGTGATCGTTGTGTCAGCTATCACACTTATGGTTCGAGGTCCCAAGTTCGATTAACACCCAAGTGATACCAAAACTTTGACTAATTTAGATGTCATGTCTTTGTCTACGCCCTCATACCTACGACCTTCGTGTCTTAGTGTGGGTTCACAGCACCCACAATACACAGAATTTTATACTGGACCTAAATGTAGACACAATTTTATATCGTAAGTTTTATTTTGAACTCGCTATCTTATTAACATTGTATATGACATTACCACAGATGGCAAGGCGCCATCTACCTAGAGGCAGTTCTTAACAGTAAAACAATTTAAATTACCTTTTACAAATAATTGGCCAAGTGCGAATGAAACTCGCACACGGAGGGTTCCGTGCTACATTTTTTTGGTATTTGTTATCATAGTAGCCATAGAAGTGAATGTAATGTGAAAAATTGAACTGTCTATCTATTACGGTTCGGTAGATAAAACGAAACACGTTGAAAGTAGCCGCTTCTTGTTTGGCCACACAAACACGTTTATTTTATTTTTTATTTACAAGATTTTTTTTTAATTTTTAATATTGGTTATTATAGCGGCCATCGTTAATTACTCTGTAAAAATACAAGTTTCTCTCTATTACGGTTCAAGAGACAAAGCCCTATGACAGACGGACAGACAGCAGAGTCTTAATAATAGCAATCCGTTTTTACCCCTTGGTTACGGAACCCAAAAAAACTTAATCTAATTATACGACCGCTACATTTCACTCATACCTTTTATAGAGACACCTTTTATCCGAAAATAAAGTTAACGAAAGTTACTTCAATAATTTGGATTACTTTAATGACAAGCATTTTCGTAAAACATGTATGAAATTGATTTTATTGCGTTGATTGCATAAAACATTGTGAGTGCAACTGGTTTTTGGGAGCTCGATTTCGTTGAGTAATACTGTAATAAAGTACATTTGGTGCCTTTTTATCTCACTGTGGAGGGTAATGTTATACGAACGTATTTATGTTTGGCACGTACTGTAGTCGAAACAACTTGACAGATTTTAACATATGGGGTACTACGCTCTTCATAACTAAAACATAGGCGCTGTCGTTTAAAGACTCAAAATATGAAACACTAATATATTTATAGATATTACGAGAGACACATAACATTTTTAATACTTAAATTAACACTAGCAGTGATAGCCGAGTGGTTAAGAAACTCGGCCTCTCGATCGAAAGGTCCGAGATTCAAATCCCAGGCACGCCTCTGACCTCTGATTTTTCAAAAATATGTGTCACTTGTTTAAACGGTGAAGGAAAACATCGCGAGAAAACCTGCATACATGTGAGATTTATAAAAAAAAAATCAAAGGTATGTGAACTCTATCAATACGCACTTGGCCAGCGGGGTGGACTATGGCCTAATCTTTTTTATTATGAGAGGAGACCCGTGCCCAGCAGTAGGACGATAATGGGTTGTTGATGTGATGTGATGTGAAATTAACACTTAAGACCTAGACGTAGAATAAATCTAGAGAATTATTATAAAACCTAATCCGACTGCTTAAAAATACAGCCTAGTATGTCGATCTGAAAATTTAGACGAATCTAACGACACCTCAACGTTTGCGTTGCAGAGGGTACCAAAGAGACACAGACAAACGTACATAAAATCATCCCTCCACGTAAAATCCTTTACAAACAAAAAAACATAATTTCTACATATGTTTAAGATCACATTTAATTATGGTTGAACCGCGCACCACAAACCTTATTCTCTCTTATAAGAAAAGCTTAAAACGAGAAATTCTGATTATTATCAGCACAGAAATTCGATCTTGGTACATTAAGAGTGCATATCAAAGCCATAAGTTTGTGCACTTTATGATACCATACAAAATATTTCGACCCGCTCTCCGGTAGGACGTTAAAAGAATGTTTTTGAGTCAAAGGGTCCAAGTATTAATGGGATTTTTAATTGAAGCAGACGTTAATGATTTAAGGAGGTCTAATTGATTTCGTTGAGTTAAGGTGGTTCGAATTAATAAAATAATTAGGTATCAGGTTATTAAAACATCAATACAGATTACACGGGAAAATCTTGTATGACGTTTTTATTATGAGCGGTAAATTTAATAAGTGACAATCAGATTTTATTGCGTTTTCACCGTTATGAGTTAAAAATGTTTATTTATATGATATAAAATGATATACCTAATATACTAAATGATAATAATGACTAAATGATATACCTAACAACATTTTTCTATAATAAATGAAATAATATAATGACTGTATATATTATGTACATATTATTTTTAAACTTTTAACGTTTGACTGATTACCGTGAATGTTGGCATATCTGTTTTATATATTTAAGAATTCATAACTTTATATAACATATTTCATAAAGATATTTAAGAAATCATAACTTTACCTTTAACTGGTCATAATACAAAAAGTTACTTAACTCTTAACCTCAAGTTAATGCTATATCGCGTACAAAAGTTACTTATATTTAATTCGGTAAAATAACGAAAAATATGGTAAACAAAAGTAGAGAAAGTAAGAGAGTAATAAAAGTAACCAAAATAAACTGTTTAAAACTAATTACTAGTAAAACTAGTAATTAATTACACGTATTTTCATTTCAGTTTCAAGTAATGCACAAACAAACAACATTTCGTATAATTATGAGGATAAGGACATAATTAACCTACATTGGTCAAATTACAGTACAAACCACACAATTGGGTTCATTTCTTAACACAAATCTGTTGGTATGAGTTGTTAAGATGATAATTATTATGATGAATGGCGGTGCCTAATTGGGTCTTGTAATTATCTGAGCTATATAATATAAGCCTTGTTTCATTGAGAAAGGGTTACGATAAGATACAAACGACTATATACTTAAGTACCGGTTTCAATTTTACATTTATTGTAAAACATATTTTGTTATTTTGAAGGTCTACTTTGTAAGTACATTCATCAATGAAGAACTTTCGTCCGAAGGTAAATTGGACGGAATTGTCACAAGTTTCGGATTCGTCCAAAAGCGAATTACAAACTTTTTAGAGGTTTTTAAAACCATACATTCGAGAAGAATAGTTTTATTGTCCCATAGCTAATTGTAATTAGCTATTTGTTAGTATTACAGCTTGCCCGATCGAACATTCTTATGCCCTCTCAGGAAATATACAAAAGTGCTATTTGACAGAAATTCTCACTTAGATCTCCTCACAAAATTTGAAAAAAAGTGGGCAAATTAGAGTATAATTACTTTTAGCTTGGTTTCAGTGTAACACACAGAGATATCCTAGTTAAATCCCCAGCCAGGCTTTTAAAGAAAAACTATAATATAAATAAGAATCCAATTGATTAAAGCTCACATCGCTTACCGCTCGCTTTATAACAGGTGCCTTAACCAGCTCAAATTCACGACAGTAATGAGGCTTCTCAGCAAATCTGTCAATGGCTAAATTATTGTAATTGTGCCAAATTACGCACCTTCGGGAAGTTTTTTCGCTTTAATGAAGCAATTTCCCATCGCTACCTGTATGGTCTCGATTTATAATGTTTTTGTTTTGAAAATAAAAGCTTTATTTGCTTTCAAAATAATGCAAATTCCAATTTAAGATAAATCATGTTTTTATGTGTCTTGATTTACGTCGATCATGATTTATTGAAATCGGTGTAATATATTTTACTACATGGCACTTGCTGCGCATATTCCGTCTTATAATAAAATATCTAATTATCTATTAGAGATCTATTAGAGATTTAATTCGCTACCTATCACCTAAACGTTCTAAAAACCTAAATTAATAAAGATCCACATATTAAGGGCAATTTTGACTATTGTTTACTCCGAAGATATCCACTTAATCAGTATTATTATAATTTATTAAATAATTATTTTCCATCCTAAGTACATTGAATTTCTTACGCCCGTTATAGTCCGCGTAAAACTGCTAGTCCGCTCTGAATATAGAAATTAATTGCGTCGCCATAGCAAATTGTATGACTACACCTGCTCGCAACAACTTCAGAGCGGACTGGCTGTTTGGCGCGGAATATACTAACGTAATCAATCTAGCCAATATTTTGCCTGCCTAAGATTGAAATTTCTGCCTACTAGAAATTGTCACCTTTCGATCTCTGGAAGGGAAAAACTGAATGTATTGATTTTATTAATAAGTGTTCAACGCCATTCATAGTAAGGCTTCTTATATTAATATTACTTTGTATTTACCTTTGCGAAAGGTAGGCAGTTATGAAACACATAAACGTCGACGTAACGTTATTAGGTTCTAGTAACATTACTAAATCTAATAACATTCATCTGCAGAAAATCGAATCGTTTTCGTAATTTCACAAGACTAAGTGTTCAGCGACACAGCCTCTCACTGGACATCTTAATTTCAAATAAGCTAAAACACGATTAAACTGTGTTTTATAGTTATCTAGTGAGATCGAACACAATTATTATTTAGAATAATGCAATGCTTTATTTCTAAGGATAGAACACTTCCTAGTTTTTCTGCAAATGTACCACCGACACATTTATATTCATTTTGTAATTCTTGCATAATTTTGTATTTGAGGGTGGATTTTTTTTATAATATATGAGTAGCAGACGAGCATACAGTCCACCTGATGGTAAGTGGCTACACCCTTCAAACCAGAACACAGAAGCGCTTAACACTACTGTTATGAGACAGAAATAGGTGTGGCGGTGGTGCCGCCGGAGTCGGAGAAACCACAAAGGGTTCTACCACCTAGTTCGTGAACGTTCTAGTTTGAGAGAAGATTTAAAAGAAAGAAACAAGAGGTTTTTCTAAAAGGTAGTGAGTAACAAATAACCAATAATAATAGTAGGTAACCAACTTTTAGTGAAATATCAATCCTATGTAAAATTAATTACTTATATCCACAGCCGACAATCATTATTCACCATCTAGTGGACTGAACAATCTTCGTCATTTCTCTAAAAAATACCACTACCAACCAATACCAAAGGCTATTCATTCAACAATGTAGCTTTAAGCCCACATGAAAAAAACAAACAACAAATTAAAAACCCATTACTTCTACGACATTTCATATTAAAAACGACCAAACTAAAATTTCTAACAAAAAACCAACAAAAGGAAATTCCACTGAAGAACATTCTAACATATCAAAAGGCATAATGACCACCGCCATCATTAAGACCACGTATTGAAATTAGTCCGCGCTGCCTGGTAGAGTATAAATCACTGCTTTCACGCGAATGAAATGCCGATGATATATTATTACGGCCCGAACACAATCGGACAATCAAATGGGTTTGCTTCTGTCAGAAGACAAGACTGCACACATCACGAACAAGTTGTATACAGTATACACAGTACACACCTATGTATGTAAGTACATAAAGTAGTAGGCACATTCTGCTCTTTCCGGCAGATACGATAGGTTTTAATTCTTTGTTGCATTTTAGTCTTGGATGACTGTAATTTTCTTAGAATATTTAAGTAGTATGCAGGAGAAGGAGCATGCAGTTCTCCTGATGGTAAGTTGCAGCTGCCGCCCATGGATCTGAGGGTTACTACCATCTCTTAACACAATAATATTTTAATCATACTTTTACTTTTTTTTGCAGGAAATTTAACTTTTTAAGCAAAATATGACAATTTCAGTTGGTTTTATACAATGGATAAGCGAAAAATTAATAAGGGTTTAAGTTTGTTCAACTGTGTATGACGTAATATTTTACTGTTATAAGGAGGAAATAAAACTTTCCTGAACTATGATGGTTTTTAAAAGATGGTGGTAGGTTCGATCGCCGGGCAAGTAAACCTTTAAATTAATTTGTGAATGTAGACGTTTATATTTTGTATGTGTCTGATTTCCACTAAGAAAATCTTAGTGTGCTTATGTTGAAAGCGTTAGAGCATTAAACGTTATCCAGGTTTATGATCAATTAATACCTTACGCGTTTTCAAGTACTAATATTTAAAGGGCAATTGAATGCCATTGCAAAATTATTAAATCAGTCAACATTGTAACTTCATTACGCATTAAGAACACTGTTTTTTTTCTTTTCATATTTAATATAATTGCCCAGTGGGCACGGGTCTCCTCTCAGAGTGAGAGGGATTAGGTCATAGTTAACCGCGTTGGCCAAGTAAGACTTGATAAGCTTTACATACTTTTGGAGAAACTTTTTTAATGACTTCTCAAGGTGTACGTAGTTCGTATGTTTTCCTTCGCTGTTACACCAAGTTGTGTTTAATTTCTAATACGTAATAACAACGAAAAATTAGTAGTAATTTGATTAAAAATCATACCTAGGATTCACCTCGGACAATCAAGAGGCCAAATACAAAATCATAAATATATAATCTACGTTTAACAAAACAATAAGCCTGAATTGCTAAGAGAAAAGTATGGAACGGCCGTGCCGCTGTTTTTTGGCTCGACTTGGCAGACGCACTGCCGTGCCTCCAGATTTAAATAATTGCGTTTAATACACCTATTTGTTCACAAAAATTATGTACATTATTATTTAAATTTAACTACTAACTTATACTAAGATTATCGCTTCGATAGAACTAGATTTAATAGTAATTATAGCAATTACGCAGCTCGCGAGACTAATTTAGTTGATTTACGTAATTTAAGTGCAGAACCGAGAAATAATACGTTATTTAGTATCATGGTGTTTATAATTCAATTTAAAATTATATTTAGATACTAATAATTGTTTTTCTTTGTTTACAGGTAATAATCCTGATATGAGGTATTCCCGGAGTGCTATGACATGGGGCTTTTTAAAAAAGCTCTCATTCAAAGCCGGCGATGCATTGGCAACTCCTCTGGTGTTGCTAATGTACATGCGACGGTGACTTACTATCTCATAGCCCGTTAGTGTAATCGCTAATTTAAGTATAAAAAAATTAATTAAAAACCACGCTTTATAAGTTATATAAGTTAAGTAAAGTATAAGTAAAGTAAACCAAAAAGTTTTTTTTTTATAAAAATAAAAAAGAAATAACGAACGATGATATTGACGAAAAATAATATCCATTGTAAGGGTTTTTTTTATAAAACACCGAAATGTAGATTTAGGTTAAAAAATTCACACAAAGCACCGCACCACTTTTAGCAAAAGATAATTCAGTTGTAATTCGCCCATCTGAAAAACACGACGTGCCTGGGATCCGATTTTGAACCACTAGGCTATCACTGCTTTATCTTTACCACTGTTATATATTTTACTTCTAAAATTGTATAAGTAACATAATATTTTATAATTAGTCTATGGAGATGCGTGTGAGTGTGCGGTGAAAATGTCCTAATGAGTGTGCAGGAAGGGCTAAGCAAATGATGCACAAGTCCGTACGATAAAAACAGTTTATTGCACAAGCACTAGAAACTTAGGGTCCTTAACATGCACTAACACTAGAACTTAAAGCTAAACAATAGTCCGCACTTAAATCTACCATATTTAAATAAGAAGGAGTGAGAGAAACGATAGTCAGAACTTAGGCACTAAACTTAAACACTAACGATTGTCTATAATGTCTAAATGCACACAGCGATAGTCTATAAAGCACAGGTAAGTCTTAGGCACAAGCGAAAGCACTACGCGTATTCGGTAGCGAGGCCGTCAGGCGTAACGAGCGACACAGGTACAGCGTGGGACGAGGGTTAGCCGACTGTCGACCGGGCGCGGCGGCCGCGGGAAGACCGCAGGCCAGAGCGGTGCGCGGGCGACGGGGGCCGGTCGCTGAGCGCGCTGCGTACGCGCATGAATAGCGGCCGCGCCCGATGTCTTCCAACACACACCAAGTGTCCCGGGTTCGAGTCCGGGGTGTGTCACTGATGTGTGTGGCTGTGCGTAAGTGTCGCTGAGTGTAGTGTGTCTGTTTGCATGTATGTAAGTGTGTGTGTGTGTATAAATAGACTTACATGAATATTTTATATGTTCGTGTGTATGTGTATGTGTAATATAATATATAAACTAAATACACATAAATAATGATAATGTGGGTGAAGTGCCCACAAGTCACTTCCGTACAAAATTAACAGAGATTGAATAGCTAGTTACTGTTCCATGGCTAGTTATCTGGGCAACGGAAATGGCGTATGTCCCACAATCATAAAGATGCAGAACCGGATACAAGTAGGTACAGTCGGAGCTCACAATGGCGTTATATAAATTTTCATTAGCTTCACTGTAGGTGGTTGTATCGCGGTAATCTGACTATCGCATTCATCTCTAGAAGACCAGATGCTTTATAACAGTTGTTTATGCTGTAAGGCTACTCGTAGCGTAGTGGGATGAGTGGTCTCTCAATCTGGAAGTCCAAGGGTCGAAACCCAGGCATTCAATTCTGATTTATTCGTTATCTGCGTATTAAGAAATAGTCATCACTTGTAACGGTGAGGGGAAATCGTGACGGAATTTATACGCATAAATAAAAGAACGCATAAATAATAATAAATAAAATAGTTCTTTAAAAAAAGATGATTTATGTTATTATTAGATGTTTTTGTTTTGTTATATTTTAGAGGGACATGTTATTATTTTATTGATTAAGTAGATACAATTTCATTATATTCATTAACAATACATACTTACATTAGAAATAATCAATATTACTTAGATATAACTTGCCATAACAATTTGCATGCCATGACATGGCTGATTGTGAGATTCTAGCAACTATTGTGAACATCTTATTGTACCACGATTACCGCAAATAAAATATTTCATTTCATTTCATTTCAAAGGTCTCAAAGGTTAATAAACCAGAATTTGACTGGCGCGGTTAATTATGCCCTCAATTAAAATCTTAAACTAAACTAAATTCTTATAAATCTGCCATTCAGACTGAGACTTGCGCAGCCCTGTTTCAACATGGTGTAAAAACTATTTTCTACTTCAATTTCATTAAAAACTTGGATATTTGTAGATTATTGACCTGTGTTAAAAGGTTTTCGCCGTATTTGTTATCTTTTTAGATAAAGTCAAATTGTAGGAATAAAAGGAACCAACAATTCTAAAAATATATTTGATGTAATAAATACGTAATTAAAGTGCCTATTATTTTAAAATAACGAATGTCAAAAATGTCAGCGACTTGCCAATAATATAAAATTGCAAAAGCTTAAAATAATTTTTATCTCAACTTATGCTGCTATTAAGTCAGATCACACTCCGAATTCCATAAATTTCATAAATCTATTCCATATATTTCAAAGCTTCACACCCAGCGTTGGGGTGTCGGCTAAGTAAAGTAGACTTGAAGTAAACTTGACAGAATGAGTTCAAAGTAAAATAGGGTTGTCAGTTGATTTTAAATTTAAAACTGTAAGCAATATCCTGGCCACACCGGTTTAATTTGAATTTCTATTTGATATTGATTGATATAAAAATATCCGGCCGATTTCAATCAAACGTCGATTATGTCACAGGGCTAAGTAAATAAGTATATTTTTAATTCGAGTCAATAAGTAGGATTGCTTACAGAAAGTCTGTCAAAAGGAATTCAATGATGGAATGGTGATGTACGTGTTACTTTTTTGAAAAAGTAAAGCTTTTTTGGAGGTACCACCGCCACACTTATTTTTTGTCTTAAGACAGCAGTGCCACTGTAATGTTCTGATTGCAAGTGTAGACACTAACTTACACTGACACGAGGCATTCCAATTTAGTTCTCAAGGGGAGCAACGCATCTATGGCCGACCTTAGGCTTGACTGTAATCCTATTAATTTAGAGTTAATTACAAATGTCTCCGGACAGCAGTGATCTCTTGACATTGAAGTGATACTGCGGAGAATGGTAACCATTTCCTTCAATTCCTACAATATAATATATTTATGATGCTGTCAAACAGTTCGTGAGTTTTAATACCTGGTTCCTATATTTCATCATCTGACAGTCCTATGATAGCCCCCATTTCATTCTTATTTAATGGCCTTCCGTTTAAGCCTTTCAATTGTATAATTGGACCTACACAAAATATGGCCATTTCACCCTCGCGTGCCTATTACGTATACAATCCAATAGAAAGTCATGGACTTTAGCGCTGTCATGCGTTGTTCTTTATGGTATTTATAGTCTTTGTCTTTGACGAATCTGATAATAGTGCATATAGAATAATTACAAAGCTTTTTAAATTTAACTTGTTGGTTTTATTGTTATTATGTTTTCGTTTTTATTTTATGTACATTGTAAATTTTTTGCAATGGTTGTCATAAAAAAGAAGTTTCATATCTCATAAAAATACCAATTAAATATCTTAAAATATTGTTGTTATATTGATATTGATCTTATAATTTTGATTTATGTTTATTGTAAGATTAGCTACTGACTTAGTTAAATCATGATCCAGATGATGTAATTCATGGGTAATTCATTTTAGATCAATTTATTCCGAGTCAATATAATGTGGAGCAATGACATTAGCGACTGAATGAGACTGAGTTAAGCTCGGACGGTCTTTGAGTGATTGATTGACTTCCCGTGTTTGACATAATTGTGACGGCATTAACCGATTTCAGTGAACTGAGCTCATTTGGGGGAGTGCTAGTAAGTAGCTCAATAGTTTAATTATAATTTCATTAAATAGCTGCGACAGTCTATGAGTGATTGATTTGCTTCCCGTGTTTGACGTAATTGTGACAGCGTTGATCATTTTCAGTAAACTGAGCTCACTTATTGGGGAATGCAAGTAGCTCAATAGACTATTAATAATTTTATCACATTTTTGTATTTGCCACAGTTTTGCTTAAGATTATTGAGAAGAAAGTTAAAGGTGAAAAACATATAAAAAATTCACGTAGTATACAGTACTGTAAGTTGCCGGAATTTGGTTACGCACTCCGTGCTTCTTGATACACAATGCAAAGTTTACAATTTAAAGGATACAGGCGATATCTAAAGAAAATTAATAAACAAAATATTTCTAGATAGCTAAAGCTTAAGCCACAAATATGAAGCATATTTCTAAGTTTGACGTTGATTGAGTTATTGCAGTCTTTAAAATGGAAAAATGTAGCATAAGCCAAAGGTGCGCTTAAATGATTTATTCAGTTTATAGCTTATCAATAATGCAGGCACACACAGTGGCGGCACTTAATAATATTTGACATTAAGTGACACTGAAATATTATAAATTGCACGCTCGTGTGTTGTTAATATTCTTTTCGCCTTCAGGCTTATCGGGTCCATACGAGTCAGAGAAAGAATTTACTGAATTTTTTTCACTTTCATTGTAGGTTAAAGTTTTATACATAACTTTTACGTCTACTAG
Source organism: Epargyreus clarus clarus (assembly GCA_014595695.2). Classification (NCBI taxonomy): domain Eukaryota; kingdom Metazoa; phylum Arthropoda; class Insecta; order Lepidoptera; family Hesperiidae; genus Epargyreus; species Epargyreus clarus. The sequence continues at coordinate 1,046,326 of JACTTY020000094.1, forward strand.
TTTTAGTTTGTTCGACTAAGCATTTGAAGAAAACGAAATGATATAACCAAATTTACTTATAAATGATATTATTATAAATGAAATTCAAAGGTAATTATAAGGATATTTTTGGTTAATATCATATTTTCGGGACATTTTTTGCTTAGTAACATTTTTGTGCTTTTGTTGTATACAAAATCATGTTCCCACTCAAAACGATAACTTGTGTCAACTGATAAAGGAAAAATCCTCCCATCTGACTAAACCAGCGTGGTTGACTGAATCCTTTCTCATGAGAAAGACACGAGTCTCCCACCGATACTCAGAAGGAAGACAGTGATGGGTCGACAGTAATCCATTTCCCCAAAGCTACGTTCATTGGAACTTCTGTTCATCCACAACAAACATATATCATAACTCGTATCATAATCGCTAATGCTCCACTATCAGAGTGATGAACAAACAAGTCGTGAGCTGAGCATTAGTGACCTGTAGCTCAGGTGCTAAACACAACAGCGCTCGATATTTTATCGCACGGCATCGCGATACTACCACGATAATCGCCACGAAGTCGCATCACGACGCGATTTTGTAAACGCGCGAATGTTCCAATTCTGTGTCACGTTTGGACGGGTTAAAGATTGGGATCTTCTCTGAAAAGCTAAGTAAATGTTACTTGGTACTCATAAATGGATCTTAGGTTCCGATATTTATTTATGGATCTTTGTCATTAAACACCAGTTTGCTAAGGTTGTCAAATTTGATTAATAAACTATTTCGAAGTGAATATTACAAAATCAAACACGCACATTGAGGGTTCCTTCAGCAATTGTCTATACATTGATACCGTCCTTTATTTTCATTATTTTTGTGATATGGTGTCCCTTTTGATACGGAATTCAAAAAATACATAATTTAGTAGTTCGTGTCCTGATTAAGTTATTGACAAGTTTTGCAGACCAAAAGTTTAACATAACAATTCTTGTTTCCTAATTTTCCCATAAAAATCTAATAAAGCACTTTGATGCCTTCTATGGGTGCGAATTTTTCTGCTACAATATAGATTGCATGTGCATACATTATATGCATCTATATGACTAAAACATATGCTATGGGCATATTTCATGTGTATATTGCTATGAGCGTAGAAAGCGTACAGTTCACAGCTCTACGTGAGCTCCGGTAATACCAGTCAACAAACAAAACATGGAATCAAAAGTCAACACTTAAAACGTGATCACGAAGCGCGAATGCTTTGTCATGACCAGTGTTAATGATATCATATCGTACGGATGACATGATTTGACCCCGCTATTTTAAACACTTTAAGCACAGTTAGAATTTATTATTAAGATTACTATATTATTTCAATTTTTATTATATTATAGGAAAAGCAGACGAGCATGCAGTCCACCTGATGGTAAGTGGCTACTGCCGCCCATGGACATCTGTAATCGACCCTAGATTGGATTAGATATTCCTACCTGAGGTCGGCCACAAATGTGCCGTTACCCCTGAGGACTAAGCTGGAACGCCTCGGAAAAGTATGTCTCCCTTACCACTACTTACTATTACTTACTTCAAAACGGAACGCAGCAGCGCCTAACACTGCTGTTATTAGGCAGAAATAGGTGTGGTGGTGCCGCCGAAGTCGAGACACAAAGGGTTCTACCACCTTCAAGAATTAATCAAACTTGGTCAATATCGTTTTAAAATCAGCGCTTGAAACGTCTTGCTGTTTTCCAAATTGACGATGTGGTAAGGGAGATATCCAAGATGTTCTAACTTAGTCCAAAGGGGTAATAAGGGTAGTAACGTATCTTTGGCCTTAGGTAGGTCTTTTGTCAAGGCTTGATTTTACAAATGTCCATGGGCAGCAGTAATTACTTTTAATAAGGTGGACTGCATTCCCGTTTGATATCTTGCTCACTAAAAAATCCTTAGTATCTAAACAGCGACTTATATAAATGTAACTTACTTATTTCTCATATGTGACAAACCACATCAGCAACAATCACCAATAAATTGCTACATAGATCTGTCAGAGATCAAATCTGTGGAGTTGCATCTAGAGCGGTTGTCATATCAGTCGGTGATTTATTTTTTATGCTAATCAAAGATATAACTCTCGATATGCCTATGGTATAGGAAGTCACAAATTACTTTATGTTCTATAAATCTCGATGGTATATTTCATCAGATAATATTTTGAATTATTTATCTAATGATATCGACTGAATAAATTTTGGCCTTCCATTAAGAAGGTCTGGATTTTGAGTCCCAGGTACGTTATCGTTTGAAAAATTAATTATGAATTGCTCTGTATCAGTTTATCTCAAAATGGGGAAAACGTACCCCTTGGGGTACTCCAGTTGTGTAACCACAAAATTGTATGTAATGTCGGCTTCTTCCTCAAATGAATCAAAGGAAAAAATGCTTATGGAATCAACTCAATTTGTGACAAAAAACAAACCCTCATATTAATTGTGATTGTATTACTAAAATAACTTGTATTATTATACGTTTATCTTTTTAAAAAAACCTTATAAGGGTATGAAGAGTTTTTGAGAAATTCTGGAAGTAATAATTCTCCATAATGTTATTCAAGGTAAACTGAAGAACTCTACCAATCTACTCGACTCTCCCCCCTTCCCACCACTTTGAGAAGCCTATATCTACCAGGGCACTTCTAACGACTGTTACACAAAATTATAGGTACCTGAATCTTAATATTAATACGAGAGCAATTATGACTATGAAGTAAATAACTATAAATATTTTCCTGTTTAGGTACCGAGTGGTAGGCGAAACCGTCATAATTCGTGAGTGTTTCAAATGTTCAACATAACTAATAAACTGACCTCAACTGGGCGAGCTGTTGGGATTAATATAGTTGGTAATAAACATTGACATGTAACATAAATCTTATAGTCAACCATAACACACCCCATTTATTATAATTGTATAGACTATGTTTTATACCGTTAAGTTGTAAAGTCATTTAATATGTTTTGTATATTATAACAATAAAATACGTAAATGGAACAAAAAACATAGAACAAAACACACGTACGTAGAAATAGATGAAACAAAATAACAATGTTATTTTATTTCTTTACATCGCACTAAATGGTTATTCCGATTTGTGCACCTATACAAAATGTAATATTTACTTTCTAATATTGCTTCTAATAGTACTATTATATAGAAAGCCTTTTTAAAAAATAAAGCGTAAAAAAGACTATTAAATAAAACGGGGTATCTTTTGGTCGAATATAAATAAAGTACTAATAATCTTGCCTACTAGCTTTAGGGCACTACTTTCGCGTGGACTAAATTTAAATCAATTTCAAAATACTGCAGAAACGACCATTTTAATTAACCTCCTAAATGTATATAAACGTGTACTGAGTAAGAAGCTATAAAATGTTCTAAGTAATATTTAAGTTAGTTTTCCTCAATGCACATCAATGAGAATTTACTTTTATTATTATTACTTTTATCATTAATAATTTTATAATACACATTATAATATATAGACTTCCGTTCAACTGTACATAAATACAAGACCCTACAAAGCCCATACAATTAACGTACCCAACGTCATTACCATTTCACAAGAGGAAATGACTAACCACTGATATTATGACATAATCCTGAAGTTGATTAAGCGCATTAATTACACAATTAATTGACGGCCTGACCGTACTGGGGGCAAGAAGTATTAACCAAAAAAATGATACAGGATATAAATTATGACCATAGACTAAAATATAGTCATAAAAAGACTAAACACATAGAACAAAGACGTTTTAAAGGATAATAGCTGTAAAGGTTAAAAAAGTATGATGGTAATTATCAACGGAATTCTTTCCAGGTCTTTTGCCATATTAACGCCAGAATCATTTTACAAGGATTTTTTTTTTGAGGTACATGGGGCATTCCAAATTAGTCTTGAGGGTTATAGCATATGTGCACATGACCAAAGAATATACGCTTTTTTGCAACACATAAAGAATTGAGATGATTATTAGGCACTTTAAAAAATATAAACATGAATTGAGACAAGTGTACCAAATCGCGAGTGACCAAATAAAACGGACCCGAACACAATAACGCCGTCTAACGGACTCTAACAACAACTTTTAACAAATTTGATGCGGTTACAGAAATTGTTAGAAAAAATATTTTAAACGCAGGTCGTTTACGGCCACGTAAAATTGTAACTAGTGCTTAATACATGGTAATAAGGATCAGTTTTAGGCTGCATGTTTCTGTAATTATTAGGGTTCGTTCGTAAAAAAAATAATGATAATATTAATGGGCAGCATTTAGTATCAGATTGTATATATAATCCCTGTAATATAAATAACTTTTATAAATGTATATATTTAGAATTTTATGTATGAAATAAGAGATAAAAGAAAAGTGAATAAAAGTTACAAAGAAAAGGAATACGGACTTTTTGGTTTCCATTTAAAAATATTTATTTAATTGAAGTTTACTTGTTCTGCAAATAATATACATAAAAATAAATCACATAGAATATTGGATAATGCTCGTAAACAAATACATATAAAGGAACCAACAAACGCTAATATATATTGACAAGTCCTTCCTAAAAGTTACAGTTACCATTGAGAAAGATAAGAGATAAGAAAAAGATAAGATACATTGTTTTAAATACATATGTAGGAAAAAGTGTGGTGTATAACAGTTCCGATCTTAAAACGGAAATAAGTATTTAAAAAAAGATACATCAGAAATATATATCATAATGACCACACAAATAATATCCGACAGCCAAATCCACTTGAAGTCAAATTCGATGCCCACTTGACCGTTCTTTTTACCTCAACGACAGTGGTTGTCAACATTCAACATACATTAAACGTTATACCTTTTTAATGCTATATTATTAAAATGCTGATGAATCACTGGCAATTTAAATGACAACATCTTACGTAGTATTCAGGGTCTCTCAGGAGTAGTACCTAACGCGTCTGAGGCCAATCTCAAAATCCATTCTTATCTTTTATTCCATTAACTAATCAATTAAAATGGCCATCCAAGACCAACATTGACCACTAGACGTAAATTACTTATAAGTAATTTACTTATAAGTACTTTAATAAAAATATAAAATTTACAAGTAAATTACTATTAAATTTAATAAATTTACTTATAAGTACTCTAATAAAAATATAAAATGTACAAGTAAATTACTATTAAATTTAATAAATTTACTATTAAATTTACTATTAAATTTAATAAATTACTTATAAGTAATTTACTTGTACATTTATTACATGTACAATTGTACATGTACATTATCTTTCTGATGTATCTTTTTTTAACAGAATTATAAAATGTACAAGTAAATTATACCAAAATTATATAATTTTGTTAAGTAAAACGATAAAACTATACATAACATAATCAGTACTCGTACTTATTGCTAAGTGCGAAATTATAACGCAACAACATAATTATAATTATTGCCCTAACAATCAATTTAACCATTCTTAGCTTTGCTTCGAAAACAGTAACTCAGTAAACCGTTACAACGCTTGTAGCTTGTAGCTACTTAAAAGAAAGATGAGTGGAGTTTGAGAACCACTGGCCAGTGAGTCAGCGTCTGCCCAGCCAGACAGACTCTTGTTATTCATAGCAATCGGAAATATCTCCTAACACGAGCAAAAACCAAATTGCCATCTTCTAATGATAATGTAATTTGATCACTATTAAGTAGAACATGAATATTATACACGTGAATTATTTATGCTACAATAAATTATCGTTTCGTGTTGTATTTAGTTTCATTACAGTTAGACGGACAGATTTGCGGGTATTTTTGATGTGTCCGGTCTAGCGTCTAAATGGGAATATTTATCTGTGGGAATTTTATGGTTCAACAGCAGAGGCTAATGAGCCTTGACTCTTTTTGACTTATGACAGCAGTTTCAAGTTGTGATTTAGTTCGAAGAATGGTAAGGGAGACAAGTCGGTTCGAAGCATTCTTTCTTAGTTCTCAGAGAATGGAAGTATCTGTAGCCGACCTCAGGATGGACAATTCTTTTTTAGATTGTATACAGATGCTTATGGACGCCAATGGCTTACCTTCATGAGAATTGCAAACTGGTTTACTACTTCAATTCTAATAATATTGAAATTGTGACATTGATACCTCCCCGATCTGGCCATCTTTATTTTATTTTTAATAATAATTTCATAATTTTATTTCATTTTTCATTTAATAAATTAATAATGTAATACAATTAATTTCTTTACTTTAACACATTAGGTATGAACCTTTAATATTAGAGGTAAATATTATTTAAAAAAAAATATATCGTATGGCAGTACGGAACCCATAACCTACAGTCCGACTCGAACATATCCGTTTTTTGAGACGAGTTGATACGACAGAATTATACGTATCACAAGACATTAATACCAGATTTTTCGACGTTGGTAAATATAGGAGTCGTGTGATAAATTAGTGGGAGAAAGATTTATGAAGTCGGATACAAGTTATTTCGTCTTGACATCCAATAAAGACAATTTCCAAGATTTGGACATTAAATAATAATTGCAGGAAATGCATGTAGGTACATACGTGTATATGAGCCCGTCATCACTTTCTTTAGACTCTTCTTTATTCTTATTTACACCCTGACTAATTTTCGTTATCGATTTTAAATATTAATGTCTCTAACCAACTTAAAGGACAGACTCTTGAGATGTGTGTTAAGGGTAGAATTTTCTTGTAGTTTTACTTCGGCCGCTGCCACAGTTATATCTTCTAGCGGGGTTAATTAAGATTTATTGTAGTTTGGACTTGAATATACGCTATTTGGGGGTTAATACCGATGTCCCTCGATGTAATGTGTCCCTACATATAACACCCCACTGCTACTAATACACTATGTGTACTACGGCTACTACTAGGTTTTCCTGTATTGTGAGTGATAAAAAAGTAAATTCACATACACTCCGCTATAGAAAATACATTCGATATCTTGTATGTTTCCATCATGGCCAGAACTCGAACCTGGGACTTTACACGGATACACACTATCATGCCGCGGATCTGTGGTAAACCTCAGATGTATTTTTTGTACTCCAATAAACACTTTAAATCAGTTAAACTACTTAAAAAGTGACATGTGACGTTGGAATTATTTTTCCCAAAAATCATTAAATCTTAATGTAATTTGGGGTGTCCCCATACATATCAGCGCGTCCACGGGGTTTGTGTAGTTCGCAACCGTGCTACAAAGTTAAGTAATGTCGAACATGGTCGAAATTAGGTTAGATAGCCCCTTTTTTACGAGGGGAAAACCTTCAAAAGGCACCCTATGCCGTGGGAGCGGCACGGGGTTATGTGGGATTCTTACCGCACTAAAACCCCCCCGGTGGCCGTGCTCGGCGGAGACTCCGGATCTCCAAAGGAACGCAACCGGAGTCCTCTTAGCGCGTTGCCCCATCGGGCTTTGCCCAGGTGAGCTTGACGCTCGCCACACTGTAGACACTTGATACTGGTTTCCTATCAGAATGAGACTGATACAGCCGTAGTCCACCGCCCTGGCTAAATGCGTATTGATAGACTTCACATACTTTTAATATTTTTTTGTAAGATCTCTCAGGTACGCAGATTTCCTCGCGATGTTTTCCTTCTCCGTTAAAGCAAGTGATAATTTATTTCCAATACACACGTAACTATGAAAAATCAGAAGCGCATGCCTGGATTCTACACACCTATACCCTACTCCGTATACTACTGTATGACATCAAATGGAATTAGCTGTAAACCGACGAAATTAAAATGTTCGTTATTTCCATACAAACGTTTTGCAAATGACGGTCTCTCTCATTAGGTGCTTATAAAGCTTCTTAGACCGATTAAAGAGATTCTCAATTTTTATATATGGAAAACCCCTCTAAATAAACTTAAAGGTCAGAAAACGAAAGCGACCCTGCAGCGACGGTGATGTAAAACTTTGTTTACACGTCAACCATTAATGATAATAATAAATCATTTTCGTATTCATTACATTTTATTCCTTAATTTACAACCATAAAAACTAATTTCGCGTAAACACACAGATGGGGCGATAGCGCTTTTTAAGTTATAAGGCTACTTTCATACTGTTGCAGATTTTATTTTTGTAGTTTTTTATGAGTAAGGATGTGAAGTCTGCCTAAGGTAAAGACATAGAGGGTAAACATAACACAAATTTAATTTTCTAAAATATATTATGACTGTAAAATTAGACGCGTTGTTACTCCTCAAAACTAAGTGGGAACGCCTCCGAAAAGTACTCGTATGTCTCCCTTACACACCTTTCAAACCAAAACATAGCAACGCTTAACACTGCTGTTATTAGGCAGAAACGGGAATAGGGAATAGTCGGAATCAAATCACAAAAGGTTTTACTACCTTTAAAAGTTCTTTGCTTTACGATAATTAAACGCACATCAGAAAAATGAAGACATCAGTCAGTACTTCATTATTATCCGACCATTGAGATTTTTCACACACATTCACATTTCAGCAAGTATGAAAGTCCGACAATTCAACAAATGCGCAGTCAATCTTCTCGTAATGTCATTAGCTTAAACGGCACAGGGCTACGAACTTCTCAAGAGTGAGGGAGAAACAAGATCCATCTGTCTCTGTCACCCTCATGGGCCGAATTTAATTACTTCGTTTGGAGACAGTTGATTTACGGATCGGTTAATTTGAAAGTGTTGATTTAAACATTCGAGAAAGCAGCATGAAATTTTATTCAATCAATTAGTTGTTCCCTAAAATAAAACACTAAAAGGTTATTCATGAGACGTATTTGAGAAAACGGTTAAATTTTAAATGTTGCCCAATTAATTAATTTGTGTGGCCCAAAATGCGGATGTTTTATATTTTACACATATTTGTTTTTACACATATTTTTTTACAAATTTCCTATTCAGATCAATAAAACTTTTGAATAGACAAATGACCATTGAATTACCGCTTTTTTAGTTAAAAAATAAGAAAATTTGGTAATTATACGTGAGTTACGTGACATACTTTCTGTAACGTGCTGTTTTAAATTAATTACAGTAGATAAAACTTTTTGTAAATAAACTTCTTGTCACAGAGCCATTGACAAATACTTTGAAAAACAAACAAAATAATTTAATATATATAAAATAATATTTTAGAAAAATCCTCATGGCTAACGAAACCGCTTTTTATTTACATATCGATTTGTAAGGCCTGTAACCTTATGCAAATACATCATAAGAATGATCAATTGTTCACTTAAGATTACCAACAAAAACAATGTAATAAATGTCATCAGGCGATCATAAACCTATTTACATTCTTGCCATAGCTTATTTTATATAACTGTATAACCAACCCTGCATAACACTTATATAATTATCCTTTAGTACGTAATTTCAAGCATCGTTATGACACAAATCGATTTTAATGTGCGATGCGACTCGAGAAACCTCAGGAGACATTTAAATAATTATAATCTATTCAACCCTGTTTATATAAGGCTAGAAAAAAAATTTAAATCTATAAAATTAAGTCGAATTATACAAGAAATTGATCCCATTAAACTATTTATTTTACGATGATATCTTTGTTGTCGACTTTCATCAAAATCCTTTATAAATAATGCAGCAAAAAGTTAAATAAAAATCCGGTAGGTAAGTTGCCAACACTAATTGAATAACAAATTAACTTGTCCCTTCTTGTTTCAGACTTAGCTGCGTTGCGACAACTGCTAGAGAGCGAGACGGGAGGCACAACTTGTCCGAGTTGTAACATGCCCTTTGACAAGGGTAAAAAGAGAAAGTTGATCGACACTTGCGGCCATGAACGGTGCTACTCCTGCATGTTTCGGAACGAAGCGTGCCCCATTTGCGCGAGAAACAGCCAAGGCAGGAGACAAATGATGGAACGATACACACCCTCGCCCCAACGACCGGCAGAACCAGACTGGCAGTCACCGATGCGTCTACCCAAACCACCGAAGCAGCCCTCGAGCCTAGCCCAGAGCTGCCCCACACCACCGCACACCAGAAGAAGATTCTTCCTCAGCCCGAAATCACTCCGCAGCCCGTTCGGACAGCGCGCGCGACATTCACATGAAAACCACGTCCCGCTATCTGGTAAGCTATCGCACGCCATCTCTAATTAGCATACCTGTAGGCCCGTGCGTGGTAGCGATATTGCATCGCATTGCGTAAACTTATGCACACGCAATGCGCATTTCATTGATGGGATCCGCGGCAAAATTGAGTCTTCATTCACTAGCCTCTCACTTTCCTAGTAACTTTTATGTGCCATTCGTGAACGAGGAATCCTCCGGTCGTAAATAATGGTGAGTGACAGTTGCGGCACGCTGCACCCACGCACAGTACGCCGGATGTACGTAGGGGTTCCGCAAAGGACCGGTTGTTGCCTAGCGTATTTATTAGCTTAGGTACGGATTGACTTTTGCAACGCTGCCCGCGCAGACTGCAGGCCGCTACGAATATTATCTCGGCATCTGTTACATTTTCTATTTCCATTAATTACATCATTCTAGTCCACGTCGAAATATGTATAATGTGGTCCGATCACAGCTGTGGTTTCTTAATAAACTATTAGTTTCAATTCGCCACGCCACTTGCTAGAGCTACTGCGCTCCATCAGTCGTTGTAAACGTTTCTATCGGCGAACGTAAATAATATTGTCTTCCCTGATTTGTTATCTTGAAAGATTGTTATTATGGACATTATAATAATGAATGACCGTTTGAAAATTATGAGTAACCGTAGTAAGGACATGATTTAGTGAGTTCTGTGAGGCTATTGATAGGCTCCGCTATATTTCAACAGGACTGCCAGAGGAAGGTCCCAGGAGTGCAGCGTGGCCCAGTCTGGTTTTCAATAAAATCAGATCGCTATGGTCCACGCACTCGTCAGTTCCGCAGGGACTCAACCAGTTAACAGGCACGGAATACCCAATATGTCGATGGAATGTGGATCAGATATCATACACCCAGTCCATTACTACTAACGCTTCCGCGCCGGAAGTGATAGTACAACAGTACATTAAAGTTTATAAACAATTTACGTCGACTTCCAAATAGATTGAAATTGATCGTTAAATTGAATCGAGCTTTATCAATGCCACCTAATCATTTTTTGTCAGATCTAGAGCGTTTTTGATTAAATCTGCCAATAAAGAATTCGTTCCGTCAAATGAAAAGACGAAACTAAATATGTTCGCGTTAAACAAATACCTGGGACGGTATTCGATCCACATTCCTCCAGGCCCAATCGGGCACGGTCGCGCTCGATTTTTGCACACCCTTTTGCCTGTATGCGTACATCGCCAGCCGCCTCGGTCCATTTGATGCACAGCTTTTTATCGAGACCGGTTTTGTTTTCGTTTGTTTTGCATCTGTGTGTTTAATTTGCGTGTCTGTTTATAGGTGCTTGAAACGTATCATCAGCAAAAGTTAATTTATCTGTTTGTACCAGTAATTTAACCGTTAACCGATTGGCTATCGATGTTACATGGAATGACTGAGCAGTTTTATCGCACTCGTCGATTGAAGGTAGAAAGCCTTTGAATGGAAGTAACGATCCACGCATGACTCGTAACTTTCTGGAGACGTTCGAACAATTGGTGCTAGTCGTGATAGTGATACGGTGACAAAAATATCGCACGTCTATAGTATGATATCTGATTATAAAGAATTTGATGAAAGATACTAGAAGATAGTGATCTAAGAAATCGCTACTTTCGAATATGTAAATTTGCTGTATCTCCGCTTAAATTCTTAACGGCATCAAACAGTCTTGGATTTATATGCAAAAATTGGAACTCTTAAGTTTATGGCCCTTGTTTCTACTTAGTCATTGCAAAAGGAAATCTAAAATGAAATACAAAAGCAATTAATCACAATTTTAATTTGACTTATTAATAGTTTAAATTATGTATAGAATAATAAATCATCTTAAACACAACATTTGTAGTTACCTACTTATGCTCACATCTCAATTACATGAAGCAATTATCATCAATGTGGAAATCATCATTAAGAAACTCATAAGTTAGTTTTTGTGGCATCAAATTACATTATTCTAGTAATGTTTGAAGTATTGAAATCGTAATTATGTTTTTGAGCATAATAAATAGCATTTTATTAACAAATATAACATTGCGTAATTGTGATGTGTTGTTTTTGAATGTAGATTTTATTTGCATAGAAATTTCTTTCAGATACAGCTAAAATAAAAATTGTAGTAATACGGATATATAAATATTACAGACTTATTTAAAACAAACTAATACCACAGTTCTGGCGATTAGTACGGTTCGTCAAGAAAGTAATAATTTAATAGCTAAAACACAGTAATTAAGAGCGTATGATTGGGGGAAGTATTTAGGTGTAGCAATGGATCTAAAACCAACCAAGACTGCAGAACTATAAGTAGGTTATATGTGTTATAAGATTGCAGTGATCAGATTGACAGCAAAATTAATAAGTATAATGAAAAAGAGCAAAGAAAAAGTACATACATTTCTTCATAATTCTTCTCAGTAAAGATAATTTTCCAAATCAGTAGTAGGACATGATAAAAATATTATAAATGGTAAATTATAAGTTTACAATAACAAGTCAATAAGTTAACATAAGGCTTGGAACAAGATCCTAAAATAAATTCATTTTATTACCATAGATCTAAAAATACAAAAAACATGAATTTAATATTTTTAGGGATTTCATTTTCAACTTCAACTAAAAGAAATAAGTACGTTGCTCCATCATTACCTAAAGCACCGTCTTGTGTAATAATATTGTCATCTAATTCAGGTTTAACAAATGTAAATACATTAATATCAATGAATAAATTTCACGTACCTACGCACTATTTAACCCACATCCGAAGCAACTCTGCATGTAAAGTATCAATCCTGCACATAATATCTAAATTATGCACATGATGTAATAACATGAATTAAAATGTGTTAATATTGTTATTAAATATCAATTTGTGAAGGTTTAGGAAATACGAATTAAACGGTAGAAGAGATCACAGAATATGGTAAGTTAAGTATATTAAGTTAAAATAGTATATTCGTTTGATGGTAGTCGGTCGTTCAAATCCCAAATTAAATTTCCTACTCTTGGGAATTCTTGCAACTAAGATTTTGGATCATAAATCGCAAAAATGGCCTACTAAATGTTAGATTTTTGATAACAAAGAATTTTGAGACATTCAGGTTTCCTCGTGCAATTTCAATTAGCTTGTACCGAACTTGATTGTGCTGTAAGTACTATTCGCTTATAAAAACATATAGAGCATTCGAAAACTAGATCTTTAATATGAAAAGTTATAATTCATACCAACGGATTGAATTACTCCATTGATTGACAGTACTCCATTCAAGTCATATAGCAGCTTTCTAGAGTTAAGATGTTTTCTTTGAAGAGTGAAGTAAGCTAAGAGACATTAAAACTACATGTATTTAATATATAAATAGAAACAGTTATAAATAAAGCTGACAAGTTGCAATAAACACGTCCCAGCAAAATTACACAACATAATTATGTACAACAAAACGCATAACTTTCTACCATATTTGCACTAAATTCGCGACTTAATATGGGCTAAGGCTTGTAATCGCAGCAACGCAGTAGCGGCACTGAGTGTCTGTATTGCTTAAGTGTGAAGATGTTTATATGCAACGACTACGACACGACCGCGAATTTTACAGTAATATCGTAAAGTTTAAAGTAAGACGCAACGTAAGGTTTTTATCAAAAAGCTGTGAGTATCAGCCACTTGTATTATATCCAGCAGTTTGTAGAAGAAAAGGAGCTAATAACAGTTGTTGTAATATATTGATACATACATACACTTTAAATTTTGACATAAAAATACACATACACACAATTTTAATGTTAACATAAAAAAGGACTTATATTTGCAAACATCATTACGTAAAATTGCATTAAATGAGAGAGTTTCAATAAATTTTCATTAAAAAGACTGCATTTATGAATTTGTGTTTTTTTTTAAGTTTTCACAAACACATGATTTGAATTTTTTCGTCCCTGCGTCGTGATCGTAAGCTCTAAAAGCGAATCTTAAGTAAATATTAATGCAGCGTGTAGTTGCGTCATCAATGTGTTCCCAGGTTAGTTTATAATTTCCTGGTATTTTGACGAGTCGCATCTGACAGAGTAATTGCTGGTTGTAATCACGCAAAAAGGGGAGTTGTATAATATTTGCCGCGTTTACCCTAATGAGGGTATTTTAGGACACTTATTTATACTTGTGAGAAATGGTAACATATGACTTTAAAATGTTTTAAGTTAAGTGCAATCATATCGTTGTATTTTTTCATTTATTATGTGTAAATGACGTACCAATCAATAATAAAAAATATAAGTTGGAAATGAGGTGGGCTCCATACTTGATAGGTACATGTACATTTACTTTATATATGTAACATTTAAAATATTCGTGTTAAATTTTCTTTGCAATATTTAAATACTATTACAAAATAGAACGTTTTTGTATGATTACCAGAACGTAATTTACCATAGCAAAAGTTGTATCCCATCGTTCAAAACTTTCTATTCGTCCAAACGCGTCATGCGAAAACCGCTGTACAAACAAGTGACACATTTGACAAAGTAAGCATTAGCATTACAATTACCACTTTGAGCGTTTCGTACAATCCCGTGTTTCGACTCCAGAGGGCACAGCCGCTATATATATTTCTGATTAATAAAAATGTTAAGCGCTGCTGTATTCCGGTTCGGAACGTGGCTTACTTATCCGAGGCTTACCAACTTAAATCTCATCAATAGCAACGCAAAGGATGCCAACCTCAGATAAATCTTATCTGGGAATTGATAGGGTTGATTACAGTACCCTTAGTAGGAGTTTTTACGTTTTAACAAAAATGACTGTTTTTCTTTACGTATTTCCCACATATTTCCAATCAGTTCTGATACAATCCGCTAGGGGCGCTGATTGGAAATGTATTGGCAAATACGTAAACAAATACCAGAACAGTATTTTTTGTCAAAACGTAAAAACTCATAGTAAGGGTACAATACCCTTACCACAAACACACACAACAACAAATTCGACAAATATGACTGTTTTGGTATTTGTATGCGTATTTACCCATACAAATTCCAATCAGCGCCTCTAGCAGATTATATCAGAACTATAGTGTCAGTAACGTAACATTAAATGTCTAAATTGACAAAATGGCGCTTTATGTTTTATCTCTCTTTCTTGCGAACATGTGAGGCAGACAAAAAGACTTGAGCACTTAATTATTGTTACGTTTCCTCAGTCTACTGAAGCAATCGGAACAGAATAATGGATTGAGTAAACGTAACGTAAAATTTGGGATGTTTTGAAAACTCATGTCAACAGATGTCCATAGCGCTATTAGCCACTAACATCAGATGCGTACTCGTTTGCTAATCCCATATAAAAAAGGTAGGCGCCCGTTCACACCCTATTGGTTCATATAAAAGTGACTTATGCCTCGCCTCCACGACGGGCACCTATTGTCTAGTGGGTGGAAGGTCACTTACATCTGGTCCTTTGTGTGCGCAAGGCCAGCCCGCATGCGGTGGAGGCGGTCATGCGTTGTCATTTGTTAACGAAAACTGTGATATATGACTGTGGAGGTCACGTGATACGTAAAATATGTTGATTAATAGTAGTTTTGGCTAAAGTGGAGTATATTTGTTTTGGGGATTTTTAATTATGACAATGATGAATAACGTTTTTCTTGTCTATACGTACACACATGTTTCTTTATTTTTATATGGAAGATATAACAGATAGAAATTACTTTTTCAATGTCATCATAGTTCTTCGGTTTAGCGATTTTTAAAATGTAATAAGTAAAAAGAAGATACGGCTAACCATATACGGTTATTAGTGATACCACAATATATAATGTTGTTTAAAACTATATTACAATCAATAATTAAAAAATACAAAATTATAAGAAAAGCAGTCCATAAGCACATTAAGTAACATGGGTTCCAGAACTCAACTTGGCGCCAACACTACCGTGCGCCAAGCTGTCTATCTCATATGATGCAATTGTTACGTCGCTTCGGATTAACTACTCGCATTGTTTCTGACCTTTCAATGGAATTTTCTCTTTGAAGCTGTTAAATACCGTTATCTTTGTGACAGCTTGTACGCCTAACTCTACGTAGAGCCACTCTATCTGAAAGATTCACACGTTCGAGTGTCTTAATTTGTTTTTTTTTTCGGCTTCACATCTCAATCATACACCGGTTCAATGTAGGGTCTCTACTTACTCTAGAGTAAATATGTAATTTTATGGTAGAGACTAGTCTCTTTGCCGACAGGTATTAGATCTTTGAAAACGGCCTTTCTTGTTCCTTGTATTCTGGTTTGAGGCCGATGATGAAACAAATGATAATAAAGCATTATAAATTAGTATTTATGATTTGCAACACGTCAACCGAACTCTATATAGAGTCATTAATAGACAAAATTGAATAAAAAGTGCTATAAGGCACACGTATTTAATACAAATTGAATACATTTCATATATATATTAAATTAAACAAAAAGTGATACAAAAAGTTTTGCAATCCAGCGATACTCAATCTTGTCCAATAGTGAATAGACGAAGAAACCTAGTATCAATCACCCATACTTTAAACAGTAAGCCAAAACAATAGTTATAAACGAACGCAAATAATACACAAAGTTTTTTTTTTCAATCCAGCGTTAGTCAATTTTGTCTAATAGTACTAATAATCCAAGGAGGCCTCGATCCAATCACCAATACTTTAAATAGTAAACAAAATCAATCGTTCCAAATGAACGGTTCCAATGCGAAGCAGCTACCGCCGTGACCGTCCACCGTAGGGGGTCGCTGTGCAATTGATTCAACACACGACTAGAAATGCTCTGTCACTGCCGTTAGGGTTCCATAGAGTAAAAAAATATACCTATATACATAAAAAAATAATTAAAATACCATTTTTTCGTTATCTTCTCCGAAAACCGTATCATTTGATACCCATAACAGGAGTGTTCACACAAAATAATTAGTAATGAAATAATAGTGAACAAACAACCCAAGAAGGCCTCGTTCCAATCACCAATACTTTAAACAGTAAACAAAAGCGATCGTTCCAAATGAACAGTTTCAACGCGAAGCAGCTACCGCCGTGACCGTCCACCGTAGGGGGTCGCTGTGCAATTGATTCAACACACGACTAGAAATGCTCTGTCACTGCCGGTAGGGTTCCGTAGAGTAGATACATGCTTTTATTATTCTTCGCAATAATCTTCCATTTGCACTTCGTAAAAATAATTGATCTTAGGGCATCCGCCCTATTGAGTTCAGAATAACGTCACTTAAGGAATCATGAATAGTCAACCAAACCAAACTTGTATGGAAAATTATGCTTACATACAAGCATAAATAAGTATATCTCACCGCCTTGTAATTGAAGGAAGCCATTAAATGAATTAAACGGCTGACAATTCTGTCAACCATTTAAAGGCTGTCATGGTGTAATTTACGCAGAACAATGCCGACATGCGCAGTTAAGACACGAAATCGAAGAAAAAGTGCGGAGAAATATCGTTTCATTCGTAAATGATCTAAAAACTAAATTTTTTTAATATTTTTCAAACACGAAAATAGATGACAGTGGCAATTGTCAAAAGGTTACATTTTCTTGATAGTAGCGAGTAATCTTTACTAATCTATGCAAACGAAAACAAGGCAAAATAAAAAGGTAGTTTATAAAATGCGGATAACCAGGCGGATATTCGAAAAATTAAATAACTTTCGATGTCGACTCACCCTCCATTATGATTTCACCCTCATATCCCAACACTAATATCCTCTGTATCCTGGATCATATGAATGAGCCGAGTACACAAACACCCATACCCAGAAAGGAATGGAGTGCTTGCCTAGCCGGGGATTTGAATCTGGAACCCTTTACGTGACCAAGACTAAACTTAAAACCTACGCAACTTAAGTCGTCAATTAAAAAACGACATACAAGTAGTTTCGTGTTAAATACAAAATATATACAGAACCACGAAACCTTCAAGCCACACCTGACCTTTAAAACAACGCCTCAATGACCCCGTTGTTCCACAGTGTGACTTTTGCCGGAATTAGACAGTCATGTTATCCAATCTGCTATCTGTCTATTTGTCTGTACACATTATTGTCACGGTGTGTTGCGAGCGGTAAAATAACACTTCTTAATTATATTTTAACTAGGGTTTGTCCCTGACCTTGTCCATATGGATAAATTACACTTTTCTTCCGATATCTTTTGGCCATTGTTAATAAATCAATCTAATCTAATCTTCGGTAAGCAAAACTTTGGATGGATTGATTATTAATAAAGGGTTAAGTGGTTTCGAATCTTACGAGTACGTACATTCCTCTACTTTTTCAAATATATGTGGTGTATTCATTTTTAATTCACTTCTTAAAAGATTTTATTTTTAAAATGTTCTTAAAGTGGTGTGAAGTTTACCAATCCACACTTGGCCAGCAAAGTAGACCTAAATCCCTCTCGCTCTGAAAGGAGACCCACGCCCAGCTGTGGGAAAGGACTACTACGAGGATTAACGGCAGACCCAGTCGTATAACCTAATAATATTTCATATTATAGATTTGTTTCGAAATGGTTTGTTCTTGTTTATTGATTCGTTAAAATATACTCAGGTGTAAAATGAATGGCGTCGTTAAATGCCATAGTAAATGTTGCGTAAAATGTTGCTTTATTTTTTATTGGACCTCCCACGTTTGGTTGTAGGTTTTATTTAGAGTAACAGAGCCTCCGACTTTAAGGTTTAACATATAATTAATAGGAAAATTAAAACTCATATATATCATATATATGGTTCATCAGGTTACCTCCCTACCTCCGCCATAGGTATATACGTATTTCCAGTGTTTTAATGAAAGGGTATGGTTGTTGGCTGACTTACATGAGCCAACCATGTTAGTCTGCAGAATTGGCGACGCATCTATGATAAACTTCAGACAGAACCCCTGTTGTATATGAAGATGGTCACAGATTTCCATAGGCGGCAGTGACCATTTACCATCAGTTGGATTGAATGCTAATTGCCAATTCAATCTTATCAAAAATATTGTATTATAAGGAGACTTGATTTCTTATTACGTACCAATATATTTTAACTAAAGACTTTGTCACCGACTTTATAACATTTTTTGAATACACAACATTAACAATATTATTATACATAGATACAAAGTCATCCTGTCTATTGAATCTTATGAATAAAAAAATGTAATAAAAGGAGACTGGATTCCTTATTACGTACCAATATATTTTAACTAAACACTTGTCACCTATTACATAACATTTCTGAATACACAACATGAACAATATTATTATACATAGATACAAAGTCATCCTGTCTATTGAATCGGTTATACAGGCATCGAACCTGCTAAGCGTGGGAGAGCTTAGTTTTTGTGCGCTCACCACATCCTGACTAATCCTGTGACGTAGTTGTATAAATTCTGGATGAACCCAATACTATGAACACTTATATGTATAACGTGTCTACATGGAATAGATATTGATTTATAGCTACATATATTTAGGCACATGTAAGACAAAATATATAATATGTATGAACGTATTTATGTGACATCGGAGACCCCGTGCATGTAAATATTTTGTTAAACGCTTTATACACTTACAGCCCCACACTAGGATACCCTGTGTCGTCAGTCCCATGGACACACACATAAACAAATACACAAACACCCAGACCGATCCAGACCCAGCAACAGAAATCTAAACATTTAGAAATCGATTCTCGACGATATCTAAATAATGAATTTTGGTTTTTGTTCTACATTTTGATGCTTGTATAATCGTTTTTCTATGTTTCAAAAGAAACCACGACACACAATCCTATTTAATCATAAGTGTAGATAGCATCTTTTTAATTCAAGCATTTAAAAAACAATTAATTGCATGCAAGACAGCTACTGTTTTGTTTGTCAATCAATACTTACTCCTAATGTCCTATTACGTTAGTAGACAACTTGTTTGATTGGAGCATAAACCGCATTATTCCGTGACTTAAGCAATCTATTAAGGATCAAAACTAAATAAACCTGCCACGCTAAGTATCAATACCACTCAATCCAACTTCGTAAATAACAGAAGTATATAAATCGACTTCTAGTTAGCGTCGTTGATCAAAGTTGTCATTTTAGTTTAAAGGTCGTGTCACACTATCGTGGTTTCTTAGTCTCGGTCGGAATGAATATAATATCCAATTTACACACTTTAGGGGTCCGTAATTACGTACCCCTAAAGTGTGTTAAAATGCCCATTTGTTATTTTTTGTTTCGATCGAGATGTGAATGCAGTTCATCTGGTAAAGCGATTAGGGTACTTTTAAATGCTTGAAATACCTTAAGAATATGCATTTTAGTAACTTTAATAAATGACCAAACTTGTCTAGCCAACACTATAATGGGGACCGACCTTTAATCCTTTGGACCTACAGAATAATAATTATGTTTATTATGTATACGCCCTTATCCTCCCTAAGGGCTGTCAACAGTAGGATGATAATTACGACTGCTATACAATTAAACCAGTTTAGACATAACTATAGGTACTTGTTTACTATAAGTGACTTGTTGATTTGAGTTCCTCGTTGAGACATAGACGAAATAACTAATTAGACTGCTAATACTAGGGAAGAAACGCTTTATAAAATTAAAACATGTACCGGTACAAAATAAGATATATCTTATGAAGAGCAACTCTTTATTAAAAAGGGGGAAATGGGGTTCGACTCCGGCGACACCTCCGCCACACCTATTTCTCCCTCATAACAGCAGTGTTAAACGGTGCTGTGTTCGGGTTTGAAGGGTGTGGAAAAAAGACATACTTATCCGAGGCGTTTCAACTTCTTCAGGTGTAGTAACGCATCTGTGGTCTACCTTAGGTAGGAATCTAATTTTATCTGAGGTCGATTACAGTTGTCTCTTGGCGGCAGTAGTAACTTAACATCAATGACTGGTGAAGTGCATGCTCATGTGCTACTTAAATTTCATAAAAAATGAAAACGGGCCACCGGTGTTACCTCGTTTACGTATTTCGATCAAACGATCACAGAGAATTGTAGTGTATAAAATAGAATATCTTTTCCCTGTTTTTTTTTTAACATAGGAGTAGCAGACGACCTGGTGGTAAGTGGTTACTGCCGCTTATGAACATCCGTAATCAACATAGATAGGGTTAGGATTCCTACCTGAGGTCGGCCACAGATGCGCCGCTACCCCTGAAGACTAAGCTGGAACGCCGCGGATAAGTATGTATTTCTTACCACATCCTTCAAGCCTGAACACAACAGCGCTTTAACACTGCTGTAATTAGGCAGAAATAGGTGCATGATGATGGTAAATAACTGAACATAACTTTCTCTGTTACAAAACAGATATATGATGGAAAGATAATTCCATTATTCCTGTTCCACGCAAATGCCAGTGGAACGTGGAATGAACAGTAATTGGAAACTGTTGCATAACTCCCAAAGGTTATCATTATTGTGTATAAACAATTATTATTTGCGTCTCCGGATTGTTTATGCAAATATTGTGGTTATTGAAACTATAATGTAATGAGGGTCGAGGTTCATATCGAGGAACATTAGTCTAATTAATCTATAAATCACGCGTGTTGGTAATAATCTTATCACTTGATTAACGGTGAAGGAAAATAGCGTGATGAGAAAGTTTTATTTATAATATAGATGTAGCAATTAAGTATGCAGTCTGATGGTAAGTGGCTACTGCCCATGGATATCGGTATCTCTAGATATCTACCTAAGGTCGGCCACAAATGCCTTACTAGTTACCTCTGACGACTAAGTTTGAACGCATTGGAACTGTATACATCCTTACCACATCGTTTAAAGCAGAACACAGCAGCGCTTAACCCTGCGGGAGTCGAACCACAAAGAGTTCTATAATCAATCTACGTGGAACATAACCTCGTTCAAGCTCTCGTCATTTTAGGATGGATTTATATAAACTCCTTATCCTAGTATCCGAGTTCTTTATTTAACTTAACTCTGACCAAAGGTCAAGGTTTAAATATTACTGGATTCATACGTTTTAAAATAGACGGCAAAAGTACAAATATCAACAAATACGTACCTATATAATTTTGCAAGTGTGAACATATTATGGTAATTCTTAGGAATACTCTAACAATGGATGCATTGTCCAGTTATTTTAAGGGCCACAAAACAAGCGACAATCAGTTTATTCTTATATATCACCTTATGTTTATGATACAACAAATAATTAAGTAAATATTGTGTGTTCAAATGGCGAATTTACGACATTTAAAATTTCATTGGCAGGAAGTAGGTACATGTAAAACATGTTTTGTTTAAACCGTAAACGTCGATTGATACTCGTAGCAACTAAAGTCACGATTCCAGAATTTAATCGTAATTTTAGATGAAATTTTCCAGTTTTCAGAAAGCCACTTTATTGAATTGTAATCCCGACTAAAAAAAGAAAACTCGACAGCTTACATAAAAAATAAAACGTTTTTGTGTATCCCTCAGGCAAAGTCCTTTTTTCGGGATAAAATGTCCTATGCTTTTCTGGACTTCTTTTCTTTCCAGTACAATATTTAGGCGCGAAATCGTAGCAAAGAAACGAACAAACAAATCACTTTCTCATTTATTATACGAGTATTAGTTTGGATATTTATTTTCACATTTATAATATTTATTAAGGTATTTAATTTCTCCTTTCCGCTCAAGCCACCCGCTGGTCTCGTGGCCCAACAGTGTCAGATTGGAATCGCGGAACCACGTCAGCCTGTTCCCACGGCGGTTTCCGCAGGTGCGCTCAGCTTACACCGCAAACCATCTCGTATCAGATACATAAATGTATCAAGTACTTTTACTATGAGAACCATAGCCTTTACTGCTTTATTAAACATGTCAAAATATAACAGACAATTTGTTAACTGCCCTAAATGGCATATATAAATAAAATCCAGTTTATTTGTTTTTAAATGCTTAAGAGCATTGGCGGACTAAGGGGGGACTGTAGGGCCTCTGGTCCTGGGGGGCTCCAAATGTCTACAAGGTCCCTTATAGACATTTTGGAAATCTTGTAAAATTGGATCAATTTCTTAGACTGGAGGTCTCATTCAACATTTCCGACGCGCCTTCGATGAGCTTAATCCACCACTGCTTAATACTTTTTATATTGATCCTTATAAACTGTTAATTACCAATACAAGATAGATTCCCTGTGTCATGAATTCTATTGCCTAGATTGGTGTGTAGAATAACACGTATTTTGTGTACGATGAAGTCGTCATTATACTTAAACTTAGTTCAAAAACCAAAATCCATACTAATTATTTCGTCAGTTTATATTAATTATTATGTCAGTTTAGGAGAGAATCGAACCCGGTACACTTCGCGTGATAAAACCAATATGGTGCCTAGATTGCCACGCGGCTACAATCAATTGTTTATTCAACATCCGATGAACTTAAGTCAAATGGAATCGTAGCCTCTATACTATCCCACGTCAAATTGACTCTGACACGTCTCTTCAAGGAAAGGTTACGAGACTATAATCAAACGCAAAAACATGATAAAACAAAAGCGAATCAAAATCTCACGAACAAAGTTCAAAAAAAAATAATCCCTACATCAATACTAAACATGGGAAGTTGTTAGTCTTTACATTCACAGTACAAGTCAAATGTCATGTGAACTTGTAGGTTTTTGCCAAACTACTTTCTTGTGCTTAAGCTAATTAAAAACTTTATTGATCCATGAAGGAATGCGAATTAGAGGCATAGAACCTCCATTATGTCTGTTAAGTAGTTATGAAAACCTACACTAAAACTATTTATTTCTTCTAAGGCGTCCGCTAAAATAGGCGCGTTTGCTCCGTACGGTCTGGGACCTGTAGTATTTAGAGGCGGCGCTCAACTGTATATTATATTATTTTCGAGGAGATTTTTAGGGAAAAGTATACGAGCGGTCGCCCACCGTACGACTCTGGCGGCGGCTCCGCCACACCTATTTCTGTCCCATAACAAGATAGTTAAGCGCTGCTGTGTTCTGTTTTGAAAGGTGTGATACCCTTATCACACTCTCTCCCTTATCATACTGTCTCCCTAGACATACTTTTCCAAGGCGTTCTAGCTTAGGCTTCAGGGGTGGCAGCGCATCTGCGGCCGAACTCAGATAGGAATATTAAATCCTATCTGGAGATGATTACAAATATCTATAGGCGGCAGTAGCCACTTACCAATAAGTGGACTGGTGGAATAGCATGAGCTCGTCTGCTACTCGTATTTTATTAAAAAAAAACACGAGAGCACACGCGCTAGTTTTCGGGGGCGCCTTGAATAATCTTGAAATCAAATGCGACACCACCAGAACATTTATATCAGAGTTATTGCGTATAAATGCTGCATATTCTGATTTGAAGCGTTTCATATCTGATACACTAAGGAGTCGTTTCTAACTTTTTTCTACAGGAATAAGTTACTACTTATAGGTACTACCCTACATTGAATACTTTGGGTACCTCTGTTATGAAGTTAATTTGAGTTTAAGTTTAAATTTAGTTAGTGGGTAGTTTGCTACTTCCACATTTAAAGACTTATTTATGAAATTACTACGTTTTTAATGCAAATAATGTGAAGAGACATTTCGACTTTCATTTTTCTATGACCAAAATGATATTTTTATTTGGACCTACTAGAGATTTATAAATCGTTTGTAAGATACTTGCAGGAATAAGCATGATATACAAAGGCATGTGAGTGTGTGTTAAGTGTGTGATTACATGTGAATACTGTATATATAATTACAATTATTATTTTTGCACAAATAAGTTGTTTAATTTCCGCAAGTGTTAAATCATTGCAGTGTAAGATAAAAGTTATTCGTATTTATAGCTATATAAAAATATATCCATTGTGTATTTGAGTGTGTGATTTGAGAATTTTATTGACTTGGATGCACTTCTATTGTTGCGTCTATTTGTTTGATACGAAGCATGTTATTTTGCTAATTGGGTGCGTTTATACAGACACTGAGTGCCATAGGTAACTTGCTCATCACTATTATTTTTAAGGGAATATCTTTGACTTTGACTTCCAATACTATGGTGAGCATCTTTATAAACGCACCTTTTACAGCTAACATATTTGGGGCCTTTCTAACTTTTTCCAAATGTTTTCCAGATGATGAAGGAGGTCACATCAAGCAAGGGTACGAATCCAGGCGGCAGAATGACCTTTATATGCGCTTGGGTCTTCTGCTTGGAGAGAGACGAGGCTCCAGGAACAAGTCCAGAGAAAGCTGCACTTCCCTCGCGTCCTTGGATGCCCATACCCTGGCTTCGCATAATACCAGCCCCGTAAGTGAATATTACCTTAACCTGGATATTCATAAAGCATTCGTTTTAGGACAGGCTTTTGGTATTCAATAAGATATTTTACCCCGTTTTTATTAGCTTGACCTGTACGTAGTATGTAACGGAATCTTTGAACTCAATTTTCACCCACTTAGAACGATCCGATTAATTTAAAATTTTGAACAATTATCAAGAACCGATGACAATACACGATTTAAATAATTTTATCCCATTTACCTCATTAGGATCGTCAGGAATCTGAACAGGAACGATTTCCCTTGTGCGATTTTAGCGTGGTTTTTAGTTTTTAAACTATAATTATTTACATCCTAGATGCTTTATGGTTTTTCGGCTTAACTCGTTATTTGTAACTTAATTATGCTTAAATTAAATGCGTTGATAACATGACTCTTAACAAATTGATGGTCTGTAGTCATTAGTAGTAAAAAGATGACTTTAAACATTTTCCTTGCAACAAATTTATATATAGATAGTGCTGTAATCACCGACAAATTTGCTTATAAGAAATAAATAATTAAACATAATTTTAATACTTTTAAATTTCAAGGCAACAAACAACAACAATTTTATTAAAATAACTAAAATGTAACCTAAAAGCGCCATAAATAAGTACAATGCTAAGTTACGACAATATTATTATCTTTCCCTTCCCAGGTGTCAACCCTAACAGGATCATCGGAAGTTGAAGCGGCGACACCCCTCGGTCGTGACTCGCTCGGCTCTTTAGCGTCCA
Source organism: Epargyreus clarus clarus (assembly GCA_014595695.2). Taxonomy (NCBI): domain Eukaryota; kingdom Metazoa; phylum Arthropoda; class Insecta; order Lepidoptera; family Hesperiidae; genus Epargyreus; species Epargyreus clarus. The sequence continues at coordinate 1,072,581 of JACTTY020000094.1, forward strand.
TGTCGTTGTCTGCAGCCAGCAACTGTTCTTCGTCAAGTCCAGGAAGCAGGCGTCATTCCGTTACTGGTAAGTTCCTTAGATTTGCACAGAAAAATATCATAATTTTCATATTTGTCTCCAGAAAGTTAATAAAACCATTCCAAAACTGATTAACTAAATTATTGGCATTGTAGGGTCTCATGTGGTTTATGAGCTTCCTTCCTTTAACAATATAATCTTATGATTATTGGTACTATTTCCAGCCCTGCAAAATGGTCGGGAAGAATTGCAACGAATGTCAAGTGGATTCTTCAAAAACAGGAAAACAGCGGCTCGAAGGTCCGCTCGAGTCAGCAGCAAACAATCGACCGCCTCATCAGAACTTAAGAAAAGTATGCATTGTCATATAAGTCACTTTCACATCTTCATATTTATAGTCATTTGAGCTAATATCTCATTTTTGGTAATTTCCAGTTCATCCAATGCCTCAACTTACCCTGCGACCGCTGTTCTTCGAAGTACCGTCAACAGATAATCAGGACTGCTTCTCTGGACGTCAGTGGCTCATGAGAGATATGGAAAAGGCCTTAGAATCCTCATCTTCAGGTAGATATTAGGTTTCTCCTTTAAGTTCCTGCATTGATAACCAAAACTCAAAAATTGGACCCGCGTGGCGGAGCGGCCACCATAACGGTCTGACGCGCAGAGGGTCCCGGGTTCGATCCCCGGCCAGACAGATATCTAAATGATGAATTTAGATTTCTGTTTCTGGGTCTGGGTGTTTGTGTATTTGTCTATGTGTGTGTCCATGGCACCCACGACACAGGGAATCCTAGTGTGGGGCTGTGAGTGTAGAAAGCGTTTATTTAAATATGCCTTAAAAAACAAGAATCAAATTGTAATATGTGCAATATAATTTCAGGTATCCTTATATCAGGATGTCCAGGTACAGGCAAAACAGCTTTAATTCTACAACTGGTGGAATATTCGTGTTTCGGAAGAAAGAGAAACTTCGAGTATGAAGAGCTAAAAGAGCAATCGGATATCAGAGAAGTGTTGCCTGAAGAACTTACTACTGGGATGTTCACGCAACTCGCATCACACGTCGTCGCTTATCATTTCTGTCAGGTAAACTAATAACTTACACTTACACCACTTAGATAAGTGACTAGGATGCAATGGGAGTTATCCTTTATCCCTCTCATCACTTAGTAGACACTGGTGATGACTAACCAGTCTTAAAAACTTCAGAACTATTTCTTTAAATAGGAACTTAATTAATTTCGGTGTACAATAACAAACTGACTATTCAACGTAACTTCCGAACATATTCTCATGATCACAAAAATTCTATATGACCATCTTCGATTTATATTCCGTATAACTGAATATTTAGTATTAAATAAATTGTCATTTTTTCTTGTTTCAGGCCGATAACAACAGTACCTGCTTAGTTGGCGAGTTCGTACACTCCTTAGCAGCACAATTATGTCAAGCCCCAAGATTACAAGCATACAGGGAGTACCTACTAAGCGAGCCACATCTCTTAGCTAGCTTATCGTTGAAAGAGTGCATAGCTGATCCAGACTTGGCTTTTATGAGAGGAATTATTGAACCTCTCATAATATTGAGGAGAAACGGCAGCATAGACTCCTCAAACAGCATAATCTTAGTGGATGGTCTCTGCGAAGCGGAATATCATAGACCAGACCATGGATACACTATAGCGTCTTTCCTAGCAAGACACGTACCAGAGATGCCTTCATGGCTAAAAGTGGTAGCTACCATCAGATCACAGTTTTTGGAACTCACAAAACAATTGCCATACACAAGGTTGAGTTTAGATGAATCGGATAACGTCCACAAAGATTTATTGGAGTATTTTAATGCTAGAGTACAGGCTGCGCCAATTATAGAGACCAATATAAAATGCTCCACGGGCAAATTGGAAGGAGTACATAATTCAGTCATGAAATTTGCGCATTACGTTCTACATTTAAGTCAAGGCTCTTTTCTATTTCTGAAATTAATCTTAGATTTGCTGGAAAGAAGTCATATTGTCGTAAAATCAACCAACTATAAGGTTGTGCCAATATCTTTAGCACAAATATTTCTTCTGCAATTCAATTTAAGATTCCCCACCGTTCAATCCTTCGAAAAGGTAACACACATTTTAAGTGTCTGCTTATCAGCTCTTTATCCTTTGACTTTAGTCGAGATATACTACTCAGTCAACTCTTTATTGGTTGACACATTCTTACCTTGGGAGGAGTTTTGTCACCGATTCGACAGTCTCACAGATTTCCTCGTCAAGAGAATCGACAACACGTACATGTTCTTCCATCCTTCCTTTAGGGAATGGTTGATCAGACGCGATGATAATGAAAGTCCTAAATTCCTATGCGATTTGAGAGCTGGACATTGCGGTATTGCCTTCCGATTGTCCAGAGTACAAGCGCCTTTAGACCCGGAGAAGTCCATGGAATTAGGTCACCACATCTTAAAAGCACATATGTACAGAAATATGGGCCCCGCGCAACTAGGGCTGTGCCCAAGAGATTTACAAGCGATGATGGTAGCATCCAGCTCAGCTAATGTCGGTGAAGCTATCGCAAATTTGAGAAACATTTATACACCCAATGTAAAGGTGTCTAGACTAATGCTTCTGGCTGGTGGATCTCCAAATCAAATAACAGAGTGTCTTGGAAATGCTCCATTACTATGTATGTATGCCCATCAAGGAATAATATCAATGGTTGGTTTATTGATCGAGTTTGGAGCAGATCTAGAAATGACAAATTCACAAGGCTGTTCAGCTCTCTCCTTGGCATGTCAAAGAGGACACACCGATGTAGCCAGAAGATTGATAGCAGCTGGTGCATCGCTAAGTCACACAGATACAGCAGAGCAGACGCCTCTAGTCCACGCAGCTAAGAACGGACACAGGGACACAGTCATATATCTTTTGGGCTGTCAAACAGGGAAGGATGATAGGAACCCCATCCACATCGATGAAGGAAACATTGAACAACTGGTGCCTGGGTCACGTCACGCGCTGATAGCGGCTGCGCAAAACGGTCACTTGGACATTGTGGAGTATTTGTTGGATACTGCTGAATTAATAGTGAGTATCAAGCTTACAAACTTAAGGGGATTTTAAAAACCCTATATCCTTCTATTTAACCTTACACTTAACACGAATATTTGTTAATAGTAATACTAATGCAAGTTATTGTTTTTAGCCGGATGGTATCTGTCCAGTGACAGGCGAAACAGCACTGACAGCAGCCTGCTCCACTGGAAACGCTGCCATTGCTGATGCTTTACTCATCAGAGGAGCCACTCCATACTCACTAAACGCTAGACAGATGTCGCCATTAGCACTCGCAGCAAAAAATGGACGAACAGCTCTTGTGTTACGATTGTTGGACTCCGGAGCTGATGTGATGGGATCAGGAGGCAAGAATCCATTGATTCTTGCTGCTGCGGAAGGACATGCTGATGTTGTTGAAATGCTACTTGCACATTGTGAGTTATTACAGATAAATATTTTACTCGAATTAGATGTTGGACACTTGGTACATGAGGCTTTCAATTTACTTATAGACTATTTACCGTTAGAACCGTTAGAAGTTCCATGCATATAATTAGTCAATAATGGATTGATGATCAAAATAACGCAATGTAATTAATTAAGGTTGTGTGTTATGTGCTTTTTCAAAAATATTTTATAATATTTTAGGTGCTGATCCGGACGCCGTTGATGGAGACGGCATATCACCACTAGGATGGGCTTGCCTTCGTTCCAGGATACCTACAATGGTGGTGCTCTTGGATAAAGGAGCTACGATCGGTGAGTATATTTACGTTCAATCATACTATTAGAAATATATTCAAATTATTTAATTATAGTATTATTTTAATTCATAATTTAATTCTGCTGTTGGAAGAAATTGTTTCTTCTAATTTTATAAATCTATGCTCATAAACGGAATTTGTGCAATTTCTACTTGAACGTTAGTCATATATTTCAGTTTCATTAATATTGATAGTTTTGTATATACTACATATTATATACACATTACATTATTATATTATTCTAACATGACAGATCAACCCGACGGCAACGGTAGAACACCGCTAGGACTTGCCTGTGGAGGTCCCGCAGAGCTGGTGGAGATATTGTTAGAAAGAGGCGCTTCCTTGGAGAGAGTTGACCACAGCGGCCTGAGACCTTTGGACAGGGCTATTGGACAGAGGAATGTTCCCGTAAGTATCCCTTTAATTTATTGTAGGTACTGTAGACGTTAGAATTGTAATACCAATCCAATATACTGCAGACACGATATTATAAGTGTGCTACCAAATTGAATTTGCAAGAAAATATTCAATGTAAGATATATAGATTTTTTCTTTTAGCATTCTATATTTAAGAGACAATTAGGGCCCTTAATATATGCAAAGACGAATACTTCCTTAAAATTTGTTTATTGATGGCGACGATAAGTTTTGTTCCTATTTCTTATTCGACATGTTGTTAACTTTCAGGTAGTAAATTGTTTCTTGCGGAAAGGTGCGAAACTTGGCCCTACGACTTGGGTCATGGCCTCAGGCAAACCAGAATTTATGTAAGTTCCATTAAATTATCTACTATCAAAACTTTCCTCACCAGAAAAAAGTTTTCGCCACGTGTTATATGAATCTGAAGATCTCAGATAACTAAGATACTTGTATGATATGAACCTGTTCCTCATCAGCCATATATCAAAAATCCTCTATGAATAGTATTTTCATCCAGCTCATTAAACCAGAACGCAGTTAAACTTCAACTTAAAGACAGAGATAGATAAAAGCTTTCGTTTTCTACACTCACAGCCCACCCACACATTCACAAAAACGTATACACAAACACCCAGACCCAGAACACATACCTAAATTCATCATTCAGATATCTGTCTGACCGGGAATCGAACCCGAAATCCTTGCGCGTCAAACCGGTATGGTGACCGCTTCGCCACGCGGGTCGCCAAAAAAACTTTTGCCAACTTCCACCACCAAAAAATTTGTTGATACAAAAATCTGATTGTCAATTTTTCTTTCAGGCTAATACTCCTAAACAAGTTACTCGAAGACGGGAACATGTTGTACCGGAAGAACAGACCTTCGGAAGCCGCCCACCGGTACCAATACGCGTTGAAGAAGATCAACCCACTCATCAGCGACGAGGGTCTGTCCACGCCGTCCACGCAACCGGTGCCTCATGAGCATCTGTCCGCGTTCGTCCAGCTGAAAACCAACCTGCTCCTCAACTTGTCGAGGTGCAAGAGGAAGCTAAATGTGAGTTTTTGAAAAACTTTTGACAGTAGCTTTCTTTATCTACTCAGTTTTGATATTAAATATAACATTCTCCCTTTTAAAATAAAACATTGTATAAGAAAAATCTGCTCCTATATACTGTAATGGGTAAGTAATAGAAATAATAAACGACTTACACTTATAAAATTATATTAATTTCGCACTTAAGCCCATTAATTTCAGTATCAACTTAAGAATAATAGAAATTGATTTAGGAATAAATGAAAATAAATACATGTCCAGTTTGGTGATAGGAACGTTTTAATTGGATAAAATCAACCTAATAACCATTGTTTTACTGATTCCTATTATCTACTTTTTACAGGAACCATCAGAAGCATTAGACCTAGCTGCCCGCGCGTCATTATTACGCCCAAACGCATTCGAATGCGCATACGCAATGTCCAGAGCGATTCTCGCTATGAACAAGCCATCAGAGGCCTTACCCCACGCAAGACGGGCCTTACTACTAGCACCATCTACTGACATGTCAGCTGTTAGGACTCTGAAAGCGTTACAACAGGAGATTCTATCACGAATGAACAGCGGAACAACCGTGAGCTTGAACGGCGATAATAGATCCTTGAGGAATTTTGACACTATCAGTCTAAATATGCCGTGAATGACGTCTAGGTACAAAAGTTGTAGGTACAAAATTTAGATGAAGCATATCATGAACAAGAACGATAAAGAAATTTGAAAAGCACTCGATAGTCATTGGATATAAATTGAAATTGAGAAAGTAAAATATTCTTGAAAGCAATATACCATTATTCATGTGAAAATAAATGTTGTAAAACTTAAGAGAAAAAATAGAAGAATTTTTAGGAGGTCTAAGATATAATGAATTATTGAGTACAGTTTGAGTTACAAAAATGATAATGCAAGTAAGATGATCGTTATTATCTGTCAAATTCCTTCTTCAAATATAAATAAAACCGTTTATACAAATAATAATTGACTAAAAAGAACAATGCCACCTGAAAATTTACTTAACAATGCAAATGTAACCTTCTACTTTAGTTGCTATGTTTTAAGTTTTTACTTCACGTAATTGTTTTCAACTTCATATAATAGGAGTTGTATTGTATACTTAAAATATATTAATACATGATATAACTATTCTTTATATAGATATTATAACTTAATTTGATTTCGTTATTCGGTGTGACATAGAGATTGTCTATTTCACATATTTATTCTTAAGTTCATATTGTTTTCTCTGTAAATGTAAACTTACATATTTTTTCATATCTTTATAAGTGCTGGCATATTTTATTAATGATCCATAATTTTCTTACTTTAAGAAATATTATAATTTATACTATTGAGCTTTTTGGTTTTAGCTTTAGTTTTATTTTGTGATCAAATGACACGCTATATTATGTAAATATGTATTCGTTTACATGTAATATATTATAGGTATACTTTAAATTGTATCTTTTTAGACTCGAATGATGCACTTAAATTTTTACCTTGCCATTATGAAAATTTTTATGCTTTAAATTTTTTGGTTACATAATTGCACAGATAATATTATTGCATTTAAGTAGATAAGTGTCTTTCGAAATTCTCTGTTAGTCGAAGCTATTGGCTTAAAATATGAAGATTTTCTGGAGCGAGTGTAATTTTTTAACCTTTGAATTGAGTAATGCTTACTGTAAACACACAGAATTTTTCATTTCTTCTTGCCATAGATTAAATGTTGGTTTGTTTAACTATATTTAATTGCAAGATTCTTGCATACTATATTTTCTTACAATTTACTCGCTCACATTTGCCGACAAATATTCAAAACCAAGCTTCAAAAAAATTGTGACTTTTGGTACTAAAGTTTTGCCTTAATATTTAAAGTACGTAAAAGTACGTAACACTATTTTTTCAGTTGTTATTTTTGTTAAATTGTAAGGTTTTTTGAGTTAAACTCGCGTGCCCATTTTCTTGCTTTATTCCTAATTTATTGAAAAATTGTATCCTTTTTAAGAAAAATCTAAGTGACATAAAAATAATTATTAAAAAGGCATGATATTCGTGTTGTGAAAATGTTTGTTTTGACTTAAATTAGATAAAATTTAAGATAAAAAATGTGTAGCGTGTTAAAATATTTATTGTAAAATTTAAAATAAAAATGTTTTAATGAAATTACATAAAAATACAGTCGTTAAGACTGTCCTGATTATATAAATATGAAATATTCTCAATATGGTCTACATATAATACAAATATGCGTACATCGCAACAAAATTTTAAATGAAATATAAATAAAAATATTTATATGACAAATATTCGATATTTAAAGACTGACACTGTTATTCGGTACTCGATACCATATTGAAACAATTATATTAAGTGAATCGTAGAAAACTAGGGGTTAAGTACAATAGTTACTGTGACAGTATGTATAATTATAAATACATTTTCCTATTTGCTTCAAAGTGTTTTTCTTTTACTTTTCCTATCTTGAATTAATGTTTAAATAATAAAGTCAGCTAGCTCAGCTAAGTCATCATGCCTAGAGCGACCGTGCTCCAGTAGTCTCAGTTCCGAGCATGAATATATACAAAAACATGCAACGACATACGAAACCGTACGAAATGCTTAACATCTATAGTCTGATTCATAATTAGGTGTCCAAAATGTAAACAAACAAATGTCACTGTCAAAATTAACAAGAAACAAAAACTTCAATAAACTCAATAAAAAACGAAAACTTTAACAAATATACAAAATTTAACAAACGCGTTATGTAAACGAGAAAACATTCGAGTTCGACCACAATTACGAAAATGAATAATATCAGCAACGAATCTTAAAAATGACGGCACAAGAAATGTTATGGATTCCGATTGTGTTACCATTATCACATTTTAATTTTCTACCATAAACTTTGTTTTTAATTATTATTACTGTATGGAACGAAATTGAGGTGATATAAATATTAGACAATGTGAATTAATCTTAATTTATTTAGATTATTATTGCACGACTCATGATGCGAAGCATCAGAGAGTGCTTTACGATCGAAAAATTTTTTTCGCTTCATTTTGGCGGCTATTTTTATTATTATAGCCTTGATAGTTCACGGAATCAAGATATTTTGCATACTATTGTCGAGATAATTTAATGGAGATTAATTCCATACTTTTTAAAATTGATTTACTGCAATAGAATTGGAAAAGAACACCAAAATAGGTCAAAAAAATTTCCTGTCCGTCATGTGTGAAACCTGAAAACACTGTAACTTGTGAAAAAATCCATCATTTGAGTTAAATTTTTTTTAAAAAAAAAACATGTGAGCCGTCACGGGACGCCTGGCAGATGTGAAACATCGACATTATTTTGTAAAAGTAATATGCAGAAAAGAACATATTGTGATAGGAACTAAATATGTCATAATGATAAAATAAAATATTACGATTTTTGCGCACGGCATGCGTCGCCACGCCAGAAATCGGTTTTACGTGCGGCTATAGATGTTTCACATCAAAAATTCTAATCGACGATTGTAGGTCACTGAATGCGAATGATTAATTAATTCAGTGTCGTTTAATTGCAATTAATAAAAAACGAAAACTACAAGACTGTATATCTATAGATATTATGTACATTTATTCCAGCAGGGGCGCTTGTGCAGTACCTTCTTCCTACTACAGCTGTTTTTTCGGCAATTAATTTTGAACGACTTAAGTTTTTTTTTAATATATTTTATAATTAAATGAGCATTATGAGTCGTGCACTTTTGGATTTTCCAAATTTTATTATTGTTGTATTACTTTAATATCGACAAAAATAAGAAACTGCCATTTCAAATATTTTTCTTGATAGGTCAACACCTTTGTTTACATTTTGGACACCTAATTATGAATCAGACTATATTTATCTAACTCGCACGGCTGGAACATACGTATTTGTCTCTCAGTCGCTTGTTATTTGCATTGTTACACTGCGCAGTCTCGTGTATTAGAGCGAGAGAGCTATATTATGACGCCATGAATAATATAGTTCGGTAATCTTCTATGAATTTATGTACTCCTAGTACTTTGTGTTGTATGTTTCTAAATTGTGCGCATTTATTTGAAGAGACTTGATTGCATGATTCCAAAATATGCAGCGCCATCTCTTGACGAGTAGCGGAAAATATATGAAACGCAACCGTAAACGAAATGTTTAACAACTATTCATCTTACTCGCACGACAGAATATGCCGTATTTGTGTCTCAGTCGCTCTTCATTGTTACACTGCGCTGTCTCGTGTTTTAAAGCGACAAAGCTATATTATGACGCCATGAATGTCCTATGGATTTATGCACTCCTAGTACTTTGTGTTACTTATTTTCATATTCTGTTCATAATAATTTAAGATCTACATTATCAAATTTTACTCATACGCCACAATTAACCGTATTTGTTGTTTTCCAGTCACACAATATATTACTTTGCGCTGTCTCGTATCTTAGAGTAAAAAGCTATATATGACTAATGGAATAATATAGTTAGTTACCCTCCTATGGACCTATGTTCTTCTAGTACTTTGTGTTACTTGTTTGTTATATATTGGCCTTAATTAATCACCATAGTTAGAAATTCGAATTAAACAAAATTACTAGAAAGACATCCGATCCTGCACCGCCGCCGTGCCGTGGGAACGCTGACTCCGCACCACCGCTCCGTTTCCATCGTACAGTCCCGAACGTGGGAACTCACTCTGGGCGCTAACATTGCCCCAGCAAGTCACCACTTAGGATAGTTAGTTTTAATTTAGGTTAGATTTAATCCAAAACATGTAATATTCTGTTTTGATTAAATACGTTTATATAAGTAATTCGGTCTTTCTGTATCCTGGCTGCTGCATCCCGACGCAATACATAACTTGTTCAAAAATATTATGATGCCACGGAATAATATCTACAATTTCCTATAAATGTATATTTCCCCAGTACTTGTGTAATTCTACGTATTATATTTAAACGATAAAAATTAAAATACCCACCAAAAAGGTAAAGGAAAAAGAAAAGTAACTCAGTTTTGTAATATAAAGTAACCAAAACAAAAAGTCAACAAAAATAACTGACTGAACAAGGTGCTAAAAATACAACAAAGCAAATAAAAATGTGTAATTTTTTTTAATAATTTATTTCCAAAAAATCTTTACAAAATGTATCTTATCTAATGAGCAATATATGTTACCAACAAGCGTAAAAATATTTAAAATATTTCTTCTTAAGTTAAAAGGTATAGTCTGCACAAAACTGCTTGTCCGCTCTGAAGTTGTGGCGAGCAGTTGTAGTCATACAATTTGCTATGGCGACGCGATTCATTTCTATATTCAGAGCGGACTAGCAGTTTTACGCGGACGATAACAAACCGTACGTACCTACTCGTACATATGCGTAAGAGTTCATACAGGCGTCTGGTTAAGTTCGTGCTCTTTGTACACAGTTTATATTTTTGTCTGTTTGTTTCACGTGTGGCCACGTCTCGCTACTCGTCAAGAGATGGCGCCACGAGTATTCTGAATCACGCTATTGAAATTTTCTAAATATCTGGCATATATACAAGCTCCGAACTGAGACTGTCGGAGTACGGCCGCTCCCCGGACATGATCGCCTAGCCCGGCGGGAGATCTCCCTTAGCCGAACACGAAAGAAAAAAATATTTATTGTTCAGTGTTTTTTTACTATCCTTATAAACATGTGCAACACGTAATCTATGTAGGTGTGTATAGTGGAAGAGTATCTTTGGTATCAATTATATGAAGCGTACAAGGACCAGGGGATTTTAAAATATTCAATATTCGATGGAAATCTTGTCTGTGCGTTATAAAAATTACATAATAGGTACACAACGATAACAGTTTAAAGATCTCTTTTGTATAATACTTTTCTGATGTTGTATGTACTTATGTATGTATTCCGTTTGTTCCGTGCGGTAAAGTTTAAAGAAACTTTGTATATGCAATGGACAGCCCCAGCTTACTAGCTTCTATGATCACTCCTCTCCATCTGAACCACAGAAAATCAGGTAGACATCATGCCAACTGTATACTCCTATCCTAACTATGTGACATCCTAACGGCTACATGTTAATCTAATTTATAAATCTACCATCTTACTTATAGGAATAAGCATAGATCAGTAAAGACACTCCTAACAAGAAAATGTAACCAGTTTTGACAATTGAAATTGTCCTGTCATCTATTTTCGTGTTTGAAAAATATTAAAAAATGTAATTTTGAAACGATATTTCTCCGCACTTTTTCTTCGATTTAGTGTTGTTTTTACACCACTTAACTGCACATGTCAGCATTGTTCCGCGTAAATTACAGCATGACAGTCGGAGACGTAATGGGAAAACAGTCAGCCATTTTACAAGGAGGTGAGATATCTATACTAATCCATGGGAATAACTAACTTATACAGAATTAGGCGTAATAGGGGCGCTCCTCAAGGCTGGATCCCTATGGTACAGATTTAAAGGTGTCCTTTGGTAAACAGGCAACAATACAAGTGGTTTCTCTGTACTTCTTAAGTCTATGATGCGGACTGGAGGCGCGTTTTCGGAATTTAATATTCCAAAATCGAACAACGGGCTGGAATATTTTCTCTGAGGGTTCAATCCTATATCCAGGTGCTGGTTAGTGAGGATGACGTGACCGAAGTGATAGATCAGCTCCTCGTTTTGGCTGCCTTCCCTGAGGATGTCCTTGTTGAGGTCAGAGAACAGCTTGTTGCACTGCGGAGTGTTTCGTCTTTTCGAGGCTGGGCAAGTCTGCAATGTATGAATTAAGTGTATTTTTATTCATATTTGATTTGGTTTGTATATTATTTTATATACAGGGTGAATTTTTAAAACGGGCCTTCAGGGCCAAATCCGAAACTATAAGGATTAGCGAAAAATGCTGAAAAGAGTTACGAGGCCGATTTTGATAAAAACTAAAACCGCATCATTAGTTTTTTAAAATATCTTTTTCCCTAGCCGGGAATCGAACGAGTTCATTTTTAAAAAAATTACACCCTCTATATTATTCCACCATCTGATAGTGTCGCTTATTAGGATCAAATTCTGGGAAGTAATGTTATGTGACAAATTAAAGGAAAAGGAAAATTTTGAAGAAAATACATATTTTTCCATACATTGCCATACTAATCCTCAAGGATTATACATAACAAATGATTTATGTGTAATTCTTTAGAAACATACGTAAGTCATACCATTGAAGAATTTGTTGGTTAATCAACTAATTATTCGATGTTATAACCGTGACATACGGCTTAGTATGAGAAAGTAATAGTTTGGCAAGTAAATTACCGCCGTTTTTAGGATTTATTTTTTAATAAAAATAGATAAGTGATTAAATAGTAAATTGTTATTGTTTGTTGTTTATAACTACGTTTCAACAGTAAATATAATTTTCTATATCTCTTTGTTTAGTTATCACTCGGATTTGAATCGAAAAAGACATTCTCGCAAATTGTTAATTTTACATCTGTATTAAACGAAACTCCGTCCATATCAAGTTAAATCTATTATAATGGTCCTAAAAGTAACCTTAACTAAGTCGGACATAAAAATATAAATTCTTGAAGAACAAAACGTCCATTTAGAATGATTTGAAACATTGAGCCAAAAAATTGTTAATATGCGAAATGTTTAAATTGATGAATGGCGGGAACTTAACTGCCAAATTAATATCAAAAAGTATGTATTTTCTTAAAATTGAAGCTTTTCCTTTAGTTTGTCATTTATCATTACTTCCCAGATTTTGATCCTTATAAGCAACAATATCAGATAGTGGAATAATATAGAGGGTGTATTTTTTTCAAAATGAACTCGTTCGATTCCCGGCTAGGGAAAAAGTTATTTTAAAAAAGTAATGATGCAGTTTTAGTTTTTATCAAAATCGGCCTCGTAACTCCTTTCAGCATTTTTCGCTAATCCTTATAGTTTCGGATTTGGCCCTGAAGGCCCGTTTTAAAAATTCACCCTGTATATAAAATTGAAGTACTCGTAACATTAATCAAGCAATCCACTTGACTAGGTATATTTTGGCCATTGACCATAGACATCTGTGATCACCCCCAATTAGTATTGGAGTATTACCTAAAAACGGTCACAGGTATATTGCTACCCCTGAGGACTTCGTTGGAAACTTGGAACGCCTCATCAAAGCAGTCTACATAGACGCTAAAATACATTTTACGAGCTATAAATATTGGTAGTGATATTTCCACAAACCACGAAGAGTTCTTCCGCCTCAAATTCATAAAACGTAACACTGTCTATAGTCATATTTTCAAGGTGGTAGAACCCGTTGTGGTTCCACTCCGGCGGCACCACCGCCACACCTATTTTTGCCTAATAACAGCAGCAGCAGTGTTAGGCGCTGCTGTGTTCCGTTTTAAAAGTTGTGGTAAGGGAGACAGACTTTTCCGAGGCGTGCCAGCTTAGTCCTCAGGGGTAGCGGCGCATCTGTGGCCGACCTCAGGTAGGAATATCTAATCCTATCTGGGGTTGATTAAAGATGTCTATGGGCCACAGTAGCCACTTACCATCAGGCGGACTGCATGCTCGTCTGCTACTCCTATATTATAAAAAAAACTATCCTTACCATCAGCATAGAATCAATAACATTCAACAACTTCTTTGGTGAGCTACAGTGATCTTTATATCGCGGCACCGTTTGGAATATTGCGGTGAAGGCCTTGTTGTACGGGAACCACTCGCCGTAGTTGAACGCCCGGATCCTGTCCTTCATCTTGAAGTAGTCCATGAAGTTGTACTTGTTGAGCACACCCATCTTGTCCATCAAGCAAACGGTGGACGGTGTTGAGTCTTTGCACTGAAAATAATACGAAAAAAACGCGGTAAATTTCTTCCTTTCATTTAATAATAGTGACTAAAGAAGTCGGTTAAATATATGAACTGAACCTTCTACGTTTATGACGTAGGTTAAAATAAAACTGTCTTATTATTGATTTTTAGTATTTAAAAAAAAATCGAAGCTTGTTTTGTAAAAAAATTAATACTTTTAGAAGGAAAATAATATATGCTTCAGAATTATCTGTAATGTTTTAAAAGATGTGTAAATTCTATTAATTTGCTACATGACCTGCGTATAGGATTAAATAGGCCATATTGTTTTTTCTTATACTGAGAGAGAGAGGAGAATGGCGATTAACTAACTGATGATAGATAATTATGAATGAACTAGCTGACCCGGCAAACTTTGTACAAATATATTTCATATAAAATATAGCCTATGTTACTCGTGGATAATGTAGCTTTCGAATGGTGAAAGATTTTTTAAAATCGGTCCAGTAGTTTTTGAGCCTATTCATTACAATCAAAAAAACAAACAAAGTTTTCCTCTTTATAATATTAGTGTAGATAAGCAACTGAAGTACAAATTAAAATATCTTACCATTGAGGTCACTGAATTGAAAGTAGTTCTCGGCTTGAGTACAGTTTCAGGCACATATTCTAAATGTATGAGGGAGTTCATGTTGCACTGGAGCAAGACCTCGTGATTCACAAGGTTTGGTATCCCGCAAAATAGCCTGCGGTTTTTCTGGAAACCAAAATATAATCAAATTAAAAAAATATGTAGATATGCAATCTATATAACGCCGATTTACGATGTTTATAGAAAAAAATATTAGCTATATGTACTTAATTTAGAAACACGATAACAATACAAATGTAATAAAAATAATCAGTGATACAAAATGTTTAATAAATTTAATGCGGTAACTCGCCATGCAATAAAAATAAATTGATTTAAAGAGTTATCAGGTACAACAATTGAGTTGAAGCTAAATTTGAGATTTGCTAAAATCGAAAAAAGAAAAAGTATTGTAAACGAGCAAAAAAAAATAAGGTAATTAAAAATACTTACAGGTCTATATTTTGAAGAGCTGATTTGACAAATAACTTCGTTGTAAGTCGTACCAGAGTGTCTAAGTAAAATTAAATTGTTTTTAGTATGTATAATCGATTAGTTCATTAACTAAAGTTTCAAAGAAATTTCTTTTTATGATATCGACATTTAGATATCGACACTTACCGGCAAACATCAGGAGATCGTGAATTCGGACAATTCTGAAAAAAAAAGAATTTATAATAATTACAGGGGTTTTCATTACTATTCATTTAATCTTTATTCGCCGTAACAAAGTAAACGTATGAAAATATATGAAGTTATACTAATTATTAGGCATTACAACTGGAGTAATATTTCATATAATGTGCAGTAAATCAACTTAATGAATATAAATCTTACCTCAGAGAGAACATCAAAGGTACAAGCCAAAACATTGTTGATTTGGCAATCATAGTCATAATCTCTGATGGGTTTACTAAGGCACTTGGTGATAACTCTGCCCTTAGCTTTCACCCAGGCGGGATGCACGTCAGTCAAATTGTTGAGAAGTTTCGAGAAAGCATCGATGTCAACGATCCCATCATCAGAAACGATGTTTAAGGCTTTGAATACACAGTTGTTATCTGTACACTAAAACATAAAAGAAATCTTTTAAATGGAAAACTCCATTCCGACAATTTTAATAGTATTAAACTCCTTTTAAAACATTCCATAAATGTAGGAAGTCAGTAAATTACATCTATTTGTAAGACCAGAAGAACTTTAGATTAAATAAGTTTTTACAACGGAAACTTTTTTCAAGCCAATTAAATTAAATTGAAATATTTGAAAAACTATGTACCTACTTAAGCATAGGTATATTCCGCGCCAAACTGCTAGTCTGCTCTGAAATTGTTGCGAGATGTAGTCATACAATTTGCTATAGCGACGCGATTCATTTCTATATTCAAAGCGGACTAGCAGTTTTACGCGGACTATAAGTAAGTTTTCCTATATTTTGTATTTAATGGTCAAACATTACTTACCGATTGGGGAACCATCTTCACATCTTTTGCTTTTAAAACCCTTGGATTTTCTGTCGTGGTAGCGGTCGGAGCGGTGGTATTTTAATGCTTAGTCGAGTATCTGAATTCCACATCGTTTCAAAATCACACTCTGACCTCCAAGAGGGTGAAATGAATTCGTGCATGTCACAACAGTCTAATGGATCGTATTCCTGTAAATTATGTTGTTGTGATACATTTAATATGAAGAACCATAGACGTAAATAATATCTATTAGATATAACTCGGTTAAGGGGGGGGGTAATCTAACAGTAGTCAAGTAGTCAAGCTCAGCAAAAAGAAAGGTCGCATAATCCCTCAATTCTTTTCTTCTAATTTTTTGGAACAAATAGTCTCTGAAGTTGTCGATAAATTGCAATAAAGTTTGAAGATTTTTATTTACCTATGCTAAGGTCCAGATCCCCTAA
Source organism: Epargyreus clarus clarus (assembly GCA_014595695.2). Lineage (NCBI taxonomy): Eukaryota > Metazoa > Arthropoda > Insecta > Lepidoptera > Hesperiidae > Epargyreus > Epargyreus clarus. The sequence goes on from JACTTY020000094.1 coordinate 1,089,266, forward strand.
ACACACTTAGTAGTAGTAACCTCATATTTTTAGGTTTACCCGTAAAATATTAAAGAAATAATAGAAGCATTCAGTTTTCAAAATAATATGGAAAATGAATAGCCGATCTTCAGATAAAACTGGATGGCATGCTCCATTAGCTACATCAATCTTATAAATAAAATCACTTACACCATATTCTTCTACGCTAGGCGTCGGAGGCGCAACATTCTGAAATGATAATAAACTTGATAAAACATGTCAATATCAATATCAATATGTAATGAAGAAAACATAAACGAAGCTTCGTCTTTTGAAGAATATTAAATTCCACTATCGCCCGCAATCATACTCGTATTACACATCTTTGCCGACAGCGACATTGCATTATAGAGTATTAGTAGATGTTAAAATAATGGATTTGTAGAGTGTAACCTCCTTCTATCTCTTGAAAACATCATATTTTGTATGGAAAATAAATAATGCAAATTAATATCCAGCCAGACGGATATCTAAATGAAGACTTTAGATTTCTCTTTCTGGGTCTGGGTGTTTATGTATTTGTCTGTGTGTGTGTCCATGGCACGAATCCTAGTGTGGGGCTGTGAGTGTAGAAAGCGTTTGTTTGTTTGTTTATATTTTAATTTCTCTGATTGTTTGCTTAGGTTCGCTTTTTATTGTAATATATACAACTATAGAATATACTGTGTCGTGTAAATAGCTTCGGACTCATAGATATACTACTAATCGTCTTTACTAGTAGTATATCTATGTTCGGACTATTATTTCTAACGACGTACCACACCCACCCTATAGATTAAAATCGACAAGATCGTGATAATGTATATCATGGTGTATAAAAAAGTTAACTTACGTCAAATGGAACAACTTGAATTGCGAACCCATCGTCAGTTGGCTTTTTCTCAACCTGGAAATAGGCAAGGAGTTCATTAAATATTTTTTTATCGAGATAGAAAACGAACGTTAATGATAGCAATTGACATGATAGCAACAGACACAGTAGCATATGGACAACATTTCCCATCGTATACGATTTTAGTTCTTCTTGAGTCTAAAAGCTAGGCTTTCTCTAAATCATCAACAGCAGTAATACATAATAGTATCTTCCACATAATAGCAGCGTGAAACAATACAGGAACGCGTCTAAGATCAATCATATTTTATTTCTACCTAATAATGAGCAGTTTTAAGCGCTGCTGTGTCCTGGTTTGACGGGTGTGGTAAGGGAGACATACTTTTTCGAGGCGTTCCAGCTCAGGGGTAGCGGCGCATTGGCGACCTCAAGCTTACAATTCTAATCTTATCTGGGATTGATTACAGATGTCTATGGGCGACAGTAGCCACTTACCATCAGGTGGACTGCTTACTCATCTGCTACTTTTATATATTTTAAAAAAATATAATTGCGAAAGAGTTCGTTACCTTCATCACTTAAAATAAAAATGTTTACCTTAAAAGAGCTGGTGGGTGCCAGGTTCCTAGTGCGTTGCTTGTAATAATGGATGATGGAGTTGAAGCCACATTGTTGCAGCACTTGGTCGCTGAACAGCGGTGGAATATCACAGCACTTCACGTTGAAATACTGGAAATATGTTTGGGAGTAGGTTCTAATAAATGCAAGAAACAAAGACAGAAAGAAAAACATAAAAAATAACTAGAAATATTATAACTATTTTAAACCGAAAAGGTCTCCACTCATGTTTGTTTTTGAGCCCAGTTTTGTGGAGCCTATCAAACTCCGTATATGCCCAAGTGATAGGTGTGACGTGACGTGTGTGTATGTATGTAATGTAGTGTAAACGATATAGGGTACTCACATTTTTTAGGAAACAAACAGGTCGATGATCAGATGGTAGATTCAGCTCGATGTCGTTGTAGCGACTGTAACAATAAAATACATAAGAGCAAATAAATGTTAATACATGATTAATAATCGTGTTATCAGATTAATAAGTCACTTTCGTTAAACATTTAAACCGTCACGATTTTTTTAAATCCAAGATATGTGCGTGTGACTCGAACCCACGTCCTCAGCGTAGAAAGCAAATTCCAAAATATTGGACTGTTACTGAATACGGTTATTCAATCAAAACATGTTGTGTAAGCCATCCTAGAATAACAGCACTTCTTTTCCCAAGGATGACAGAATGAGGGATTAAATTCAGCAGAGCTTTCTTCTTGAGGAGTATTCGTCTTCTACAGTCGCCTTACGCAAATCCTTGCGCATTATATAAAACCAGTCTTTCTAAACCTGCTAGTAAAGTTTTAGGAACAAATAAAGAAATAGTTAAGGTAAATAAAAATACCTTTGTGAGAACATATATCTTAAGCCAGCAAGGGAGGACAAAGGCGCACACGCATCTTTTGTTATCCAATTTTCAGCGGGACAGTTCTGTAAAAATTTAGATTTTCGTAAAAAAACGTATATCTGAAAATGTGGGCATGATCCTTGTGAGAACTTAGTGAAAAATAATAAAACCATACATTATAATAATAGTGACATACCATTACTTATAAACATTTATAACATTTTTTTGCTTGAAAGTTTTAAATATTCCGCGATGGTGAGTGAATTTGAAAATATCCCCAACAGAAAAAAAATATCTGCAAGTAGTGATTTTGTAGATAGCCGTTTGTTCTTTGCTGCCGTCGATATAATAATAGTATGATAAGTAGTTAAGTACATACCTGAATTAACTGGTCTACGACACAGTGCAGCAAGGCTTGTCCGGGACAAGTGCTAGTGTATCTTCTGGGTCGATCTCCGTAGCAAGTGTCCAGGACTGGACCGACGGCATCTTGCCAGGGTCCGACAGGAAGCAAGGCTCGCAGAATCGTCTCGTACTGGACTCTAGGGGCAGAGCATCCGAGAGACCGAGATGATTGTTCAGGCAGGTCCATTGTGCGCACTTGGAAAAAGATGATTTATTTCTTTAGTTTGAAGTGCTTGTAATAACGCTTAAATTACCTATCACACTTTTATTAGCTTGACCTGTATGTATGTATGTAATGGAATCTTAGAACTTGATTTTTACCCACTTTGAACGGTCAGATTAATTAAAAATTTTAAAAAGTATCAAGAACCGACGGTAGGACATTAGCCTAGTGGTTAAGAAACTCGGGCTCTCGATCGAGGGGTCCGAGTTTCAGCCCCAGGCAAACCTCTGATTTTCCAAAATTATGTACGTAGTATACATGAATGATCACTTGTTTAAGCGATGAAGTAAAACATCGCAACCTGCATACCTGAGATTTATAAAAAAAACTCAAAGGTACGTGAAGTTTATCAATATATTAAATAATAGTCATCTTGAAGGTCTTGAAGGCGTGTAATCTTATAGTCACATAAAAGGTACAGAGTACCGATATAATAACTATACGTAAGTAAGTTCACACTAGTGATTAGAAGTATTATAACTACACAAGTATCTCCGTTATTCGACTGTTCTTGCTGAAGTCTCCGACCAGAATGTCGCTCTCTGTTAATTCGAGCGCCTTTAAGGTGTCGTCCCCACTTCACCTACCCGCATCTGTTTTTAAACTGTAGTATCAAATGCGTCACTTATTACTTTAATGTAACGTTATAAAAATGTGATATCGTTAATATCCAAGCTTCTTATTAACGACGATAACAAATACGTACTTGGCCAGCGCGGTGGACTATGACCTAATCCTTCTCATTATGAGAGGAGACCCGTGCCCAGCAGTGGGACGATAATGGGTTGATGATGATGATGACAATACACGATTTAAATTTTATCCCATTCACCTCATAAGGATCGCCGTAGTTTTTAGTTTTTAAACTATAATTATTATCTCAAACGATTTACAAAGTAAGGCAGCGTCGGGCGAGGTTGGTAGTTAGATGACTTACCGCTAGTGATTTTTCAAGCGCACTACCATCCTACGAAGACTACGAAGACCACTCAAAGAAAAGAGCCAGTAGCAAATGAACATATAGCATTAAAAGCGAAAATGTGAATATTCAAGGATTCAGGATAGAAGTCATTCATGCCAATTTTTGATGTGATACATGAAAATGCAATTTCAGTATTTTAGTCCTCGAGCAAAATCTTCTATTTTTATTTTCCTTGTGAATTTTCAAGGAACCTCTTATTTCTTCAATATATCTAGCATTATTGTTATATTTTTCCTATTTCTGCATAATTTTCATACAAAGAGGCTGGTGGATTTTTTAATGATCCAGGTACGATGATTTCCGTTACACATTGCTTTTATATATTAAGGAAATATGAAATTATGCACATGGGAAAATACATCCATTACCTTTATTGTTATTTCAGGCAGGTTATAAACTGACCAACAAATAGATACTAAATTAATTAAAACATGGTTTTCTGATATTGCTTTTCCTTGACTTCAAAAACAACATGATGATAATTTAATTTAATGATCATATTAATAATGTGGTTTTAAATAGGTAACTTTTAAGGAACTAAAGCATAAATACAAACTGCACGGGTAAAGTTAGGAATTACCATATACAATAACATTTTTTTTTAATTTAACATATTGTATAGATTTTTTTTTTGTAATATAGGAATAGCCGACGAGCATGCCGGCTACGTGATGGTAAGTGGCGACTGCCGACCATGGACATCTTTAATTAATCCCAGACAAGATTCTTACCCTTACGTTGGCCACATACATGCCGCTACCCCTGAGGACTAAGTTGCAATGCCTCGGAAAATAATCTCTCCCTTACGATACCCTTGAAACCTGAGCACAGCAGCGATTAACACTACTATTATTACGCAGAAAGAGGATAGATATGCACAAATGGGCCTAATACGTGCTATGTTGTACTTAATAACCCAATAAAACGTATTATTTCTGTTTATATTACCTCAGAAACCCCAGATAAGATGTCAAAAGCCCTCTAGGAAGTTGAAATATTTCAATGCGACCCACTACCTACCCTCGGAAGTTTTAACCTGTATTTTACTATTTAAAAAAACAGTCCAGTACAATATTTTTATTTGAAGGTGGTAGAACCCTTTGTGGTTCGACTCCGGCGGCACCACCGCCACACCTATTTCTACCTAATAACAGCAGTGTTAAGCGCTGATGTGTTCCGGTTTGAAGGGTGTGGTAAGGGCGACGACTTTTCCGAGGCGTTCCAGCTAGTCATCAGGGGTAGCGGCGCATCTGTGGCCGACCTCAGGTAGGAATATCTAATCCTATCTGGGGTTGATTAACAGATGTCCATGGGCGGCAGTAGCCACTTACCATCAGGTGGGACTGCATGCTCGTCTGCTACTCTTATATTATAAAAAAAAAAAAAAAAAAAAAAGTTATTTTCATGACTTACTGCTCTTTAAATAACATTTTCTTGATAAACATATGTTAAGTTTTTTATTGTATTTTTAATGAGCCTTCGCGCTCTCCTTGTGGGTTATGCGACACCTTAAGGGACCACGAGTATCACAAACCACACATTGAGAACCAATAAGTCAAGATTAATATTTTATAATATTATACTATCTACAGTGACTTTTCAGCTTCATTAAATACATTTGTATTTCACATACATACCAGCTGAGAATTCTTCAAATACGATGTGCCAAATTCAGTCTGTGAAACCACCTGTGAACACAGAACAGATAGATAGATATACATATTTCATTCAACAAATCGTTCATTTAAAATTGTACTTTAAGTAAGTTAGGTAGCGGGTAGGGAGATGTAACTTTTAAAAAAGAATTTATTTAATAAAAGAGAGCACAACCGATCGCTCTGGCGTTTCTTACAGAACTAGTTACTACTACTACATAATTTCTTAAGGCTACGTTATCTAAACGGTAACACTACACTTCTCACTTCCACTTATTGTTCGTTATGCTAACGTAACTCCTCCCCCCTTTAGAGAGAAGCGCGCCGAAGAATGCTGCTGCTGTATCTGCTGCACGTCTGCTGGCGCTGCTGCTGCTGCTGCTGCTGACGTCTTCTTGCGGTACGTCAAGTACCACCTGATGACCAATACTGCGCTGATTGATATGATGATGATGTAGAGGGAGATGGATGACCAGCTAGGCCTCGATGATACTGGTGGCATGTAGACAGGTTCCTCGAGCTCTTTAGCTTTCTGTAGGATGTCTTCGAGGTTGTCCAATGGGACATCTTCCAACTTCACACTTATTGTGAAATTACTCGGGATGCTATACGTCTTAGGTAGCGGGATGCTCTCTTGGACGTTCAGGAACCTCCGATGCGTTGTTAGGGTTCTTTCTGCTATCTTCACTCTACATTTATTGTTTACAGTAATAAGGGATACCCCCCTGCTGCGTTGATATATGACATCATTTCCGCAAGTGGATTTAATTACTTCTTCTCTTTTCAGGACAACGATCCAACTATTTTCTTTTACTTGTTGAATTATATTGTTTTCAAAGCTTGCCTTTGCATAAGAACAGTTATGCGGTTTTTCATGTTGAATTAGCTGCGCAATGCAATCTTCTGACTTCTTCAGGGCCTGCCATTCTACGTGTCGGCATATAACTTCGGAATCTGTTACATGTATACACTGCTCGCGAGGATACGCAAACTCGTTACTTCCCAAGATAAGGTAAGGACTTTTTGGAATAAGGAGCGTGTTGTTTTCATTAGGGATTCCATATAGATGGAGCAAGGAGTAAGGTTTGTTAGTTACTAACGGTATTTCTAATATGAAGTTAAGAGATTCATTTGTACTATAGGCTTTGACGGTAATTGACTTTATTAGAACGTGTATGTTATCTATCGTAGGTTTATACGGAATTTGTAAATCTATTTCTCCTTCTATGTTTTTTAATTCTTCTAATAGGTGACTTGAATCTACTACACTTGGATGCAGTTGACCCAGGTTGGAGAAGGTTACCGCGTTCTCTAAGGTGAGTAACCTATCATATATTTGCTGTAAGCATACCGTGATTTGATTGTATATTGCTGCCGCATTAATGTAACCTTGCATGTGCTTAATTTCATTTATAGCTACCTCTATTCTTTCTTGGTTTTTCTTAATTTTATTTAAATTATCATTATATTGAGCTATAAATTCTTTCATTAGTCCTACTGTTTGCCTATTCTTATTTTCACTAGCTACAGACCAGCTTTTAATCTCTTTTATTTGACTTTCAAACCTCCTAGCATCTTCTTGGTCTAAATTTCCTGTTATTGCTTTAACTACAGAGCCTAATCCATCAATTAATCCTCTTTTTGCCCTTCTATTTACTCCTGCTAATCCTATTCTTTCTAATCCTAAGTATACTAACTTATTTTCTATGTTTCCCACTAAATACTCTATTTGATGTTTACTAATTATATTTCCCTTATAGCTAGATATATTTTGATTATTGTAATTAAACGTATAATAATCTCTACATACTTCTACGAATATTTCACGTATTCGTGACATGTTATATGACACAATAAGATGGTATGTATCCACCTGGTTTCGAACCATTGCTTCCTTAAGCACCAATACACCATTGTGGCTGTCGATTGGTTCTATAATCGCGGTGACTCCGGTGAGTCCGAGGGCTGCGATGAAGATGAAGGTGTTCCTGAAACATGTACGGGGCGTCTCAGCATTCTGAAGTGAACCCTGATTGTTTTAGCATTTACGTGTTTACCTACTATCTCCGCGATTTGTTCCGGGTGTATACGTACAATCGTGTACGGACCTATATACTTCGGTTCTAATTTACTGCTGCGAGCCGTTTTAGCTACTTGCTTGTAAACTTTGTCGCCTACTTTAAACGATGCTATTTCTGTATTCTTATTACCTTTTTCTATTATTGCTTGCTTATCTTTTGCTAGTTTATCGCTTACTAATTTATGCACATTTCCCATAATTTGTTTGTGTTTATTGACGTATTCTTGGTAGAATTCTTTAGGAAAGTGTAGTTCTAGCGGATTTCTACTACTCGTATGCCCGTATAATAATTCGAAGGGAGTAAATCCTGTAGCGGAGTGTACCGAGTTATTGTATGCTATAATCGCATACTTCATTAAGTTCGTTGTTTCATCTTTATCCGTGATCCTTTGTATTCTAATCATTTCGCCTAATGTGGAATGAAGCCTTTCTACTGGTGAATTAGAATTCGGATTATATGGTGTCGTGAAGTGAATATTTATGTTATGCATAGCACATATTTCAGTTATAACTTCATTGTCAAACTTAGGGTCTGAATCTGTCGTAATTTTATGCGGTACTCCTATTATTGAAAATAAGGTAAGCAAAGCTTCTGCTATATGAATACTAGTTGAAGCTGCAAGTGGGATGGCTTGTGCGTATTTGGAAAAATTATCAATTATAGTTAAAAATGTTACACCTCCACTGCTATATAAGTCCATAAATATGTGCTCCATTGGCTTATGTGGGGTATCAGTGAGGGATAGCGGTAATCTTAATGGATTTCGTTCGTATTTAGTCCTTAAGCATTTGTCGCATTGGTTTATAAATTTTTGCACTGATAATAACATGTTTGGCCAATGATAGTTCCGATGTAGCTGTTTATAAGTTTCTTGTATACCTCTATGGATAGTTTTGCCTTCATGATATTTTTTAATTAAATGTACTTGATCATTTATACTTTCTACGAATGTAACTCTAGATTTACAACACACTAATTTTGGGCCACGATTTCCAAATATTGTTTTATAAATTTTACAAAAAACTGGGTACAGTTCTTCGTCATGAAAGAAACAATGAAATGTACGATCTGCAATTGTATGTTCTTTAAGAAATTTAATTATTTGTGGTTCCGTATCGTTTATTGGTATAAATACATCTTTTATCACTATTCTTCCTTTAGATCTATCCTCTACCCTATATTCATTTCCTGGTGATCTTTTTATTAGAAATTGTTTTAATTGCCTATCTATTGCGTCAGGTATTTCAGGAATTTTATAGTTTGTTTCATTTTCCTGTGAAGTCGGGGTTTGATTTGGACTGAATAGGTCTTCTATAATATTATCTGTCCTATCTGTTGGAATAACCGATGTATCTAATAGTGATTCGATATCTATATTTTCCCAATTAGTATCTATAACTTGTGATGGTCCTGGCTGAACACTAGTAGTATTTTCGAGTTCTTGTTCCCTATCTAAAATTAAATCTACAATTTCCCCTGGTATATTTTCAGCTTCCACCTCATTGTTGTATATAATTTTTACACGCGACAATGCATCTGCATTGGTGTTTGCTTTCCCTTTTTATGAATGATTTGATAATCATATTCGGCTAATTTTAAACGCCATCTAGTTAATTTCGAATTAGGGTCTTTAAGAGACATAATCCACGTCAACGGCCTATGATCTGTATAAATTGTGAACCTTCTACCATACAAGTACGGACGAAAGTATTTTACTGCCCATACTATACTCAACAATTCCTTTCTATCGTTGAATACCTTTGTTCCGTGTCTGAAAGAGTACGCGAGGCGAATGCTACTGGTTTGTCCTTGCCTACCGTACCTTGCGATAGTACTGCGCCTAACGCAACGTCTGAAGCGTCTGTAGTAAGAATAAAAGGTTTTTCGAAGTCCGGGTATTGCAAATAGGGGCGTTAATTAAGACTCCTTACATTTTTCGAATGCTTCTTCATATTCTTTTGAGATATCAATTTTCGCGTTCTTTTTTAGACATTTAGTTAAAGGTTTTGTTAGTTTAGCGAAATCTTTAATAAATTTTCTGTAGTACCCTACCAATCCGAGGAAGGATTTGATTTCCTCTGCGTTTTAGGTAGTGGAAATTTTTGTACAGCTGCTATTTTATCTGAATTAGGTTAAGACCTTCATTCGTCAGAGTATGACCTAAAAATTTAACTTGTTTCTGCAAAAATTCCGACTTATTCAATTGTATTTTCAAATTATGAATTCTAAATCTCTCGAAAACTTGTCTACATGTATCTAGGTGCTGTTTTAATGAAGTAGAATATATAATTACATCATCTAAGTATGTAAGTACATTTATCTAGTCCTCGAAGAACTGAATCCATTAACCTTTGGAAAGTGCTAGGTGCGTTTTTTAAACCAAACGGCATCATTAAAAATCGTAATGGCCTCTTTCCGTACTAAACGCTGTTTTCTCTATATCGGCTGAATCCATTTCGACTTGATGATAACCTGATGCTAAGTCTAACGTGTAAAGTATTGTGACGTCCTAATTTGTCTAAACTATCGTTAATATTAGGCAATGGGTATTTGTCTTCTATTGTTTTCTCGTTAAGGCGTCTACTAGTCTATTACTAACCTCCATTTCTTTTCACCTGAAGCATCTTCTTTCTTTGGCACTAGATGCACGGGGCACGACCACGGTGATATGCTTTCCTGTATATATTTTGACGTAACAAATTGTCTACCTGCTTTTCTATTTCCTGTTTTTGTTGTGGTGCCTGTCTATAATTACGCACAAAAATAGGGGTACTATCTGTTAATCGAAGTTTATGTTTAACCTGGTGTGTAAAAGTTAAAGGAATTTCTTCACAATAAAATAAATCCCTGTAATTAAAACAAAGTTTCCTAATGTCCCTCTTTTCTTCTTCGTTCATATGTTCTGTCCGTAATCGATTTAAATTTGCCTTTAATAAATCGTCACTATATGCTACATTAGTGTATACGGGATGTTCATTATTTACTTCACATAACGGATCTAAGTATGTCATTTTAACCGGGTAACCTTTCCGTAATCTTATTTTATTTTCCGATTTATTTATAACTGTTGTCTTAATAACTCCACTTTTTACTGCTACTAAAGCCGCGGGAAACAATAAACCACTTTCGGTTTCTTGTTCTTCTAGTTCATAGATGCCTTCGCTATAATTGCAAGCTAATGATATTAGTTGTTCAGTGTATGGATGGATTGTGATGTATGATTTAATATCGTATTTTGATTGGAATAATTGTCGATTCAGTTTTTAAGATCATGTTTTTCATGTCTATTTGTGCACCTAAATAGCCTAATAGGTCGACTCCTATTAGTCCGATAAAGTCCTTGTCAAACTCAAACAAAAGAAACTTATGTGTTAGATTACACCTAAACATCCTCGGCAATTTCAGATAAGCGACTTCATTATGCCTTGTTATACCATGCGGCGTTTTAATGTAATGGGTCTCGGCTTTTATCTGCATGTTTATCTTTAAGTTTCGGGCTACATCCGGGCTTATAAGAGACTGCGAAGCTCCGGTGTCTAATAAAAATCTGCCGCCTAGTTCGCTAATGTAAATATACGGCAATTTATTACTCTTATTAATATTAACATATACTAAGTTTCTTCTTTTATTTCCTCGGGAAAAAGAAAATTTTCCTCTTCATTTTCCTGTGGATAAAATAATTGAGGTTCCGGCTCAAATTCTATCGTTTCGTTTTCTAATTCGTTGTATTGAACATTTAACCTATGCTGCGCCGGTTTAATGTTCGGCGGGATGTTTGAATTTTGTTGCGCGAAGCGCGGTTGAGCAGCACCCTGAGGCCGAATATATTTATTACCGACCTGTGGCGGTATGCCACGTTGCGCCTGATAATTTGCCGGTGGCACTGGGTACCTATAATAATTGTTAGGGATTACATTTTGCCTAGGAGGCATTATTTGCCTCATCCTATTCTCCGATACTTTCCTGTTTTTTAGTTTTAGTTCTTCTTGTTTAGCTATGGCTATGGCAGCCTCTAGTTGTTCTGTTCCCCTAACACGAACACTGAGAGATATTAAAGGATCTAATTGATCTAAAAACACATTTAATGCCATTTTTTCATAAAACTGTTTTTTATCGATGTCAAAGCTAATTAATGCGTAAGCAATATCCCTAACCTTTTCTGCGAATTGGTCTATCCCCAACCTATCTTTCGTGAGTTGCATTAACTCCTGGACCAGTTGCACCTCGTCCCTAAAATCTCCGAATCTGTTTTTCAATATGTTTTTTATATCTTCCCACGTACGGAAATCACTGTTTTGGGAAAGCGCCTCTACCGCTTTACCCGTAAGTTTGTTTCTAATTATACTAGCTACTGCTGATTCTTGCACGATCTCTATGTCTTCTAAGACACTTTCTACTCCTTTAATAAAAAATTCTAACGTTTTTTTATTACCGTCGTACGATGGTAATAATATTGACAACGTTTTAAAATCAATTGCCGTTTTTTCATTTTTTGATTCCTGAGCCATTTTAGCACAAATGAATTCAATAAACACAATAAAAATAACACACACACACAGTAAAATAACACAATAAATAATTCAAATAACAAAAACACTAAAACAATGTTAGTTATATGAGGTAAATGTAGGAGTCTCGGGAGTAATCAGAGTAAATGCTTACCCCACGAGCATTGCGATTTCATGGCGTGAGTTCCGAAGAGCTGGAGCGGATCGGCGGTCTGGACCGCTGAGGTTCTTCTTCGGATTCGCGTCGCGGATTCCCCGAGTCACAGTTCACACACAGATACTGTCCGTTTATAACTGATTTTACACGGGAAACCGTTAATTCAGATCGCGAATCTCTACCGACTGCGCCAGTTATGTAGCGGTAGGGAGATGTAACTTTTAAAAAGAATTTATTTAATAAAAGAGAGCACAACCGATCGCTCTGGCGTTTCTTACAGAACTAGTTACTACTACTACATAATTTCTTAAGGCTACGTTATCTAAACGGTAACACTACACTTCTCACTTCCACTTATTGTTCGTTATGCTAACGTAACTAGTAATTTAAGTTAAATCACGGCACTACTATATTTTGTACTAGCTGACCCGGCAAACTTTGTACCGCCTCAAAATCTATTTATCAAATATATTTCATTTATGAAATATAGCCTATGTTACTCGTGGATAATGTAGCTTTCGAATGGTGAAAGAATTTTTAAAATCGGTCCAGTGGTTTTTGAGCCTATTCATTGCAATCAAACAAACAAACAAAGATTTCCTCTTTATAATATTAGAACAGATAATTTATTGTTTTCTTTTGTATTTTGTCCCCGAATAAATACATATTTTCTTTATTTGTGCAGCAAGCAACGCCGGGAAGGAAGGCGGCATGTGTGGTCGCATGCCGTCGTAAACACCAGATGATGTTGTGGGAAGAGCCAAAAGGGCTCCCCCCAAGGCAGAGTCCGATCGGGGCATCGCGCTTGGAGGACTCCAGTTGTGTTCCCTCGGAGATCCTGGAGTTCTCCAACAAACGGTGAAATCCCACATAACCCGGCGTCGCTCTCACGTCGTCGGGTACCTTTTGAGGTTTCCACCTCGTAAACAAAAAAAAAATGGTACCCGTGGACGCCCGCCTATTATTTTGTGTTGAAATCCCCGTATAGGTATAAATAAGATCTACGCCATTTTAATAGATAGTTATTATAAGGAATGTCAGTAATTTATATTGCAACGTAGGAAAGAGGCTTATTTCTTCTGATGTGTAGTCATGGTTGTTTAACCGTGAACGAAGGCTCGGATAAAAGCTAATAAAATATTGGTACAATCATAGATAAATTGCTTCAGAAAAAATCTTTAGTATGACCATTCGGAAGTAATTTATTTCTCAGGGTAAAGGTCTCGATACATTTATAATACATTATTCATAGGTCTTTGTATAGTATTATAATTGTCACATTGTTATTGTTACGGGTTGTTAAGAAATTCAACCATATAACAATAACAACTTGTACTACAAATTACAATGGTCGAAAACATTTATTTAAGTAGATGAACCTTCAATTATGTTCGAAATGTGATAGTATTCAATTTTTAGGTAGGTGCGTGGAAAACTACGACTGTTCTGACTTTTGCGGTATTTTCTGTCGCGCAAGTTTACGAGCGTACCATATTAGAGTAGATAGCCAAATTTATATAATGCGACTACATCTACTACACCGATTTCTTCTTTTTAATAATGATGTTAAGCTAGTACATTCCAGATTGCAGAGAATTTAAAGAGATGAGGCTTACAAAAAACTTTAAAAGCAGTAACGCATCTCTACTCAATCACATACCAATATCAGGATTGATAACGGTTACAGTGGTACGGTTACATTCGGGTAGGGTCATCGGTAGGAACCTCTTACCTAAAATCAGGTGAGATGCTACTCGTTTGCTGCTTTCGTTATAGAAAAAATAAACTCATAGAACTGGAACAGAACTCATACTTAGAAATAGTCGCATTTGTAGCCGCGTAATTTAATCGTAATTAAAGTACGTAGTACAATACAAACAATCTTAATAGCTTATAGCATGTATTAAACGTCGTTTTGTTTATCAGTTTTCATCATATCAATTTATTTTCATGTGAACTATTAATATATGTGTGAACTGTGAACTACGCACGCAGTTCGTGCTGCATTTACCTATATTTTTTTTTAATTTCACTCAAATCATTTTTGAGAGAAAGGTATTCTATGTTTGCTTGTATTTTTAGCTTTGAGCAAAAATACAGTTGATTCGGTCCAGCCGTTTCGTTTAAATCATTAAAAGTCAACTTTAATTTAAAATTATTTATAAATATCGTATTGTTCATTAAGGATAAATATGTGGTAAATACGATAATGATATTACAAATAAACTCACAAAGGGTAACAACGCACTAAGCCACAATATCTTCATGTTCACTGTCCGAAGGTTCAAGAAGTACTGACGATAACGCCGGCCTTACGCGGGTCAACTGTGATAAACTTTTTTATTCTGCGAGCTATAAACAAAGTCATCCTACATCATACTACGTGATAGTGATACTACCATAGTACTTTACACTCGATTGATTTCCATTGCTAGTTCATTATGTATTTTTTTATTGACATTACAAAATAATCGCCAATGAACATCAGGTCAATGTCGAAGGTATGTAAAATAAATGTTATTTTTAGATATAGGGCAAAACTAGTTATTATAAAGTTTATTAGATGAGATTTTTGTAGTCGTTACCAATTATTTCTGGATAGATCTATAAATGTCTGGCCACGACTTCACAATTTCTAGACTAAGGGTTTGCTTCCAGCTAAAAAGACACAAGAGGTAGGTATATTTTAATCTTTGATTTTGTTCTGATGTCCATCCTGACAAACACATCTTACAACCAATGGAAAACGCAAGTCCGCAATCTTCCCGGTAAGTACCTATATAACTTCGCTTGTGAACTTGCGACATACAAAACTAAACGCATGTTTTGTAGTCCTGTTCAATTATCTTATGTACAATTAAAAACACAAGCCTGTGTATGTGTTTAAATTTGAAAAATACTAAGACCGTAGGGATAGGGACGCGTCTGTCGACGACCTCAGGTATGAATTTACTACATAAGCCTCCTTGACCATTTACCATCAGACAGAGTACGTACATACTCCTCTAATACTTCAACTTCATAAAATAATGCACACAAACAGGGCCTATAAAAAATCAAGGTAATAAATAAAAAACAACATGGTATACCTATCATAATTTATTGGATCAATCCATAAATTAAAAAAAATCAGTTTACACAATACAGTAGCTACTAAGAAATAAGCGAATATTATTAGCTCGAGCGAATTCGATTCTGAACTAATGGTTCTATCCACAGAATAAATATCAAGTGTATTTATATTAGCACTTTGAGATCCTGTCATATTTTTATATAAGAACTAGATTTTGGTGTAAAAATACTATATTATGTTATATTTTATTCTTGTTCCTCTATTATTTAATTCTATATGAACACCATTTAAAAGAAATTTGATAAAATCACCACTTCTATAATACTTATAGTTTTAGTTTCCCTTTACAATAACCCTAATTACGAAATTGGTATCAAGCGAATAAGCACTCATAATTATATAATATTATGAAGTTTAAGATAAGTATTTGAAATCACAGCTTGTAGTATTATAGATAGTAATGTAAGTATATATCTATACAGAATTATTTGTTTTAAATTTCAAATTTATTATGAGATTTCGGTAGGATTCCATAACGCCAACTTACAACGCCATCTAGTAAGTCTCATACGCAAATAAGTGCGGCAAATGACCATAATTACAGCTCCATCTGTAGTGCCTCATACACAAATCAATCAATACAGCAAATAACTACCATAATTGAGCCGTAGGGCATACTACGTTATATCTTTATACTTTTTTCATCTTAATATCTATCCTGTGGATAGATTTTTGAAGCATACGCGCATATTGGGTTTCGTAAAGATCACAGTAGACGTACAAACGTACAAAAGAGAAATCGCTAAGTGCATTCGGGTAATTCATTATATTCATCTGGCGTGATACTGGTACAATTCAACCTGAAATGAGAAATTCATTATAATGATATTATAACAAAATTAAAGTTTTAGGTTTTTTAATTAGCATCATAGCTATGTAAGACTCTAAAAGGGCGAAATTCGACTTATATTTCATCAATGAACATTACAAATTTTTAATTAAAAAAAAGGTCCGACAACTTCTTAACAATATAAAATATTCCATCACTTTAAAAGCAAATAATAATTGTATATTGTTGGGAGAAATCTTTGTGGGTTAACTTCAAAACAATTGTCATACCTATCAAATGGTGCTGTGTTCTGGTTTGAAGTATGGTAAGGCCACTCTTATCTGACGACCCGCGTGGCGGAGCGGTCACCATGCCGGTCTGACGCGCAGAGGGTCCCGGGTTCGATCCCCGACCAAGACAGATTTCTAAATGATGAATTTAGATTTCTGTTTCTGGGTCTGGGTGTTTGTGTATTTGTCTCTGTGTGTGTACATAGCACCCACGATACAGGGAATCCTAATGTGGGGCTGTGAGTGTAGAAAGCGTTTTTTTTTTTTTTTTTTTATCAAGCAATAGATACCACGGACACACCCAAAAATAGGTTTACATTTCATGTTAATTATTTTAAATAACCCAATTAATCTAAATCTATAAGATGGATTTAGTTGTGTCTAAATAGGGATGGAATCTTTCGAATAGGTGAATCAAGCATACAGTCCACTTGGTAGGAAGTGGCCACTGCTACCCATGGACATCTCTAACCAGTTCCATATTTATAAAACTGTGGATTTAGTAAATAAATAAATATTGAACAAAGTGTCTACCTAATGCTGATCACAGATGATTGCCACATATGTAAGAAAATCTACATCAACACCCTTCCACTGAAATGAAGGAACTGCTTCACAGTAGAAATAGGAGGTACCACAACTACACATGGCTATGGTATAGTCCGAGCCAAACTGCTAGTCCGCTCTGAAGTTGTTGCGAACAGAATTAGTCATACAATTTGTTATGGTGATGCAATTCAGTTTTATATTCAGAGAGGACTAGCAGTTTTACACAGACTATACCTCTTACACTACAATGCTTAATATACCACCTTTCAATAATTATAATAAATCTATCTACTGACCTAATTAGCCTAAACAGAGTCGCAATCACAGGAAGGCGCCAAAGCCGAAAGCTCGCTTGATGCTGTCAAAGTAGTAACGTTTCCAGTTATCCTGGGTTTTGTCCACCTCCGCAGCCGGCACCAGGTCTTGTTTCAGCCTCACTAGTGTATGATCGTCCTGGAAATATGGAAATAATGCAAAGGGTAAATGATTTTTTGAGTGATTGTTAGAAAAGGAAAATAATGTGTTATCGAGTTGAACATAATTTTTTACTGTATATATGAATCTTAAATAATCAATTATATACGGAATACAAAGGCATCTTTCAACTTTAAGTTGGTAAAGTTGACCAATGTAATATCACAATAACTCATTGCTGCCCATTCTAATTTAAAACACAGAATATATGTCTACAGATCATATGATACTGAGACATTAAAAAATGGTTTTGAATGCCTAACTATCAAACTCTACATTATTGCACGAAAGGAAGCCATAGATATTTCACTAAATGACATATTACAGGTATATACCACATCACTACTCCATGCATCATTCAAACTCATTTTGACAACCTGCTTAAGTTTTTGGAAATATTTTTTTTAAAGACATTAAATGATCAATGCCAACCAACTACTAATAAAAGATGAAGCCTACCCCTACAGCAATGAGTTGGAAATCTTGTAAGTTGTATCAACACATCATTTAACACAGAATAAATGAACAAATATTACTGCATAAGCCTGTCTTATAGAATATCTGTTTGCTACAGAAGCATATAAGCCTCAGATTTGTAGTCTTTAACTATTCATTAACAAATACCCACCTTCTCTTCAATATTGAACGTAACTTCCGAAAAGTGTTGTTCAGGCCACTGTTTGTATCTCCAGAATTGTACTATCTTCTTTCCTGGCACAAGCTCCCTGAATTCACCGGTAACATTGCCACCAAAAAGCGCAAACTTGCCTCCTTTCTCCGCATCCATCTTCACATGACCCTGGGTGAAGGCAGTTACCATTTCTATCCGTGTCATAGCATCATAGAACTCCTGTGCTCGGCACTGGAAGGTCTCTGTTAACTCAATCGTTTTTGTATCAAGTTTTAACCCAACTTGATTGGTTTTCGGTGCTATTACAGGTTCCATGTTAATTTTCTTGTTAAATCCACTGGTTATTGTGGAGATATTGTCTGGTTTTACTGAAGATTCACCCTTCTTAGGTAAGATTAGGCCTTTCGAGAACTCTTCCTTCAGGCTGCGGATATATTCTTTGAGTTGTTTTCGAATTTCATCCCTACCCACATTATGCATAAAAGTCTTTACCCTTTGGGCTTCCTCACCACTGCCTTTGATTGTAACAGTCATCTGAAAAATTTGTCAGAATTATAATAAGTATAATAGCACTTTCTACACTCACAGCCCTATGAACAGATATGTTGCCATGGATAGTAAAACGCTGAGAGGCTGCCATGTAGGTAGTAAATAAAAGCAAACATCTGAATGAACAAAACTAAAAAAATATCATTTTATGGCCTTTTGTCCTCATTATTAAAACCAATCTATGCTGTTTTTGGCTGTTTAAATTGAAATTTGACATTTGTAGTATACAGAAATGGACAATTTTTTTCAACCACAAGTAGGAATATTTAATCCTATCTGGGGTTTACAGATGCCCATGGGCAACAGTAGCCACATTTTCTACTGATTATCAATAACATATCGCTACTGTAACCACATTCACCACAATTTTGTCACTTTCCTGTGGTATATTGATTATGATTTTTAGTTTCCGTGTATAACTTCAAAGTTCAAATACATACTATTCTTCATTCATTCTTAATATTAATATGTATCTAAACTTTTTCAAAGAGAACTGAATTTAAATTTGTTATTACAGTGGACCTCCGGTAATCTGGAAATCCGGAATAGAGAGCTTACGTTTTAATATAAAATTAAGCATAAATGCCCATACATATGTACCAAGATTGTCAGATACATATGTAATACATTTTCAAGGTCATGTCGGATTACAGGGGGCGCCGGATTAGACAGGGGCCGGATTATCGGGGGTCCACTGTATTTGATATTGAAGTTAAGATACCAGGATTTGAACCTGGATATCATCAGAATGTTTTTTTTACATTATAGGAGGAGTAGACTAGCATGCAGTCCACCTGATGATAAATGGCTACTGCCGCCCATGGACACTTGTAATCAATCCCCGATTAGATATTCCTACCTGAGGTCGACCACAGATACACCACTACCCCTGAGGACTAAGCTGGAACATCTCAGAAAAGTCCAAACCCTTCAAACCAGTACACAACAGCGCTTAACACTGCTGTTATTAGGCAGAAATAGCTGTTACCAGTAATACCGCCACACCTATTTCAGCTCAATAACCTGATCTCCTGAGGGGTAACAATACATCTGTAGCCAACCTTAATGTAGTAATGTTGTTTGGGGATAACTGCAGAGATACCTGGGTGGCAGCTGCCACTAGCTACCAGGTTGAATAGTTTATATACTTAAATATTTAGAAAATGGTGAAGTGCCTGATGTACCATGTGGGAACTTTCATACCATTGTTTATGATTGATTACCTTTATATCCTAAAATATGTAACACAAACAAATGTTCATTACAGCAATATTTGCCTTATTATTTCTGATATTAAAACTTTTTTTATGGAGTGAATCATAGGTTATAATCGACGTGAAATCCGACAGAATGACATAAAAAATATAGATTACAAACAGAGGGATACTTACGTCCACTTCGGTGACGTCATTCTCCTCCGACAGGTTGAGAATATGAACCTCGCCTTTAACAGCATCTTTGCCTCCTACCAAACGACCTTCCCACTTTAGCTTGATATCCCACTCGTAAAAGAATATTAGTTTCCCTTTCCTGTTGTTAGCTGACGCCTCCCCCTCGATCTTGTCCACGTCCGTCACCTTACAGTCCACTCCATTCTGCGAGATCTGCAAATTCTTAAGCAACTCCTTCAAGCGATCTTTCGACCATGGACCTGCGTTTTTCTCCGTCCAGTGCCAATTATTCACGTTGGTGGCATCCGGGCGCTCCTCCACGATCCATCGAGGGTCTCCTTCCCCCCATTTCGCCATTTTCCACCGTGAACACGAGGTCTATAGATCGTTTTCTAACACTACACCTAACGTCACTATGCCCTCTGTCAAGAAATTCCGCACTACTGTCTATTTCACACACAACACACACGTTATTCCACTGTTACCTCCTAAATATAACGTTAATAACACAAAATATGTACAAATTATTTTGAGATGATCGCAACTTTGCGTCAAATTTGCACTTTCGAGAATAGTCCTAAAGAAACCGAAAGTCTTCGCAACCGAATGACATGACAATCGAAGTCGGGTTGAAGCTCAGAGTTGAACTGACAATTCTGGGTTGCCTGTGGTTATCATACATTTACCCTAAATTGAATTACAATATGTTTTCATACAAAATTTATTTAAGAAACCCGATCAAGACTAGATATTTAATCATGTTAGTATTATAGTAGTATATGTGTTTAATTCACACTATTCACTATCTGATATAAACTAAGAATATTACTGTTTCTTCAACAAAACAAGAAATCTTAATCCTAAAAATAGTCTTAATTCTTTAAATACAAGTACACATACTAACAAAATAACAAAATGGACCAAAAAATCCTTTAAAAACTAATTATGAAAACAAATCATAATAAAATCAACTTACTTAGAAGTATTACTAGCAAAATTTTGTAATGTAGTGTAATGAATTAGAATCAACAACAACAACATAACAAGAAAGGCCTTAATAGTTCTCCTAGCAGTGCCCGACACATTTTTTATACAGTTTAATCTATTATAAGGCTTGATAACCACCAAGTCTGGTGGGTATTCGTAAAAAAATACTACGTGAGCTTAAATTAAGTATAATAAACGTTTATCATAACGAAGATAGGGTAAGTAATTTATTTATAAAGTATATTAACTGCTTTATCAATTTTGTTTATGGATTTTTATTATTTAGAATTGTTGTTAAGATTTTAATCTATGATTTGCACATAAATGTGATTTATTTACATAGAACCGTTAACAATAATTACAAATAAGGCAGTATTTTTGCTGAAAATTTTCCAAAATTGTGTAATGATAGCAACACTTTTGTAATTTTCTCTAAGTTTCTAGAAAACTGTTCTACCAACTTTGTCAATCGAACATGCGGATACTCTGTGTTCCGTTTCACTGAATATTAAAACAAAAGATATAAAAAAAACGTCATTTAACACTTAAGCATAAAATCTATTTATTTGAATACAATATTTTAATAATAAATATAAGCATAATATTACTATATTATTATTATTTCTCTCACAGAATAAATATTCAACTCCTCTGGAAGCACGCCTTAAATAATATCGAGGCAATAAAATGAAATGACGGATGATCGACGTCGAGCGAACCCAGTAGTTTCATAAGGCAAAATAAAAGAATATGAATGAAAATGCCTACAACAGAGATACTTTATTCTCAAACTGAAATAAGATCTGGGGCCCTCAAACGAGTACGCCATAACAGGAGTTCAGATATTAGGCAAAGTGTCTACATAATCAACGGAGTTGTGAATTATAGGGTATTCAAAATACCTATTTTAGTTCTGCAATAAGGCGTCTGTAGAATACGAAGAATGAAAGAATATAAAGGTTAGAAGACAAAGGTTTAACTAGATAATTGCTAGCATAAAGACATAATTGGGTGATTAAGTTTCTTTTTATGTGGTTGGCGTAAAAAAACAGAGTTAACCTAAAATAATAAAGCTACTTACAGAAGTTGTATTATTAATTTTATTGTAGAAATCACATTTTTTTTACTAAATTGACACGGTAGAGTACATTTACATACAAAATAATTATAAAGAAGTGTCATTATTGCTTGAATATTTGCCCATAGACCGAAAAAAATCCATCAGATGAGGAAGAACATTGTATCTATACACAATAATTATTATTTTAAGCACATAGATTTGTAAGGCCATAGTTCTGTAAAACAATAGCATGTGGAAGGCTCAAACAATTGGTATCATATTAATCGAAAAATGATGTATCTATACAAACGAAACTGCTTATCTCGCGCGAGTGAGATAACATTAAGACCGGCTCGCAGTTTATATCCACTAGTAATGACTAGTATACCGGTCCATCGGCGCCTGCGCAGCACGCCCGCATTCGCGTTATTACTGCAAAAAATAAATAGATCATAAAAATGATCCCATTGCGTCGCGTTGGCAGTAAGGTGTGTGGTATTTGTTTAAAAAAAGTTTAAAAATAAAAAGCTCGACACGAAGCTTTCATAACCTTCAATTAAGTAGTTTTAATTTTAATAAATTTGTTTTAAAATTCCTAGGCACATGGTGTATTCCCAATAAATATTCTGTTATTTTGTGATTGATTTTCATTATATTTAATTTACGTAAATTAAAAAAAATCCGTTGTAATCGTATTTACGGCGCGGCACGGCGCGGTTTTGCAGATTTTGGAACAATGGCGGACCCCGGTAGCAGCTGTTGCAAAGGCGCCAATGTACAGCTCGGAAGCTGGCCCCCGCCCCCTGACAATGTTGACCGAGGATGAATTGACAATGAAGGAGACAAGTAATGTTTTAACTCATTTACCTAATTTGCTATCTCCACAATCAAATATTGCTATCAGTTAAAATTAAAACAGTATCACTAGAGCAAATTTTAATAAACATCTCTTAGCTGAAAAATAAAGGTCACATGTTACAAATCGACAAGCAATTATAGTTTCAAATTTCAAATCTTAAAAGCTGTAATAGCGTGAAGTATGTTTAACGTAAAAAATTTTAATATCGCACTGGCGGAACATCGACGGGACGTAGCATTAGGACTGCTTCATGCTGGCACTTTTACAGAATGTTTTTTTGGTTCAATAAAGTTGCAAAAATTAACACATATAGATTATAGATATTAGGCTGCGTTTGCAAAATTGTTTTTCGTCTTTCAGTAGTACGAAAATAGAAGCCAGTACTCAATTACTGAACATAATGTAGACAACATATTTAGGCAAACTAAAATAAAGTTTAATTACTTATGTAAAAGATTAACTATGATTCAATTGTTATTTTCATTTTTCACTTTCTTAAAGGGTCCTAAACTAACCTTATATGTAGTGGGTTGAAGTCGATGAGCCTGAGCATATCAGAGCCTGATCATAATGTACTATAAATTGAACTACGAGTAAATGACTATTGTAAAAATTACCTATTAAATAATCTTTTTTAAAACAAACCTTTACGGGTTATTTATCTAGCTATGCAAACATTTCATATACGCATGTTATTGGTTAAGACTTAAGATTGATTATTACGAACAAGTGATAGAAAACAATGTTAAAAATTAAAATTTACAGAGGAAAATTCAAACAACTACCAAGCCAAGGTCAACCATAAAAACAACGAAATACCGGTTTGGAGTTTCGCATAATATATGTCATTATCATACGAGTTTCATATTCCGCTTACATAATATATGTTTTTTTTTTATTTTAATACTAGAATCCTTGTTATCCGAGGTAAAAATAATGTCTAATTCCAGCAAGTGACCCTGTAATTCTAAGCTTTGGTGAAAGTACCAACAAATTCCTTCAGCATTGCTGAGATATTAAAAGTAAAATATGAGTTTTTATATTTTAATATTATAAAAATAATTAAGAATAATGGTACTAGAGTTAATAGAAAAGTATCTGTTAAAGTAACTTATGCAGTTCCCAGAGTGGTTATCCTTGACACGATAACTATATAATATTAATTGCATATTTCACATTAAGACTGTCTGGGGATTATACATAAAGTGTAGATCATCCAAATTATAAAAAAAACGCTTTACTCGCTAGCGAAGGTCTCTATTTTAACTGTTAACAACTCCGTAATTTAGTAGAGCTGAATAAAGCAGTTAGAAAACGTAAACTTAGTGTGGGGAGAAATAAATACCCTT
The DNA here is from genome assembly GCA_014595695.2 of Epargyreus clarus clarus. Lineage (NCBI taxonomy): Eukaryota > Metazoa > Arthropoda > Insecta > Lepidoptera > Hesperiidae > Epargyreus > Epargyreus clarus. The sequence continues at coordinate 1,113,627 of JACTTY020000094.1, forward strand.
ATATTGTCATTGCAAACATAACTAATATTCCTGAAGTCCTATTATATCTTATTACTTCTATTTTAGATTAACTTCTTCTGCATGTATTATTTATTTGTGTTTCTTTTTAACCGACTTCAAAAAGGAGGTGGTTATATTTAAAAAAATACCTTATCACTTGATTTTACTATATAATAAGATGAATTTCGTTTTACATTAGTCCCAAGAGATATTTTTTCACTTTGAAGTTTTCAACGAGGACAATCTCTATCGTCCTTAAGTTTCGAGTTTTCGAGCGATCAAAACACTATCACAACACTACGGAATAATCTGAATCGCAAATTTCGCCAAATACATTTTTCGCTATCGCCCGTTATCCGTTAAGTAATTGCCAAATTATTTGATTTTCACCTGATTATTTCTATTTATCTTTTAAAATCAGATAAGTATTTTAAAACGTTTTGCATTCGCAATTTGAACTATCTACATTACCCACTACATTTCTGGCGTAAATATTATTAACATTATTTTTTGTAGAATACTCTGTACTACTTCAATTGATGATCAATGACTCTGTATAACTAAATTCAATAAACGTTGTGGTCCCAAATATCGACGTTGTTATGTACTTCTTGCTCGATCTCTATAATGCGTGAGCGAGAGCGAGCGTGAGGGAGCCACTATATTGCAATGAATTGTTAAGGTTTTCATCCTATAGCAGTTATGAATATGAATGTCACCCATAGGCTTTATCAATTTAGTTTCACTATCACCTTATCAGGCACACACGCACAAAATTATTTACATACGACCACAAGCGTCGTTGCCATGTCGAATCTCCGTATAAAGAGCTATTATTTAATATAGATAAACGTATCTTGTGTGTTGTTTTATATTTAACTGGCCTTCATCAAACCTATGTTTACTCTAAAGTTGAATTACGCTCGTAAACGAAATTTTATATTTTCTAGGCAGATCTTGGCAATTTTCGATATTTGGTAAAAAAGCTCATCGATACATTAATTATTAATAATTATGCCAAGTTAGCTTTAGAATATTCTTGTGACAACTAGGCAAGAGATGGCGCCACACAATTCTAAATCACGCTATCGAAGTTTTCTAACCATCTTGTATAGAACGGTCTGAACTAAGACTATAAATATGACAGCTCCACAGGCATGAGCAATGACCACTAAGGCTGGCGGAAGATCTGCCTCAGGCCACAAAATAAGTGCTCAGGCTAAGCACTCTACAAAACATGAAATTTTACGAAGATAATGAAGAAGACACATTGCAAATGTTATTTTTACTATTGTTACGACGTTATTGGACGTGATTTTAAGTGGAACTAATAGCTTGGAGTAGTTTAGTTTGCTAACAATATGGTGCCTCTACAAAATCACCTTCAAACCAGAGGTTCCACTTTGTGAAAAATCTACTCCAGAACACAGCAGCTATGTAGCGCTGCGGAAAACTTAAGCAATCTATGAACAGTATTCAAATAGCGGCAAAGGAACTTTTCGTGCACCCTGAATCGTTAAGATTAGATATAAGATATCAGTAGAAAAACACAAATGATTATAAAATGATATGCTTGCGAAGATAAACTTTGCCGGGCAAATTATTCGTTGAATAACGGTGATAAGAATTTGATAATTTTATAACAAGATTGTGTAATACGTGAAGTATCAATCAAGAGCACTTCAAGCGATAACAGCGGCTATGTTTAGTTTTCTAACAAGTAACAAAGACCTTACAGGCATACACATTAAAATTCGGCTGATAAGGGATTTTATGCTCTAAACCAAAAAATAAGATCTTTTAGAACCTGTCGATTCAGTATATGGTCATCCAACCTTTTACATAGTGATTGTCTTCTATTCCAAACCCAAATACATTATTACTTGAAGCACATTGAATTTTCGTAAGTTAGTACTTACTTTATCGTCGTCGCCAACCCATTCCTATCCCACTTCTAGGCACGGGTGTCATATTAGAATGAAGACGACCTCCATATTAGCAATCCGTAATATTGTAGCCTATACTTAGCTTTAAATCGCTGCCGACCTTTAGACCAAAATGGGAACTGTCAACTCAAAAATATGCAAAATTTTACAGCAAGACATTATTTTCTAAATACTTTCAGTCACATCTGCGCGGCGATATAAATTTGGATATTATTAGGTACTATTTGTATGACGCATTTGGCAGGCAAATTTATATAAAGGTCATAAATGTGGAACCACAGAGGTTTCATCTATTAAACCAACTAATGTTAAACTGATTGCCAATAGATTTCCTCTTTCTAATAGCATTGTTTGTGCCGATGTACCCTTATGATGCCGAAATATTTGCTTGATGGATTATTTATTGTTTTCAAAACCAATTCAAAATTTGTTTCCAGTCAGAAAATTAGCGACAGAACAAATAGCTCCTTTGGTCAAGAAAATGGAAGATGAACACAAAATTGACGATGGCATCAGACAATTATTGTTTGACAACGGCGTAAGTACTTAAAAATACTGATAAATAATAATATGAAATAATCGTAAGTCACGATTATAGGTAGAACTATTCAACTTGGAAATAAAACCGAGCTATTAATCAAACCATAACGGACTTTGTTGATTCCATTTTAATATAATTTAAGAAAACTTTCGATGAGTAATTGAATATAATTAATAGAAGCAAATACGTTTGCTCATCTGAAATTTTATCGTAACAAGGAAGTCAACAGTAAATGAGAAGGTCAAATATACACAAATACTATTATCTAACATTTGTTTGTCGATAAACATTGTATGAATTTTTAACAAGTTTCTTTATTTCTTATTTATTATTTAACAAGAACGCAAGAACGGTAAAGTAATAATACTTCGATTTGATATCTTGTTGCAAGGACTGTGGTCAGCACGAGATATTAAAATAAACATATTCATCCTCAATAATAAATGTAGTTAACTATTCCGTAATGATAATCATATCCTTCTTTCTTTAACAGCTAATGGGCATAGAAACACCAACTGAATACAGCGGGTCAGGCTGTGGCTTCCTTACCATGATGTTAGTGGTGGAAGAGCTATCCAGGGTAGACCCAGCAGTAGCAGCTTATGTCGACATCCACAATACCCTAGTCAATTCTCTTTTCATGAAGCTGGGTACTGAAGAACAGAAGAAGAAGTACCTGACGAAACTCTGCACGGAATACGTAAGATTCTAAGATTTTATTGCTTTTGAAATAGTAATCAGGCTTCTAACTTACATAAAGCTTCTGCAACTTAACAAAATAGGCTTCAAATAGAATTGTATTCCTGGTTGAGGTCGGATCAGGATCATTGTGAATTCCGAGAAATTTTAAAAGGATTATTTTCCTATCATGTATCACAAGAAAAATCCGCACATGAATTGTAGGACTTCTGAGAATCAAATTGCAGAACTCCATTCCTCTTTATCTTAACATAATCTCAATATTGAACAAATTCATATAATACAGTTCATATCGCGACAGCCAGATTAGAAGGCTTTAGGCTTAATCCAGAAAAGGAGTTTCCAGAAAATAAACAATAAACAATATATGTCGATTAGTACTTACGATGCCTTAGTATAGTCCGCGCCAAACGGCTAGTCCGCTCTGAAGTTGTTGCGAGCAGGAGTAGTCATACAATTTTCTATGACGACGCAATTCATTCTATATTCAGAGCGGACTAGCAGTTTTACGCGTACTATAACTTGGTCAATACAATTTTAATATCATACTCAATCCTACCGACATGTAGTTTATGATCCCAAATAAAATGTCCATCCAATTCTTTAACAATGTAATGAGTACATCAATTACGTTTATATTCAAGGCGAACAATTCAATGGACAATTTGTGCTCGGAATATGAATTGCTCGAGTCTCGTTATGTTATTTCTTACCGGTTCTCTTGGTTAAACTTTACACACACTTAAAAGCATCATGAGTGGTAGAAAGTCGTGTGACGAGTGTATGATTTCGTCATGTGTTTACATGCAATAGGATCATGCACAATGATGGTAGGTGTCCCATAATAATTCTCAAGTATAAGCAATTTCAATGATGATTATTAAATCATCTATCTATTCTTATCTGTATATTTATTTAAAGCCTTTGATTACCTTCCTTTACATGATACCGTTCACCTTAATATACAGGATTAAATATTACTACTTTAGGTATCTGTGCACTATTGACTCACTGACGAAGACGACTTTCTTTTTAATAATAATACAATATGATTGTAGTAGCCCCTATCGTGATTATTACAATCATATTGTATTATCAAGATTATGTCTCAAAGGTCAATAAGCAATTTAAAAATATACCACACGCTCGTAGCATTTTCTCTGATATAATGTATTCACATAGTCAATATCACGAAGTCCATAAATTTCGTTTCCAGGCCGGCAGTTTCTGCCTAACAGAGCCCACTTCGGGCTCAGACGCCTTCGCTCTGAAGACCGTTGCTAAGAAAGACGGCAATCACTACGTCATCAACGGCTCCAAGATGTGGATCTCTAACTCCGATGTTGCTGGAGTCTTCCTCGTTATGGCTAACGCTGATCCTTCCAAGGTAAGAAACTGTTTTTTTATTTCCCATCCTTACAAACACCATTTCAAGACACGAAGCTGAGACTAGCCAAAGAAATTTTAATAATAATAAATTAATAATATGTCGACCTAAAATATTCTGCAAACTTTTCAACCAAAATATGTATGAAAGTTGAAGTACTTGTGTTTTAATCTGATGTCAATGAGCTTAAGAAATTATCAAGTGAGGGGTTATCGAAAAATTGGCAGAACCAACGTTTAAAGTAGCAGACAAAGTCCAGAAAAGATATTGTAGACAATGTAAACGAATATAAGTATAGAAATCAGGTGTAACACATTGTGTTTTGTAACTCAGAGCACCGTAATAACCGTGTAAAGACAATTGCAATTAAATTTTTAATTTTCGTCTATTCTGATGACGATATTTCAAAATAACTTATTTCCATTACAAACGAAATCCTAAAGGTACGCAAAAGATTAAAACCTGGAATTTGGTGGACACACATCCGTGCGTCTAGATTATTCAAATTAAGCTACCTAGCTTAATCCGTAAAATTACTTACTTGTATCGTATATAAACACCATGATGAAACCGAGTTAACAACAGAGTAAGCAAAAAATAATAACGCAACTACGTTGTAGGTACTATCTAATGTAATGTGGAACAGTGACCCAGTCAGCCTTATCGTCGCGGTGCAAAAGTGATGCAAATTACAACATTAATGCAATGTCGCATTCGTATCATAATACAATGTTATTATTATTACAAGATTCATAAACATTTGAAGGTGGTAGTACCCTTTGTGATTCGACTCTGTTAAAACCACCGCCACACCTATTTTTGCCTCAAAACAGCAGTGTGAACGCTGCTGAATTCTGGTTTGAAGGGTGTGGTAAGGGAGACATACTTTTCCGACGCGTTCCAGCTTAATCCTCAGGGCAGCGGCGCATCTATGGCCTTAGGTAGAAATATCTAATCTTATCTAGGGTTGATTACAGATTTCCATGGACGGCAGTAGTCACTTACCATCAGGTGGACTTCATGTTCGTCTGCTACTTCTATATTATATAAAAAAAAAACATATAATATAAGGCATTCTTCACTGATAATTCTATAAAGAATTAATATACCTATACCTCCGCCACGATGCGAAGAGAATTCATGTAAACAAACCGATATTAGGGTCATCAAAATTTTGGTACTGTAAAAATTACTATTATCCTTGTTTTCATTTTTAATTCAACAAAAAACTTCACAATTAAATTGTATCCATTATTTCTATACCTTATTACATGCAAAGTACTCTCACAACTTTCATATTGTTGCGTATAGACAAAGATGAATAAAATATCCTTATCAGTAAGTAAGTGAAAACCCTGTAAATAAGCGTATGCCAGGTAATAAGAACTTTTGGTTACGATTTTGAAAAATCGAAACAGTCCATCAAAAAAAAAGAGTACGTAAATTTCTTTACAACCCCACTTTTACTGCTTCATTTTAAATTAGCTGCATAATAATTGCTTTATAATCCGACTATTTAAAAAACACAATTGCGTTTCGTTTTATTTAAAGTAGCAAATAATATTTTTTGAAGTGTAAGCTGACATTTTAATTTATCCACTATTTTCGTAGTATATGATTAAATTATTATTTGAAAATAATTTTATTTATACTAATGTATAATATTTTAAATATAACTTTATAATAATAGTTCATTGTTACAAATACAAAAAAAAACATTTTGTTTACATTGACTGCTTAGCTATAACGAAACGCACTCTCCGAATTTGGTCGTGTTACAATGATGTTTACAACATGGCTGCTTACGATTACGAGTACTGTGCGTGTTAATATCTCTGTTATCCATTGTTATTTGTTTGTTAAATATTCCTGTTATAGTGTTGTTCTGTTATTTTGTTGAGTTTTTTTTTGTTTGTTTTGTTGTTCTTGTTATAATGAGTGATTCCCAACCGGGTCCGAGTGGCCTGCAGAAGTTTTGTTCTCCAAAGAAGAAACGAGCGAGGTGTTCACTCAGTTCCTCGGAGAAAACAGTTATATGTAACATTTATAAAACTATCGAAGAAATGTGGCCAAAAGATAGTTTTATATACAGTAAAGATGTCGCAAAAAAAACTGCAGAAACTGCCGGCGTACATTTGAGTACTGTGTACCGAATAATAAAAGAATATCGAACTCATAAACGAGTTTCGTCACCGACTCCAGCTCCTAAAAGGGGACAATAATGGACAAATTGGACGATATGACCTTGAGTGGAATTCGTAGGAAGGTGCACATGTTATTCTTTGATAACGATCCACCAACAATTGAAAAAGTTTTAAATTTAGTGAACGAGGACGACAGCTTACCAAGCTTTAAAAGAACTACCTTTCAAAAAGTTTTAAATAAACTTAAGATTAAATATTTGAAACGGTCGAGACGAAGTGTTCTCATTGAAAAGGAAGAAATTGTGCGATGGCGCTTCTATTATCTTCAAAAAATGTTAAGGATGAGAGAACAAAGACGCAAAATTTATTATTTGGATGAGACTTGGGTTAATGAAGGTACATAAACAATTTTAACTTATTTTTTATATAGAATCAATCATTTCTGTATACTTATTGATCTTTATTTAAACAGTAACCATATAAATTATTATTAATAAGTAGAATTTAAATGTCATAATCAATATTTTATCACATCTTTGGCACACACTGTGTATAAAATTATTTATATTAAAATAATTTAAAGCAATAATATATTATTTGGTTTCAGGACATACAAAAAGTAAAATATGGCAAGACCTTTCCATTGAGTCTGCTCGACAAGCCTATCAGGAGGGACTCTCAACTGGCTTGAAAGCTCCATCGGGAAAAGGGAAGCGCTTGATAGTTGTACACATTGGTATGTTATCATCCTAATATTGTTAGCTTAAGATCACATAATTTTAGATGTGTGTTATCATGGAATTGAAAAAAGTTTTGTAAAAAAGTAAACTCATGCATAGCTAATCAGGTTAACGTAAAAGTATAGTTTCTATGCCATATAGTCAATATATGATCACTAGACTGCTACATGTACTTTTCACATTTTAATATTTATCATTTTTTTATAGGTAACGAGGATGGATTTGTGGAAAATGCAGACTTAATTTTCGAAAGTAAAAAGGTGAAGGCGACTATCATAGAGAGATGAACTCGAAGGTGTTTGAAGAGTGGTTCTCTAGAACTCTAGAAAAATTAGAACCAAACTCCATAATTGTAATGGACAATGCCCCATATCATTCTCGACGCTTGGAACGAGTTCCTTCTATGAATTGGTTAAAAAAGACATACAAAGTTGACTAACAGAAAAAGGTATCTCGTTCCAAGCAGAGATGATAAAAGCACAGCTTATCGACTTGGTAACACCTGAACAGGAAAAATACTCAGCATTTGTATGCGATACAATGGCGAAGCAGCACAACATTGAGGTATTAAGATTACCACCGTACCATTGCGAATTAAATCCTATCGAGTTGATATGGGGCTAAGTAAAAGGCCATGTCGCAGAAAAGAACAAAACATTTAAAATAATTGATTTAAAAAAATATTAAGTGAAGCAATTAAATCTATAACTTCTGCGGCATGGCAACAATGTGTCAATCATGTAATTAAAGAGGAAAAGAAAATGGCAGAACTTGACGGCATTTCAGATAATGTAATTGACAATTTTATTATTCGAGTGACAGACAGTTCAACAAGTCCATCAAGTTCTGCCAGTGATGAAGAAGATGAATAATTTATTTATGATGGTATTCTTTCCCGTTTGATGTAATTCCCGTTTGACGTAAATTTGATGAATAATAACAACATGTCTGTAATTTTGAACAAGACTCTTACAAACTATAATAATTACAATCTGGAGTTTACTAATATCTGCATTCTCTTTATATATAAAAGTACTAACTGGACTAACCTTCGAAATTTCTTCAGGAGTCTTATTCAAAATCTATAATGGGCGGCCAAAAAACCTTAAGGATTTGTATTTTTACATGATGTATTACATACTTGTAATTTGTGCTATTTAATTTAATCATTTTAACCCGTTCATACATGTAATAATAGCTAAATAAATATGTACAAAACTCCAAGTTTTTATTTTTATTTTTAGTTACTACTAAACCAATTTCAATTTTATTTTCCAATCTACTCTGGGAATAGAGTATTTACTAACTTACAGTCTATTTATTCTCTTAGAGTCCAAATACGATACGTGTACATATTGCCATGGAGGATATTAAACTACCATTACTCTAAATTACATTATTTTATTCATTCTGATTAAAATAGAATATCACACAGCATAATATCTAAGAAAATTGTATAAATTCACTTAATACGCATTTAAATGCTGATTTAAAATATATCTTGCGAGATTATTCTCGAAATCTAATTAAACTCAAGGTCAAATATTTATTCACAATATTTAATTCAAACCAGACATTAGGTATAGTGTATAGAATAGGATAGAAAATAACGGAAATTTTCTTTTATTTTACATAATATTATACATTAATAAATTGTGCTAATGAAAAAAGGTTATTGTTATATGCCCGTTATCGGTTGCTAAGCGACGATTGTTGGTAAACATTCTTCTTCCAATTTGGCTGGAGTATAAGTCATAGATTAGTAAAGATTACTCACTCCTAACTAGAAAATGTGCCCTAAGTTTTGAGAATTGAAATACTTGCGTAAAAAAGTTTTGTCACGTCTCCGTGCTAAAATATCCTTAAAATATTTGAAATAATTATTTATTTATTATGTAAATTCATATAAATTACGCAGTATTAGTTATTTATTCGTAAATTTTCTCTAAAAATGTTTTTATTTGTCAAGAATTCAAAAAAAGAACTTACGTTTTTAACCATTTGTGGCTTCATTCAATTTCAAGGCGGCGAAGTATATTTACTAATCTATGACCTAAGTATGTATTTTTTATCGAACATGAAGTCTTTATGGCTCTTTTTTTTTTCAAACGCTTAACCATTATCAACAGTTGACGACTGAAGGTCGTACGAACCTAATACCTAATACCTTTGGATGGTAGCAAAAAACAATACAAATTTTAAATTCACGTCTTGTGATAGTTTTAATCTAAAATTAATTGAGCAAGTATGCGTAATGTATATGTAATTAAAAAAAATGATCCTTATCGGATAATTTTACTGTGATAAACTTCTGAGACTAGTTAAGTAAACAACACAGTAGATAATCATGTTGTATAATGACGCAAACTATGGGCTCAACATAATACAAAATAGTAACGAATCATAATTACTAATTTATCTTCTGTCGCAATGGGCATGATGACAGTATTGTAAAATCGAAGAATAAATGATTTACTTAAAAACAATATGTTAAAAGCATTCTCAAAAATAGCCCAGTTTTAATAAAAACTTTATATTTGCAATACATAAAATAAAAGTATAAAATAATGCAGTCGGCCATCTTGTCTAAAACGCTAATCGGGGCGAAATGACGTCATTTTTTTTGGCGTGTCACCGTATTGCTTGAACTTTTCTATGGGATATTGAAGCGTGACGTCACTCGCGGACGCCAAGACACCCGTGAGCGTTTTCGCGCTTAATTCAAAATTTGTTTTAAAAATGCTAATATTTCCGTTAATTCTGAATTTATAGCCGAAATAGTACGATTTTTGGAATCAGTAGACATGTGCCTACATTATAAAAGGGGACTTCAAAATTTGTCATCATGCCCATTATGCTTGAACTATTTGTTACAAAGTATTACATGCGGTTACATGACGAGTAAAATATATGATGAAAATTTCTAATAAATCCTTCATGACAAACCATTTTCCCCTCCCTTCGTCCTACCGCCAACCGAGTAGCGTGGTAGCCAATACTAGTCGTGGCGATAGACACATATCCAACAGAAATGCATAAAGAAGATTGTAGTCAATTTAAATGCTCAAGAACATGTATGATTTGACCACGGTGCTACTGCTAGTACCATAACTATTTCTAGTATGAAGTAGTTTATCATGCGTTTCAGTTGAAGAGGGTGGGCTGCTTACATGTAATGAGACCATCTCAGCAGTGAAGAGTGGTATTAGTGGCAACGCATTTGTGATCTTCGGTAGAATCCTTGATCTATATGCTTACAGATTCCTTGGGTGGCAGCGACTATTCAGCACTTATCACTTAGCAATCTTACTATTATACTTTCAGGGCTACAAAGGCATCACCTGTTTCATCGTGGAGCGAGATACCCCTGGACTTTCCGTCGCCAAGCCAGAAAACAAACTTGGCATCAGGGCGTCTGGTACTTGCATGGTGCACTTCGATAACGTCAGGATACCTGAAGAGAATATCCTGGGAGAATATGGGAAAGGGTAAGTTTTACTTCTCGGCACGTGTGGTCAGGGGTTACCATTCGAAGTTTCGAAAAAGACATGATTTTATTCTGTAGAAGAAATTTCGTTAATTTTACTATCTAGATCGTGATATTACAGTTATTTGGCAAATGAAGATGGCAAGGTCAAAAGTTGTATTCTTGCATAGTAAATGAACATTGTGATCCTGTCATATCTGACAATAAGCATTTTAACAAATATTTCACAAATTCCTCTAATTATGAATTTTTACAAATACAAAAGTAGGAGGAACACTACTATAAGGTAATGAAGCCACAAAATTCTATCTCACCAAAATTATAACATTTCACTGAAATCAAACCAATTTTCTCTTGGATGCTTAACTAATTCACCTTTTCTATTTCGTTCTCAGGTACAAATACTCAGCCGGTTTCCTGAACGAAGGTCGTATCGGCATCGCCGCCCAGATGATCGGGTTGTGCCAGGGATGCATGGATGCTACTATTCCTTACACCCTCGAGAGGAAACAGTTCGGCAAAAAGATTTACGAATTCCAGGTATACATATAAAATGCTTTTCTTCGATTAAAACATTTTAAGAATACTGTCTCGTCAATAAAGACGCAGAAGCTGATTTCCTTTAAAGCATAGATGTAGTATAAAATGTCATTGTCTTAAAGCCAAAGTAATGCACTGGTGATATAATTACCTTCTTTAAATTAAACATTGTCTCAAGGCTTTACCACAAAAACATTGATTACTTACTTATATTTTTTTTACTAAGTTTTCCTTACTACAAATTAGTGCACTGATGATTGCACACCCATAAGCGACGATAACTTTCCATCAGATCCATCTTACTCTATCCCTGTAGTTCCGGGACCAGAATAGGGCTACGGTATCCCCTGCCTGTCGCAAGGGGCGACTAAAAGGGGGCTTCTGGCCCAGCCAGCGGCCCCGTGAAGGACGGCGGTATGTGTGGTCGCATATCGTTGTACACATTAGATGGTTTGGCGAGTTTTATACTCACTCACTAGAGTAGAGACCGACGGGGTAAGATTCTTAGAGGACTCCGGTTGCGTTTCTTTGGAGATCCCGGAGTCCTCAACGCAGTGTCGAGGACGGTCACCGGGGGGGTTTTAGTGCGGTAAGAATCCCACATAACCCCGTGTCGCTCCCACGGCACCGGGTACCTTTTGAAGGATTCCCCCTCGTTAACAAAAAAAAGATCCATCTTACTATCGCAAAAATGTAGCTTTATCATATAAATATTGATTATGAACTTTCAAACTACAGTCCTCCAGAACTCTACACCTATAATGCAAAGATATTATGATTCCAAACCTTTATTTCCCAGGGCATCAGTTACCAGATCGCTCATCTCCAAACCCAGCTGGAAGCTGCTCGCTTACTGGCCTACAATGCTGCCAGGCTGAAGGAACATGGACTGGAGTTCGTCAAAGAGGCTGCTATGGCTAAATACTTTGCATCAGGTACGGAAATTACATACAACCACATCTAAAGGTAGTAGAACTCTGTGGTTCAACTCCGGCGGCACCACCGCCCCACCTATTCTACTTAATAACAGCAGTGTTAAGCGCTACTGTGTTCTAGTTTGAATGGTGTGGTAAGGGAGACATACTCTTCCGAGGCGTTCCAGGAAGGTAGGAATCTAATCTTATCTGGGATTGATTACAGATGTCCATAGGCGGCAGTAACCATTTACTATCAGGTTGTCTGCTAGTCTATTATAAAAAAATAAAGAAGGCCTATGTTACGCAGAGGCCCTCAATGGATCTAAAAAATATTCTATCATTGTTATTACTACAATAAATTAAATGAGATGTCTGTTTTGAATCAAAGCACGAAATCTAATGTTTGTCCATAACACCCTACATACAGGGAATTCTAGGTGGATATGAGTGTGGAAATTGTTACATATTTTGATTTTTTTTTATCAAGAGTAACGTTTCTATTACTCTGTTCCAGTTATATGTTCGGGGATGCCTAATTCCTTATTTATCAAACAGATCTGAGGTCAAATATTTACAAGAGATGTGCTCCTTCTTCTTAAACCAAGTTTAGGGCATACTCATATGTTAGCTAGTGGGCTAGTAACCAATAAAAAATCATGTGCTACAAGGCAGACATAAAAGTAATAGTGATAGTAATATTGTAATTATACATAAAATCTACAATCAATAATTTTAACTATGTTTTCCAGAAATTGCGCAAACCCTAACATCTAAATGCATAGACTTTATGGGAGGTGTGGGGTTCACCCGTGACTTCCCTCAGGAGAAATTCTTCCGTGATGCCAAGATCGGAACCATTTATGAAGGAACAAGCAATATGCAACTGCAGACCATTGCTAAGCTGATCCAGAAAGAATATACTCAATAAATCATTATAGCAACTTTTTATATTGAACTAAGGGTTGCCATATTTTTATAAATCAATGCATTTCTGTATTACTTGTTAATTGTAAATAAAATTTTATGGACAAGCAAATTTGTTTTATTAATGTCTATTTATCTATTTAAATAACAATGATTATCTACAAACAATGTACATTTTATCTATTAACTATGTAACTAATGAAGTATTTCGAACAATATGTTGCTATCATAAAAACATTTGTTTAATATTTTCAATTGCTTATGATCGTCGTCTAGGGTTTAGGATCATGTGGCAACTTGAAGCCAACCATTCTAGCTGTGTCTTCCACTGTTCGTTCACCTTTTCCTTTGAATTCTGTATTAATTTCCTTGTACCTCCTCGAATGGTAAAGATAATCATAGTAGGTCTTCGCTTTGAAGTGCATCTCATCTGCAGCTTTACATAGTTGTTGGTCTGTGGTCTGATATTTTCGGTACTGGCTGAAAATATACTGAACATCTGGTTATCCGCTAGCTTTTTACTAGAACCCTGCTTACGTAGCTCCGATAACAGCTGCCTTAGTGTAACCAGTGGGGCTTTTGTCGTGATTGATGCCATGTTTCACCTTGAAACAAATCACAGATTAAGTTTTTCTACCATAAGTGATGTTATGAACTCTTCAGTATTTTCGTATTTCGGCTTTTCGTTTTTAAACCAAAAATCATGTGAAAGAGAGTCCAATTTATCTTTTTCAAATATGTGCAATGAAGTGTCGTTAAAAATGTCTTTGAATGTAAAATTGTTTTCTAGAGTAATTTCAGTAGTATGGGGAAAGATTCTGTAAATATATGGAACTGTTTCAGCTAGTATTCTGTTTGGGTGATTTTCTATTAGAGATGTGAAACTATTGCACATAAGGACACAGTTTTCTAATCTCAAGCCCCAATTGCTCCAGAGAAAGTTGTTCGCCAGTTGTTTGGGGCAATGCGGAAGATAAACAAGTGTGATATCTTGATCGGAAATTATATAACTTCCTTCCTGATTGTGCTCAATAATTTCAAGTCCGAATTTTTTTAGCACCTCACATTCGTTTACGTAAAAAATTGGATCATGTACAAACACCTTATCAGGCTTCAAAATGTCTTTCAAACAGAGTAACAGGCCTAACTGGTATTGAGATATGGTACACTCTCCAATGTGCCCGAGGCCAAAACAAACTATTTCTACTACTTTTCTCTGTTTCAAATTATTACTCACAGCTTTATTGACGTCAGATAAGTATTCAGAAGTCTTCAAATCCTCTATAGCAGACAATATCCTCCTAAAACAAAGAATAATGAAGGTAACGAAACATAACCAAAAGTGTAACTAACCAAAACAAATCACTATATTTTAATAAGGGATGTTTACCGGTAGGTCTTTTCGACGTCAATATGGATTTCTTCCTTTACAAAATTAGTTTGCTGAGGTGGGAGTTTTGTAGATTTTTTTGAACTTCGTTTTGAAGAAATTATTTGAAAACCATCGCTGTCGAATTTGGATTTTGACATTTTGTTTTGTGATGTGATGTAACATTAGTGACTGTTAGTGACTGACACTTAGCGTGAGTGTGTTACTCTTTTTGAATATTATTCATTTTTTTGTGAAATCTTCCCGATTCACCAAACAAAGGTGTCAAGTTATAGCTTATTATTATAATTCATATTCATATTTTGTAATATACACAAGTCCAATGTAATCTAATTCAATAGTAACCGGCACGCCATCTATCAGTTATCTCAATAAACTAACGAGTAATAATTGTAAAAGTACTGTCATTGAACGTTTAAAGTTACAGTTAGTGGAAAGATGGCGCTAAATCCAATCGACATCTAGTATGGTAATATTGTTTTGCGTCTATATTTAAAAAAAGATTTCAATTTAAATGAGTTTAAACATAATCCCATGTACAATTGCAATATCAATAGGACTTATTATACATTATTCCCAACTAGATGAAGAACCTCAGACAGTGTGTATATGTATGTTACTAAATGTTTGCGAATTATGAACTTACCAATACTTCCTAATCTTTTTACATAACGTAACGAAACCAGTCATTCTCAATCTCATATTCTGAATAATAAGATGTCTATACAGAAGCCAAATAGATATAACACAGTTGCTAGTAGTATAAATATTTACAATACGATGACTTAATACCGTGACATATTTGGGAGTTCGTACGTGCCTTATAGCTACTTGTACCTGTTATTGTAAACACAATTAGCTAATCAGTATAGCATATGCATATATTTTATACAATCTACTCACTTAATAAAATTTACACTTCATACTGACTTGCGCGGAGCGCTAATATATTTATAAACTTCTAAAGGCTTGCTGTCTTATTTCTTTTTCATTTGCTGTATAGTTTTATAATACTGAAACATAGATTAGTAAAGATTACTCACTCCTAACGAGAAAATGTAACCAGTTTTGACAATTGAAATTGTCAGTGTCATCTATTTTTGTGTTTGAAAAATGTAGTATTTAGAGCATTTACGAATGAAGCGATATTTCTCCGCACTTTTTCTTCGATTTCGAGTTTTTGCACCACTTAAATGCACATGTCGGCATTGTTCCGCGTAAATTACACCGTCCTTCCCGATATCGCTGGCCGGGCGAGCTCCCACTCATGCCACCCGCAACCCCGGAAGCCCCTTTTAGTCCTTTTAGTAGCCCTATTCTGGTCCCGGAACTACAGGGACAATGCCACTATACCTACGAGTACTCAGAAAACAATTAACAGAAAACACACTAACCCTAATAGAAATATTGAAGTAGGCCAGCAATTCGGTCGCCATATTAGTATGCCCTACGGAGTCACTGATGATCTGATCTGGGCTGCCTTGCATTTATATGTTGAGCGTGTGGTCATCTTTATGTAAACTTAACACCTTCAAGTCGGTAACCTAGATGCATTGAGATTGATGCATGAGACGCATTGATTTTAATGGCGATAAGAGTAAATTTATAGTTTGTTAGATAGTACATATTAACTATTTGATAGAGAGATTGATGAATATTTCGTAGTTCACGTTTGTACGTGAACTGTGTACCTACTTACTTGTGTAGGTCCGACCTTTTTTTCTTAACGTGGGGGGAGCTTTGAAAAGGTACCCGACAACGTGGGAGTGACGCCGGGTTATGTGCGATTTTATTCGCACAAAAGCCCCCCGGTGGCCGTCCTCAACGCTTGTTGAAGAACTCCGGGATCTCCGACGAAACACAACCGGAGTCCTCCAAGCGCGATGCCCCGATCGGGCTCTGTCCTGGGGAGCAGTTTTCGCTCCTCCCGCACCACCTGGTGTTTAACGACGGTATGCGATATACATACCACCGTCCTTCCCGGGATCGCTTAATAGATGGTTCGAGCACCCCACTATTGGCATCCGCAACCCCGGAAGCCCCCTTTTAGTCGCCTCTTATGATAGGCAGGGGATACCGTAGCCCTATTCTAGTCCCGGAAATACAGGAACAAAATAGGTCCGACCTAAGGGGACGCAAGTTGGCAAATGCCCAAACCAGCGACAATGAGGGGCGGTTGCCCGAATTTGTCATATATCTTCTTATTGAAAACATTATTGTGTCGACCTATACCTATAGCAAATTCTCTGAGGGCTTTACCACTACCCCTGAAGACTAGGCGGCCGGGAATGCATCGGAAAAGTATGTCTCCCTTAGCAAATCCTTCAAACCAAAACACAGCAGCGATTAGCACTACCACAGTATAAGGATTAGATATTTGTACCGTGGCACTACTGTTATTTGACAGAAATTGATG
Source organism: Epargyreus clarus clarus (assembly GCA_014595695.2). NCBI lineage: Eukaryota > Metazoa > Arthropoda > Insecta > Lepidoptera > Hesperiidae > Epargyreus > Epargyreus clarus. Next base: position 1,130,758 of record JACTTY020000094.1, read on the forward strand.
TGGCATTACAAATAGGTATACCTATACATATTGCAATATTAAAAAATTGATCAATGATGTTTTAGAACTTGACAGTCGGATCAATAACTTTATCTAAACGGCCTTGGTGAAGTGAGAGCGATTTGAACGAGTTAGAAGTACCTACTTAAATCAACAAAGCGCTGAATTGGGCTAATTGTATGCGCTATAAAAACGTTTCACGGTCCGCATGGGTGCTCGGTTTCTACGCATACGAAAGTAAACGTAAACCAAAAACTATTGTCCTCTTTAGGCACAATGCGTCCTTGGCTAAGAATTTAGGCTAGGAAAATTACCCACTAACATGGAGGACGCATGTCGCGTCGCATATCGAGTGTCTATTGTCCATTTTGTATGGTACACAATCAAAAACGACGCCCATAGCATTCGAATCACGCGTCCGTATTCGTTCCAACATACCGTAACACACGACAATAAGTGTACCGAACGATATTATTACCAGCGCAAGTACGGTCACAGGACGACGTTTCCGAACGATGTAACGCTCCCGTGACATCGAACATACAAGCGCGCGCGAATTTCCCCGCTCGTTTCAAATTTCAAGCTTCGAATTTTCGCTTTCCATCTAATTTCAACTTTCTACACTCGCGAAAAGATAAGGCAAATTATTCAGATACGTGTAATTAACGAGGTTGCTGCGTTAATTTTATATAATTATTATAATTGAGTCCGGTGGTCGGGGTTTGTTTTTCTAAATGCATTTAGTTTGAGCGAGTCGGCTGGCCGCGCCCATCGTGTTGTGTTTGTGGTTGACAATATACATTGAATGGTGGGTAGGTGAGGACAATGGAGCGTTACGTAGTGAACCGGCATTCGAAGCGGCGTAAGAGTAATGATGGACTGCTGACTAAGTGGCGTAAAAAGTATGTAAGCAGCCTCCTCAATAAGCACAGCTGGGTTACCAGCGGATATGATTTAAACGTAAGTATTCTGCGAGCTTTTTATATATTTTTTCGCCTTTTCTGATTTATTTAAATTATATTGATTGTTTACATTCTAGATGTAATACAATCGACAAATTATTTAAAATAGTATCTGAATAATAAAATGTTGCAATTGACATTCGAGAAAAATATAATATTTTTGCTTGTTTTACATAAGTATTAACACCAAATAGTGCATAACATAATGAAAATCTTAGGAAAAATATTAGGAAAACCGAAAAGTAATATTTTTTTGTATGAAAACAGTTATTTATAACTACTTACTTATTGCTTAATTGCGAATCAATAAACCATTTTCTTTAATTTTCTAACATTTTTTGCCTCTGATTGATGATTAAGATATTTTAGATTTTGAATAATAAAAAAAACCCTGAAAAGTGTGAATTAATGAATACCATAAAAGACAGAAAAAAAGTTTGCATATACCTAGTTTATAATAATTATATGGTAAAAAATATTCAAATAACAATTTATATTCAGTTATTGATCTAAATTATAATGTAAACATAGATCACACAGCATGTTACATGTTAAACTAAGATCGCGTTACTTAATTAGTTAATTAAAATAACAAGAAAGTCGGAAGCCGTAATGATGCACTGATATTGCTAATTTCATGCAAATAAGCAATATAATCTGATAATAAAGAATTGATACAGTCCACGGAATTTTAAATGGCCAATGAGAGTATGACTAGCTATCATAACTACTTTTTCATTTTTCACTCTTAAAGCGATTCGCGTTTTGGCGATTGCATCAATGCTGGGTTTTTTTGCAACTTCCCGAGTTGAAGCTATGGAACATCGGAACAAATTTCATAATTACCTATTTAAATATTTTTTTATAAGATTACATATGTGACAACTCTATATGGAACAGGTGTTTTACCTGAAGCCAATTTCAGGTGCGTTGCCAGTTAGATTAAGATGGTAGCTTCATATGTAAATCAGCCTGCATCCAAAGTTCCACACCCTTTTATCGCAACTCAGTATTGTTTTACGCTGGAAATAGATGTGACGAAAGTGTGTACCTCCCCGGTCGTACTAAAGGTACTGGTTCTACCACTATGCAGAATAGAAATAAAGAAAAGTACTTACACGATACGTAGGCGTAACATTATCTCTTTTGCAGAGCAGATAGGTAGACCAAACTAAACAATTTAATGATAGGGAATCAAAAGTAATTCGACCACATCGTAAATTTTAATAGGAAGTAGGATGCCGGAATAGATCGGATTAAATAATACTACTAATATATAATAATAACAGCAGTTATATGGCAGCAGTGATAGCCTAGTGGTTAAGATACTGGGCCTCTCGATCGAGGGGTCCGAGTTTCAAATGCCAGGCACCTCTGATTTTTCAAAGTTATGTGCGTATTAGAAATTAATTATCACTTGCTTAACGGTGAAGGAAAACATCGTGAGGAAACCTGCATACCTGAGAGATTTATAAAAAAAAAAAACCTCAAAGGTATGTGAAGTCTACCAATACGCACTTGGCCAGCGCGGTGGACTATGGCCTATTCCTTCTCATTATGAGAGGAGACTCGTGCCCAGCAGTGGGACAGTAATGGGTTGATGATGATGATGATGATGATAATTATAAAGAAAAAAAAACAAATTTCAGAGTATCGCCATCATCATATCGTATCGAGTAGCGCCATCTATCGTCAATATCGTCGACGACCCGCGTGGCGGAGCGGTCACTATACCGGTCTGACGCGCAAAGGGCCCCGGGTTCGATCCCCGGCCAGACAGATATCTAAATGATGAATTTAGGTTTCTGTTTCTGGGTCTGGGTGTTTGTGTATTTGTCTATGTGTGTGGCCATGGCACCCACGAGTCCCACGGCACAGGGAATCCTAGTGTGGGGCTGTGAGTGTAGAAAGCGTTTAAGCGTTTATAATTATCAAAAGATCAGACGATACAACGCCACAATATCGTTAAATAACTTATAGGTGCAATTAAACATTATTCCGAGCAGCACACCACTTTCACCAGCATTTGTCCGAATTTGGAGTCGATGGCGATGCAACAGTCCGTGACAAAACGCTTCCTTACTCAGCTCATTAGCATAGAAACGCGTTCAAACCGACATTTAGAATACATAGTGTTCTACTACGATTATATTAGTATATGTATTGTTTATACAAGTATAATTTCACAGATGCACTCTATTTTTAACTAACGTAGGAAACGAAAATTAATAATTTCGTAGTAAAAATTCTCCTATGTCACTTCATGTAAATATTACGTCTTAGAGGAGAAAATCCGCTTAAAATCATACATCCCCTGGCACATCCATCTTGAGGGAACATTTTGCCCACCCAGAAGAAAGGTATTTAAACTTTACTCATGAGCGTAATTCTCTTTCTAGAAAAATTCTTGGAGGCGCAAACTTCAAATCTGTCAGGGCGGCAAAATTCATATTTTGCCGGTCATAACTACGAATCAGCGCCTAGCTTTTCGTATTATCTTCGAATAATCAACTAGTTTCATTATTTCATTACAATTGCATATCGAATCATTTTGTTCAATGTATATAAATACAGGTGTAGATTGTATATAGGTTTAAGTAACATGCTTCCAAACATATAGTTTCGACCTTAAATCAAACCTACACTTAGGTCTTGTAGGAAGATCCATTCACTACACAAATACTTACCTATTATACGACTCCTACACTTTGTATCGAAATCATCAAGTAACAATACTTAAAATAGTTATGAGTAAACTTTGAAAACGTGATGCACTTGCTTAACCGCATGCGTAACCACAAAATAAATTGCAAATCCGAACATTAGTATTAGATCCACGTTACTTCATTTTAATGTGTTACACGTTTTTAATCTGGAGTTCATCATCATCATCATCAACCCCTTACTGTCCCACTGCTGGGCACGGGTCTCCTCTCAGAATGAGAAGGATTAGGCCATAGTCCACCGTGCTGGCCAAGTGCGTATTGGTAGACTTCACAAACCTTTAAGATTTTTTTTTATATAAATCTCTCAGGTATCCTCACGATGTTTTCCTTCACCGTTTAAGCAAGTGATAATTAATTTCTAATACGCACATAAATTTGAAAATCAGAGGTGCGTGCCTGGGATTTGAACCTCGGACCCCTCGATCGAGAGGCCGCGTTTCTTAACCACTAGGCTATCACTGCTTTTATCTGCAATCTGGAGTTCCAAGCTATATACTTAGCATGCTTAGGAATCTTCTTTTTTCCGGAAAAGTCGTTATGGGAAACTGCCACGCCCCCATTTTCGCCTTACAGAAGTACTTATTAAAGTTACTGTTCTGTCTATTATTGCTCCGGTAGCCTCCGCTCTTTTGCTCCACTGGTGTGTTATCGTCAGTGTTAACACTCGATCATGACTCCCTAAACCGGCGCTAGTGATGGGTATAAATGATCGTTATTCGTAAACCTGTAATCTGACTGTAATTGTTCTCAAGATAGACATCCCTAGGAGATTCCTTAGGACTACTAAGCAATTTGGAGCCGTCTGGCGGCAGTGAAATTTGAAGTTTGAACTTAGCGGCATCTATTTAAGTTTTGATAATAAAAAAGGATGTTACAAAATATTGCTGTTTTACTTATCTACTGTTAAACAAATTCCCTATTATCGTATTTGTTATAGTCTTCGCCAAACTGCTAGTCCACTCTGAAGTTGCGAGCAGGTGTAGTCATAAAATTTTCTACGACAACGCAATTCATTTCTATATTCAGAGCGGACTAGCAGTTTTACGCGGACTATAACTAATAAACCAATAAGTGGTTAGTTGTAAATACATATTATCATTCTAATGTTTTCTACCGTCATTTTGAAAATATCCCTACAATTATAATTTTATTATTACCAAGATATCCTCTGCCAAACATGTGTACATCGATAAAATCTACAAGGATCTTAAATGTCATACAAACATGAATTCTGTCGCTAAAAATGTGTTTCGCAAGCTTCAACAAAATCCACAATATCAAGCGAGATTTTATCTCGTATCGTAATGTTGCTGTACCGGCCGAAGGAATAGACATGCATTCAACCTATTTAAGTATTAAATACTCTTTTGCAAGTACATAGAACATACAGTCGCTCGACCAAACATTTATTGCCACAACAAGTTCCCCGACACTTCATACTTATAAACATTATACTAGTCGTATAGCTTAGTTGACTACACAGTGTTAGAACGCAAAGTTCCGTGCTTAAATTAATCGCAACTGTTTGTTTTTTTACTATTTCCACATTAGAACACGATTGGAACGCTAAACGTGTTGGATTTACAGAAGCCAGTGTAAGTGAGTGAAAAACAAAGCGAAGATAGAAAAAAATAAAACGTCAAATTCAATTCGCGCCAAAAGTAGCTGCTATCAAAAAAAGCGTTGACCATGACATTTGGTTGTACAACCACAAAAAAAACAGTCGTAATCATTGGTATTGTTTTTTTTTTACAAAAAAACGTTTATTAGACATGGTTCGTTGTGGCTTAAGTCTTAACATTTAGAAACAAAGTGAGGAGGTGACAATATGCCCCAGATTTTCTTCAAAAAAGTAATGGTGGTGCGGGAGCGAGGTGACTTCGAGGTAAGTTACTTTCACTTTCCGCGGTATTTGGTTCGTACTTTACCATAATACAGCGTAGTACCTACACTATAGAAATGATTGTAACTAGTTTGAATTGAACGGTAAATAGCTTCTTTTTGGGTATTAGAACAGATACATACAATTTTGTAAATAATCCCTTATGAGTAAGCTGGAATGTCTTCATGTGTCTTACCCATAGACAATAGTTTAAATAGACTCCTAATTAGGCACATGCAGTGAAATAAATCCAATTTATGTTATAAAATAATGTTATTAGTTCCATTATATGCTATTCAAATCTGCTATCAGCACATAGTTAGTTTATATTTATAGTCTTTTGCATTTAAAAATGATTCAAAGTCTATTCGGCATCTATTTCATTACTTCGTCTGTGGTCTTACCGCACCTATTTGACCGGAACACAGTGGGAGCAGTGCTACTAAAGGCAGTAACGGGTGCGGCAGCGAGGTTTCAATGCAGTCAAACCACAAAGAGTTTTTCACCTTCAAACCTGTTAAAGTATATTTTACCAAATTAGCATTACCTATTATGGTTTTCCTTGTAGCAAAAAACTGACGAAGACAACATTTCAATCAGATTGTGAAAAATTAAAAAAATACTTATACCTATTTCTATTTCAAAGTGCTAGAATCTTCTGTTGTGGTCACATCTATTTCGGCCTAATAACACTAACGTTATGCGCTATTTTGTTCTGGTTTAAAGGGTGTGGCAAGGGAGGTATACTTTTCCGGCATTCCAGCTTAGTCCTGAGGGGTAGCGACGCATCTGTGATCGCTCTCAGGTAGGAATCTAATCTTATCTGAAGTTGTTTACAGATGTCCATGGATGCAGTAGCCACTTACCATCAGGTAGACTGCATGCTTGTCTGCTAGTCCTATATTATAAAAAAAAATACTAAGCGATTAAATCCGGAAAACCAAAATGCAGAAGCAGAAAAAATCTCCTTTTAGATCTCCTTTTAGAAAGTTAACCAACGCTGTACGTCTAATGCCTGAAAAATTGAATTGACATGAAAGCCAGCCAACACTGCATGTTTTTCTAAAACCTAAAGAATACAACTTACATGATCTTCTGCATACCTACACATAGATTATGCAAGGTGGCTTTCATGGGTAACTGTATTCGCTACTACAATAAAATACCTGACCACATTTTGAATCTCACAGAAAAAAAATTCAAACATGTCGTTAAACAAACGCTATGTAAAAAAGCGTACTATAAACTAAGTGATTATTTGATTGACAAAATGGTGTGGTCTGAAGTAGTTCTAGCTCCACATGTACCATTAGGTTATGTTTAACATTGTAAAAACCATTTTTTAAAAAAGATGTGTGTTTCTTTCGCCGCTTCTTCTCCATCTCGAAACACCTTGTGAAGTGGTGGTAGTTGTATTGACATTCAAAAAGTGCTCTGTAAAGAACCTATTTTGATTAAAAAACTTTGATTTGATTTGATTTGATTTTGATTTGCGTTCAAAATTCGTTTACTAAAAGCGCTTGCCTCCTAGACAAAACATGCTGAATAGTGCCTAAATTATTTCTCTTCATAAATATTTAAAGAGTATTAATAATTCACATCACATACAAATACGGGCAAAGCGACATAATACCGGTTAGAATAACACCGGTTTTACGTAATAACGCATCTCGTTGCGTGCAGCGATTGATACGGCACGTGAATTACATCGATAGCGTTACATCACTAACTAGATAATATCGGGGCACGTCACTAGTATATTTAAATAAGGATGTGTTTTTATTACTGAGTAGGTATTATTCGAATCTATAAAGGATAGAATCATACATGAGAGCCGAGCTCGTGCTATCTCGTGCGAATCGTGTTTGCATGTTTTTGAAGGCGGTAGAACCCTTTGTGGTTCGACTCCGGCGGCACCACCGCCACACCTATTTCTACCTCATAACAGCAGTGTTAGGCGCTGCTGTGTTCCGGTTTGAAGGGTGTGGTGAGGGAGACAGACTTTTCCGAGGCGTTCCAGCTTAGTCCTCAGGGGTAGCGGCGCATCTGTGGCTGACCTCAGGTAGGAATATCTTATCTTATCTGGGGTTGATTACAGATGTCCATGGGCGGCAGTAGCCACTTACCATCAGGTGGACTGCATGCTCGTCTGCTACTCTTATATTATAAAAAAAAATGTTTGTTTAGCTGTGGCCTATGTACGGTGCAACAAAAAATTGATTAAAATAATGAGTACCCTTGATTCAGCTTGTCTATGGTTGGTTATTAATGATGTTGGTCGCTGTGAGGTCCACGTTGGGATTCCACAAACGTAACACAGGCTGGCGGATCATTAGCTAAGTTTATAGCTCAAATACACTGTAGTGCAACTTATTTTAGGCGTGTAAAACTATTTTTTTTTTGGTACAACCAAGTTTGTTTACGGATAGATGTCTGTAAGACCGGATCAAAGTAACCTTGGCTGTGCGACCATGTTACAATACTTTTTATTTTATGTAGGTGTTAGGTGTCAGCGCTTCACATTTAAATCTAATATATTACTAGTTAAGATCTAAAAATAAATCAACATATCACTAAAAGTATAAGTAATAATTGAATTGCGCGTGAGAAATCCGTTGCAACACTGCCTTGGCCTCGTAATGTCGATCAATTTGCGTTTTGCATTTCTACATATCACTAAATTTTACGCTAGTGTTACAAAAGCGTTCGTAGTAATTACATTTTAATTAGACTGATAGGAAAAGTAGATAAAAAGTTAGTAGGCCTGTTTATTATTTGATGGCTGAGTAACTAAGCATAGCTATTAAATACACGGTGATTTTAGCTTTAAATGTCTTACATTAGATTCTAGTATTGCTCTATCAATAAGCACTAATAAATACAATTAGGTGACTGCCTTAGATGAGTAAAATACATCATTTCAAAGTATTTGAGTACATAATATTATAGCATCAATATACCTACCTATATTAATTTATATATCGAACAAATCCGAAAGTTTATTTTGTAAAAAATCTAGACACACAGCACTGCTGTGTGTCTAGATGTGTGTCCACCAAATTTAAGTAAAATTAAGTAAAGTATAAAAACAACGTCATCTTTATACGTTTTACCTATGTCTCTGTCTCCTTGATCTCATTTTGGCTATGTGCAAAGACTTTGGGTGAAGCCGCGAAAGGATGATATACGTACCTAATTCAACTTTCTTTCTTTTAGTGAAGTAAAGTATCTTGTACAAGTACAAGTACTTTTAGAACCCGTTTCAGTAGAATATTACTAGTGAACAAAACATAAACAGTGCATACATAAATATTTGGTTAACACATGCTCAGTATCTATTACATAGATGGTTCACCAACACCATCACACATGGTCACGTGCCATTGGCGAGGGAAACAGACCGCAGCGGCCCCGTTGCGTAACCGCTAACCGCTTCTATTCGCCTTGAGATCGTTTTGGAGAATATATTTGTTGTAGCTGTCTACCAATTCGCATTTGGCTTTTCATTTTGGGGTCCGAGAAGTGGTACAGTAATAGGCCTATGATGACTCGTTGTAGTCCCGACTACAATAAAATTAGAAGATTAGACTACCAGACCAGATGTCCACTCTTGGGCAATTGGTCTCTACCCAAATTGAGACAAGCTTAGGCTATAATTACCTTTTTTTTTTTGTTGACGAGGGGGAAACCTTCAAAAGGTACCCGACGCCATGGGAGTGACGCCGGGTTATGTGGGATTTTTACCGCACTAAAACCCCCCGGTGGCCGTCCTCAGCGTTTGGTGGAGAACTCCGGGATCTCCAACAGAACACAACCGGAGTCCTCCTAACGCGATGCCCTTTTATCGGGCTCTGCCCTGGGGGGAGCAATTTACACTCCTCTCACATCCCCTGGTGATTACAGCGATATGCGACCACACAAACCGCTGTCCTTCCCGGGGTCGCTTGTTGGACGGTTTGAGCTCCCACTCTTGCCGCCCGCAACCCCGGAAGCCCCTTTTAGTCGCCTCTTACGACAGGCAAGGGTTACCGTAGCCCTATTCTGGTCCCGGTACTACAGGGACAGGCTATAATTACCTATGATATTACTTACCACACTTCCCAGCTAGAAGCCTGCTGTATAAATTTTTTTTTCAGCACCTGCCGTATTTCGTAGTATGGCCGGCAAATTTGTTCAAACGCTTTCTTGCTAATTAAACGCATTGGACATGTATCTGTAATGTTTGTTAATCATATAGATGTACCTAATATAGATAAATAAAATAAATAAATGAAATGTTTACTTGTCTGAAGTTCACTTATAAAAGTTTTATTATAATACACTCCTACGGGATTCATATAATTTATAGTGGATTACAACCCACATATTGACCACTAAACATCATTTGGACTCATTCGTTGCTTCTGTTGAAGCGCGAAAAAATCCTTACAAAACGCTAAAGTGCAATAGATTTCGATCACTTTCCTTTTAGTGATCGAAGGCATTAGAGAACGAATATTCTAAATTAAAAAATAGAAAATACAACAAGTGAAGTATTGCAGGTCAAGTGTAAGCGCATCTTCTAACTTCAGCGTTTACAGACATAAAAAGACTAAAAGTAAACGAATGAAGCAAATAAGTATTTCGGTATAAATATTCAAACAAAGGGAACAAAATAAATTTAAATGTAATTTATATCCTGTCACGACAATGCAATGATTACACCTGTTAAAATCGATTTTATACGATTAGCAGCTCTATATTAATCGAATAAGGTGTAGTGTTAAATATAGCAAGCGTAAAGTTTGCAAGTGTTATGCAGGACGGCGCCAAGAGATGGCGCTAGTAGTTGCGTGCGCGTGCGTCACTCTTTGATTGATCGTTCTGAGATCGATATCGCGATGACCTTTTTGTAAATGTGGTTACTTGAAGTTTAGTCTGAGTACATTTATCCCGCATATGGTCCCATGTCTTTATAAAGAGCTATAAATGTTTATGGAGTGTATGTACATAAAAAGTTAATCATACAATATTTGTACTACATGTCGCGCCTCGACCAAATTAAAGTTGGTTGTAAAACAATGTTTTATTGGAATGGCATAATGGAATATCCAATAGATACATAAAAATATTTCTCATTCCCATGCCTGTACTTGAATTAAATCATTGAAGTACCTATGTACCTAGTACCTAAGTATGGAGGATTATACGTGAAAAATACTGATATAAGCCACTCCTTAAATATCGAGGGTTATTGCGAATTACTCAAAAATCTGTTACGGAATGTTCTTTAACTACGTAAGTATACTTACTTTGTACTCAAAATACTTGCTTTTTCAATTATCATTTTTGCGGCGAAAGCCGATGTCACTCTCACAGACAACCTGTCAACGCCTAATAGTTTACGAAATATTTACCACAGATAAAACATCACTAAGAAATGTTATGCAGTTCTACACGACTTTTATGCAAACATAATAATAATATAAATATTTAGTGTTACCATTAAATAAAAATACGGGTAATTTATATCACATAATTTAATTCAGTTTGAACATATTATGCAATATTGCGAATGTTTAAGCAAATGATGATGCAAAATTGCATATTATGCAAGATGCATTTCTATGTTCGTGTTTTAGATAATAATTTTATTGCATAAATTAGTAAAGATTACTCACTCCTAACAAGAAAATGTAACCAGTTTTGACAATTGAAAGTGTCACTGTCATCTATTTTCGTGTTTAAAAAATATTTAAAAAATGTACTTTGTAGATCATTTACGAATAAAATGATATTACTCCGCACTTTTTCTTCGATTTCGTGTTTTTGCACCACTTATCTGCGGCATTGTCGGCATTGTTCCGCGTCAATTACACCATGACAGCCAGTAAATGGCTGCAGAATTGTCAGTCGTTTAAGCCATTTAATGGCTTCCTTCAACTACAAGGCGGTGAGATATCTATACTTATCTATATTTTATTGCCCGAATATTGTAAAAATGCTTGTATATTTTTAGACTGTCAGTCAAAATATTTGTTATTTCTTGAAACATAATCTGTGCAAATGCAGTTATCTTAGTAAACCAAATATTTTCCTTAAACATTTAATATCTTAAGCGCGTGTGAAAGCCTCACACATGTTATCCCAACAATATAACTTTATTATTAAATGTACGGTTTTTATTAATATGATATTTTATATTGCAAAATAAACTTTATGGTTTTACACCCAAGGGACCTAATGCCATAGAAGCGAGCTTCACTCATGGTAGTACTCGGTCGAAAGGTTATGAGAAAGGTGGCCGTTTACGTAATTGTTTTAGGTATGGTACATAACATTGAGGTGGAGCGTTATTGATCGAGGAAGTACAACATCAAAAATAAGTAAATTAATTTCTTTAACTACTTACACATGTAAGAATAAATACCAAAATGCGTATTTTTGTCCTTGCTGACTTGAAAATAAAATAAAAAAACGATTGTAAAACTTCTCTGTTATTTTTATTAAGTAAAGGAGCACAAACACTTTGATGTAAAATACTTTTTTATAAATTCCATGAATATAAACCAGTGTTATTACATAAAATTAACCACGGATACATGGCTATTGGCTACTCCTCGATTGAGATGGAATATCTTAAATTTATATAATTACGTATGCTTTATCATATGGTTTAAATCCAACTACAGTAACCCTACAGCGACATTTTACGTCACATAAACTACATACTCTGTTAAAATGTTATTTTATCTGTAAAAATAAAATTTGGCCTTCTATAGGTAATATCTTTGATATATATTGACTCTACTCCGTGAACACCGTCATGTTCTATATAATGTACCTATTGTTATAATTCTCTTTAAAATAAATAGAAACCAATTTCCATTGCCTAATTCCATTTCCTTTATCATAATTATTTTCTATTTCTTTTATACTATACGTTACCGCTTATCACTTGGACCATACGCCGGCGCTATCAAGACGTTAAAATATCTCATACTATCACGTCCGCTTATATCAGCTTACTAATACCGAGATTTCTCCTTTTGGCATCCACTGACTAAACATCTTGTATTGTCCTCGTACATACATCACTTATGACAACGTGACTTTCTGTTTCTTTGTTTGAATAGTTTTTGCGCATGTTTTGCGAATATTACGTCAATCTCGAAATATCTTTTGATATTTGTTTATAAGCTTTACTTCTTTATCACTATTAAAGGAAAAGTTAGAAACAAGAATTTTGGTAAATATCGGTCTATATATATATTTCTCCGTTGTCCCTGTAGTTCCGGGACCAGAATAGGGCTACGGTATCCCCTGCCTGTCGTAAGAGGCGACTAAAAGGGGCTTCCGGGGTTGTGGACGGCAAGAATGGAAGCTCAAACCGCCCGGCCAGCGACCCCGGGAAGGATGGCAGTATGTGTGGTCGCATACCGTCGTACACACCAGATGGTGTGGCGAGCGTCAAGCTCACCTAGGCGGAGCCCGACGGGGCAACGCGCTATGAGGACTCCGGTGGCGTTCCTCTGGAGATCCCGGAGTCCTTTACGCAGCGTCGAGGACGGCCACCGGGGGGGTTTTAGTGCGGTAAGAATCCCACATAACTCTGTGTCGCTCCCACTTTGATTTATTTGCATAGACACTTACAAGTTCGTACAATGTTTATTGTGGAGAAATCTATGGCTTTCACCATTATTGTTTTAAATTTAACTGCCACGGTGGTGACCGATCCGTTCCGTTGAACTCCGCTTTCGATCAAATTGTCTGTACGTAAAAATGGAAATCGATAAATGGGAATTGTTTGCGAAATAAAAAAATGAAGTTGATTTAAGTAGATACTTTTTCAATGTGGCAAAAAGTTAATTCAATAATTATTAACCTTGCACAGTAACTTCAGAAGGTTAGATATCGTAGCTAAAGTTTTTTATTATCTACAAACAATAGGTATATAAGGCATTCCAAGTTAGAAGAGCAGTAACATATCTTAGAATTTTGGGGTCGGCCACAGAAACGTTACCTGAGGACTAAGCTGGAACGCCTTGTAAAATTCGTATTATTAATAATCAATCTATCCATTTCTTACATACCAAAGATTGATATTTCCGCGTTCTAGAAATTTTCAAATTTAGGATTTCCCCCTTCACGAAACCAAATCCCGGCAGCGCTTAACACTGCAGTTATAAGTCCGAAATAGGTGTGAAGATGGTGCCTCCGGAGTAGAACCACGACAAATTATACCATATTAAGTACTACCCTATTATGGTGTACAATCTAAACTCTATAAGTATCTAATGCAAAATAGGTAATAGAAAACAAAAGTAAAGATTAAAAATTCCCACAACTCCGTAATCTCAAAAATGCTTACCGCTCGCAAAACCAACAAACCGTAAAATAGAATTATTTTTACATCGCAAACAAACCAATTTGCGTTTGCCTCGCAACATTGCTTTAACATTTTCATCTTTATACCTTTAATATTCAATAAATAATACTTTGTCGAGATATAAATAGAGTTGGTTTTGTATTATTAAAATTTAAGGAATTATATAAGAAAACTGTCGTCGGCTCGTCGGTGATGAGAATAAACTTTCTTCGCGTTTTGATTGAAATTAGGGTTGCCAAACTTGAGGTTTTTTGTTATTTTACTCAGATTTGTGATTTTACTACCAAATGTAAAACGGGGTTGATAATTGCAGGACCAAGTCAATAGTCAAATAGGAAGATATATCATTTATTCCACGAACTTAAGCTTGAGAATGTTAGATATTAGCTGTGAAACAATAACCCGCAAAACTGCAGATTTTTTTTTAAAGTCGTACAACAGCAACGTCAACTAAACTTGCACTTTTCAGCGTTTACTACTGCTTTTTATTATATTAGACATTGCTGTCCATCTGATAGTGAATGGTATAATCCGCGTAAAACTGATAGTCCGTTCTGAATATAGAAATGAATCGCGTCGTCATAGCAAATTGTATGACTACACCTGCTCGCAACAACTTCAGAGCGGACTAGCCGTTTGACGCGGACTATACTTATACTGGCACCCATCACATGGACATTTGTAACCAATTTGATATAGAACAAGTTCTGCCTGAATCGGAACGCAAATGCGTGGTCACTTCTGAGGACTACGTCTGTTGTCTCTAAAAACGAAAGTCTTTAGACTCGTAGTACCTTCGTACCTCGTTGTAGGGAAACCTTCAAAAAATACCCTATGCCGTGGGAGCGACACGGGGTTATTTCAGATTCTTACCGCACTTAAACCCCCTCGGTGGCCTTCCTCAGCGCTGCGTAGAGGACTCCGCGATCTCCAAAGGAACGCAACCGGAGTCCTCTTAGCGCTTGCCCCGTCAGCTCCGCCCTGGTGAGCATGACGCCACCACACATACCGCCATCCTTCCCGGGGTCGCTGCTCGGGCGGTGCGAGCTCCCACTCTTGCCACCGCAACCTTGATAGCCCCTTTAAGTCGAATACCGTAGCCCTATTCTGGTCCCGGAACTACAGGCACAGTAGGTGACAAACCTATTCATAACATCCATACGGATGGCAACCCTACTTAGAGTAAACAAATTCATTAAATTGTGTAACAAATGGAGATTTTACGTCGTAAATTACAGGTGCGGTGCGGTTCATTATTCTGTGACGTAATTTCCATATTAATTATTTGATTTATCCTTCTGCAAGAAAATAATCATATAGAATATTTAATTGAGTTTGCCGACCGATTTGGAAATCTATATTACTTACCTTTTTATAAAACTTGGAAATAGTTAAACTTACTATAATAGATCTCTTTTCGAATTGCGAAGGAATATTATTCTAAAAATAGCTAGGGTTCCTATACATAATCGAAAAACCACTAGCACACATTAAAACGGACTAGACCACGCGAAAGCACGTTAAAAATAAAAGAAAATATTAAAATGCGTATATCTAGAAATACCTTCAATTTATTTCCTTCTTTACAAACTATGGAATTGCAGATCCATATAACGTATTCTACTTTTCAAAGCTACGGCTTTTTTATACAAAAAACATACCTACCTATAGGTACTTAAATAGCTGTGTAAAGAGTCTTATTTATATGAGGGGAGATCGTAAAAAGAGGCACTTTACAAAAGTTTTGTTATTCAATCATAAAAGCACCCTTCATTATAGTTAGTTTATTGTCTAGGTTCAATAGAGTAGCATACGGATAATATAAACAACGTTCTAACAACTTCTGTGTCTGACCTGATTTGAAGGTACATTATAATAATGTAAGGCGTTCCAATTTAGTGCAGTTGTAGTTAGTTAGACAAGGTAGTGATCAATTTCAGTTAGAACTCTGTCCTCATTAGTCTTAATACAAGTTTCCACGGGTAATAAGTGAAGTAACCACTTCGACAAACATCCAACCAAGTGGTCAATGGTCATTTTCATTACAAAAATTATATACTCCAACATCGCCATACATTAAACTGTTCAAATGATCGCAGATATAAAATAATTGACTCTACACTATATTTATCTGCATTTTGATTGATATTTTTGTACACAGTTTCAGACGCAAATTTACTAAATGCAATTTATCATTTGTTTTATAATAACTATTAATTGGCATCTTCAATTAGCTACTAGATTATAATCGGCCGTAATAAAATGATTGCAGTCTTCAATAAAATGTTTCGGATTCGTGAGAAAGTATTCAAAACCTGTTTCGATTCTTCGGTAGTCGTCCATCTCTTTCTTTCAAATGTATTTGAATGCTAAGATACTATCTCTTTTTCATGAGAACCGTCGCAAATTCTTGTGTTAATAGTTCTTAAATTAATAAGAAACGTTCGTTTCTAAGTTTACGTTTTTTTTTTAATACACAGATTATAAATGATCCCACAGATTAATAACATATGTTACTTTCTACAGCAGTGAACTCTTTTTACGTAGCAATTATGTTAAGAATAGGTGGTGTCGAAATGACATTAATTGTAGACCAAAATTCATATTAATTTAATACGAACTTCTACTTATGACTGTACTATGGAACTCACATTTTCGTACATTTTTTTAAGTATAAGTATTTAATAAAAGTAAGAGATCTGTTGAAAATAAATAACCTCACGTCTACTTCCAATAAAGGAATAAGTATATCAAAATATTATTAAATCTTCTCTTCATCATCATCATCAACCCTTTACTGTCCCACTGCTGGGCCCGTGCCCAGCAGTGGACCCGTGTCTCCTCTCAGAATGAGAAGGATTAGGCCATAGTCCACCGCGCTGGTCAAGTGCGAAATGGGAGACCTCACATACCTTTTAAAAAATTTTTTTTTAAGAATTCTCAGGTATGCAGGTTTCCTCACGATGTTTTGCTTCACCGTTTAAGCAAGTGATAATTAACTTCTAAAATGCACATAACTTTAAAAAAAATCAGAGGTGCGTGCCTGGGATTTGAACCTCGGACCTCTCAATCAAGAGGCCGCGTTTCTTAACCACTAGGCTATCTCTGCTTACTGCTTTTGGATGCAGTTCAAACGATTTCGATAAAAATTCACCCAAAAAATAATTTGTCAGAGACTCATTACTTAAATATTTTATCAGGAAAGAATTGAAGGTAAGGAATGGGTAAGAAAAAAATGTTGTTTGTCGTAAGTAATATAAAAATCTGTAATATTTTATCATTCGAAATTTACGATGAATTTTCCAGAGAGACCTAGGTACATAAAATAACTTAAGAACTAGTTTAATCATAACAGCTTGGCATAAGCCTACATCTATTAGCCTAGCCCTTAATTTATACCAAAGCAATTGAACGGAGTATAAATTATTTATTAATATCCAATCACCAGGGCCACAGGTTTTCCTTGCAAGGTTCTAGGATATGGAGCATTATGCAACTATGAGTGAATGTGGATTGTGAGTGGTGGGTAACCTTTACATTGATTACCGAGAACGACAGCCAATTTGCTGTTTGTTTTAATTTGTTACTATTAGATCGTATAGATAGATAAATTCTTATGGCTTATAGTATATAGCTAAAGAAATCATTTGTAGCTGGAATTTTCCGGAATTTCGCATATTTGACAACCCGGTGCAAAGCACTTGAGCAGTAGGTACTGACATGGGGGAAGGTTTCAGGTACGATCCCCGGCCAGGCACATATCAAAATGACGAATTTAGATTCCTTTTCTGCGTCTGGTGGTCTCCTTTACTATTATCTATAAGTGATTAAAATTGTGATAAAAAATAGTGATCAATTAACTTATTAACGTTTCCTTTTTCAAAATGGCGGTTGTGGGACATGAGTTGCAACTCCAAAAACTTGGATTTAGCTTTAACTCCCCTTGACATTTAAAAAACCAAATTGTGTCCTCAGATTTTTGCTAGCACAATGTAATGCTTCAATTGACTATAGATCAAGAGCTAACTATAAATAGTTCACATTATCTATTAAAGGAACACCAATGATAATTATATTAATCGCTATCTATCATTACATCATCAATATTTCAGTTCTACATAATATTCTACAAGATAGATAACCAATACACAATGTATTAGTGCATCGCTTTATAAGCGTATCAATGATCATTGTATCACTCGATTATCAATAATTGAGAACGGAGCGATGGTGGAATGTTGATGATGTATTGTGGGCTGTTTGCAAATTAAGACCAGTTAAATTGATGACGCAAGCTTTGTAACTAACTGGAGTTAGATCTAGATGAGAAATATGCTACAAGTAGGTATGTAGAATAGTGATCGACTATAGTTGAAATTCGGCTTCCCAATCGAGGGATTCCAGGTGCGAATCCCTGGCACGCACCTTTGATTTATTTATGTTAGGGTTATTAGAAATCAATAGGAAACCATCGTGAGGTAGCCTATATGTCTGAGAGATAAATTATCAATTCTAAATCAAACAATAGAACCAGGAAAGTTTTAACATCCCGAAAGGCAATTTGATAGCCATGAGTAGAGATGGGCAAAGAACCCGGTTTAAACCCTGTGCGGGGTTTAAACCCAATAAATACCCGTTTATTTCCTCCCACTGGGTATTTATCTGGGTGTTTATAAAATGAGTTAATAAAATCTACACAAAGCTTTTAAAATAGTTCAAATGTTTATTTAATAGATATACTATAGGTTTTTACTGTATTTCTAATGTTTTTACATTTTTAAATATAACATTTTTAGGGGTTCATCTATTTTTATTACATTTTTAATTATTATTTGTTTGACGAAACAAATATCGCGCAACTAAAACAAATAAATATACCTCTCGTATACTATTGCACAGGTGGTGTGGGAATATGGGCATATAATGTAAAATGTAATTCTTACGTAATATCTTAATAATTATAGCTTTAAGAAAAAAAATATAAACATTATTTTATAGAAAATTTTAAGTGCTACAACTTTGGTCCAAGGTACTTTTCGATAAAATTTACCGTTTTCGAGAAAAATCCAGAAAGCCGAATTTTGACGTTTGACCCCGAATAAGTGCCGACACACACATCGATGAGGACTTTTAAACTCTACTTGTGATGGTAAACCCAAGGTCTCTACGGAAATTTAGCTTTATGTTATTTGATTACTATTTTTATGTCTAAATTGACCGGACTATAAAAACTTCTCTATCAAAATGTTTCAATGTCATTTTCTGTAAATTAAGTAGAAAAAAGTTAAAAAAAAAAGCTTCCCAAAGTTTAATCTATTATTGTTATTATCTTTGTTATTTTTGGTTTAACGACAAAAAGTTATAGAACTAAAATTATAGATAAATCAATTTGAAACCATAATTGTTCTTACTAAATTTCTGTGCGACGAATAGTTTGCCTGGTAGAGCGTAAAAACGCTTAGTGCCCCTTTTTTCAAGATGGCGGCCGAGGGACAACAGTTGGGACTCCACAAATTAGGATTTAACTGTACACTAAGCCCTTTACACTAATCATTGACATCTATAAAATAAAATTAGGTCTTCGAAAATTGCAACCCAAATGTAACACATCCGAATGGACTATAACATGACTATAACAGCGTAGTTAAATGAAATATGTGCTTTTAGAGCGCATATTTAGTGAATTGTTTACAATATTATTTTAAAAATGATATTACACGAAGAAAATAAAAATATGAATGACAATAGTTTACACCCGCTGTTTGGGTGTTTATTTGGGTTTAAACCCTATTTCACCCAAAATACCCGGTTTAAACCCGTATCCACCCATTGGGTTTAAACCCTCTGCCCATCTCTAGCCATGAGTAATGAATGGATAATGATTAATGATAGAGATTGAAAGCTTTACAAGAGCTTTGACTGGTGCCTTACAGATGTTACTATTTCAAACTTTTACTTCTGATCTACTCTATTCTGCTCTAAATGGCATCAAACAACAAATCTAGTCATGGGTGAACTTGATCTCCATAAAGTCCAATCCTCTTTAAGAATGCGTGCTGCAAATAACTTTTTTCAATTCTCATACATCCACATTGGTAATATTATTAATATTACACGACGTATTATCTCAATAATAAAATGCCAAGACTCTTGCTTTCTTACAGTGCTTTAAGTTGACTCTGATATTTATGCACATTTCTTCATTAGTCAATGTTACCAATCATTACTTCAACACGTCTCCATGAAAGAAGAAATGTTCTGTAATTTGTCATATAAATCACAAGTAAAGCGGTATGTTGGCCAATGTAGCTATTGTGCCAAATGATGGCCAAGGCATTGTGCCAAATGATGGCCAAATAGCTGCCCTGACCGCAACTTGTCGATGCGGTTTGGATGCGTGCTCTACTGGCACCATTTGATGAATACTGGATCAAAGTTTCATCTCAAGTCAAGAAATAGTAGCAATGAATACATACAGGATAAAGGTAAATCTTAAGATTACGATGATTATAGAATAGAAAGAGCGCAAAAGTAACTTGCCTATTTCTGCCTCATAACGGCTTTCTAATTTATATGTCGGTTGTCGTAAAGACTCTCATACGAGGTATTTCAATTTAATCCTGAGGGTTACCGACACATCTATGGCAGATCGCAAATAGGTTCTTATCGAGGGATTCCCATTTCTATTCAAAGTTGATGATTATATTTTTTACATAGAGTACCTAACTACTTTTATAAATATTTGCTGCATATTTTTATTGCATCACGTCTTTGCTTTAGCCATTTCTTTTATGAATATCTGCAACCAATCTTCTTAATGGCAAAATCACATCTAAAGTTACTACTTCAAACTCAAGTGTACCGAAATTCAATACTAATACAATTTTTGGTTTCATAAAAGTTGAAGTCACTGGCAATAAGCCAGGTCGAAACATATTGAATTGCAGCTCAATATAGGATGATTATCCATTAAATAGAATTACGAAGGTCTAAGCAGTTTGCCTCGGATTCGATTCCTGCCATATTAAGGCTGAAGTTAATGGGTACCATGGCCAACATGGGAACCCTAGGACGAATGAAGATCGCTATTGCATACTGATTAAGAACGATAATGGGATGGTATGCGCTGGAATTATAGAACTGATTAACATTACATAATTTATTAATAAGCAACTATTTTCTTTTGATGTTTTAGAAACAGCTAACTTAGACGTAGTAATCTCTTCAAGTTGTCTTGGATTGTGTCTATAAAGAGTTTTCATTTCATTAAAAATAATAAGGGCCATTAACATGGACGGACGTTATTACCACAATACAAATATGGCTTTCTACTGTGTTATTACTAAAGAAATTTATCGTAAACCAATTATAATCTTATTGATGGGACAAGTTTCAGATGAGTTTCAATGCGGGTTGGTACATTTCAAATCACAAAGATATTCTTAGGAATAATCATAGATTAGTAAAGATTACTCACTCCTAACAAGAAAATGTAGACAGTTTTGAGAATTGAAATAGTTGCGTAAAAAAGTTTTGCCACGTCTCCGTGCTAAAATGTCCCTAAAATATTTGAAATAATTATTTATTTATTATGTAAATTACGCAGTATTAGTTATTTATTCGTAAATTTTCTCTAAAAATGTTTTTATTTGTCAAGAATTGAAAAAAAGAACTTACTAATAAGCCTATACATTTGTGGCTTCATTCAATTTCAAGGCGGCGAAGTATCTTTATTAATCTATGGGAATAATGAAAAATTCTTAGGAAGGTAACCCCGGATTTCCTGAGTAGAATACTTGTGTCAATAGAGCATTAGTAAATATGCAAAGCATGAGTTACACGTTGTTACACATAATTATGCAGAGTCCTAAAGAACAGCAAAATGTACTTTTACAATTTAATGAAGTTTTCTGTAAATTTGCGTTTAAAATAGATGTGTAAGGGCTAAACCTTGTCCAAGAAAACCAGTATGATGCTCAGATGATGTTAAAATATCATTAATCCTGCGTATATATGAACAGTTTCAAATAAGGCCAGATGTCCACCAGAAGTCTATAACACGTGGGCAACTGTCCCGTAAGTCTAAAATACGCCTCATTATAATGTCTGTCTATATTATTACACCAATTACACCAAACCATAGCAACTCTTACATCAGACGAACCGCAGCAGCTTTACTACCTTAGTAAATCTTTCTCAATCTAGTCAATCTACCTACCTTGCCCATAAAACTGACATAGATGATAGCTGATACAGTCAGACCATTATAACAAGCTCGGTATATCGTTGCACTTGTTGAACATTTCCTATATTTTACTGCAAATTTCAATGCTGTTATGATCTGTGCATGTGAGTTACCCGTGGCCGCGATATGGACGCTCAACTCAGTGCTTCTGCGCGCGCAACCGAAGCGCGACGTCTTGCCCGCTTGCCGCCATTTTTAAAAAGTAAAAACGTATTTATTTCTGTTAAAACTGCGTTCAGAAATAAGTAACTTCCGCATACTTGTGACAGATTCCAAGAAAGTTTAATATAGACAGTTTTAGTTATTATTGTGACTTTAATAAGGAAATTGTGGATTTTTGTGTTTTTGTGGTCAGGTGACAAAGTTCTGATTGTTTACTTACTTGGATTTGTGTTTTACAGGTATGTAGATACAGTTGCGAAAGTTTTAATAAGATAGTATAAGTTGTAGAGCTAGTCGGATTCTAGGTTATTACGAAACATCTTAAACCACCGTTATGTTTGGCGAATCAGCATCTACAACGGTAGATGAGATCTTTGAATTTAGATTGTACGTTTATAAATGTTAAAATGTTCGTCCACAAACCATTCCATTCTGTTATTTAACTGACGTGATTGCAAGGTCGTTTGTACTATATCCGGTCAAATCGGATACGCGTACCTTAATGGGCAATTCCGGTGGAATAAATAAGTAGGATTATATAAGGAAAAAAATGTCAGAAGCATGTATTTTATTCTAACAAAAAACATACCTCTTATTTGTAAAAAATATACTCTCTTCATTGATAAGATCAAAAATATTAACAAAACCACGTAATTATTAGATGAAAAAACACACATAAGTAGTATGGCAGAGTTCATCCCATGGACAATTTCAAATGAAACTTTGCGCTACTCTCCAGTAAAGGAGACTCATCTGACCGACTGATCATCTTCGACCGATTTAGATAAAATTAAAAAATATCAAAATTTGGAAAATCCAAAAGTGCACGACTCATAATGCTCATTTAATTATGAAATATATAAAAAAAAAAAAAAACTTAAGTCGTTCAAAATTAATTGCCGAAGAAGGTACTGCACAAGCGCCCCTGGTGGAATAAATGTACATAATATCTATAGATATACAGTCTTGTCGTTTTTTATTCATTGCTATTAAACGACACTGAATTAATTAATCATTCGCATTCACTGTATTCGTAGGTCACTGCCTACAATCGTCGATTAGAATTTAAAAAAAAAAAAAATAACTCAAATGATGGATTTTTTCACAAGTTGCAGTGTTTTCAGGTTTCACACATGACGGACAGGAAAATTTTTTGACCTATTTTGGTGTTTTTTTCCAATTCTATTGCAGTAAATCAATTTTTAAAAAGTATGGAATTAATCTCCATTAAATTATCTCGACAATAGTATGCAAAATATCTTGATTCCGTGAACTATCAAGGCTATAATAATAAAAATAGCCGCCAAAATGAAGCGAAAAAAATTTTTCGATCGTAAAGCATGCTCTCTGATGCTTCGCATCATGAGTCGTGCAAAATGAGCAGATTCAAATAAGTTCTCCACAATATACCCGAAACCGTGAGCAACACCTTGTATTTCTACTTGTGTAGTATAATTTGAAGGTGGTAGAACCCTTTGTGGTTCGTCTACGGTGGCACCACCGTCACACCTATTTCTACCTAATAACAGCAGTGTTAGGCGCCGCTGTGTTCCGTTTTGAAGGGTGTGGTAAGGGAGACAGACTTTTCCGAGGCGTTCCACCTTAGTCCTCAGGGGTAGCGGGGCATCTGCGGCCGGCCTCAGGTAGGAATATTTAATCCTATCTGGGGTTGATTACAGATGTCTATGGGCGGTAGTAGCTACTTACCATCAGGTGGACTGCATGCTCGTCTGCTACTCCTTTATAAAAAAAAAGAAATACAAGATTTTTTGTATGAACTTCGACGTAACCATGTACATGTAGAGACATTTACTTTTTAAGAAAATTGATGGAATTTTAAAAACATTCTATGAGTACTGTCTGTTTGTATGAGTATGGCTTTGCCATGAGCCAATATTTAGGCCTGTTAGTTTTCTTGAATATTAACATTATTAACACAAGCAATCTACCATAACTATTACCTTAAGTACAAAGCCGGTACGAATTAGCGTTATCAACGAATTACAAGAGTTATTGTGTAACTTTTCCTCGTCTTGGGTGTAGTCACGACCGCTTTGTTTGTGTGTTTACTTATTTACGTAAATAGAAGTGTTGTTACTTTACGACACCAAACAGTACGTATCTGTATTTTATAGTTTTCGAGTTGCATTAAATACATCCTTCAAATATCTTGTGCAATTTTCGAAAAATCAGCCCCGAATTAATGGTACTATAACATTTAAAAGGGCTAAATAAGCCAGCTTGTTATAAAGGATGTACGACAACTTATTATAAAGGATGATGTTTGTTTTTTTAATATTATATAAAAACTTCAATAGTACAATATTGGTTTCATTTAGTTTACAAAAACTAAACAGCTTGATCTTCTCGTAGGAGGGATTGTGATACATATGAGAGGTCAAACAAAATGGTCATTATATGATCCAAAATTATTTATATTCCAATTTTTTTTAATTTGTTTTAGTATTTGGCTAATAAAGGTAAGCTTACATAGTACTTAATTTTAAATCACAGATTAATACTTTAAATTAGTTAAAAATATCAATTTGTACCATTGTTACCTACAACAAGTGTAGCAACATTATTTGTGGAATAATTAGAACACTTATGTAAACAGTATACTATGAATAAATATTGGATTACACCATCCATGTACACTAATTACAATTATTGTGTTAAGCTATTCATATTTCTGACAGATTAGTAACACAAATAAAGTTTTATATTTTTTCTAGTTTTTGCCCGCGGCTTCGCCCGCGTTTAAAAGAAAATAATATGACATACTAACATACATAAAACTGAAAATTCGTACCTTCATTGGAACGACAGTGGCACCATCTGGCGAAAATTGGTCGTACTAACTCTGGAACCTTCGTGGCTCATGGATAACAACTTTGCTAAAGATCATCACTTGATCAAATGCATAGTTTACGTTTAGTTTATTCAATCCTTTCTATTTCTTTGGTCCAAAAGATCGATTCTCCGATTAATAGATCTTAGATCGCCATCCCTAGTTCTCGTGGGATTTCCGGGATAAAAACTATCCTATGTCCGTTCTCGGGTCTCAGACTATCTTTGTACAAAATTTCATTATAATCGATTCAGGGGTTTAGGCGTGAAGAAGAGACAACCAGACAGACAGATAGACAGACGAATTAGTAAATTTCAACAATTTTGGAGAAGATATATTAAAGACGTGAGATTTCTTCTTGTGATTTCCTGCGTAGATCCGATTCAGGCTTATTAAGCGGATGATAAAGATGTTGATAAAATAGAAGTGGAAAATGAATATGCAGTAGATTGGATGGTAGACCTGGTAGTAAGTGGTTACTACCATCCATTCATCTCTATAATCAATCCCAGATATCATTGGATACGCTGAGAGTTGAGACTTATGATAAGCTAAATTGATAGATACGTTGGTAGGTACTAAATTAAAAGACTCGTGTATATTGTATATATAACATAAGACTTTTTTTTTATCATATAGGAGTAGCAGACGAGCATGCAGTCCACCTGATGGTAAGTGGCTACTGCCGCCCATGGACATCTGTAATCAACCCCAGAGAGGATTAGATATTCCTACCTGAAGCCGGCCACGGATGCGCCGCTACCCCTGAGGACTAAGCTGGAACGCCTCGGAAAAGTATGTCTCCCTTACCACACCCTTCAAACCGGACCACAGCAGCGCCTTACACTTCTGTTATTAGGTAGAAATAGGTGTGGTGGTGGTGCCGCCGGAGTCGAACCACAAAGGGTTCTACCACCTTCAAAACTGGTTGAAATAAAAAAATACAGACATACCAAAAGAACTTCGTAATGATTGCTGTTCAGCATCAACGACGTATGGATTCGCACGAGTTCCATGAGAAGTGTCTTGTAGACATTATCTATTTTAAAAAATAAAATTTTAGCACATAAGTAGCACTTAACATCATCATCAGCAACCCATTACTGTCCCACTACTTATATCAGTAGAACTTATATCATAGTTAAATGGCACATATTGAAACTAGTGGGCAACAGTTGCGGTTGTTTCATTATTACCATGCTCAGTCAGCATTATTATGGTTGCGTATGGTTCGATTTGTTCCATACAAATTAAAAATACAGACTAATATATAAACGTTGTTCATGCCTATAATTGGCACTCATACGAACCTTATATTATTAATACTACTATAGTGTACTTTTAAGTACTATATAATGTATTGTGTGTGTTGCTGTTGGCATGTAAATAAATAAATAAATAAATAAATAAATAAATAAATAGACTAAGTGATAACGCCTCCTCGAAATCTTTCTTATCTTATACCACTTTGCATGCAAATTATATTTTAACAAATTGTCAGACTAGTGCAAAATCATATGTTCACTATGAATAAATAATTTAAATTGAAACTTTGTATTTACTATGCATCTGTTACTAGGTCATGTTTCGACACTCGTGAAATAAATGCAGTTATAAAATAATAAAAACATAAACTGAGTTTCTTACACTGACATTGAAAGTTGGTAGAACCAGCTACTGACACACCTATTTTTAGCATGAGTAGTTCTTGCATTTTTGTGGAAAGGTTTGGTTTCTGTGGATGTTAAAAGCAGTGATAGCCTAGTGGTTAAGAAACTCGGTCTATCATTTGAGTACGAGGTTCAAACATAAGGCACGCTCTTCCGATTTTCAAAGTTATGGGCACATTAGAAATTAATTATAATTTGCTTGCTTAAACGGTAAAGAAAAATATCACGAAGAAACCTGCACGCCTGAGAGTCCTTTAAAAAGTTCTCAAAGGTGTGTGAAGTTTACCAATTCGCACTTAGCCAACGCGGTGGAATGTGGTCTAAGCCCCTTGCACTTTTAGAGGAGACACGTGCCCAGTGGGGAAATGGGTTGCAGAGGTATGGGTGCCGACTGACTTTCGAATCAACCAAAGAGTCGCACGTCCCAACGCATCTGAAGCTCGGCTCAGTTAGGACAAATATTCTACATGGAATTTATTATAGATGTCCACGGATGAACCTTATTACAGCTGGACTGCATGCTTATTCGCTACTGTCTAACTAATAATACAATAATGTTGTAATTGTGTGACTAGATAAAACAAATAACGCTTATATAATCTGATTAGCGTTATAGCGTGTTATATTTACATTTTTCATGCCCCCTGTCCATAGAGCACAGAGAAAGCTGCCTTATTTGAATCGTTCAAGGAAAGGAAAGTGTGTTACGTAACGCCACAGACTATTAATGATGTTGTTTAATTTAAGAGCCAATCAATTTTTATTATCTGTTAAGTGTTAGCACATGGTAACATTATGTGTAGTTTGTTTATATAAACAAAGTGGGATATAAAAATGACACTGGAATACTTGTTTAACTTTATATTCGAACTTACTACTTATTTTTGCATTTTTATTAATAATAAGTCAAAATATTATATTTCTGAAAGTGACAATAATATAATAGCACACAATTTAAAAAGAATGAAGGGGGAAAGACTTTTCCTGAAACTTAATTGTAATTCATAAATAATAAGAAAGTTCGTTTATTTAGTTAACCTTAAAAATTAACAAAGATAAATTTATTAACAACATTTATATTAATTGAAGTTAAATTACCAATAAGGATAAAAACTACCTACTAATTTTAAATATGCGACTGAAAACTCCCACCTGTGACATAGTGTGCATAACACTGGCAACATTCCCTCATTTGAGTACGGTAAAGTAAACTTTTAGTGCAAAATAGAAGGCAATCCTGTTACCCTAAATCATAATTTCATCCTCATAACGAAACTTCGTTAAGGCATTATTGCATTACACATGAAACTCCATTGCTAAAGATAACGATGCGGTGTGCGGTCTCAACCGTAGCACAATAGAAAACAGTTCCGTTGCAACAGTATGGAAATGTTGTTTGGTAACGCAAACAGTTACGACATTCGATTCGCAACTACATGTGGCTGCGATCTTCGATGCGAGCGATAATTCATTTATTTCTTACATTTCAAACCCTATCTTGCCTTAGAAGATTTTTCTGGTAGCTCGGCTATCCGTTGCGACAAGCTGCTGACAAGCTTCCATCTCATGTAGCCTTAGGGAATTAATGTAATGAAAGGTTGAAGAATCGTTAGTGATTCGACTCCGAAGGCACCACCTGCACACCTATTTATGTCTTATAAAAACTGAGTTAGGCGTAGCTGTGTTCTGGTTTGATACGTGTGATATCTAAGACCGTTGTACGAAGCTTTGTAACTTTGTATTCTGGGGTAGCAATGACCCAGTAACCGACCTCAGGTATACTAACCCTACCTAGGGTTGATTATAATTCATAGGGGCAAATTGCTACTTTCCATCAGGTGTATTATAGGCTCGCCTTCAATTTTAATAAACAAATAAAAAAACATAATTATCCCTTAGCTGCTCAGCTGTAAAGATGATTTAGCTTCTTTAGCTACTCGGAAGCTAAATGTAGTAATCAAACTTTTGACCGCGACCGAACGCAGCAAGTAACTAAAACGCGATGAAGTATCAATGCAATCGTTAAAACGCAAGCTGCCGTTGCTAAGTAGCTAGTCTGCTAAAGCCGTTAATCATTTTACCGATCGACAATAATTGTTTGCTTAAACAAGAAGTAAAGAAACTTACTTCATTCGCCAATGTAGGTTAAGAAATTCTCGACACATAATTCTATTGGCGAAGTAATCCTAATGTGTGTGCTGTAATTCCAGTCTTGTGGGTCATCTGTAATAGAGCTACGAATAACGGTATAGCCATATAACTCAGAGAATAATTGGTGCAATCTTCTTGATTAAGTAGAATCATTGAACACTTATTACTTTTTCTGTTTTTATTATTTTTTTGTTATGTGGACTATATAAAGTTAATGGGTAATTTAATTTACCCTTTTAATACTAATTGTATGATGAAGCGATTCAAATACTGGTCTTAATACACACAGACAGTTCGGGGTTCGATTCCCGGCTAAGCAAACACACTTAATATCAAATATTTAGATTAAGTTATACAGGTCTAGGTGTTTGCATCGTGTTTGGGTGTCCCACGTAGAATTGTAGTAGTATTATAAGCCAGTGTAAAAAGTCAAATATTGAAATACATTAATATCAAAGAAAAAATATATACATCTACTAGCTGACCCGGCAAACGTGGTGTTGCCATATAAACAAAAAAATATAAATAATAAAATTTGGGGAAAAACGGTAAAGCCGTTTCAGAGGAGTACGGTAACTAACATTGTGACACGGGAAATTTATATATAAGATTATATAATTAACTCTGTTTTAATATTAACTTGAAAATCATTTAGGTATCTAAACTATTTTCAACACCACATTAACTTATTAATAATACATTATTTGTAACCATAATAGGTAAATGTTTGATGCCTCTTTAGGTATCATATCTCAGAAGCAATTTGCCATGTCCATTCATACATTTGTTCTATGACTCAACTTTCAATAAATACAATTAATTTCAAACTTAGCTTCAATTCACTCCAATAATATTACGAAATAATACCGCACATATAACATATACAATGGGCAATGAACTTCATGACTAACCAACCATTTAATAGTTCAAATTGGTGGTTAAATTGGGGAACTAGTGTGTGAGCATCGAATTACTAGAATTAGTTCAAGTAAGGTCAGGAGCGCACGCGCACGAAAGGATGTTACATGTGTGCTTCCGATTTTGAAGAGCAGTTTTTGTACTCCAACGTTCTAAGTAGCTCACAAATGTTTTTTTATGATATAGATGTAGCAAACATTGGGTAGACTGTATGTCTATCCGATGGTAAGTGGTTACTGCAACCCATTGATATCTGTAATCAATTCTAGATAATGATTGAGTCCTACGGAGTCGGCCAAAGATGTGTTGCTTTACCTGAAGATAAAGATGGAACGCCTCGGAGAAGTACGGTTCACACACCCTCCCCTTAAAATCGGAATAAAGCAACGCTGAACATTGCAATTTTTAGACAGAAATAGGAGTTTCTGTCTGTCTGCAAAATCGAACCATAAAGGGCTCCACCACCATCGCTTTGTCGATTCATCATCGATTATTGATTCTTAATAAATTTTAGAATTTCATACCTGTAGACTGACTGTGTTCTTTAAATAAAAATCATCACCTAAAAGGCCAAATGAGTGATAATATCTTGGTAGTAAATAAGTTCATCAGTATCATAAATGTAAATAAAGAAAAGTTTTCTAAAAATAAAAAATAAAAACATACAGACTGTGTAGGTCCAGCGATGTTTGTTCAATCTGCCACCTCTATTTTCACGTTACTTGTCACATTTACTTTACATTGTCACATTTAATTATATTTGTCACACACAGCGCCAGTACCGCCAGTCGTTATCAAATCTCACCAATCTAGTTTCTTGGAGAAATTTGTACCGTTTCGCAAGACGCCGAAATGTAGGATAGTTTATCTAAGATACGCTCTATCTGTCATATCAAGTGTCTGTTGATTAGAAGCGTGAAATGGTTATTTGGAGAAATTTTATACAGTCAGCGAATATCCTGTTAAATTGGTGTCAAATGCTTTGATGTTTATCTAAAGATTATTCTTCAGTTTCAAATTACTTCAAACGACCCAAAATAATTGGATAGCACTCAATAATCCTTGTTGGGATGGATAAAGACATACAATACTTGTAGCCCACTAGCTCATGCGCTTCACTCCGTAGTAAGGGTACAATTATGAGGAGTCCCGTAAATAACATAAAAGGGATATAGCTTTTATATGATTCGAACATGGTTGATACGATGGAAGCTTCCATCGCATCGGACTAAAAACAAATGCCTCTAGTTTTTAGAGTTCCGTAACCAAAGGGTATAAACCGGAACACGAATGCTTAATTTAAGTTTCTTGTTCTACATACATATACTACGAATATACTACGAGTACAGTTGACTAAGGTTGACTAAGGTCGTCGGGGCGGAAAGTTGAATGAGGCCCCCAGTCTAAGAAGTTGATCTAATTTTACAAGCTTTTACAAATCTCTTCAAGAGAGCTTGTAGACATTTGGAGGCCCCTTAACCCCCCTCCCCCTTAGTCTGCAAGTGACTACAATAGTTGATCGGCTACTGTGGCAAATTAAATTTGCTTAATACCGCACAGCGACATATAGATCAACATGAATATATTATAGTAGGATCGAGTTCCCGGACGCACCACTCTATCCATTCAGCCTTGATCTCTGGAAACCACTTCCCAACTCACTCATTCGTTTAATTAGTCTCCATTTACAATTACCTTCCACTGTGTTGAATTAATGCTGATCATCTTCATCAGTTTAACTGGATGATGGGTCTAATGATGATTAGATGTTTACCTCGAACGTAAATAAACCGATAAGAAATAATGGTTTAGATTAAGGCCAATTCTAAGAATAACTTAAACCGAATGAATGTCAAATGGTGAACGTGGTTTGAGCTTAGGCACCAGCGTCAGTAGGTGTGTTACATGATGTGTTCTGGTTTAAAGGATGTAGTAAAAAACTTACACAAAGTTTTTTAACTTTTAAGAGGTAACAACGCATCTGTGGCCAGAATTTAGTCGATTCTTCTCTTTGTGGTCGATTATAGAGGTCCCTGGATGTCAGTCCTCTCTCCATCTCCAGCCGACTTCTCTATTACGTCGAATCTAGGCCAATAATTTTGAGATACTCAAAAAACTGGAACTGAAATCGTTTAAAATGATTCTCTACTAAATTGTCTGCTACATTCTAGTTTGATAAATTGTTGTCCATATATTTATGTATTTCAAATAAGAATTATTTCTTATTTTTTTGTAGTGCATTTTAATGTTGTTCTTATTATGAACATTAAAAGCTTAATAACAATAATACACTGTTATATCAGTGCTATTATTGCTCTGTTTTAAACCACAAGTCTTCTACAAACCGCAGTTAATAATATCGTCTTTCATTTAAACCTTATCTTTGACAAGAAGTTATCACAAATCATTGAAGAACATCGTGTGAAATTTTCTTGGTTTCGTTTTGTAAGAAGTGCCAAGATACCTAATCTCTTGAAATGCACATCTTGAATAGAAAAGGATAAAAACTGGAGAACTGCGATCATTAGAGAATATAGTATTTACACCTATCAATTAGTAAACAAAACACGCAATAATTATCATCATTTGCCTAACATAATTACGCTATGCTTTTTATTCGAAAATAATTAATTTAAGTTATTGAAAGTTGCAGTTTTGTAGATTTCGTTGGTTTATAAAAAGCCAAAGTTAAAAATGACACCCTATCATCATCATCATCAACAACCCATTACTGTCCCACTGCTGGGCTCGGGTCTCCTCTCATAATGAGAAGGATTAGGCCATAGTCCACCGCGCTGGCCAAGTGCGTATTGGTAGACTACACATACGAGTACCTTTGAGATTTCTTTTTTTAATCTCTCAGGTAAGGCAGGTTTCCTCACGATGTTTTCCTTCACCGTTTAGCAAGTGATAATTAATTTCTAATACGCACATATCTATGAAAAATCAGAGGTGCGTGCCTGGGATTTGAACCTAGGACCCCACGATCGAGAGGCCGAATTTCTTAACCACTAGGCTATCACAGCTTTTTCGCCCCTATCATACCTATATATCTCCAAAAAGGGAAATGACAACCTGAACCTATTTTAATGAGTCAATAATTAAGATTTCCTAAATACTGAATTAGCTTTTAGTTATAATATCGCTGGTTAATTCCGAGCCAATAAACATAGACCTTTGACAACATCATGTAGATTTCCTGTAGTTTCCTTCACCGTCAAAGGAAGTCATAACTAATTAAGCCTAGTAGGAGCGGCTGTATTACTATTTACATAAGTAATAATATTTTACATTACCGTATATTTGTAGTGGCTTTCATATATTTTCTCACGACCTCCATAACACGACACGCTCATCGCATCGCTTGCAATTTGAGAAGCTTGTCGGCTTAAAACACGAAAACCAACTAACGCATGTATGGGAATTCTATTGTTTGTATAGAATTATGTCTATCTATGGTTTCTGAGCCTCGCTAGCGTGTATGCTCTATGGCCTTCCATAAAAAATCTTACGTAGTACAGGGCTATGCAGATTCTATGTGCACATAAAAGTAATTGTAGTAAGTAGGGAAAATGTTAGTGAAAAAAGTATTAATTTTTTAATTAGTGACGATAAATTGGTTATTTCTTTTTCTAATTTACTGCAGTTACACTTGGGGCTCTTCTAGAAAGGTACAAAAGAGCTA
Organism: Epargyreus clarus clarus; assembly: GCA_014595695.2. NCBI lineage: Eukaryota > Metazoa > Arthropoda > Insecta > Lepidoptera > Hesperiidae > Epargyreus > Epargyreus clarus. The sequence goes on from JACTTY020000094.1 coordinate 1,164,378, forward strand.
TTATTAAAAGCCGGTGATGCATTGGCGATTCCCTGGTGTTGCAAATTGTAGTGTGGAGCTAAGGCGTCCTAATATAAGATAGGTGTATGGTAGAATTAAGTTAATCATAATAAAGCTATCACCTAAGAAAGATACCTTTCTCGAACCTGCCTGCAACATCACTACAAAATGTCTTGAGGTAGACGGAGACTGCTTTCCATCAGAAAGTCCGTCTGCCTCATGGCTAGGTTTAAGTATAATGAAAAAAACTTTTATACAAGGAAAATCACTTGAAAATTTAAAATATTTATACCAACCCTTACTTATTTATTTTGAAAATCAAGATCTTTACCACTTAAAAATTTATTCACCCTCGTAGTACGCATGCAGTGCATATGCGCATGGCACTCCTAATTAGGGGAACGTTTCTTTAAAATAGATCGCCGCTGCGATATATAAAGTCTTGAGGCACAATTCTACTAATAACTTTCGATTAGTAGATAGTTGAATAGTAGATTAGTGTACATTTTATTTTACAAAGAATTTAATAAAATAAAATATTTTAATTATGTAACTAAAGTGCAAGTTATATTGACGGAAAGTGATATTCTCATCATCCCCGAAAATTTTAATAACTGTGTAGATTTAATAAAATGTTGGGTTTTTTATATTTATTTTAAATGCGTAAGCATTGTACATGTAGCATCTCTACAATACGTAACAAATAAAAGAACGGTTTATTACCTAACCAATATTTTAGAAACTGAACTAAAATTATTTAAAATAAAATAATGATGTAATAATCTTACAATGTTTTCGAAATTTGGATATTTTATAAGCATTCGTATAATTAATTTTACGCCTGCAAACGCATGCATAAAATTAATTATTTTGAGCACTAATTTAATTGGTATTTTAATTTTTGAAGGAAACAAATATGAATGCATTGTTTTACCTTTTACCTTTCTCTTAAATAATACGTTTAATATACGTTTAAATTATTATTATACGTTTCGCGATACAACTTGTATAAATTTAAATAATTTATAAGGTAGGTGGCGCTGTATGAATTGTAAGAATCGTAAGAATCAATAACTTAAAAAAAAGCATTATTAGTAGAATTAGTCCATATTGGAATGCATCCAGCTGGAAAAAATATCAAGCGGAGTAAATTTGGTATTTCTCGAATTCATCGTCGTGAACTAAAATTAGTGACTTCACTTCTTCCGACAGAAAAAATAAACGGAGTTGTCCCTTCACTTATCCTTCGAAGGGCCAAGGTGTGGAAATATACAGCTTGATCCAATGGCTTGATCTAATTCATGCATATTTACTTGTAGTTATAATTGCGTATAATTTAAATGCAGCTGTTCATGTTTAAGTTGAAATATTCTTTATCTTTAAAATAAACAAACTTATTTTAAATTTTATTTTAATAAATGTATTGTTGATGTATAGATATTTTGCGCCAGGACGAAAACAAATTTCGTATTTTCGTAATTTTTTGACTCCGGAGGCACCACTACCACACATATTTCTATCTTTAAACACTATAAATTATTGATTTGTTCTTTAAAAATATTGTTGTCTGAGTCATCTAACATTACCTAGAGAACCGTGTGAGTAATGCAATTATAATGTAATCGTTTGGTAATAAATAGGTGCAACATGTCATACTAACCATCCGCTATGACTAATAACAGTATTAACTGTATCTAAGATCTTGAATGGGAATTTATTTAAGTATAATCCGCGCCAAACTGCTAGTCCACTCTGAAGTTGTTGCGAACAGGTGTAGTTATACAATTTGCTATGGCGACGCGACTCATTTCTATATTCAGAGCGGACTAGCAGTTTGGCACGGACTATACACGTGAATCAAACTCCTACACATAAGGGTTAACTTATGTGTAGTAGTTTGATTCACGTGACGAGACCAATATTTCCAAAAAAATCAACGGGTTGCACTCCGGGAGTGCCGGCAGAAGTGAAAATTTTCGAAATCTAACCTGAATTAAAAAATGAAACTGACACAAATTGACAGATTTTTCTACGCTAACAACGGATGACATCTTGACTTTTGCAGTTTCATTTGCCGTCTTATGAATTTTCGATCAGGGCACGTGTCCTGACGCGTAACATTTTTTACCCATCACAAAAAGTGCATAACTTCGCTAAAGAAGTTTTCAGTCCAAAAATCACTTTTATAAACTTATGTAGGTGGCAGCTTAGTAGTTCAGGGGCGCGCATTTTGCCGAACCGCATGATAAAAATTAATGTAATCAATATTACAGTCAGCGATAAAAGGTCGTCAAGATTTTCAAACTATATTGATTACGATAAATCTCTCTCTCTAGTAAAAGTGAGCCCCGCAAAGGGCGCAATCTTAATATCTTGTCATGATCTTAGCTATAAAGCTCGTAAAAAGATTATTAAGCTGCTGTGTGTCTGGCTTCAAGGGTGTAGTAAGGAAGAAACATTTACGAGGCGTTGCAATACCATTCTTAGGTGTAAGAAGGCATCTATAACAGGCCTGAAGGTCTCTACAATTCTCAAGATTAATTACAGATATCCATGAATAGCAACAACATCAAGTGCATTGCATGCTCGCTACTTCAGCTTCGGTAAAAATAACACGATCAAACGGAGATAATTTAGTTTGTAGGCATGGCATTTAAAACATTTTAACTAAAGAAGATACTTAAAATAATCAGTAAGTAACCACACATTGGTTAGTTAAACAAAACAGACAGCACAAAAGGAAGTAACTATTTAACTACGTATTTATAGAGACGATTAGTCCACACCGTTTGATGTGTCTAACACGAGAGGGATAAAGATATATGGAATTCGGGCCTGTAAGAATCGCTTGTTTAATTAAGCTTTTAGACGGCATGTGATGTTGTAGCTTGTAATGTTGTAGTCAGCCCATATAACAATCAGCTGTCTCACATAAGAGGTGATTATCTTAGTGTTCAGGAATAGCAACACATCTGTAATCAGGTTTTTGTTGAATCCCCGTTCTATATAGACTTGGTCACAGATATCTATGGGTAGTGACACAAAATTAATGGTTACTTACTAATAAAAACATGTGGCCTGAAAATCTCCAGCTCAACTCCTAGGTCCAGCCCAATATTTTTTCATCTAAAAGGTGTCTTAAATTAGCTTCTTTTCCTTAAGCTAATACTTTGCGAAGATGCGTTTAAAAAATATTTTTGGAAAGAGTCTACTTAAATTAACACATTTTAATCTGGTCTGATAGGTAATTATAATTCTTTTTTTATTGAGACTCTTTATACCGTAATATTTGAAAGAATACCTAAAATTTACCTTGCCTGTAGGTAAAGAAAGGTATATTTTAGATCTTCTGTCAAATATTTTAGTATATAAATATTTCTCAAGAATATGCTACCAACATAGGTTAATGACGGAATATATTTTCCAATGTATTACTGGAGTTTATCTAAACTATTTGTATTTGTTTTCATTACCATCATGTAGGATATCTGGTATGTGTAAATAACTGTCCATTTAACTGTGTTCGCCCGTGGGAGAGTCGGGAGCTACTCGCGCGGACACGCTCCGCCGGACGTCGCTCCTTGTTTTTAACCGACTTCGAAAAAGGAGGAGGTTACTCAATTCGACCGTATATATTTTTTTTTTTTTTTTTTTTTTTATGTTTGTTCGGCGATTTTTTCGCGATGCCGCGACCGATCGACATGATTCATACACCATTGTATGCGGCTAGTTTCACAGGGGGTCCCATTTCGAGGAAATTTGAAAATTTCCGCCAGTTTTCCCGGAAAATTGGAAAAAACCCGATTTCATATAAACTTGAATAAGTCGAGTATTTCTTAACCAATTTTAATTTTCTTTTTTTCATATGAAAGGGTGTTTCGTTGCGGTACTTTCCTACCTTAACATTAGTACGCTCTGATGATTAGAATTTAAGTTATGGGGTGGAACTCATCATCACTACCCCTGCTTTTTACATATTTTATGACAACTTACCTTCTGCCCACTCAATTCTCATGAAACTTAAAATGAACATTGAGTGTCTAGGTTATCATGATATGATGGAAAATTTGACCTTCAACTCTTCAACCCTGGTAATGCAGAAGTGCCTCCTGCCTCAACCATACAAGTTAGGCATTTGGAACTTATGGATATTTAATAAAGTCGATAAGTTGAGATATATGATGGAAAATTTGACCTTCCACTCTTCAACTCTGATAATGCAGAGGTGCCTCCTGCCTCAGCCATACAAGTTAGGCATTTGATGCTTATGAATATTCAATAAGGTTGATAGGTAGAGATATATGATGGAAAATTTGACCTTCTACTCTTCAACTCTGATAATGCAGAAGTGCCTCCTGCCTCAACCATACAACTTAGGCATTTGGAGCTTACGAATATATGATAAGGTCTTTGAGTAGAGACATATGATGGAAGATATGACCTTCAATTCTTCAATCCTGATGATGCAGAGGTGCCTCCCATGTAAAGTATATAGATTAGACATTTGTTGTAATGAAGTAGCTAGACAGAGATATATGATGAAAAATTTGACCATCAACTCCTTTATCTTTTCTTAACTATTGAATTAAGATAAATTGGACCGGTTCGCTCGCAGAGTTTTACCACCTAGTTTGATTTATTTACTTATCTGTTCCTACCTAACCTAGCCAATAATTAGTATCTCATAAAGCTTCGCCTATAGTGTTTCGTATTGAATTGGTTAGGTTAGGTTGGAACATATAAGACAATATAAAACTAAGCGAGAAGGGCGCGGCAGCGCCCTGCGAGCGGGTGGGTCCAATCCGTATCTATTCAGACCTTACCTTTATTCATGATCACATTTATACAATTTTACATAATATAAATACAAACGTTAGCATATCATCACTAAAAAGGGTGAAAAAAAAAATTTTAACAAAAAAATAAAACCGACTTCTATGTCACTACAAAGTAAAAAATAATTGAAATAAATGTTGGTTTAGTACATATTTCTGAAGTCGGCGCTCATATTGGACACGCTGTTATCAAACGAAATATATTGAGCGCCGACTTCAGAAATATGTACTAAACCAACATTTATTTCAATTATTTTTTACTTTGTAGTGACATAGAAGTCGGTTTTATTTTTTTGTTAAAATTTTTTTTTGTCAAGGAGTTTACGGTTCATGAACACGGTAAAGTTAAAAAGTTAGCTTATTTAAGTTTTTTGACATACCTGTAATCTTAGTATGAGTTTTTTACGTTTTTACAAAAATGACTGTTTTTGTATTTGTTTACGTATTTGCGCATACATTTCCAATCAGCACTCCTAGCGGACTGTATAAGAACTAGTTACATAAGCTGCAGACGGGGGATGCAGAGATTGAAATTAAAGTCAAAAATGCTGCAATTACTTTCACTATATTAAAAATTATTAACTAAGTACATGTACAATTACGTTCGAGGTGGGAACCGCAATTCGATAACATAATTCTTAAATCTAAAAAGACACCAGGATCATCTTCGTGGGAAACAGGCCGCGAGGCACGTTCTGCTGTGTCGACGTTACTGTAGCCCATTGCCGATAGCGTGGGATGTGCGATGGGCGATGGGCGATATACTCGCTGCATTGTGTAACATCTCCCTCCTGAAGACAAGCAACTATTGGCGAACTTTAGATGACATAGTTGCTGAAATAGCTGCATGGTTATATGCTGCTCTTATGAGTTTAAGGTGAAGTTCTTCTTGGTCGGCGACCCTTGCATATACTTCTTCGGACGAAGTGGCTGAGGCATTAGACTTTTAGCTTGCAACTTCTTCTCTTTGACTTTGGTTGGTACGGGAAAACTTATAGCGTAATGTCTGTCGTCGAGTTGTTCAATTGCTTCTCTGGTTAAGATTACTGGTGTGAGGTAACAAATTGGATGACATTCCTGCTTGATAATTAGCCGATTTACGCAGTCTGGTTTCACAGAGATACCATGAATTGGTCTTCGGACATTCTGTCTCTATGTACAAAGAATCGGTTCTATGAATGGCTACATATGGATGGACAGGTATAAGGGATGTATGGTTTTTCTTCGGAATTATGGATAACTAGTAAAAATCGTAGGTTATAGGCAAAACTAGAGGAATTTTGAAAACTACTACTATTTTATTATTCACGTAAAAGTACCCTAATTTTATCGTATCGTAATACTCTCTTAGATCAATATCAAGAATTTCATCCTTTGCATATATCGTCCTTAATCTATCTAACATTTCCCTCAGAGAATCTAAACTTATAATGGAATGGGGAGTGCTTGATGCACGTATAAATGCAAGATTAATTTCTAATTGATTAATTTCTTCGTAAAGGCTTTCTATACTATCACTTAACATTAATAAGTACTGTACTAGACGGGAATATTTTCCTACGTCTGTATCTTTTTTATTAACTATCCTATCTATAGCTTCAATAATTCTTTTTTGATTTTCAACTACACTATCAAGTAAATTTGAATGTCGAGACATCCATTCCTTCGACAAACTCATATGATTATTAAACTCTAATTCTATTTTCCTTTCATTATCCTGTAAATTTTTAATAGCCTGATTGTATTTTAATGCGTCGGTATAATCCAGATTTCCAGAAATACTTTTGATTATAGAACCCAATCCATCAATGAGACCTCTCTTATTTCGTGTCGGTTCAAAGCTTTCTAATTTATTGGATATTTTTTGTATTTTTAAGTTCAAAAATGATATATGTGGATCATAAAAAGATAAAGTGTTATTATCTATTTGATTTTTAAGATCTAGCAACTTTACCTGAAATGATTTTATTTGTGTTTGAACATCTGTAAGGTCGATATTTTGTAAAAAGGAATGAAAATGGGATATTACTTTAGCTGGTCCTAGTTTGAATGGGAGTAACCCTGGCCCATCCTGTAATGAGTCAATCATTAGATCTTGTCCTTGAATCAGTTGAAGTAGTGGGAAGACTAGCACTGGTATCCTGTAACAATACGCGATTTTTAGGAAGTCTTTTCAAACGGTGCTTGGCAACAGGACCCCGATTTCGTTTGGTATATATATGAATGGGCAAATCTGCTAATACATTGTCCGCATTAAAACGTGGTGCTAATTTCTGCCGGCCGGCCGTTGGATTACGTATAAAGATTTGCTGACCAGTAGAAAATTCTTGTTCAGGTTCGCGATTTCTATTTCTATTCTCAATTAGTTGCGTTCGTTCGTTCAGGGAGGATTTATTAATTAATTCAAATACTAGTTTCATGCGACTCTTGTGATCTTGTATGTATTGTTGTGTTAAATGTTGAGTCAAGTCGGTGTCTATAGGATCTCGAGGATCGAAATGGCCTGTAATTAATTCTAATGGACGGCATTGGGTAAAACTATGAATAGAGCTATTGTAACCTAAAATGGCATAAGGCATGAGAGTTTTAACATTATCATTTGGATGTTCCAGTTTTAATATTCTCAAATGTTCTAGTATAGTCGAATGAAAACGTTCGACTATGCCGTTCTCATTGGGCGCATGTGCAAGGATCTTATGATGCTGTGTTTTATGGACTCTAATAAATTCAAGAAATACTTGATTACAAAATTCTGGTCCCTGATCTGTTACTATAGTCAAAGGCACGCCATGATGAGTGAAAAACTGAAGTAGAGCTTGAACTACACTTAATGCTGTTCCATCTCTTAATAAATATGCTTGAGCATATTTGGAGAACGCATCAACGGCAGTCAAATATTTTTCGTTTTGTACTGTAAAAAGATCGACATGAAGAATTTCGAAAGGCTTGGTAGGCGGTGGTACAACATGAAATTTTTGTTTAATGGGATTACGATCATATTTGGCTTGGCCGCAGATGCTACATTCATGAATATACTTTGCAATTTGATCTTTCATTTTAGGCCAATAATATCTTCGAGATAGAGCCAAATACGTTTCATTAATTCCACGGTGGTTAGTTTTACCAAAATGATAATTCTTTATTAATACCTGTTGCTGTAAATATTCTGTGACATTTTCTACTTCAGACTTTGTAAACACTAAATTCATGGCAGAACTTTTAAATTGCCTTTGAATGATGGGAATAATTTTGTACATAGCTAGTGGTGGTTGAACAAATAAACCTGTTCTAATCTTTGGATTCACAAAATCTTTTATAGCATTAATTACATCAGCCTCAAGAGAAGTTTCTGATAAATGAATTATAGTTTTCGTGTGAGTTGCAAAAGGTTTAGTAATGGTCGGGTTTTTCTTACGGGCATTAACTATCACAAAACAAATCTGATTACTAAAACGATTAAGTGGAATATCACTTATTGGAATCTCTAAAATTGGGTTTTCGTGACTAGTATGTGCTGTACGACAGGAACTAGCTGTTAAAGTAGAACTACGGCTAGCTGTAATAGTAGAACTAGAGTCAGCTGTAAGAGTAGAACTAGAGTTAGCTGTAAGAGTAGAAGAACGAGATGGGCGCCTTATAGATGGATTCACTGCAAGAGAATTTATGTCGTCGCTGTTAATCTGGATCCTTGAAAGAGCATCGGCATTAGTATTGGATTTTCCTGGTTTATAAACTACTGTAAAATTATATTCACTGAGCTTCAATCTCCATCGAGTTAAGCGAGAACTCGGCTCTTTTATGTTCATTACCCATTGCAGGGGTCTATGATCAGTGACAATTTTGAAGGTGCGACCAAATAAGTAAGGACGAAAGTATTTAGTGGCCCATACAATGGCCAACAGCTCTTTCTCTATAGTGCTGTAATTAATTTCGCTCGTATTCAAAGTTCGTGACGCGTATGCAATTGGTTTATCAGACCCAAGGGGTCCTTGTGATAATATTGCACCAATTGCTAGATTTGATGCATCAGTAGTTAAAATAAATTCTTTGGTAAAATCGGGATATTGCAGTATAGGATCATTCATTAATAATGTTTTACAAGTTTCGAAACAGTTAATATAATTTGGATCGTCACATTTAATTTTAGCTCCCTTCTTCAAGCATTGCGTCATAGGTTTTGTAATACGTGCGAAATTAGGAATAAATTTGCGATAATATCCTACTAAACCCAGAAAGCGTTTTATTTCAGTGGATGTCTTTGGAATTGGAAATTTCTGAATGGCTGTGATTTTTTCAGGATTCGGTTTGATACCATCCTTGCTGATAATGTGTCCTAAATAAACAGTTTCTAATTTCATAAACTCTGATTTATTAAGTTGAATTTTCAGATTTGAATCGCGTAGCCTTTCAAATACTTTTCCTAAATTGACAATATGTTCCTGAAGGGAAACACTAAAGACGACGATATCGTCAAGATACACTAAACAGATTCGATTTTGAAGGTCCTTAAGTACATCATCCATCACTCTTTGGAAAGTTGATGGAGCGTTCTTAAGCCCCATCGGCATACGCAAAAACTCAAAATGGCCGTGTTCTATACTAAATGCGGTCTTCGGTATATGTTCTGGGTCCATTTCAATTTGGTAAAATCCACTCGCAAGGTCTAAAGTTGAAAAATAGTGACACTTACCGAGTTTGTCAAGGACGTCTGTGATGTTAGGAATAGGATATTTATCATCGATGGTCTTTTGATTTAGTTTCCTAAAATCGACTACTAACCGCCACTTTGGTTTACCTGATGCGTCCTGTTTTTTGGGAACTACCCAGATGGGGGAGTTCCATGCAGACTCTGAGGGCCGAATAATATTTTGCTGTAACATTTTAGTTATCTGATCTTTAACCTCTTGCCGATGTATGAATGGGTATCTATAGCTCTTTGTATAAACTGGAACCTCATCTGTAGTGCGAATTTTATGTTTAGTTTTATTGCTAAAAGTGAGCGGCTCACCATCTATATAAAAAATGTCAGCGTATTGAGAACATAACTTTTCTAAATTTGTGCGTTCTTCAGGGTTTAAATGATCAGTCCTTAACCGAGAAAGAACTTCATCAATGCGTGACCTTGAGATTTCAAGTGGTTGAGTATGCTTGCATTCTAAATTAAATAGTTCGGCATAAACTGGGCGATCCATTGAGAAAACTATATCATTATTAGTGGGATTAAATACTTCAATATAACCGCGATTGTTACTAATGTCAGTTAAACACTCTCGAATTATACAATTTGAAATTATTTGCTCTGGTATTAACGCATCACCATTTTTAAAATTAATTGGAACCTTTAACAATTTTGTTGAATTAGCTGGTATTATTTCCTCAAATAAATTACAATTTTTAGAGTTATATAAGTGAATTGGATTGGTCGCATTACGAGTTATTAAAGTTTTATTTTTTAAATTAATATTAGATTCCCATTCTTTTAATAAGTCATAACCTAGAAGTCCATCAAAATAATCGTGGAAGTTATAAATGAAAAGACGCATATTACCTTCTTCTCGAAACTCTGAAAACGTCGGCACTGTAATAGAATAATTGTGCTGGCTTGTACCATGATAATTTGTTATCTCGAATGGTTCATAATTACATGAAATGTGTGAATAAAATGTTTTAACTGCCTGAGGGCTTATAACGGATTGATTAGCCCCAGTATCAATAAGTAGTTTTAGCGGGGGATCTGAAATTACAATATATGGCAACATACGCTGAGTCTGAAGGTTAATTTCTATCCTAAGGGTTTTGACTTCGGGTCCTTTTGAAAATTTTTACCATGAGAAGAACCAGAATTAGTGTCATCTTGATGCTCCTCTACCTCTACCTCACCATACTCCGGCACCTCAGTACAGAATGAATTATCATATTCGCCACTTACATTGCAAGCATAATTATAATCGGAATATCCGTAGTAGTCAAATGGTTCTGTATTATCGTAAGGTCCTGATAATGGTTCTCCGTAAAATTCATTAAAATTTATTTCCCTGCTTTTAAAATAATTAGAGGGTGGTGGATTACCCTGTTTCGACCAATCATGACCTCTTAGAGTTGGTGGTAGTGGCTTTGAAATGTAATGGCTTACTCCACTCATTGGGTGCACTTTATTATTGGCAGAAGAACTTTGAACATAATTTTGTTGCGGCAATCTTAACACATTATTAAATCTGTAATTTGGTGAAGGTGCGCTGAAAATTTGCTGTGTGCGGCTAGGACCTGCATAGTGAGGCCTCCACAGAGGGTTGTGTGGGTAGTGTGGTTGGTGTGGTGTCAGTGGACGACTTGTACTGGGTAAGCTATATCTAGGTAGTGGCATCGCAACTGTGTTCGCATGATGTGCAAAAGGAACTTTAAATGATTGACCTTGATTGAAAGAAGTTAATTTTTTGTCAGGAATTTTATCATTTCTTTGTTGCAAGTACATGGTATTTAATTCTTCCTGAACGAATTCTAATGCCTGCTCAATAGTTGATGGTCGCATGCACCGTATACGAAATCCTAACGGGTCTTTTAGTCCACGAACAAAGGATTGAAGGGTAAGTTTTTTGTACAAAGATCTCTTAGACGCGATTGTAGTTGCTACATCTTCGTGCAAACTAATATAGGTCATAATTGTGGAAAATAAATTTTGGCACTTATCATAAAATTCTTGAGGTGACCCTGACCCTTGAGTCAAAAGAGCCAAATCATTATAAAGCGAGGTCTCATCGCGGTGATCAGCAAAATTGTTTATTAGTGAAGAGCGAATGCAATCCCAGCTGTCCGGGATGCCGTTAGAATTTATTAACCGGGCTGCAGGTCCCGTGACCTTGTTGAGAATACCGTTCAGAAGCGCTAAATTACCTAATTCTTGTCCAGGTGTGGTACTCATATAAGTTTTCACTAATTCGTCGCATAATTTAATAAATCTTGTTAGGACATGACAGTTTCCATCAAATTCTGGCAATAGCCTCAAGGCCTTGTAAATGTTATCTAGATTATCCATATTAGAACTAGAATTTTCCGTATTTAAATTATTTAAATTTCGTCCAGAGTCTAATGTTTGATTTCTCTTAATTTTATCTAACCTAGGGGACGATTGCTTTGGATGAAAAATTTTGACAAAATTATTTAACACTGTACCACAATTATTTACTTAACATTAATATTAGTTTAATTTTTTTTTTTTTTTTTTTTCACATAAAATACACACAAAAAAAGGAAAATTACTATAGGTAAAGTGAAAGGAGAGCCACAATAGTACGATTCTAAAGTACTCACATGCGCATTTTGATATCTCTGCGGCTGTATCGAGGTTTGGATACTCCTCTTGGTCTGAAGCTTCGTAGGTTTAGGATGTCCTAATTTTTGGCCTAGCTATGACCCTAACTTATGGACATCCTACCGACTGCGCCAGTTACATAAGCTGCAGACGGGGGATGCAGAGATTGAAATTAAAGTCAAAAATGCTGCAATTACTTTCACTATATTAAAAATTATTAACTAAGTACATGTACAATTACGTTCGAGGTGGGAACCGCAATTCGATAACATAATTCTTAAATCTAAAAAGACACCAGAATCATCTTCGTGGGAAACAGGCCGCGAGGCACGTTCTGCTGTGTCGACGTTACTGTAGCCCATTGCCGATAGCGTGGGATGTGCGATGGGCGATGGGCGATATACTCGCTGCATTGTGTAACAAACTGATTGGAAATGTATGGGAAACGCGTAAACAAATACAAAAACAGTATTTTTTGTAAAGACGTAAAAACTCATGCTAAGGGTACTGAACCAAACCTATGAGTCATCAACCCCTTCTTGTGATATTGTTACCTGTACCCTTACCATGAGTTTTTACGTTTCGACAAATATGACTGTTTTGGTATTTGTTTACGTATTGGCCCATACCATTTCCAAGCTCTGATATAATCCGCTAGGGGCGCTGATTGGAAATAGTATGGGCAAATACGTAAACAAATACCAAAACAGTCATATTTGTCAAAACGTAAAAACTCATGGTAAGGGTACTGGGCATGAGTCTCCGAGAGTGAAGTGTTTATATTATATAGTTCACCCTACTGATCATGGTGGATTGGTAGACTTTTTCTTTTATCTTGAACTTCAAGAAGGACTTTCCGTAATTTGACTGCTATGTACATTGTACATAAGTATCTATATATATCCGCAATTTTCTCAGAACTACTGTAGCATTACCATGAGTTGGCATAGAAACGCCACTATAGAAATTGTAAATAGATAACTATTGTCATTTTGCTAGTGAATAACATAACTACTATCGTTACGGTATTTCTTGACAACGTCTGTCAAATTAATGACTCATGGGACCGAATTTGTATGGCAATAGATCATAATGACATTCGCTAGCGATTTGATTTCGATAGGTTTTTAACGTATCGAGTTACGTCACTACGGATTTTAGTTCTACGAGTAACCACCACAGGCGCTGTACAATTTTTCATACATTTATTTTACGCAGTCGCTAGCGAGTAATACTTTTGTAAACTCATGGTAGTGCTACTGGTTCAATTTGTATGCAGTTTTAGTTATTGGAAATTGTATTGTACAAGGTAATAATGATGTACCTACATAATGTATTACAATTTTGGCGCAGTAATTTCAATTTACAAGTTACATGGTAACATAACACCGTCTTCCTTTACCCTTATATAATATGACAATAAAAAATTCAGATACGTTGTCCTTCGAAAAATCAGAATAGCGTCGGATTTTAAACCATTACACGTGTCTCAAACAGACAGTAGTGACACCTTCCTTATTAAATCTCTAGGGATTCTATCAAACAAGACCAGTGTCGCATAAACGCCGAATAAACTTCTCGCTTCAACCACTTCCTTTCCCGTAAAAAATAAGCAAAAAAACGTACAATACAACTGACTCATATCCTGGTGAAAGTGACATGTATTTATTTTTGGACTTGATGAATAATGAAACCAATTGGTGTCAATTTTAAAGATTAAAATACTTTAAGGGTGGTAAGTAAGGCTTCTTGTTTGACTGTGGTATCCACCGAATTCTGTAATATGTTCCTTGAAGGAGAAGGTAAGGTAAACACTCTGCTATGAAGCGTTTCATTCGTATTCTTCGACCTAATTACATGGTAGCCCGTGTCTGTAAGCATAAAAATAATTATTAAATAAAATTATAATTAAAAATACGTTTAATAATGAGCTCTTTGTGATTTTACTGTGGCATTACAACTAAGGATTCTGCCAAGCGAGAGCGATAATTAAACTATCCAATTTTTGTCTACCAAAGAACGAAATAAGACAACTTTTCTTACAAGAATTGTCAATATATTTTTTTATTTCATGATTGATTAAATTAATTAAATTAAATTAATTAAGAACGGGCGCTTCAAACCTGAAGAGAGCAATTGCCGCTCACTAGACCTATAAAATAAAAGCGTGGTAATAGCTCAAAGTCTACGCTCGACTGAGTCACTTAACATCAGGTGGACTGGGTTAGACGATTGTTAAGCATAAAATAGGCTCATTTGAGACATTCATGGTCATGGGGCGTCTTCGAAGCGTATCTCCCAAATAGAAACTCCCACGTGTGAACATATCAACTGCATTGTAATTAATTCTTGTCTATTTACTATTTTTCTTCAATCTTCATATATAAATGAAGTGCATTAAAGAAAGAAAAAGTTCTTAAGTAACTTCTAGGCGACAAAAAAAGGTTTTTTTTTTAATTTCTTTTTTGTATCTTTGTTATTGTATTTTCGTAAATTATTAAAATAACAAAGAATTAAAATAATAACTAAATGTTTCCTTTGCTAAAAAATGACACTAGCTTTCTTTTACATGAGCCATTATTTATATATCTAGTTAGCCGGAGATTGAGTCCAAAACCCTCTGTATGACAGATCTCAATGTAGACCACTGAGTAACGTGGTTCCTCTAGATTGGATTTAATTCATCGAGTGTATAATTTAATAAATTCTATCATAACGTGCTGTTCAATAATGATTATGGAAATACTATAAGTATACCCGTTAATATACCTATCCAGGTATGTATAAAACCATTAAAAATAAGACATGTCTATTATATTAAGATTAATGCTCTGTAACAATAAGTACCTTTCGAAAAATTGAAACAAAACCAGTTGTCTAAAATCGTGACGTCCACTAGTGACATCTGTGTGATATGTCACGAAGTAACTCTTCGCGGCTTAATGTCAATAATGATCTTGGCTTTGACCTCAAACGAATGTTCACTTGACAAGCCAGTCCTGTGCATGTTGTGGAATATTTTCGAAATCTGCTAGTGTATATGAACAAGGTACTCGTACGTAACAAATTCCGGAATTAAGCGAATTTCTTGTATGATTTAACCATAGTAAAAATATTCGATTAATTTTGAACCATAGGTATGTATATAAGATCAAAAATCCTTAGTTTACGGATTGAACAAATGTATACTTTAAAGAAAGAACTAAAATTGAGATATCTTTTTGTAATTTTAAAGTAATAACTTTACTAAATGCATGTGAAAGGATATAAGACACTAATAACAAAAAAAACAGAATTTGCTTTTTTTAGTCTGTCTGTCTGCCAATCCTTGCAACGACAGGACCGATTTTGACGGGGATTCTACTGGCACTCAACTAATGTTGTAACGAGTCAGTAAGATTTTGTTTACTTATTTTTTATTTTTTTAAAAATACCCAAAAGACCCTTCAAACCCATGGGTTTCATGGGATGTCATGACATCCTAAGTATTTACACTGTTAAACGCAAGTGAAACCGAGGGAAACAGCTCGTATTTGAATATGAATTTGGAGGTATTGAGCTTTTCTACAGACGTTATACTCTGTTTATTATTTACGCTTTCATTTTCTACACACATTGCAATACCTAGGAAGATTACATTATTTATGTATGCAGACTCAGAACGGAAAAATAATGTCTGTCGGAGTCGAACACGGAAGCTTTACAACCTAAATCTTTATATCAATCCATCTATTCGGAGTACCGAAGGCCGTGTCTTTTCTATTAAGTATTCCGTCAGTATTCTACTTAGTATTATGACATTTTTCGTCAGTCAAAGTCTTATGACTTGCCCAGAAAATGGGGTAAGATTAACTACTGGGGTAACGGCATAACCACAGAAGCCGTTTACAGAGCGCATTCTCACCGTAAAACAGTAACTTAATTGTGAACTAGTACGTTTTAATTATGCCCAAGCTTTTGACATAACATCCGGTACTGAACAGGTTTACAAATGCAAGAATGAATAAACAATAGTATTAGAACGGGATAGACGCGGTTCAACGCTCCATACCAGTGGCTTTCAAACTATTTCATGACACGACCTCGTTTGTATGTGAAAATATTCCGCGAACCCCTACTCTCCGTTATTTCTAAATCTATTATGTTAGAAATTATAAATCCATACAATATGTTTATTAAGTTTCCATAATTATTTATCAGTTAGGTATTTTCAGCACCTACAAATGTACTCAACTTTAATAAATATTTTCTTTAGCTTAAATTAATATTCTATTAGTTTTTTTTTTAATTTTCAAATTAAAATATATTTTTGAACTTTATACTGTTTTTGTGTAACGAAAGCTTTGTAATCCGGTGCGAGCCCCGAGCTGGCGGTGACATATGTGTTGAGAACCACTGCTCCATACGACCTGTCCGAGCGGTGATCTTGCTTCAATAGACCATAAAATATCTGAAGACATTTCGTAAGACTTAATATATTCGAAATCATTTTTTTTTGTCACAAGTTATAAAATTTAGCGGGTATTCAATTTTAGCCCATAACGTTTATATTCTAAGTTAGGACATCCAGCTATATACATAGCTATAACGTAAACTGAAGAGAATTTTCATACCGAATAGATAATTTTGTTGCAATTACTGGTATTAAAAGTAGAGTAGTGCTTATTAACTTTATTTTCAGCGGTTTTACGTAATTATTATGAAGAAAAAGATGATAAATGAGTATATGACCCAAGAATCGTTAGGTAACATGAATATAACAAGTTTAAGGTGTTTCATGCATATGAAAAAAAATTTAGAATCCGCTTTCCACTTTTCAATTGTGCCAAACGTTAATTCCGAGACGGTTCCCAAAGTAACTTGTTAAATTTGAATGCAGGTACTTCCGGGTCTAAATTATGTCTGGTCTCTATAAAAAAATACTAGTTTAGTATAAGCTTAATCACTTCCTATGTAAAAATAAAACATAACTACGTATTTCAATAATAAAAATTTATTTCGATGACATGCTCTTTCAATGATTCCATGTTCTCAATTTATTTGCGGAAATGATAATTATGGTTTGACCGTCATGCCTCATAAATAATAATTTTATTTTTTCCAGTAAAAAACGACAAAATGTGTTACATTATTGTAATTTTTTTAAAAAATTAATGTGAATCAAAGTGCATCACAATTCGCCAATTTTATGTTTACGTGATATGATACAAAATTTCCTTTAGCGCAAATAAATTTAAGTAAATGATGTACATATAAACGTAATAAATTAATCAACCAGTGCCGCCCACAACTCCGCTTTATATAGATCTCAGTCGATCCACAAAATTAAGCAACGTCGGGTGCGGTCGGGAGTTAGATCGGTGACCGCTTGCGGCTAAATGTCATGAAATTGTCGTGCCTAAGAGGACATAATATTGAGCCATAGGTCTCCGTTGTTATAATTAGATTGCAATCGTTAGACATTTTGAAAGGTATATGGTTTCACCGGGTTACCACCGCCACAGACCACACCCATTTCTAGCATATAACAGTTTTGTGTTTCGTTGTAAGAGTACGCGGGTACCCGCGGGTCAGAGCGATCACCATACCGATCTAACCTATAAAGGGTTCCAGGTTCGAATCCCGGCCAGACAAATATCTAGATGTCTTATATCCTAGTGGCTGTGAATTTAGATAGGGTCTTCCTTCATAATTACTTCCGTTATCGACATAGGAGTAGAATGCTGTACTAAGCTCTGGCTCTCCCTCAGCAATGAGACTACAGGGTTACAGTCATAACTATGGTGAATGTTTTTAATTTATTTTAAATATTGAATGTAGTAGCTGTTCAAAAACATAATATCTAGACGAATACAATGAGTATTTTGATAACACTACGAGAAACTTGTTGGAACAAGATTTTTTAAACTTATATGGGAATGAAAGTACAATACTATTGTTTCTACTATTACTACTATTCGCGTGCAATTGTTTATTTTTTAATCTCTTCCTCAAAACTATGTACGAGGCTAGAATGTCTATTATAGACCGCGCCGCCCGCCTGGTAGTCCGCTCTGAAGTTGTTGCGAGCAGGTGTAGTCATACGAGTATAACTTACTATGGCGACGCGATTCATTTCTGTATTCAGAGCGGACTAACATTTCTATGCGGACTATACAAACATTTTAAAACAAACATATAAACTTGTTATATGCGTAACGTAATAAAAACTTATATATCTACCTACGGTAAAAGCTTGTATATTTTTTGTTATTCTAAAAATTAAAACGGACATTTCAATTATATCATAACTATTTATTTATCTGTGATTATATTTTGTATGTATAAATTTAACGCTGTTTTATTCCACACCAACAACAGAACCTAAGTGAGTCTTGAAGCATAAAATTTTGTCCAGGAGTTTTACAAATTCATCTCCTAAGGGAAAGGGGATAAAGACTGTTTATATCATAAAAATAAATGTGTACAACTTAAGAATAAATAGACATGACACCTGAATTCATCATCAATCCATTACTGTCCCACAGCTGGAAACGGGTCTCTCAGAATGAGAAGGATTATTCCATAGTCCACCAAGTGCGAATTGGTAGACATACCTTTGTAAACTTTCTTTTAAAATTTCTCCTGACACCTGAAGAGGAAGTAATTGCAATCAAGATGTTCCCTTTGGATATATTTTCATAAAATATAAACTGCAGCGGAAGCACCATTTCTAAAGGCTGATGTTACGACGACATCATCGTAATTAATTAATCGCCTGATGATCAGAGCATCAGATTACATCGCGTTTCGCCAATACAATTTGCAATTTTAATTTTTACGCAACGTAATAATTGAAAATCGAAGACAGTTGCGCAATATTGCAAACTATATTTTGTACATTTAAATGCTGACAGTTAAATATTAATACGTATGTCATTTTTTAAAAGTTAATGATCGAATGTCCACTTCTACCCAACCACCAGTAGGTACCAATATAGTAGAGAACCAATGAAATGCTTAAGAAAAATAAAATTGTCATACTCTGGACTGTTTTTTTTAGATTACGATACATTTTTTGACATATTATCCATTAACCAGCTCGGTGAAGGTCGACCTATATTCGGATCTTAGACCACTAGAAATTGACAAATGGGCAATAATTGGAGAAATTAATTATTAATAACGGGCGCTATGGCTATATTTATTGAGTTAAGTGTGAGAACTAACATAGAACATGTTAGTGTCTGCCTTACATAAGGCAGTGGTAACTACTACCATCAGAACTACATGGTCATTTTCTACTTCAATTGAATAACAGCTCATGCAACTTTATAGTCTTGACTTCTGCCAACTATAACTTACCACATTGTAGAGTTCGTAGAACACATAAATAGATTTCAAACTAAAAACCGTTACTTAAGATGAGCTTTGAAG
This sequence comes from Epargyreus clarus clarus, assembly GCA_014595695.2. Taxonomy (NCBI): domain Eukaryota; kingdom Metazoa; phylum Arthropoda; class Insecta; order Lepidoptera; family Hesperiidae; genus Epargyreus; species Epargyreus clarus. The sequence goes on from JACTTY020000094.1 coordinate 1,183,938, forward strand.
ATGAGCTCCATAAACTGAATATATCAGTCTAATGACTTCCAGGTTCTTATACATTTACGAAATATGGTTTGTGCAACATAATGTTTATGCATATTTTTGTGCATATTAAAATAACTTTTAAGTGCTTTTAAGTAATAATAAATTTACGATGGATGGATTTCTGTTTTATATGGCAACCGAGTAGTCCACGAAAAGGTTACTTAAAGGTCTGGCCACTGCGTTATTACGTCTGAATCAACCTCATATAAGTGCATATAAAATATTGAAACGCCTCATATAAGTGTCTCTTCCTCACCTCACTTTTCAAACAGTAGCTCTTAACACTGATGTCTCTCCCTTAGCACACACCCTTCAGAATACAACAGCGCTTAACATTGCTATCATTACCACTTTACCTATTACAGAAATAGGTGAAGCGGTGGTGTATCCAGAGTCGAACCAGCTTCAAAAGTAACTAATTAACTAACTAACTAATTAACTATATCACTGGGTTACGCGTCACTATCGCTAATCTTGACGTAAACACTTAGCCACACTTTCTCTGAGCTACATTGTTTCTGTCATTACATTGACGAGCAATGTTATAAAAAGAGCTAAAAAATAACTACTGTGCGTCTTCATCTTAACAATTAGAAATAACCTTCAATACCAACTTTACGGTAATAGTAGAGGTCTTGGGTTAATTGTAGTACAACCAAAATGATGTTTTAAAAACAATCATCACCTTTTACTCGATCATTACTTGTTCATCGGGCAAATTATATGACTTATGTAAGTATGTCTACCACTTGAATTGGAAACTATTGGAGCTATATAAATAACATTTTTGCGTTAACACTTTTAAAGTCGAGTTCTAAACTCGAGTTTAGGGATTCTTCCGGACACAAACTTAACTTTAGCAACGTCAGAAAAACCTTTGTTGACTGGGTTTTTGAGAATTTCTATGGAATACAATTCTGAAAAAAATGTAAAGTTTTCTGAGACCAAAAATATCTGTTACATAGTCCGACTCGCACTTGGTTGCTTGAGTTACTCGTACGTCTTTAGGAACTACCAATAGATTCAATATAAAATGAGAAAGAATATTCATATTCGATAAATTTACATAATAGTTTCAATAAAAAACCATGTCACTCGCATTGAAAATTAATTAGAACGAATACATGAATAATGTTATATAAATTAATAAAAAACACCATAAATTCTACGCTGGAATTATTGATAAATTGCCGATTTAATTAATATATTCGACCATGTTATTCGATCATTCGATGTCACTAGATCTATGGTCGATGTTATAGTTTACATAACGAAGCGGTCGCCATCATTATATAACAAGCCATCACTTCGATGATACAGACAAATCTCTTTTCTATTCCCATTAATTTTATATGAATAATTTTGTACAACAAGTATCGTATTATATGAAGAACATTGACATTCCACTTTGAGAACTCATGGAGAACATTCTGTTTTCTTTCACTTTTGAAGCAAGTGATCATATTTCAAGTGAAGCAGGACCAATATTTGCCACCATCAGTAATCAACCGATATAGAGTTGGGGTACTAATGAGCCATATATGTGTTGCCTTATCCGAAGTATAAGTTGTGATGGCTCTTGCAAGTAGATTCAAGGTACCTTAAAACTGGAAAAAAAACAGAAATAAGGCAAAAATCGGTGTAATGGCGAAACCTCTACGATCAAACTACAAAAAGTCTTAAATAATTGAAGAAACTAAATTAATTGTATGCCGTCATAGTTGACTACAGGCATGTCGCTATCCCTGGGAACTAAAACAGAACGCCGCGTATAATTATACACATCTGCCTCAGTTACTTCTCACTCAATACGCAACACGTCATCATTTCTAACTAGTGAATGGCGTAAAAAATTAGCCAGTCTGGGTCATTGAGTGATTCACGTATAATTGAAATTGTGCCAGCAATGCCAACTAGTGTGTAATACTAATGCTACTAATACGTGCTTCTTGCTCATTCACTCTGTAACGCCCAGTGGTCCGGGCCGGCTTCTACAAAGAAAAGTTACAAAGAAGTTTAGTACAATTTTACGTGTTACACACAATAAAATGTGCGGTAAGTAATATGTAGTGCAAAAACACAATTGACCAAAAAATATGTGGAATGTACCGATAAGTCCGAACTTAAATGAGTATTAACAAAAGTATAAGCTGTCAAAGAGCTTGTGCTGCATGCGTAACGAATTCAAATTTTAAAACCCATTTTCACGCCCAAAAAATCAGCAAATCATTTTCTAAAGTGGTAGAAGCCTTTCTTGTTCGACTTCGGAAGCACCACCGCCACTTATTTCTGTTTATGTTCTGATTTAAAGGGTGTTCCAACTTCCAACTTAATACTCAGGTGTAGCAACACATAGACGTCAGGGATTCTATTAGGGTCTTATTTGGAATTCATTACTGACTGGCAGCAGCTACTTACCATCATGCTCGTCTGTTACTTTTACTATACTAAAAAAAAAAATTGAATAAAATATTTTGATTTAATTCGATTGAATGAATAGCAACCGATTAATTTTCAAGTCAACCATATAAGACACCTGTACAACATTCCACCGAATGAAATGGAATCCACATTGTTAAGAGCCCTGTAGGGAATCGAACAATAGACAATTGAATTGCAATAAGGGCAACGCTTATGACCTCTACAATTTGATATTCAAATGCAATTGGCACATTTATATGCAATTTCACAATTTAGAAATTCTAACGTGTTCAGCAATTATTCGTAAATCCGCGTTGGTCATTTAACATGAATATTTGCTTTGTAAGTTATCATTTGGTTATAAAGTAATATTCAATTATTCATACATAATCAAATAATTTATTATGACTTATGATTATCAATAATCTACTTTGAAATTGAAATGCAGTAAAACCCTTTGAGATTCGCCCTTGGCTACAGTGTAAAATGTCATAATTTTCTAGTTTAAAGGCATAAACACAAAAATCATTCCAACTTAGTCCTCAGCGGTAGCGGTAGCAATGCATCTGTGACCGACTTCAGTTAGGACTCCATCTGTCCTATCTGCCCTTTCCTCGTTCCCCTAGATATTCAAAAAACGTTCTACGTCTAACGTGTCGCTGAGAGTGCCCCCTCTTCAATAAAGTAACATTCAATTTAATCAACTACCCTCTTTTGGACCATGAGTTGGCCACACACTGTTGTGTTAATATCAGGTAAACATCATACTCGTCACTTGATAGAATACATTACTAAGACATGTTCTGGCCGCTAACACAAATATTACGTTTGACGAAATTTGAACCAAATAAAATTGCCCAAAAATTCTTTACATAAATCCACCATTTTGCCCACTGTGCAGTTGTATCCGCGTTTCCCGTTAGTCGCACGTTGGCGCTAACACTAAATATATCGCCGGGTGTTGAACCCGCGACCGATATCCCGTGCCAATGTTGCTAACCATTTAACATACTAGTGCTGTCACCCGGATCACTTCGGATGCCATGCGTGTCATACTGCTGACAGTATGTGTAACATTCGTATGTCATTTGTGTTTCTTTACATATTATTTTGAAACAGGAGCGCATTAAGTAGAGAGAGTATAAGAAAGATTACTCCCACAACCATTTACATAGTTTGCAGTAGGTATATCATTTTTTGGATTAACTATAATACATCAATTTATCTGTCAAATGTACTCCATGTTTCCCTTTAAAATATTAACTACTTAGTCCGTTATAAAAACTTGGCATATTATTTTTTCAGAATACAACAACATACATAGGTTTTGCTAAAACGTCAAGTTTATCATCAAAATAATACTTTCAGTAGACTTTTCCTAGTATTTTATTTTTCGTAATTTTGTCAACCTTGTGCTCATGGCCAATACACTACGTATGTATGCACTTCCAAATAAAATGTTTGTAACATCTACTTGTAAATTTGAAATAACCTTTTGCTTATAAAATATCAATAAACAACAGTGACTACTTACTATAAGTTGGTTTGCAAACTCATTTTCTTCTTTTTAACAAAAGTAATTAGCCAAGTTAGAGTCAACTTACACATGGAGGGTTCCGTAGCCCGTACCAATTTTTTCTTAGTATTTATCATTGTTGTTTTTTTTACCATACCGGATACGGAACCATAAAACAAAATAACATTTCTGTCTGCGAAAGGTATGATTGTCAGTAACATTACGTAACACAGATTTACACCTACATCCTCTTTCTCAAAAGCCACGAAATTCTCCTTTAGTGTTTAAATTAACAAAATATTTTTAAGTACCTACATAAAGATGTTGAAAGTGAAACCTCCGATCCCCTAACCGTGACTTAACGGTTCGCGTATTAACGTGACACACATTCAAGTTTACCACTCAACTTCCAAAGTGCAAAGTAAAGGCCGCACAGCTGTTAATACTAGTAGTATTAACGACTCGCTAGATTTTACGTGATTCAAAGTTTTTATAGGATTAATTAATAAGCGTTTTAAGATTATGTAATACCTAATTCTTCTTGTTCTCTTCTACCTATTCTGTGTTAGAGATCCGTATGCAAAGGGTAGAAAAAGGACTCTATCAGGTACTCTACCGCTATCTGTCGAGTCTCTCACAGGACTCTATTTCTTAAACTGTAATAAATAGACACTTCAAATTTTTACAGAATACTTTTACTACGGCCGCTATAACAACGAACACGAAATAAAAGAAATTTTCGGCTAAATTATAAGCGTGCTTTGATTTATGAAACAAGATGTTACAATATTAGCCCCACGCTAAAATTCTCTATGTGACTGCTATTGGATTACACAAAACAACACACTCAGAACAGAAATAAAAATTAACCATTTCGATGTATGCTCGAACCCGGAACCATCGGCTTTTAAAACCGGTATAGCGTCTCCTCTGCCACACGGATAATCTGTTTCTTTTCAAGATTTTTGGAGTTTACTCCTTAAGAAACGATTTGAGTTATAAGGCCCGGTACGGAAATTTTATGAGGAGTAAAATCAAGTGTAACACGAAAAGTTGAGGCGTAACGTAGAAAGAGACAAACATATATATCTGTAGGATTGAACGTGTAAAAGAATGAGATGGAATAAGATACGCTGTGTAATGACACAGCGTATCTTATTCTCGGGGTCTCCTCTTTGCGCGATACTTCGTAGTCTCACTGTATAGTTCACTACACCTCCAGTCTGAGAGTTGAATGTGTGCGTATGTTTGTACGTGTGTGTTGCGCGCCTGCGTATTACGAAGTTCTGCCACAACTTATAATTCAAAGTGAAAGAAATCAATCATCCTAAAATTGGATTTGTATAAATTGAACACAATTATTATTATTATTATTATTTATATTATTTTGTAACATACTTTATGTAATACGCATTATTGAAGTAATATAAATAATCCGAATAATTACAGATATATGTTTGTTTCTCTTATCATTTTAGCAGATGCGTTCATTTACCCTTTTTTTCTATTCGATATATATCATAATTATCGTTCGTAAGGAGTAAACTCCAATCGTGCGTCGTAGCTGACACACACACTTTTTTTTTTTAGTTTTTACTAACAGAAGGATTAACGAGTAGCTTCTTATAAATTGTATTGAATCTATAAGTTTCTGTTATTCTGTAAAATATCTTTATTTCTGTTTTAATCTTAATCTTATCTTATTTTTTCAGGTACGTACAATACGGATTTCCTACACACTTGAGATGCGTAAGCATATGATTTTTATTAATTTATTGAATTTTGAAACCCAAATTGGAAATCTAACAATTGTCTAGGTTACTGTTTATTTACCTTTCATCTTTTCTCCTTCTTCATTTAGTTCCATTACTTAATCGTATTCCAAAAGCGTTTGTTGTAACGTTTTAAGTAATTCTTTATCTTCTTTTCTTCAGTCTTTTTAAGTTACTTTGGTTTTTAAAAGTGGTCACATTAAATTCGAATATAAAACTTTTCTTCTCAACTCTTTCTTTATTTATATTATCTGTGATCGTCTCCAGTAACGTTTATTACTTAATCACTTTTCAAAAGTGTTTGCGTTAAATCACTTATTTTAATACATAGTTACATGTTCACTTCTCTTTCTTTTTTGTACTTTTTCAGTGACCTCTCCTTTGTAACAGTAAAGCTTTTCTGTTTTAATTCGTTTATTTTAATAGTTACATTTTGACTTCTCTCTTTTTTCCGAAACTTTTATAATCACTTTTCAAGTGTTTGCGTTCAATTATAACAGTAACGCTACTGTTTACTATGATTATTGCTAAACGGGGGTAATGCGCCTCACATTCTGGATAACTGGGTTGCGTGTTGTTGATTTAACATACTAAGGGCTCAATCAGAGCGTCCATTCACTCGCTGATTCATTTAGATTGGAACTCCTTGAATTACTCATGGTAGTAATCACTTGTGAATATCGCAAAAGATTTGTATTGGTGATTTAGTATTTTCTTTAATCACTTTCGCACATTTTCAGTGTACATGTTATTTTATCTAGTAATATTAATGTACAGTAAGTAATTACCCCTCCTATATACGTAAATGACTATTTATTGCAGCCCAGAGCCAAAGACATGTGTTAGGTACTTCTAAATGATATAGAATTCCTATCTAAGGTCAATCATAAATTTAACACGTTGTTGCCTCAAAATATTATATTGGTTTCATATTATGATATCAGTTTTCAAATCTGGTTACAAAAGCTTTATTAAATATTATAGAACAAACTACATTATTGATATTGTACTACAAACATATCTAAAATACTCCAGTGGTTAGGCCCTGAAACAGGAAACCTCAGGTTTTATCACAGTCCAAAGGCCTATGGGTTTTATAGGAATTATGCAAACTCATTTATAAACTTCTCACATAAGTATAAAAAATAAAATCTATTTGTTCTCATTAGATCCCATACCTTCATACCTACCCATAATTTCCAAGTCCAAATATGTTTGTAAAAAGATTCTTATAAATAAAAATAATATTCCACCGATCGTATCTTAAAAGCTATAATTTAACGGTTAAGAATCTATCAAAAGGTCATTCACATAGCAATTGTGTAATTTATAGTTATGGTCGAAGGGCCCGCACCAGGACAAATTGCTGTAGCCCTTAGCGTAATCAATGGGAGTTGATTCCACTTAACTGGACAAATGGACCAGGCTGACATCAATTTGTGGAATTCTAGAGGCATTAATGAAACCGCATATGATACGTTTTTAAAAATACTATAATACCTAACTGGGCGCAGTCCCCTTTATGCTCTACTTCAGAGCGCAGATATATCAAAACAAGTACGGGAAGTATAGTTCTTCACACTGCATCAGATGGTGGATAATGTACTGGCCTAACGTGTTCCGGTTGTTTATCAAGCCAATACGGCTTTGGAAATAAACAGATATTACATAAAACATTTAATACGTAGTACTATACAAGGATTCCCCTCTTGGATATCTACAAAAAACAAAGTTCATAATTATAGTTCCAAGACACCACATAAAAACAATAGTCTAAAATAAGTCACATATTGCCTGGTGATGAAACGCAAAACCCGCTAACATGGAAGACAGATGACCACAACGTCAAACGGCTAGACAGTTTCAAACGAAAAAGTGTAAAACTTAACTGCCAGCAAATCTATTTGTGTTACGAGTCACGACTGGCAGCTCAACTGCAGGACTAAAGATTTTTTGTCGGCCAAACGTATGGTGTCAAATTCTATCCACGGCCACAAAACAAAGAGTCATGCTAAAAGCTGTACAAATACGGTGAAACCCAACACTTTTGGTTCTGTCCTTGTTTACCAATATTTCATTAATACGCTGAATAACGGTGTTGACGTCAGTAGCTCCGTTATAATTAGCACTTTACGTTTTAATATTATGTTATTATCCTGCTTTATACTTTAATGTAGGTTATAATTGTATTTCAAATTAATCTAATTTGAATCTAATCTAGTTTGAATTTGTTGACTATTTCGTTTTCCATGTATTGGTTCAATAATTTTGAATATTTAAACATTAGATAGATATGTTTTTTACAATATAAAAAAACTTGAATTCATCAAACGTTGTTAATGCAAGATTAACTCACTATCGTGCCTTATGTAACTTATATAATAGTCTGTCGTAAAAAACACCCATTGTTTTCAATTCTGACTCATGTTTTCAGATGAGAAGTACGCTACTTTATTACTTGACATTTCTCTGTTATTTCTTGTGCTTGGAGAAAGAAATCTTGATTAGGGTCTGCTACATCTGTTTGCAATGTGCGTAAATTGTCAAGTTGCTATGGAGTTACTTAGGTCACTGAATAGTTAAAATAGTTTTTGTTTCTCGCACAATCGACCGCCGGAGGTTGTGGTCCCATCTCAACACATTGTTCTCATCTGTTTCGTTCAGCAACATGTGCAACTTCCTTCGTTTTGTTTCGTCTGCAATATCTAAAACGTTTGTTTCAGAAAGATAAACGGATACACGCAAGGCTCGGTCATAAATCTCGAGTTAATTTTACTCCAGAACACGAAGACGACTTAAATGTTATTTGTGTTGCAGTCAATTTGATAAACATGCCATTATGTCTGTTAAATATTATTACCTTGCTCATCACAGGAACATTAGGCACTTATAATGTTAACGAATAAATATTTACTATTAACATGTCATTTACATAAACACATTTTCAAAAATACTTTCTTAACATTCTAACACGATTTAGGAGCCTTAGTACTTCTTAATAAAGATCAGAATGACCTAAATTCTGGATTTACGAGTATTTTATTTTGGCTGAAAAAGTTATAAAGTTGAAACTGAGTAAGACAAAACTATTAACATTCTAAAGACTGAAATATTAAGTAAAATCTGTTATATAACGTATTCTTACGGCGAATCTCATTGCGAGGTTCAGTTAATCCAAGATAACGCATATTATTTCATGAAAGTTAATTGTGACATGCTAAATTATTTTCTGTGAACTGAGAATTCTCGTTCATCCTAACGTAACCTAGATTGCAAAAGTTTCACTCATTACTGACCTTAATTTAAATCCTCTTTTGAAAGGTCTGTAGCGTTCACTTCAATTTTTTTAATCTTCCATTGTTCAATTATCTGTTTTAGTTTCGTGTGGCCAGATAATGTAAACTTTCGAGAAATGTGACATACGACTTTTCTCTCGAACAAATTTAAATTTATCTGACTGGAATAAGTTGTTTAAAAGTTATTAAACAGATATATATAAAAGCACGAATGGCAGAAATGGCACAATCATGCTGAGTCCTTATCTTATCAAAATAACTTCATCGCCTAAGGCTATTCTAAGGAGCAATAAACTTAAAGTACATATCTACTTACATACATACATACGTACATACTTGAAACATAGAAGAACTGCATATTATTGCCATTGTTAATGTGCTATGGCATGAACATGGTTTTTCACTAATTCTCTACAGAAAACATCTTACAAAGCAGACCTCACTAATGACGTGAGTTCCATGAATTAAATGTTGTCATGCTATAGTTTAACCATTCTGAACCAAAGTAATAATTCTCATGCAGATTTGAACACACATTTTGATTTGTGTCCATTCAAAAAGTCAGAAAAATAGTTTTATGTCGCAACTAATGCAAGTCAGAGTTGCTAGCGCATTGCTCTTAAATCTTCAATAACGGTGTTTCAAACGTGACTTTTTGTGCCGATGTTATCATTCGTTCTTCACAAAGTCTTTCATATCTTTAATTGTCTGCTATATCTCTTTGTTATTCCTGTACATGATCACAAAGTCAAATTTTCTATTTTCATTTTACATCTACTTTGTAAACTGTCTTCATTTTGCTTACTTCATTATCTTCGAAATGAACAAGTTGCTTATTAGTTACTATTTCAATTGCAGAACCGTAATAAATTATTTCCCGCTGTTTATCATCATTAAACTTTTATTAATTGTCCAGACGGTCCAGACAAAATGGTCATTTGAACCACCCGTCGTTAAACATTTTTGTTGAAAACATTAGCTCACGACATGAACCTTCGCCTGCCGGCAAAAAAGCCACAGTAACTCCCAAAGACTTATTGGGCACAAACTGCATAGCATAACCGCGGCCATTCATAAACGAGAGGAAACGAGACGGTCGGACGAATGGGAGAAAACGTATGCGTGTTTGAGAGAGCGAGGGAGATTGCATTCCAAATACAAACACAGGCCAGGCCTCAAACTTAACCGCCGCCCGCACCGCGCCGCATTCGCCTACACGCAACGACCCGGGGAGGACGTGCGCTGCGTCCGCGCATCATACTCGAAACTGTTATGGCACCGGGCTCTCGTGACATAAAACAATAAATCGAATCCCATAACCGATTATCCGATCAATCAGTGACGTCATTGTGTTTTGGTGAACCCGTGTCGAAGGTGCAGTGTTGTGATTGTGCGTAACTTGAAGAACCGCCGAGGGTACTTTCACTGGACTGAAAGTTTTTAAATATTCATTCGGAGCTTCTTGTTATATAGGACAAGCCTGGAAAGCGAGCAACAATGAGGTGAATATTAAATGACAATAAGCGAAATTTCATACTTAACATATAAACTGATACAGCATACTAACAAGGCAAGGACAAAAATTTGCGACACAATGGACAAGTATACGATCATAAAGAACTTTCAAGAGAAGAATGTGTTTTGAAATCTAGTAATGAGTTAGATCACGATTAACTACTTTATTTAAATGATTTTATTCGCAGATTGTACGAATACGATCAATATGTACGATCTGAACTAAACAGTAAACTTATAAACAGAAAAAGACTAGGACCTTGAAAGGCAATCTTAACAAAAACATTGAATGTATGTCGTTGTTTACATGCACGTTAGCCGTTAGAGACATAAATGTCTCCTATATCTGACGTGATTAATGACTCGATACATAATTTATGATAGCTTGATATAAAACAGTGTTAAAAAACGCAAAAAATGTAAAAATATTCCAATAAAATTGCAAATCAAAAATTACTATGAAGTGTCCAAATATGAAATGCGAATTAACATTAGACATCACGATAACATTGGGAAAAACTAAACCTAGTTTAAACAATTTTTTTCGCATGAATTCTTAAGATACTCAATACTCAAACAGAACCGAAATAAAATAAAAATAAAAATCAGAACTGTTATTGTAGAATTACAAATCCAGCATTTTAATATCAGATAAAAGATATATAAATAAAGTGGATTAAAGATTAAATCACGTATATCGTCAATTCCTTTGTCACAATACTGTTTTATCTTGTTATCTTTAGTACCCCAAGATATAGTTTCTGCTTTATGAAGATGTTTCAGATAAAAATGTTTTCCCTTCAAGCAGATAGGTGAATGATGTCAGACAAAAATCTCCGTAATACTTACATAATGTGCAAATCTGAGTTTTTTGCTTAACAAATATCAATAGGTTAAGTTAAAAATTAACACTTGTGGTATTCTGTACTTTTATATTGGAAGCAGGCATACTTCAAAACTTGAAGCAAAAGTTAATGAACTCTTAAATAAAATGGTAAATCCAGCAGAAAATTTGAAAGCTTTAATATCTAACAGATGCTTAACATCTGAAAGAGGGTTGGTAAAAAAAGGTTTAAACTATTTTAATGGCTTACATAATATGGAAATATATGACCTCAAATAAGTGGATACCTAAGGAGAGAGATATGTTAAATGCTTGAAAACATAATGTTATGATTTTTTAAATCTTATCTTAACGATTATTTATATTTTTAGCACTTGCTTTACTAATTTTCGTCACTACACATACGACCAGATAATTAGGGGTCAAGACCATATATTCTTATGAAGAAGTAGGATAAAAAGTAAATAAACAAAACTACACGAAAGTATTGTGTATAGTGAATTTAGTAAAGCCTTAAGATGTAAAAGTAAGATAAATGACTGCACTATATGTTCTAATAAAGGCAAAACATAGTCTACGTTACAAAACGATTGGCTCATCAGTTCAGCAAATACTAGAACCGTTGTAATTAACTCTTGTGAATTAATGCAGTAGCAATGAAATCATCTATGTAAATGGACGGTAATAGCAAATTCGTGAGTCACGACTTAGCCCAATATCAGATTGGTCCTCGGCCGTTTATGTAAACTCTTGATAAACCACATTCCGCCTCTAATTATGTGGATTGCAAGCAAAATAAACAATAGTAAGCGGTACGGTACGGTAAGCTTAGATTTAGGCTTTAATGCTTTTGTATTTACAATTTTGTTTTTACTTCAATATCATGACGTCACCACTGAATAAATCCTTATGTATGTATTCCTTACATTTTTTGTAATTACACATCCTTATAAATCTTACTTTTACTTAACTTTTCGAATAATTAAATTGTATATTACAACTATGTCCAATTGATTTAATTGAATTTCACAAATTAACTAAAAATTCTCTATTTGTCGTTTTCCTCTAAATGACTTTACCAAACTTGACATCAACCATCGAACTGTGACTTATTCCTGGCATTGAGTTATTTCCAAATTTCCTGGCGTTAAAAGTCTCGAAGAGTCTAGGTGAACGATTGCCAGTGGGAGTTCCGTTTTGCCATCAACTTCATTTGCATAATATAAACGCAGACGTGAGAATGTGGTAACCTTCAGTAATATCCGTAGCTATTCAATATTCTTCGATAAATCACATGTATAACGCATGTTATTAATGTAGCCCTGCGTTGAAAAAGTGAAGTGTATGAAGACAATGACATGACTAATGTTCAAGTTCCGGAAAATCAAAGGCAAATTATGTAAGGCGTTGACAATCTGTAACTCTTTGTCATTTAAATAGCATAGTAGCCTTTTCTTTGTGTTTGGTTGCTATGGTTTGGCTCGTAAACATTGATTAGGAATTTCTTAAGGGATATTGGACAACATTATTATTGTTTGTTGTTCTTTGTACCCAATAAACAATTATAGCAATCGCTGCTTGCGGCAAAGTCTTGTAGGACAACATACCTAATCATTGATTCTGCCATTCAGTGTTAAGCTTTTTAACATTACATAATAATTCAAATTGAAATAACTTTTGGAATCATAATCTGTTATAATTTAATTAATCTTTTAATTCTTTCTTTCTTTAATTTGAAATAAGTTAGAATCTAAACGGTGAATTTGAAAATTTATTCATCGTACTTTTACCATTTATAACAAAAATTTAATTCTTTCATTTTTCTTCATCTCTTATTTTTCTTTTATGTCTACCCATTCACATCTACGCCCAAGCCACACAAAAATCACTCCAGACAGCTAATCCAATTACCCATACACATTCCACAAAAGCAAGGCTCATCGTGCTTCATTAATTACCGTCATAACGCTACTTAATTACAAGTCGTCCGGGAAACGCTTTCTTGCTCTCACATAACCGCACCATCTTACGTGGGTATTCTTTATGCAATACATTTTTTCACATTGTGCAGAGGAAATATACATATTAAGAGAATTTGAGAAAATATATGAGTAAAAAAAGATTTTTAATTTTAGGTAAGTGGCTTGAGAGACAGTGGTAGCTCCAGGTGGATCCAATAGGCCCATTAATTTTATTATTAAGTGATTTTGATATTGGCTTGTTTTATTTGGAAAATACACCATTATACATTAAACATTATAATTACAAATTAACATAACACATAAATATCAAATCGACGTAAAAACGAGACTATTGGGCCAACATTTTAATACGTTTGACAGATTCAAGAATGAATTGAATGTTTGCTATAATTATTTATTTGCTGAACAATCTCATATACCGTTTAAGCTATCTTTCAGAATACTAAACGAAATAATCGTAAATGTGAAAGACATGACATTAAACTTAGATAGGTATCATAAAACAAGCTTGAAATGCAGAAAATAATGGTAAAATCAAAATTATGACTCAGGCAGTAAAATTTAATTGTTTTAGGAGCAAAAACCAGTGTAACTAAACTTGTAACGATAAAACTAATGTAAGACGACATTTCTCACACGTCAAACAAAAAATCTCATAACAATTTCTAGTTTTTTGTTATGTTAACCGTGAGAATTTTGAGCTAGCCTAATTGCTTAATTTTATGGAAGTAGGAAAGATACATGCAACTCTTCCGATGTTAATAAATGTAACAAAGTGTAACGGATCTGATGTCAGTTAATGTATCTTTGTCATGGAAAAGTAACGTGATAGACTCTAAATATAAAACATATAAGTACATTCTGATTTTACGTAAAGCATTGTAGCTTCGTAGCTAAGGCCATAAACTCTTTCAAACTCTCCTGTATCTGATTGTAAATAATTGATTAATGTCTGTCCGGAGTTTTAGAACTTATTTGTTATGCGTATTATATATATAAATAAGAAACTATTAAGAATTATAATTGTACAAGAGTGGTAGAACGTTCAAGTTACAAACAGTGTGTTAATTAGAAACAAATTAGTTACTTCAGTATGTAACCCAAGAGGCAGTGTAAAGTAATACGAAGCCTTAAAAGTTAAGAGATCTCTTTAATCACGCAACGGAAGGGTTTCTCAAAATAACCCTCTTTTCAATCATCTCAAGTAATATTAAATGACGTGTTTTGGAAGGAGTTATCTTACACGCGTGTTTTAAAAAGGATAATCTAAAAATTAATTTTAAATATACAATCTTTGCTTAAAACATGGCAAAATCTCCAGCATTCTAGATGCTGATTTTTTTAAATATGTTATACGCGTGCTTTAGTGCATAAAAAAATATTTGAAAAAATCTTAATATACTTGTCACTATGAATAAAATATTAAAAAAAAAATTATATCGTCTATTATGACATAATAATCGTTTGAACTCGGTTAAAGGAGTGTGTCGGTATATTATGTCATTATTAGGAATACGTATATTTCCGTTTATCGACTTGAGAGTCATACGTCAGATAGTCGATAAGTGAAGTTTATTTTTGTGTGTTACTCGCATTGACGCATCTCTTCCGAGTATCAATAATGAATGTACATTGTACATGGTTCAAGTCTTCATTCATTCATTTCCTGTATTTCCTGTGTGGTTTACTTTAAAATGGTCTTTTTAAAATGTAGAATGCTTTTCCACAAATATACGTATTTGTCCACAGACGCAACGCAACTCCAAAAAATATTTTGTCTTTTATGCCCATTACCAGCTCCACCTTAAGCTATTAAGAGCCTGATATCACGCTTTTTGTCATTTTCTAAGTATCGTAACCTTTTCAAGAAAGGTGGAAAAATAACTATTCTTCATAGAAGATTCCTTTGTTCTGTGTGTCCGTGGGAGACCATTTCACCAGGATACCCGTCTGCTTATCATTCGATAAAATAAAAATAATCTGAAATAGGAAATAATTTTGACCTAACCATTTTTAAATCACAACTTTTAAAAGTAAATTCGAAAGAATCAATCTCTCCTAACCCCTAAGAGTAAGAATAATAGTTTTTTTTTTTTTATAATATAAGAGTGGCAGACGAGCATGCAGTCCACCTGATGGTAAGTGGCTACTGCCGCCCATGGACATCTGTAATCAACCCCAGATAGGATTAAATATTCCTACGTGAGGTCGGCCACAGATGCGCTGCTACCCCTGAGGACTAAGCTGGAACGCCTCTGAAAAGTCTGTCTCCCTTACCACACCCTTCAAACCGGAACACAGCAGCGCCTAACACTGCTGTTATTAGGTAGAAATAAGTGAGGCGGTGGTGCCGCCGGAGTCGAACCACAAAGGGTTCTACCACCTACAAGTCAATATACAAGTTTATAGGTGTTTAATCAACACTTCATTAACTGCGTCTTTAATGGAAGTTATTACATACAGATTACGTATTGCCACGTAGTATGCCAGCTGATAGCCATTACATAGACAATTGCTGTCGAGTCAATGATTGTTATTCGCGTGTTGTAACTCTTCCGAGTAACAGCTGATTACTGTTATGAAGGCTTTGTTTTGTTCTTAGGAATCGATCGCTGTGAAGTGATGTTTTCTTACATTGATTTTAGACCTCTGACGTTGCCTGTGGCACCACTATCACA